>OZ036008.1:9142503-9362503 GCA_964035015.1 Corallium rubrum
GCTTTCGTGTTCGTTCGAACAAACGGTTTCTTTGGAGGGACTTTGCTCATATTCCTAATTTACTAAACTGAAATGCAGCTCCGGGTTCTGTCAACAGAGCTGTAAATAATACTCACAAATGCTAGTTTAGGTGTGGTTATTCCACCCACACTTCCGCCAGATTTCACATTCAATTTTGTTATATCTCTAGTTCATTTTGGGGGTGCAAGCTCAACAGATCTTGTACTTTTCGCTGCAAAATATTTCATATATATATCTCCAAATATATTTTAAAAATTATCAATTTTTACGATTAAAAAAAATTTATCAAAGCATGCAACAAGTAGTGCCTTGAAGCAGACTGTTGCTCGACCGCTTCCCCTCCCCCCGGGCGCTTCCGGGGGGAGGGGGAGCGGTCGAGCAGCCGTCAGCTTCGTTAGCTGATCAGACGGTATGGTGTTCGCTCACTAGCGAACACCATACCGTCTGATAATCAGGCTATCTGCTTCGCAGACTACTCAACAAGTTGCGGATCAAAATCTGAATTAATTTAACAATTTGAATAACCTGGGTGCCAGAGGTTCTTCCACGCTCGCAGGGGGGTCAGTTGGCCCCTCCCACTTTACCGCCTGGCTTCCTCGTGTGTCCCCGTTATCCCCCACGAGCGTCGAAAAACCTCTGGGCAATAATAATTCAACCAATCACGTTGCTGATAATTTGAGCAATTAGAAGACCGGAAAATGATGACCTGACTTCACGGCTGAAGTTTCATATACGAGTCCCCAAATGACGTCATACAGCTCTCTATGTTTTACAATACGCGATACATACGCGATCTAAGCGTTCTTGCCGTTCCTGGCGTTCTTGCCGTTCCTAGCGTTCCTGGCGTTCTTGCCGTTCTTGCCGTTCCTAGCGTTCCTGGCGTTCCTGGCGTTCTTGCCGTTCTTAGCGTTCCTGGCGTTCTTGCCGTTCCTAGCGTTCCTGGCGTTCTTGCCGTTCCTGGCGTTCTTGCCGTTCCTGGCGTTCTTGCCGTTCCTGGCGTTCTTGCCGTTCCTGGCGTTCTTGCCGTTCCTGGCGTTCTTGCCGTTCCTAGCGTTCCTGGCGTTCCTGGCGTTCTTGCCGTTCTTAGCGTTCCTGGCGTTCTTGCCGTTCCTGGCGTTCTTGCCCCTAGCGTTCCTGGCGTTCCTGGCGTTCTTGCCGTTCTTAGCGTTCCTGGCGTTCTTGGCGTTCTTGGCGTTCTTGCCGTTCTTCATGCCGTTCTTAGCGTTCTTGGCGTTCTTGGCGTTCTTGTCGTTCCTGGCGTTCTTACCGTTCTTAGCGTTCCTGGCGTTCTTGCCGTTCCTAGCGTTCCTGGCGTTCCTGGCATTCTTGCCGTTCTTGCCGTTCTTAGCGTTCCTGGCGTTCTTGGCGTTCTTGGCGTTCTTGTCGTTCCTGGCGTTCTTACCGTTCTTAGCGTTCCTGGCGTTCTTGCCGTTCCTAGCGTTCCTGGCGTTCTTGCCGTTCTTGCCGTTCTTAGCGTTCTTGCCGTTCCTGACGTTCTTGCCGTTCTTAGCGTTCCTGGCGCTCTTGCCGTTCCTAGCGTTCCTGGCGTTCTTGCCGGTCCTGGCGTTTTGACGTTCCTGGCATTCTTGGCGTTCTTGCCGTTCTTGGCGTTCTTGGCGTTCTTGGCGTTTCTGGCGTTCTTGCCGTTCTTAGGAACGCTAAGAACGGCAAGAACGCCAGAAACGCTAAGAACGCCAGGAACACTAAGAACGGCAAGAGCGCCAGGAACGGCAAGAAGGCTAAGAACGGCAAGTACGCCAGGAACGCTAAGAACGGAAAGAACGCCAGGAACGTAAAGAACGGCAGGAACGCTAAGAACGCCAGGAACGGCAAGAACGCCAGGAACGCTAAGAACGGCAAGAACGCCAGGAACGGCAAGAACGATAAGAACGGCAAGAACGCCAAGAACGGCAGGAACGCTAAGAACGGCAAGAACGCCAGGAACGGCAAGAACGATAAGAACAGCAAGAACGCCAAGAACGGCAGGAACGCTAAGAACGGCAAGAACGCCAAGAACGCTAAGAACGGCAAGAACGCCAGGAACGCCAAGAACGGCAAGAACGCCAGGAACGGCAAGAACGATAAGAACGCCAAGAACGGCAGGAACGCTAAGAACGGCAAGAACGCCAAGAACGCTAAGAACGGCAAGAACGGCAAGAACGCTAAGAACGGCAAGAACACCAGGAACGGCAAGAACGCTAAGAACGGCAAGAACGCCAGGAACGGCAAGAACGCCAGGAACGGCAAGAACGCTAAGAACGGCAAGAACGCTAAGAACGCTAAGAACGCCAAGAACGCTAAGAACGGCAAGAATGCCAGGAACGCTAAGAACGCCAAGTACGCTAAGAACGCCAGGAACGCTAAGAACGGCAGGAACGTAAGAACGCCAGGAACGCTAAGAACTGCAAGTACGCTAAGAACGCCAGGAACGCTAAGAACGGCAGGAACGTAAGAACGCCAGGAACGGCAACGCTAAGTACGCCAGGAACGGCAAGAACGCCAGGAACGCTAAGAACGGCAAGAACGGCAAGAACGCCAGGAACGCTAAGAACTGCAAGAACGCTAAGAACGGCAAGAACGCCAGGAACGCTAAGAACGCTAAGTACGCCAGGAACGGCAAGAACGCCAGGAACGCTAAGAACTGCAAGTACGCTAAGAACGCCAGGAACGGAACGCTAAGAACTGCAAGTACGCTAAGAACGCCAGGAACGCTAAGAACGCTAAGAACTGCAAGTACGCTAAGAACGCCAGGAACGCCAAGATTGCGTATGTATCGCGTATTCTAAAACATGATAAGAGAGCTGTATGACGTCATTTGGGGACTCTTATATGAAACTTCAGCCGTCTTCGCAGAGGCTCGCTTCCCTGGTTTGGCTATAAATACAAGCGTAACAGATCGAGTCGGTAGACGAGGCGATTAGGTGTACATGTTTTTAAATCAGATGATGAATAGAAATTCTGAGTCTGACCAGTCGCTCATCTTTTTCAGGGTCCCGCTTCCAACCTGTTTGACATGGTTGAGGCCAGATCCAAGGACTGGGAGTACTTGGTGAACGTCAGTGTCATGGAGATTTATAATGAGAGCATCCGGGACTTGTTATCTGGTGAACCGAATTCGAACCAAAGGCTGGAAGTCAAGTTGGGAAAAGAAGGCGGAAATCACGTGCCAGGACTGACGAATGTTAGAGTGTCTAATATTGATCACGTGATTGAGGTGTTGGTAATGGTGTTCTTTCCACAATCTGCAGCAGCAGCAGCAGCAGCAGCAACAACAACAACGTTGTAAATATTTTCGAAATTATTTTGTGTTGTGGTGTTGTTTAAAGCAATCAGCTGCTTTATCATTAGTAGAATTATTTTCCCCTCTGGTTCTTCCATTATGACGAATCAATAGGCGAGTTTCAGGGTGTTGCGCGCGCATCATTTTTCAAAAAAACTGGCAAGCTCCCCTCAAAGTAAACAAACTGTTTAAAATCAACAAAGTATAGATACAGTTTCTGGATGTTTAACACTGTTTTCTGCTGTTGTTGGCTCTCTAATAAGTCTGTTTGCCATTGCTTACTTTGTGGAGAGCCCGCCAAGAGCCCGCCAATTTCTTTGCAAAACGATGCGCGCGCAGCACCCTGAAACTCGTCTATTTCAGTAGGTTCTTGTTGGCGGGTTTTCACTGTATTCTTTTCTCGCTCTCTTCGGATGATTTACCGGGCCTGAGAATAGTTTTGATAACGAAATACTGACGTTTCATTCAAACGGAGCTCTACATTATCAAAACTATTCTCATCAGTTTACCACTTTTTCACTTTGCTCTATCTAAAACACAGCACTCCAGCAAGCTGATGGCCCAGTCCCCCCCCCCTCCCTGCCCTCCACCGCTAAGGATCACCCTCGTGTAAAGAAAACGCTGAAAGACAACAGATCTAGATTAGGGTGGCAGCACTGGTCGAGTCAGAGACTAGCCTGGTACCCTGACCCAGTTTTGAAGAAATATGGGCCAGGGCTAAATCCACTTAGGACGATTGCATTTTCACTCATAGCCACTAAAAACGCGCGAATTTCAACCAATAGGAAAGCAGAAGTCTTTGGTGGAAAACCCACCTGTGGGATCTACCGTGGTAAACCTTGTTGAAGATCGATCTCTCAATTTCAACGGTCAGTAGCCCGAGTAATGAGTATATTATTTGAGATCAGTCCCAGTCCACTCGCATTTCGTCCAAATCCAAGATGGCTGACAGTTCAATAGAAAACGTGTTAACAGATCTTTTGGGCTATTTATTACCAGATTCACGCGAAGATGTCAAGTTTTTTGCTTTGAATTACGTCCTTGGTTTAACTGGAACTGAAGAAGGCATGAAATTTATAAAAGAACATCCTAAACTGTTGGAAAGAGCTGTTAATTTGACTATAAATGACAAGTTGCCTGACGTCAGAAAAGATTCCTATGCCTTCCTTTTAAATGCTTCCGCTTCACTTCTTGTGGTAGAGAAACTGCAAGGATTTAACCTTTATGAGGAAATAGTGCCCCAGCTTCTTGATAAGAACTGCAAATACGCTGACAATTTAGCGATGCTTCTATCTAATCTGACTCGGATGGAAAATGGCAGTCAGAAGTGCTTGAAAAGTATTGAGAAATCCAAGTATTCACTTGAACAGGTTTTTGAAGTTCTTTGTACGGATAAATACAATAAACATGCAGATCTTCATTATTTAGCAGCTTTTCTGTCGAATATGAGCAGGTTGCATGCTGTTAGAATGGTAGTTCTTGACTCAACAAATGGCTTAATACAACATCTGTTGCCTTATGTAAATTTTCAAGACTCTGTTGTACGTCGGAAAGGAGTTGTTCGAGTTCTACGGAACTGCTGCTTTGAATATGGTGGGTGTCAATGCTATTTAACCCATTGCTGCCTGGGATGTTTGTTCTCCCTTTGATGAGTACAATGGTCTGGTGTTACTGTTAGACAGAGTAACATATTACAGTCATTTGTAACTCACTTTTCACCCAAATCTTTGAAAGTTTGTTCCGAAGTTTGCAAGTTCATTGGGAAGCTTGTAGTTCATTTTGAACTATGCATTTCATTGGTTGCTTGGTTCCGAGCAGCCAATCAAATGCAGAATTTAAAATGAGCTTTGAATCTCCTAGTAAACTTGCAAACTTCCCAATGCTTAGTGAGCAGACCTTCTTATGGCTGTGAGCGAGCCATAAGAAAGTTTAAGAAGGAGACTGACTGGCTGAGAATGTACTTAGAGTCAGGGTTTATGGTGAGATTGGGCCTTGAGTGTCCAATAAACTGCAACTGTACCCATTTCTATTTGATGTAGATTTTCATGAATGGTTACTGGGTGAAGATGTAGATATTTTACCATCATTGTTATTACCACTTGCTGGGCCAGAAGAATTTTCAGAAACTGAAACCGACAAGTTACCTATGGATCTCCAGTATCTTGAGGAGACGAAGCAACGTGAGCCAGATGCTGAAATTAGAAAAATGCTTGTGGAAGCAATTACTTTGGTATGAAATGAACTGATGAAATAAAATGTGCTGTGTAGGCAGTGTTGAAACAACAATGGGAATATAGTAAGGTTAGATATACTGCTGAAACAGAAAACATAGGAGTCTAACATTTCGAGTGAAGGCCTTTTGTTAGAGAGAAACATAGGCAAAGGGCCTTCACTTGAAACGTTAGACTCCTACGTTCTCTGTTTTGGCAGTATATCTCACCTTACTATATTTCAATTGATGAAATAATTAAATAAAAGATTAGTATGTGTTTGTGAAAGTTGCTTGTCTTGGTTGTTAGTGGTAGTGACTGACATTATAAAGTAAATTATTTGAATCTAGGAGTACATGTATTAGTACATGTTTGTTGAAATTGTTCATCTAGGTTAGTGTACCAGTAGTCTCTGAAATTGTTCATCTAGGTTAGTGTACCAGTAGTCTTGAGAAAGACTGTTAGTGGTAGTGATTGACGTTATAAAGTAAATGGTTTAAACGTGGGAGTATTATTGGTACTGTACATGTTTATATATAATATTAGTTTTTAAGATATCCAATAAGACAATTTGTTTGACCTTATTTTAGCTTTGCTCTAAAACATTTGGTCGTCACTACATCAAAGAAAAAAATACTTACATAATCATTCGAGAACTTCATCAATGGGAGAAAGAGGAAAACTTAGCTATTGAAAATCTTATTCAAATTTTAATTGGTGACGAACCTGGGCCTGAAATGGCTAACTTACACGAGATTGAAATTCCAGATGACTTGAAAGAGAAATTTGAAGAATGTGATAAGGAGAAGTGTAGTTGAGAGTTGGTGATGATATATAACAACAAATGTTTGGTCATGAGACAGGGGATTGCAATAGATACAATACACTCTGCTGGAAACTGTGGTGGAAATTCTGGATACACCGGTAAAATGAGAAATATATTTAATAATGAAACACATATTGCATGCAGTCATTAATAAGTTAGAACAGCATGAGAAGTTAAAAAACACAAGGCACTTGTGTCCCATGTTTGCAAGGTTTCCAAGTCGGTTTTATTTTTCAACTGTTATTTTTATTTCTCAAACTCATAATTCATGAGCTAATTAGCCAATCAGGGAAAAATATTTGGTCGTGTGTATGAGTTTTGAAACCCGCTAAAGATTGCGCAAACTGAATTTATAATTAAGAAATCTGGGATCAGATAATAAACTGCACAAACAAAGAACCGTTTATTACCACATTTCTTAATTATACATTCAACGTGAAACCATTGTCTAATCCAATATGCACCAATATCAAACAACAAAAATCACTTGGCCTATTACCTCGTAATTTTCAATGTTCTCTTGTGTTTGTAAAACATTCAAAAAACAATAAAAATCACTCAGCCTGCAGCCTTGTGACTTCCATTATTACAGTCACTCCCCTTTACACAGGAAAAAACGGGAGAAAAACATTAATGATTTTGCATGGGTTTCGATGAATTCCCATTCTTAAAAAAACACATTAATGGTAATTGCTAGCTCACAGAGTTACCATTCATGTGTTTTTAACTTCCATTAATGGTATTTCTTCAAAAAACATTCATGACAATGTAAAATCATTAATGTAAAATGTCAAGCAATTGATCACAGAGTTACCATTCATGTGTTTTTAACTTCCATTAATGGTATTTCTTCAAAAAACATTCATGATAATGTAAAATCATTAATGTAAAATGTGAAGCAATTGATCACAGAGTTACCATTCATGTGTTTTTAACTTCCATTAATGGTATTTCTTCAAAAAACATTCATGACAATGTAAAATCATTAATGTAAAATGTCAAGCAATTGATCACAGAGTTACCATTCATGTGTTTTTAACTTCCATTAATGGTATTTCTTCAAAAAACATTCATGATAATGTAAAATCATTAATGTAAAATGTGAAGCAATTGATCACAGAGTTACCATTCATGTGTTTTTAACTTCCATTAATGGTATTTCTTCCAAAAACATTCATGATAATGTAAAATGATTAATGTAAAATGTGAAGCAATTGATCACAGAGTTACCATTCATGTGTTTTTAACTTCCATTAATGGTATTTCTTCCAAAAACATTCATGATAATGTAAAATCATTAATGTAAAATGTGAAGCAATTGATCACAGAGTTACCATTCATGTGTTTTTAACTTCCATTAATGGTATTTCTTCAAAAAACATTCATGATAATGTAAGATCATTAATGTAAAATGTGAAGCAATTGATCACAGAGTTACCATTCATGTGTTTTTAACTTCCATTAATGGTATTTCTTCAAAAAACATTCATGACAATGTAAAATCATTAATGTAAAATGTCAAGCAATTGATCACAGAGTTACCATTCATGTGTTTTTGACTTCCATTAATGGTATTTCTTCAAAAAACATTCATGACAATGTAAAATCATTAATGTAAAATGTCAAGCAATTGATCACAGAGTTACCATTCATGTGTTTTTAACTTCCATTAATGGTATTTCTTCAAAAAACATTCATGACAATGTAAAATCATTAATGTAAAATGTCAAGCAATTGATCACAGAGTTACCATTCATGTGTTTTTAACTTCCATTAATGGTATTTCTTCAAAAAACATTCATGATAATGTAAAATCATTAATGTAAAATGTGAAGCAATTGATCACAGAGTTACCATTCATGTGTTTTTAACTTCCATTAATGGTATTTCTTCCAAAAACATTCATGATAATGTAAAATCATTAATGTAAAATGTGAAGCAATTGATCACAGAGTTACCATTCATGTGTTTTTAACTTCCATTAATGGTATTTCTTCCAAAAACATTCATGATAATGTAAAATCATTAATGTAAAATGTGAAGCAATTGATCACAGAGTTACCATTCATGTGTTTTTAACTTCCATTAATGGTATTTCTTCAAAAAACATTCATGATAATGTAAGATCATTAATGTAAAATGTGAAGCAATTGCTCACAGAGTTACCATTCATGTGTTTTTAACTTCCATTAATGGTATTTCTTCAAAAAACATTCATGACAATGTAAAATCATTAATGTAAAATGTCAAGCAATTGATCACAGAGTTACCATTCATGTGTTTTTGACTTCCATTAATGGTATTTCTTCAAAAAACATTCATGACAATGTAAAATCATTAATGTAAAATGTCAAGCAATTGATCACAGAGTTACCATTCATGTGTTTTTAACTTCCATTAATGGTATTTCTTCAAAAAACATTCATGACAATGTAAAATCATTAATGTAAAATGTCAAGCAATTGATCACAGAGTTACCATTCATGTGTTTTTAACTTCCATTAATGGTATTTCTTCAAAAAACATTCATGACAATGTAAAATCATTAATGTAAAATGTCAAGCAATGGTCCACCAACTCCATCCACTGCAGGTAACCATATATATCCCATAATACCTCAGTTCCCCAGGCACTCGCTCTCATTTCTTTGAAGACAATTATCAGAGTAAGTTGTTTTGTTAAAGTTTTGGGTTTTTAAAACGATTTTTTTTTGAAAATGAGTTCGGGTAGCGACGATTTCGTGGAGGTTAACAATAAGCAGCTGAGAGAAACGTCAGTCGACGAAGTTTCCTCCTGGATAAGGAAACATTTTGAGAGAGAAACAGCATTCAAAATTACAGGTGAGTTTTTAAAAAGGCGAAAATATCACAACGATTTTCACCGTATCTAGTACTGCAATTACTGAGTTTTGAGTTACTGACTTTTTAGAATATTTGTTTTATATGATTTACTGTTTCTGTTTGTTTTATTTGTCTTTGGAATTGAAGCGTACAATAGCCATTTATTTTCAAATTTAGTTGTGTCTTTGTTGATGTTCTTTCTGCTTGGCTACTGCTTATAAACATGTTTTGCTTTGTTAATAAAGCCCTAATCAAACGAGAATGCAAGTCAAGTTGCCGGTTACGCTATCCCAGCTAGCCGCTCTGAATAATTTCCCAAAAATATTATGTACCGTGGCAAAGTTAAAACTTATTTAAAACACTCATGAAATCTTTATTTTGTTAATTTGGGTGTTCGGACGACTGCCACACGGCCACAGGAATTCGTGACTGCCAACTTGCGATGACTTGTGTTCTAATTTGATTAGGGCTTAATTACATGTGCCTATATATATATATGTATGTTTTTGTGCCCATTATGTGTTTGTATTTCCTAATTTCTCAATCGCCATTTCAAACTTTATCCGGTCTATGTGTGTATATATATAAATATTTAAACAAATTTTAGAGCAAAAGATTGACGGTGCAGCTGTGGTGGATTAATCTGATTGGGGAGCAGATGAAAGTAAAGAGGCTTGTAGAGGAGATGTGCAAAGATGTTGCTGTTGTGAAAAAACATTTACCTTTCCAAAAACCATCAGGGAAGTCGATCTCCAGTGACCTTCACAAAATAAGGTACAACGCAAAGTAAAAGCCTTTATCTTTTATGTAGTTAATTAAATCAAGTTATAAACCGAACGACGAAGGAGCAATGTTTGTGCGAGAAAACCCAAGGCAGATACTTTCCAGTACATATACAGAGTAAAAGAGGTTAATAATCCATTTATTATATGGTTTTTGGTTCAGTTTCTTAATTATCTGTTTTTTATGAGCTCCACATTAATTCTTCGAACTTCAAATGTTGCCGTTCACCTTACTTTTGAGCAATTGTTCGCTTCGCAGTTCATGTTTACAACTCAGCAACTGTATTGTCTACGTTTATTCAATTAATAGTTTCTAGATAAAACTAATTATTAAAAAAATAGTTTAATAAAACCAATAATTGACTCGATCAATAGAGATCGAAACGCATTTGTGGTTTTTCAACTGACTTACCATAAATAAAAATACATTCATGTTTTTTTTAATAAAAACCGTAAAGTACTGTTTAATAAACGAGCAGGAGTGTTTTATCAGATATAAAGACACGAGGCGAAGCCGAGTGTTTTTATATCTGATAAAACACGAACTGCGAGTTATTGAACGACTTCAAAAACGAACCACTTGGTAAGTTCATTGGCGTAGTAAGTTTGAAAAATAACCTTGTCTAAGCCGAGAAAATCAAAGCTAAAGTTTATGTAAACCAAGAGGATTCTTTATCATATATAAAACCACGGACATGGTACTGATTTTCTTTGTGTTTTCCTCATGAATTATTGAGTTTTTGAATGGATTTAAAGTTTTTTCAATTAAATACATGAATGTAAATAGAAGTACATTCATGGTTTTTAAATAAACACCATGAATGGCAATCTAAACACATTCATGTTTTTTCAATCATACATCAATGTAAATAGAAATACATTCATGTTTTTAGAATAAAAAACCATGAACGGAAACCTAAACACATGCACGTTTTTTCAAATAAATACATAAATGTAAATAGAAATACATTCATGTGTTTCACAAAAAACACATTAGTTCTTGTATTAAATCATTAATGGTATTTATAAAAAAAATATCAATGGACTTTTCAAAATACCATTAATGGGAAAGTAGAACTGTTCCCATTAATGTATTTTTTATTACCATTAATGTTTTTTATAAAAAAACCATTAATGGGAAAGTAGAACTGTTCCCATTAATGTATTTTTTATTACCATTAATGTTTTTTATAAAAAAACCATTAATGGGAAAGTAGAACTGTTCCCATTAATGTATTTTTTGAAAAATACATTAATGTATTTTTTATTACCATTAATGTTTTTTATAAAAAAACCATTAATGGGAAAGTAGAACTGTTCCCATTAATGTATTTTTTATTACCATTAATGTTTTTCATAAAAAAAACATTAATGGGAAAGTAGAACTGTTCCCATTAATGTATTTTTTGAAAAATACATTAATGTATTTTTTATTACCATTAATGTTTTTTATTAAAAAACCATTAATGGGAAAGTAGAACTGTTCCCATTAATGTATTTTTTATTACCATTAATGTTTTTTATAAAAAAACCATTAATGGGAACAGTTCTACTTTCCCATTAATGGTATTTTGAATGGGAATTAGCAATTTACCATTAAAATTCCCATTAATGTTTTTTGACCGTTTTTTCCTGTGTTAATCGCTGCCTTCAACACCTGGTCCCCCTACTTTCAAACAGGTTCTGCCCACGTCACTGGTAACTTCATCCCTTGAAAGCTCGTATCTAAATTGTCACTTCGTGATCTATCTTGGAGTTCATTCTATTATCCTTTCCATTGCCTTCTCCACACCTCTTCTGTGACCTTGTCCCCCTACTTTCAAACATGTTCTGCCCGCGTCACTGGTAACTTCATCCCTTGAAATCTCGTATCTAAACTGTCACTTCGTGATCTATCTTGGAGTTCATTTTATTATCCTCTCCATTGCCTTCTCCACACCTCTTCTGTGACCTTGTCTCCCTACTTTCAAACATGTTCTGCCCGCGTCACTGGTAACTTCATCCCTTGAAATCTCGTATCTAAACTGTCACTTCGTGATCTATCTTGGAGTTCATTTTATTATCCTCTCCATTGCCTTCTCCACACCTCTTCTGTGACCTTGTCATACTTTCATTCGTTTCACTACGGACTTGTTGTTCCACTAACCGCTGACCCAGTACGCGAAGGATTGAATTTCTGAAGTCTTTATTTAGACCTGCGTACAGAATGGGGTTGAAACAAGAATTTGAGAAAGTCAAGAGTTTAACTACAGCGTTAAACAGACCTTGATTCTTGCCAAAAGCTCCATGAAAGCTCTGTGAACTCATTGTTTGCACCAAGTAATAGACCTAAAAAAACACATGATTTATTACTCGGGCTGTCTGTGTAAGGCCGACTCTAGGTTTCGGCTCGGTTTGGTTTGTCAAGATTTTGCATTGCACTTATTACTTCCGCTACTAGAGAGCCAAGGTTTGTTATAATTTTGTAATTGGAGCAAAGCTCCATCGAGTTATGGATGCACTTGGGAAGTTGGAGAGCACTCCTCGGCTACGCCTCGACCAACAGCTTACACTTTTTTTCCTGCTCTCCCAACAACGAAGACGAGTTGTCTAATTGTTTTAGTATACATCCTGTACCTACTCTAAAAAATACAGTTTTTCTAGTGCAAACTGACGAAAATATTGTGTTATTTAACCACTCGTGAGCGGCAAGTAAAAGCAGATTTATTAATAAAGTACGGTTTAATTGTATTTCGTTCCTTACCATTAAAAATCTTCATGCCATATTTTGTGGCGTTTTTAGTTTTCTCAGGGATAGAATTTTCTATCAAACTCTCAAAAAATTCTTCCGAAACGGCTACAAAACGAGAGTTTACTGCCATATTTTTTCAGGTTTGTTTTCATTTTTCTCAAACGTTGTCCATCACGAATAGACAACGGTTGAGTAGCCAATCAGAATGCAGGATTTGTAATAGACGATGGTTGGGTGTATACTAAAACTCGATGGAGCACACCAAACCATGAACCATTTCTTAAATAGAGGATGTTAAATATGTGGTGTTAAACATGGCTACGTACCGAAGAAGGACCCCAACAAATTAGAAATATACCAACAACAATTGACAAGGAAATTGTGGCTTTACGTTCCATCTCCCAAGCGTCGGTTCTTGCCGAATTCTTGCGTCGTGCTTGCACGTGCTCTCCTCGCCAGACAACGCGCTTTTGATACTTGATAAGAATAGAGTGTTTAATAGCGATGGCGTAAATTGATGCTTGGCTGACTAAGATGATTAAAAATGGAAGCAAGACGTTGGTTGATATCACCATCATACTCCAAGCTTTGGTTGGTAGGAATGAACAGTTTTGACTAGCATTGGGGTTTTTCCAGAAGAATGGTAAACCCGCCACCAAGATTGCATCACACCATATCAGACATAGAACAATCTTCATTCGTCTTGAGGTGACTGTCATTACATGTGTCAGCGGTCTAAGAACAGAGTGTGCGCGTTCAACACTAATCACAGTGAGACTCAGTACAGACGCGTACTCTGTGACGAAATATGAAAACCGTGAAATATCGCAAACGATACGCTGCTTTTTCCCGCCAAAAACGTGTTTCTTTGCCAAATATGACGTCATTGCTACCAGACCACACAAGATGTCCGCGACTGCTAAATTGAGGACTGGGTAATAGAGAACACGTCGTAACCTTGGTTGGATGACGAATGCAGTGCAGACCAGAGAGTTGCCAAGGATTGAGAGAACAATGAGGATAGCGAGGACAATGGTGACTTCAAGGACTGGGACATGATCTTTGTCGCTCGATGTGGGGTGGACTGGGAACGAGGGTGTTGAATTGTTTGCCATTCAACCTGTGGATGTCAAGAAGAGAGCGTAAGACAAACTAGAGTACTGCGTAGACAGTGTTTTAGATAGAGAAAAGTGAAAAGGTGGTAAACTGCTGAGGGTAGTTTTGATAATGAAATATCCTGACGTTTCAAGCAGAGCCTTTCATCGGAGTAAAGCCTCCTCTCCATGCATACGTCAATATTGCGTTCCAAAAAAAACAACAACTCAGCAGTTGACGCCTACACAGCACTCTACTCTGATGAAGGGCTCCGCTTGAAACGTCAGTATTTCGTTATCAAAACTATTCTCAGCAGTTTACCATCTTTTCACTTTGCTCTATCTAAAACACTGCTTACACAGCACTCTACTTTTTACTCTGATGAAGAACTCTGCGCGAAACGTCAGTAGTTCATTATCAAAACTATTCTCAGCAGTTTACCATCTTTTCACTTTACTCTATCTAAAACACTGCCTACACAACACTCTAGTTTTTACTCTGATGAAGAAGTCTGCTTGAAACGTCAGTAGTTCATTATCAAAACTACTCTCAGCAGTTTACCATCTTTTCACTTTGCTCTATCTAAAACACTGCCTACACAACACTCTAGTTTTTACTCTGATGAAGGGCTCTGCTTTAAACGTCAGTGTTTCATTATCAAAACTACTCTCAGCAGTTTAGCATCTTTTCACTTTGCTCTATCTAAAACACTGCCTACACAACACTCTAGTTTTTACTCTGATGAAGAACTCTGCTTGAAACGTCAGTAGTTCATTATCAAAACTACTCTCGGCAGTGTACCATCTTTTCACTTTGCTCTATCTAAAACACTGCCTACACAACACTCTAGTTTTTACTCTGATGAAGAACTCTGCTTGAAACGTCAGTGTTTCATTATCAAAACTACTCTCAGCAGTTTACCATCTTTTCACTTTGCTCTATCTAAAACACTGCCTACACAACACTCTAGTTTTTACTCTGATGAAGAACTCTGCTTGAAACGTCAGTATTTCATTATCAAAACTACTCTCAGCAGTTTACCATCTTTTTACTTTGCTCTATCTAAAACACTGCCTACACAACACTCTGGTTTTTACTCTGATGAAGGGCTCTGCTTGAAACGTCAGTAGTTCATTATAAAAACTATTCTCAGCAGTTTACCATCTTTTCACTTTGCTCTATCTAAAACACTGCCTACACAACACTCTAGTTTTTACTCTGATGAAGGGCTCTGCTTGAAACGTCAGTAGTTCATTATTAAAACTATTCTCAGCAGTTTACCATCTTTTCACTTTGCTCTATCTAAAACACTGCCTACACAACACTCTAGTTTTTACTCTGATGAAGGGCTCTGCTTGAAACGTCAGTAGTTCATTATTAAAACTATTCTCAGCAGTTTACCATCTTTTCACTTTGCTCTATCTAAAACACTGCCTACACAACACTCTAGTTTTTACTCTGATGAAGGGCTCTGCTTGAAACGTCAGTAGTTCATTATTAAAACTATTCTCAGCAGTTTACCATCTTTTCACTTTACTCTATCTAAAACACTGCCTACACAACACTCTAGTTTTTACTCTGATGAAGGGCTCTGCTTGAAACGTCAGTATTTCATTATCAAAACTACTCTCAGCAGTTTACCATCTTTTTACTTTGCTCTATCTAAAACACTGCCTACACAACACTCTAGTTTTTACTCTGATGAAGGGCTCTGCTTGAAACGTCAGTAGTTCATTATAAAAACTATTCTCAGCAGTTTACCATCTTTTCACTTTGCTCTATCTAAAACACTGCCTAAACAACACTCTAGTTTTTACTCTAATGAAGGGCTCTGCTTGAAACGTCAATATTTCATTATTAAAACTATTCTCAACAGTTTACCATCTTTTTACTTTGCTCTATCTAAAACACTGCCTACACAACACTCTAGTTTTTACTCTGATGAAGGGCTCTGCTTGAAACGTCAGTAGTTCATTATTAAAACTATTCTCAACAGTTTACCATCTTTTCACTTTGCTCTATCTAAAACACTGCCTACACAGCACTCTAGTTTTTACTCTGATGAAGGCTCTGCTTGAAACGTCAGTGTTTCGTCATCAAAACTATTCTCAACAGTTTACCGTCTTTTCACTTTGCTCTATCTAAAACACTGCCTACACAGCACTCTAGTTTTTACTCTGATGAAGGGCTCTGCTTGAAACGTCAGTATTTCATTATAAAAACTAATCTCAACAGTTTACCATCTTTTCACTTTGCTCTATCTAAAACACTGCCTACACAACACTCTAGTTTCTACTCTGATGAAGAACTCTGCTTGAAACGTCAGTATTTCATTATAAAAACTAATCTCAACAGTTTATCATCTTTTCACTTTGCTCTATCTAAAACACTGCCTACACAACACTCTAGTTTTTACTCTGATGAAGGGCTCTGCTTGAAACGTCAGTATTTCATTATTAAAACTATTCTCAGCAGTTTACCTTCTTTTCACTTTGCTCTATCTAAAACACTGCCTACGCAGCACTCTAGTTTTTACAGTTTTGTAATAAGGACTAGTTGAAATCCATCGGATACAAAACGCTTTGACCAGAGTACTGTGGTCTTCTTCAGTTACTAGGGACCTTACGAAGTACGACGGCAACTTCAACGACCACGTCTTTTAAACAAAAGAATTCTAGTTGCGAAACAAAGACAATGAATAATTTTTCGTCCCTATAGAGTAACCTCAACACCGGTCCGTCTTCGTTCTTTATACAGCGCCACTTAGAGCATCTTCACGTCTTCACAACGACGTCAATTCACCAAACGATGAGAACTGTTGCTTAAGATTCGCTTTAATATAGACGCTACAGTCATTTTTAGGGGTACTGGGGCATTTTGGAAGTCATTAAACCAGTTTTAAAAATAAACTATAATAGTCAGTTACCGTGACTTATTTTATTTATAAAATTTAACCACCATTGTCGTCATAGAATCGTAAGGTCCGTAATGAGGCCTACTGTGAACGGCGTGAATTTTCACATAATTTTCCGTACACTTTTAGTTTATAAAAATTTAAGGCCCATCCTAGCTGTTCACGTTTTCTCTCTGACGAAGGGCCTTCGCTCGAAACGTTAGACTCCTACGTTCTCTGTTTCGGCAGTATATCTAACCTTACTATATTTCGATTGTTGTTCATGTAGTAGCCGTTGTTTGAAGAACGCAACATTTTGCTATTTCTAACCGAAACGTTCTGTTAAAAATCTCTTAGCCAGTGGCAGTGTCAATTATCAAAACCCTTTTTTAATCTTTGAAGATCTTCTAACAAAATTAATATATTGGTCATTGCAAAATACAGAGAATAATTTATTGTTTCAAGACTAACACCGTTCTCATTTTCTACAGAACTTCGCCCTAGACTTTGTTAAGATTCTTATGTTTTTAGAAAGATAACAACTGTTGCTTATTAATTTTTCATCAACACAGAAAAACTACAATTGTTTTCGCGGTACATAAAGTATTTTAAATTGTCAAAACCAGTTTGAATTATTAAATTCAGAAGTTAATTAACGACTTCTTTATAAATATAAATTAAAAAAACATATTTGGTTTTAAAGCCGTTTTCAGCTGTTCCTTCTATACTCTAGCGTCAAAGCGAACGATGTTCTTTGCACTATAAAACTACAGAAATTTAACGTCGTGTAGTTTGATTGTTATATATTAGACAACGTTAAAATGGATGAATGTTGTGTGAGCCCTTTAATAGTTATATAATTTACTTTGGCTTACCAGTGAACGTTATTTGAGAAATACAGCCGTCCAAAATTCTTCGTTATATTCCTCCTGCAATCTTTGAAACGAGTTTCACAGCTTCAAGCTTGCAATGAGCGAAGAACTGTCTCCGACAGACACTCTTGCTTTACTCAAGAAGAATATTCTTTTCGTGTTTATATGTATATTAACACATCGATTTTATTGCGTCGTATACAGTGTTAATTATTCACACATATATAATTATTTTTTCTGCCGATAGCCAGACAACTTCCACCGTCAATTATCTAGGAATTCGATCATATTGTGATGCGTTAAACGAAAGTATAGTGGAATATATATGTACTTGTGTATAATCATTATTGTACTGTATTACATGTACATGTATTTATGAATGTGCCAAGGTTTATTTCCGGTGTCTTTTCTTAAGTATTGGAAGCACAGTGGTTAGCGCATGCGTCTTACACCTCTGCGACCTGGGTTCAATTCCTGCTCAATGCAATTTATCAGATTAAAGTTCACTTTGGATTATTTTACGCTATCAAATACCAGATTATTTCACTTTGTTTTAATGCCAGATTATTTCACTCTGTTAAAGAGAGAACCCTCAGACAGCCCAGGCTGGTTCAGCTAAGCAGCAATCCGGTAATCAACATACGAAGCAGGTGCAGGTATTTTGTTTTTGATGTCGGCAAATTGCGCCCCGAAAAGGAAGATATTCAGTATTTTAAGTTAAAAAACATTCTAAGTTAAGTATTGCTAGCTAGAGAAGACTGATATATAAAAATAAATAACGTATACAAGGTTGACAGTGTCAAATTTATATTCTTCAAATTATAAGTCAACTCAGTTGACTTATAATTTGAAAATATATAAATGTGACAGCTTGTTGAGGTCATTAATTAAATATCGAGTCTAATACAAGCTTAAATAAACGAAAGCAGGTTTTTCCAATATTTTCAATTAAAACCACGCACTTATTAGATGATTCAGAAAAATTACAAAAATACCGACACTCATTGGAGTTTTGACGATGTGATGTCGATATGATGTCTTTGACTAAATTACGTTTTCCGCTAAAAATTTAAACGTCGACAAAGTTGGAAAAACATTTAGCGACATCCTTGGAAAAACCGCGGAAGGACGAACCTTTTGAGTCATTTTAGCGAGTCATCTCGCTCCCTCACTCACTCACTCACTCACTCACTCACTCACTCACTCACTCACTCACTCACTCACTCACTCACTCACCCACCCAAACAACCACCCACCCACTCAATCACTCACTCACTCATTCACCCACCCACCCACCCACCCACTCGCTCACTCACTCACTCACTCACTCACTCACTCACTCACTCACTCACTCACTCACTCACTCACTCACTCACTCACTCACTCACTCACTCACTCACTCACTCACTCACTCACTCACCCAACCACCCACCCACCCACCCACCCACTCACTCACTCACTCACTCACTCACTCACTCACTCACTCACTCACTCACTCACTCACTCACTCACTCACTCACTCACTCACTCACTCACTCGCACACTCACCCGCACACTCACTCGCACACTCACTCGCACACTCACTCGCACACTCACTCACCCATTCACTCATGAATATTCATTCAGTCAGTCACTCATCCTTTTACCTTTTCACTTTCACTTTCCAAAACATAAACAACATGGACGGTTATAGTTTTTAGTTGTAATTCTTTTCTTTTTACCATCAATTTTAAATTATATATATACTCATTTGTAATATAATTTTATCTTAAAAATATCAGGTACAATATTAACTTGTGTACGTTAAGTTGTGTTGAACACAAAACCTAGATTTAAATAAAGTTTTTATTCTTTCAAACATGTAACAAGCCTGTCATTTTTCGTGCTTAGTTCAATATCTAGGCGAATAAGACTGACACGAGAACAACACGTCGTGGAGGATCCTGGTACCAAGTGCCCAGTCTCTCACAGTAGCTCGCGCGTGTTTTTTATTCGTCAGCTTCCGGTTGTAATTTCTTGCATGACGAGTTCTTAAGATGATCACTATTTAGGATTGGTTAGATTCTTCCGAATTTATAAGCTGTGAATTAATAAGCTTGGTCGTTTGGTGTACATGTAAGCTTATATGCTCGTGGTGGCTGGCGGTAATGATCGCCTGTTTTTCCACCGCTGATCGATACAATCGTCGGCTCAAAACCCGCATGAAGGCGTGCCTGAAATCGTTGTTCATCCAGGCGTAGATCATGGGGTTGAAACAAGAGTTAGCAAAAGTCAAGAGTTTTACCACAGCATTGAATGTACCTTGTCTATCACCAAATGTGCCTGAAAATTGACCAGGACTGACTTTTTGCAAGAAGTAATAAAATGAGGAAGGTCCCCAGCAGATTATAAATAAACCAATCACACAAGAAAGACTGATTGTCGCCTTGCGTTCAATTACCCAGGCTTCAGTGCGCGGTGTACTGGCTCTCCGAGTTGAATTACGACCTGTGCGTAACACAATTTGTCTTTGTTTTTTGATCGAGAGAGAATGTTTGATAGCAATAACATAAATTGATGCTTGACACATTAGAATAATGAGAAACGGAAGAAGAACATTGACTATAATCACAGAGATACTCCACGCATTAGTCGGTCGAAATGAACATTTTCTTGATTTGTTTGTTCGCCAATAAAATGGCAAAGAAGACACCACGATAGCGTAACACCATGCAACTCCTAATACTGTCTTCATCCGTTTTGAGGTGACTGTTGTTTTATAGGTCAGCGGTCGTATAATAGCCAGAGCTCTGTCCACGCTTATAATCGTAAGACTAAAGACAGACGCGTACTCCGTCACAAAATACGAAAAACGCGATATATCGCAGACCACTTGTTCTTTTTTGCCGCCAAAAACATGTTTTTTCGCGAGGTATGACGTCATCGCCACCAGGCCGCACAAAATGTCTGCGATGGCGAGGCTGAGGACTGGGAAATAGAGTGCTCGTCGTAGGCGTGGTTGGATGACGAATGCCGAGCAGATTAAGGAGTTGCCGAGGACAGAGAGGACAATGAGGATAGCGAGGACGATTGTGATGGCTTTAACGGGTACCACGTCACCCCCAGAACTTGTCTGGTTTTGTGTTGGCTGAGGAATCGAAGAATTGACCATTTGCCTAAGAATAAAGAAATAAACGCGGTTAGAAGAAGCATTTATTTACATGTCGTATTTATTCCATGACAATCCTAACGTTATAAGAATGTTTGCTAGACGTGCGCCAAGCTGAAATACTCATAACTGAAGCGCTAGACGAGGATCGAATCTGCAACCTTCTAATTACCGGTTAGTGAGTAGTCTGCGAAGGCAGTGAAGCAGACTGCTGCTCGCAGACTGGTTAGTGAGCTACTGAGGCTCGGTTGTAAATAGACATTTTCACCAATAGCGGCGCCATCTTGAATTCGCAATGCATTGTGGTCTATCCAGGGTAATAAGCTCAATTGCTTAGTGTTGAGACACAATGCGGTAATTTTTTCTTGATAAGCACTTTCATGGCAACAATATCTAGATATGATCGTTGTCATATTGGTGAAAGCAATAATTCTCGTACGTATAAGGATTTGTCATGAATCTATCCTTACACGTTGCTTTTACCAATATGACAATTATTATATTTAGATATTGTTGCCACGAAAGTATTTATAAAGAAAAAAATTACCGCATTGTGTCTCAACAACCCTGGATAGACCATAATGCATTGCGAATTCAAGATGGCGCCGCTATTGGTGAAAAGGTCTATTCATAGTCATATGTGTACAGTGTACTCCTAAACCGGTAACAGAGGTTTGGTAGACGTTCGTCAAGCTTAATTATACCAGAACATGTTTCTGAGCCCCAGGGGCAAATCACTCCCTGAAAATTAAAGGATTTTCGCATTGGATTTTCGGATTTTTAAGGATTTTTTTGCGGATTTTTTCGGATTTCGTGTGAAAATAATTATGGATTTTCGAAGAATTTTATGGATTTTCAAAAATTCTCATGGATTTGAGATTTGCGGATTTTTCAGCAAAGTGTACGAGATTTTTGAAGTGATTTGCCCCTCGCTTCTAATGATCAGTTAGACATTCTAATTGAGCTATTCCAGCTTCGTACGGTGAGTTTTGCAACTTCATATAGTCATCTGTTTCCTATTAGCGGCAGTGTTTGCATATAAGATGTAGTTGAAGTGATGAGTTGACTGTGAAATGACTGCCACTGTTCACTAAAGTCGTTGCTACAACTTACGAAGTGCAGATATATGAGACTAGAGGCAACGTATCATGGAAAAACTCTGCGGGATTTCTGGCTGGGAAGCTATTGGAGTATTGAAAAAAACCCCTCTTATCTCACTGATAACCAATCTTTTCCCATTCGGTCACAGACGAAATCTGTTGACAGCTGACAGAATGAAAACAAAGTCTTCATCTGGGTCAGGGTAAACGAATAGCCAAGATGTTTAAATTATTTCGTGTGCTGGTTGCCAAGAGTAATGATATTACACGAATGATATCTTGGCATTCACTATTTGGGCATAACATCAGTATATTTACATACATGGCAAAAAATAACAAAAATAATATTGATACAGACAAAATAACGAGTGCTGAATTTTTACGAGAACACGGATCAGCACTCATGTTTATCTTAACTATGAACATGCACCAGTAACCAGAAATCCGTATAATCAGATGTGGACGACCCTAGCCGCGGGTTGAGTATATGGTTCATCACTCGGAGTAACATCTAATATTATTATTCTCCACTGAGTTCACTGTGCCACAATAATTATTCCAACTATCATTCGTTTCACATGTTTACTCATTCTAGCTTGATGACGATGATGATAATCTTTATTTAAAAAACACCGCGGTACCGCTTCATTTTACATGGTCTTCCCTCTTCCAGGGAGCCGTGTTACAATAATATAAAATACATATAAATGCTTGTAAATAAAAGGTCCATTAACTAACTAACTACACTAATAAAATATTATGCATATACAGTACACGTATATTAAAAGTTCAATGCAATAAAAAATCAATATAGTTTACAAAATGTTCCCCATATTTAACAATCCTAATTTAAATGCCTTTAAGTTTGTCTGATCTCTAACCTCTACAGGGATTTTATTCCAGAGGACAGAGCCCCTGTAGTGAAAACTACATTTTCCTTTCTCTGACTTATATCTAGGAATATGTAAGTTAATTTCAGAATTTCTCAGGTGGTAGGAATGTACACTAGATGTTTGCTGAATATCTTTCTCAAATACAGTGGAGAAAGGTTGTTGTAGATTTTAAACATCAACACAGCAAGTTGCGTACGACGGAAAAAAAAGTGCTCTCCACAGACTCCAGTCTGACCTGAGGTTTCAGACACACTGATATATATAGGTTAGAGTCTCTTACCTTGATTTTGTTGGTTGTTTTTATTATTACTGTCTGTATTACGGATAGTTCTGAGGCTACTCCAGCGAACCAGTGTTAAAAAAGACGGTGTTTAACTAATGACCGCACATGAGATGAAACTATATAAAACCGCTGAGATAGGATCTCATCCTATTGTAGACTGTAAGATAGTAATCGTTGAGTTTGCTGAGCGGAACATATTTGGAGAAATCCAAAAAGTAAAACAGTCAGTGATTAACACTTTGACCTAGCTATGTTGAATAAAATCGTCTAACACTTTGAGGCCTGGACCTCTCCCTGAATAACTGCGTAACTACGACATTTGTTATTTCCTGCATGTTGTCATACTGTCCCCATGACGGATATTGGCTTTAATCAGAATAATCTCTGAGAGCACACTAATTCTTTATTCGAATCGAATGCTCATAAAATTTAGCAAAAACAAGGTCGGCTCTTCTCTTTTGATGACAGCTTGTCAATAATGAACATAAATATTTATATATTCTAATGGACAGTGAATAGAGGTGTTAATGTTGCGTATAATGTTGTATACATTTTACAGACTATACTAAACGCATTAGAACGTTTCTTAATTTTTACAACGTATGGATAGTTGAAACGTATTGGTGTTTACACGATATTTATGTTTCTTTCCTAAATAGTGATGACAGAAATGCAGTTAAAATTTTAATTTAATAAGTTTAAGTTTACAACATATATATGATACATTTTCCATAGTCAGCCAACATTGAAAAACCTTCAAACATTCTAGAGCACTCTAGATACTGAACGAAGGGCCTTCGCCCGAAACGTTAGACTCCTACGTTCTCTGTTTCGGCAGTATATCTAACCTTACTATATTTCGATTGTTGTTTCTACACTGACTACGCAGCACGCTACTTTTATTACTCTATTATACTGCTTGTTTATTAGCGTGAATTAATATAGGAACTACATGTATAGCACAGACGAGTTACGAACTGGTTGATAAAGACTTTAATCCTACCCCTGTTGTGGTATTGACGTTGCGTTTTTCTCGTCGCAAATTTTAAAACATAACTGAATAAGGTTTACTCACTACATTATCACATTTATTGATATAAACAGATAATAGATTCCATTTACCTGAACTGCTCTGTTGTTGACTTCTAAGATCGATGAGACTCTGTGTGACTTATGCTGTTCTGGTTGGTGTTATGCATTCCAAACAATCCTACTTTTATTTAGTAAACGCCCACACGGTAACAATATAAAATATAAAGAATATAGCAGGATGGCAGTCATGCATGTTCTAACAGAACAGCCTGGAAGCCTTGACTTAATAATTAAGTGTGACGTCTGAAATGTCAAGGGGCTTATAAAGTCATTATGTCCTTGATGTATAATAGACTGACCATTTTTATTACACTAAAGTGCAATGCTCACATGAATTATGGCATTCCTGATGCGCTGTATTCACTCTCCTATCAGTAATTAATTTACTTAAGCATATAGCATGCACCTATACCAAAGTTACTACACAAGTCAGCAGCAAATTCTCAGCCGTTTTATTGTTTTGTTGTTTATGGAATTGTATACTTTTCTTGTCAATACTTTGAAGCAAAGATTGTTTTGACGACAAATGTTGCGTTTTTCTGCCAAGTTAATACATGTAAAGTTGTGAGTTATGTAAATATATTTATTGCAACTGAAATACACGCCGACGCGAAGGTGGCACTGTTCGAGATACTGTTCACCGTATATTGTCTTTGATTTTCTTCGAAATGCCCACTAAAATTATTATAATAGTAATATAGTTGATGTTCTTGATTTTGGGCATAAATATGTTTTCTCAGAGCTAATTTTAACCCTCGCCTTCGGCTTGGGCTAAAATGAACCTGAGTCGGGCCAAAAACGGTATAATGAAATGGCGGCCATATTGGTGTACCATCTATATCCTATGGAATTTAGCTCTATTCTTATAGACCGCGTTTACACGATGCCGGTACAATTTGAAAACGGAACAAAATCATGCCGTTTAGGCCTTGCGTTTGCACGATAACGGCACAAAAATAACATGAAATGTTATATGCTGTATTTGCATACCGGCATGATTTTGTTCCGTTTTCAATAAGCATGACGGCATTCAAAAGCCCGAACAAATGTCAAGTCCAGTGCAGTGACAAAGAAAAAACTCATTGTTCGCTGAATCAACTCGAAAGTCAAGTGGAATTTCCTTTTCCTAACCGGATTGAAGGTAGAAACCCAAAGAATTTTGAACAACAACAAGAAGTTGTTATACATGCATGTATTGAATTGCTGGTAATCCATGATTTGACCCAGTAGTTGAAGCTAGTGTGTTGAATGAAGACCGGCTTTTTTATTGTGAATATATGTTACTTTAATTTAAAGACGGAGAATTTAAAGAATGCTTCCTCTATTCCACATGGATCGATAGGAACCAGACAAAGTTGTTTATACAGGTGTTTTAAATCATATTATTTACTCTTGTCCTATAGGTGTGAGAGACATCTCAATTCAGAAGTAGTATATTAAATTGTTTTAAGATAACTTTGTGGGTTTATTGTTGTTTCTTATTGAACTTTCGACCTGTTGACTCAGGCCTTCGTCAATTGAAATATTGGATCCCAACGCAACGTTGGGAAGGAAAATACGAGAATGGTGATATTAAAATACAGGAAATACCTGTTCGAGAAGTTAAAGAATTCGAGAATTTTCTGACTTCCAAGCCCTAGGAGTAAGTCGACGCCATTTTATTGTCGATGTATACCAGACCACTGCACACGGGAAAACATTGTTCCCTTGTTCAAAATATATAAAGACACTCCTTGGAATGTTTTGGGTTTTCTTCCACCGCCATTTTTCATGTCTGTCGGTCCCCTGACTGCTTTGTGATAAATTATACCAATTAATAGAAGTCGTGGAGTAATTGAGATATTTATTTGGTACTTGGGAGTAATTTTATGCACATAAAAACGCGTTTCAGTATTGACTAAAACGATCGATGGGTAAAGTCGTCTACATAACTTATAAAGGCCCGGTCAAACGAGGATGAGAGTTGATGACAGTCGATGAGAGTTGCAACTCTCGGTCACGTTTGACCACCAACTCTCATCGACTCTCATGCACTCTTATCAACTCTCATCAACTTTGAGCTGGTTCAAATTTTAATGAGAGTTGATGAGAGTTTAGTACTTTGTTTATCTCGAAATTCGTTCCTAGTCTCCCTGCTACGCGCGGTAAATCCTAACAACTCTCGTCAGCTCTCATGGTCAACTCTCAATCCTCGTTTGACCGGGGCCTCGTTTTGGGGAGCACGGGTGGCGTGTGCTGTTAGGGCGCTGCCTCTCACCAATAGTTAAGCCCGGTCGGACGGGGTTAGTACTTGGATGGGTGACCGTTTGGGAATAACCCCGTACTCCGCCAGCTTGGGACTTATGTGAGTAGAGTTTAGTTGGTCTCTCCTGTGCTCCGAGGGTTTTTCGCCGGGTTCTCCGGTTTTCCTCCCTCCGTAAAATCAACACCTAGGTCTTAGTTGTCTACACATAGGAGTTTGGTGTCAATTGGGACGAAAGTTCTGTTCCTCTCTCCTGCCACACGTTAAGTGGCAAATTTAATAAATTCAAATAAATTCAAAGACTTGAGAATCGGAGTGTCGAATGTCATCCGTGCGGTGGAGACAGTCAGGACTTCTACATGCATGGAAATCATTCGATATTAATTTATTTATTCTTCATTCTAGATCATGAATATAATGCCCGGAATTCTTCTAGATTTTCTAGAACAATTGCTTTATAATTACAATTGGAAAATCCTTGTCATTGAAAGAAACATCAAGAAGAAAACAACATTAAAAACACCAAAATACGCGGAAGAAAAACAAAATGAAAAAACCTGCCGTTTCCAAGCTGCTATACAGTCTTTCTAATTATGGTAGAAATATTCGGTGCTCTTTAGGAATATTGCTTTTGGAAGTTAAGTTTTCTCCATGCCTAGCTATGGATGGTTCTTCTTCCCTGCGGCACATTCTCTTTATCATGCATAATCGTATTTTTTTCTTTTCTGAGCAACTGAACCACCCCCATATATCTAAGTGTTTCCGCCACACCCTTTCTGCTTCAGTTGAGATTAGTAATTAGATGGACAATATAAGTTTGAATAAAAGGGCCATCCAGGAAGACAAGTGAAGTGACTGACTGATGGACACAACTGTGGACAACCCTTATTCCAGGGCCTTGTTCTCTTGTTATGAATTAATACACTGAGGGTGTAAGAAAGATCACACAGCAATATAAAAATGTGTTATATAAAAGTACATTGGCTCAGACTGACTGTTAGCTGACTGTTAGCATTGTGGTAGTATACTACAACGGAAACCTGGACTGAGTATATTGCATATCTCTCTCTCTCTCTCTCTCTCTCTCTCTCTCTCTCTCTCTCTCTCTCTCTCTCTCTCTCTCTCTCTCTCTCTCTCTCTCTCTCTCTCTCTCTCTCTCTCTCTCTTTCTCTTTTATAGTCCCATATGTCAACAACTACACTATATAGTGTACATACCTAATATATTTACTTTCAAATGTGTTTTTGTGTAGATTTTGTCCGTTTCTTTTCTTCTGAATGTTCTCTTTTGTGGGACAGACCTTTCATATATGCATGTCCCGGCTGACTATGTGCGTGTATCTTGATACGTCTTTGTGGCTCAGAGTGTACGTCTATAATTTCGCTTTTTTATAATATCGATCAATATCGTACGTGACACTTGAAGACGCTTAAGGAATTTAATATTTAAAACGAAGGAAGTCTGCGTGTTTTTAGTTTACTGTTGACATAATTTCGTCAGATATAACACGTCTTTAAAAACATTTTCATTTAAAATACGTCAATAAAGTATTCATTGACAAAAACGTAAGCCTTACTTTAAAATATTTGTCTAAGAGATTGTTAATATTAAATTGCGCACGTTTTAAAGCCACATATACAAACACTATATACCATTTTCTTGACAATAGTTTCTTCATTAAAAAAACAAGGTTTATTTTCCCGTGTGTATGACACAAATTGACATGTTTTTAGTTAAGGAGAAACATTGTTTATGAAAAGCTGCTTACACGAGTGTGAATAGCTAGAGTGTGGATATACTTGTGAATAGCAAGGAATTTCCACCACATCACTGCGCTCACAATGCCATACACTCCCATTTAGTTTGGGTTTCATTTTGAAACAGTGTGAGTTTTTTAAAGTTTAATCTTTTTACCATGCACTTATATAGGGGCGGGACGCAATACGTACTTCGATATCCACCAAAAGTAGATTGCGCAGGTTATGGGTTAACGAGTTTAAGATTTGGATTAAGGTTCGGAGATAATTTTTCACATGTTCTATTTTTCGCTCTCTGTTTGTTCAAGTTACGTCAGTGGCGTAGCCAAAGGGGGGCGAGGGGGGAGGGGGGGGGGGGAGGGGGGCAATGGTTTCCAAGACCTTGCTCGTGTAAAGTGTAAATCCGTTGAGAAACTTGTAGGGGAGGGGGGTTATTATACATTGTTTTAAAGCAAAGTGAGTAGTCTGGTAATGTGTTATATATATTGCAGGCATGCATATGCTATAAATTAGAATACTAAAGGGTCTAAATACCTCCAACTTGTTTTTACATTTACGACTTGTTTATAAATAAATCTAAAGATATTCCGACGTCGTATTTTTCTACGTTCTGGTTTGATTTCAACAAAATTATGTAATTTATGGCTTTCAGATTACTCTTAAATACTTGCCTCAAAATGCAGGAAATAGTGTTTCAGAGACCCTAGAAATCCAAAATTTTCCGGGGGGGGCATGCCCCTGGACCCCCCCTAGTACACCGAATTTTGCCCCCCCCCCCCACAACTCAAGACCCGGCTACGTCACTGAGTTAGGTTCAAAAAACTTTTAACCCCGAGTAGCGTTCAGTTATGTCAAATTTTTATTTGCTTATGCAGGCTCGAACTGGTCATTGTCACAGTGTGCCATTGTGCCATAGGACAATAGCTGAGAGTATTGTAAGAACAAAGAACAATGGCTGCTAATTTGTTGTTACAAGGTAAAAAGGTCAGTCCAAGTCAGATTTTTAGCGTTGTTTAAGGTCATAAAATTAAAAAGTGTTTCCTTCTCCTCCAGTCAAACAGTGGAAGTCAAACTGCCGTGCGTAAACAAACGAGGAGCCTTCTTGAATTTTGTGACGTCTTATTTGACGTCTGACGTCAAAAGTATATGAGACAACGCGAAAAGCTGAAATCATCTTAACTACAAAACAACACGGTTCAATATTTTTTGCAGTTTTAGTTTGTGGTATATTTTCACTGATATGCTGCATATAGCCTTTGAACAGCTTGATTGCTGTGGGTCTGATCTTGCCTCTTAAAATTTGGTTTTGATCACCTTGATAAACTAGACACTGCTAAAAAGCGGTGCCCTGTGGCATTCAAAATATCTGGTTAAAAATGTCGCGTCAAAAATATATTATTGATGCCTAACGAACGAACGAACGAACTCACACACGGAATATAAAGCGTTTGAAAGTTTATAGCTGCCCCCGCAAGCCAACTTTCAGGGCAACCGCAATGTCAAATAATGGTCAACCCAAATAATTAATCAATTTGGTTGAAATTATCTGCTGTTTCGTGCAATAATTGTAGATCGTTGTATAATGTACAACAGCTACACTGAAACTTTACATCTTTATAAGATCGACAAACTTTTTATAAACATGTGGCGGTTGAGAAACAAAAAAACTTCTGTAATTATGAATGTAGATATGATCAGTAGAAATCAGTTTTGACGGCGCATGTTACGCGTCATCAGGGCCGTAGCCACCGACTTTCCGGAGCACCAAAAATGTTTTCGAGGCTGTGCGTGAATATTATAGCTAGAGTTAGTTCAGAGGATAGTATTATTATTAGGGTTAGTATTACGGTTAGTTTCTTAGGGTTAGTATAAGAGTAATATTACGGTTATCCAGCACTGCATATCACCACTTTCGCTTAATAGCAGGAATTAAATAGCGTTTGAGACCCTTAGAAAAACAAATATTTTCCGTTCCGTGGGACCATGCCCCCTAGAAATTTCTCGTGGCTTCGGCGCTCGCATCTACCACGCACAACCAGACCACTTCAAAATTGGTGGCTTCGACCATGGACAAAGAAAAAATATTGTATAATAAGTATATTTATATTACGTACCTTGGCTTGTGTGTGAACTTGGCCTCCAATTAGAAATGCAACTTTCCGAACTTCTCAGAGACGTATTGAGCGTGGAATTTCCTAACTTGTAATCTGGTGAGGTCTGAATAAAACCAAATAAAACAGAGAGTTTGTGGAGAAAACAATCGGTCAATCGCGTTAATATCCAGTCGGTTCATAAAACAAAGATGTTAATGAAGAGTAATTTTATCTACCTCATATCTACTCATATATAGTATATATATATATATATATATATATATATATATATATATATATATATCATGTATAATATTTTTGATAGGAAATCAACATATGTTCTTAAGTACGATGAAGACACTAGATTGGAGTGCCGAAACGTTGGGTCATGAACAGTAACTTTTTAATCTACGTTCAAAAAACTTTTAAGCCAGAGTAGCATTAAACTATGTCTGATTCTTCACCTGGCTGTGTTGGGAATTTATTTGGTGTTCTAAGTAAGTCACTGAATGAAAGACGATTTATCACCTTTGTCAATTTGTCCAACGAATATTAACATTAGAATAAGATTTTCAAGTGTGATACTGCAACATTTATCACTGCTAATATAAAGCTCAACCTCTTTTCTCGGCATTAAAAAATATAAGTTAACTAATGAACACGTATTTGGAACATATTGTTTCTCATTCAAACCAATATTTTTTGATAGTTCTTGTTCAAATTTATTCGTGTCCTTGATATTTCTAATTTCAAACAATTTTATGAATTATTAGTATTAACGAGTGTACGAAATATTGTGCTAAATGAAGTATAGAGTCCTGCTTAATAGCATAATAGATATAACTATATCATTTTATAGTAGTATATTTACGGCATTTGTAACAGTTTAAGTCTATCTTTTCACTTTGCTCTAAAACTCTGCCTACCGGCGTGGCTATACGCAGCACTCTACTTTTTATTAAGTCTTTATAACTTTCCTCTGAAGAAATTACTTTAGCTTAAATTTTAACCAGAAAAAATATAGAATTGATACTGCCGTGGCATAATATATATTCACATTATAAAAGTTACAAAGAGAATTGCTCACTTGCCGTCGGCCTAGCCTTAGTAACATGCAATTATTTAATTAAATATATTCAGAATATTTCAATTATATAGAAGACAAAACATAACTTGAAAAATATCGTTTGAGTTTAAAACATAAGGGGGAAAACCAACAAAGACATAAAAAACGAGTTGATTGAGAAGAACCTACCATTTGCCAATTATGCTTTGATTTTGAGTGATCATAATAATACCCACACCGAGTGCGCAATTCAGTTGATCGCCAATACGTGTTAGGAGTTCTATTTGTCAGCTGCTGGGTAGTGTAGAAGGAGAGAGCTGATAAGTTCTTAGCATGCAGTGAAATAGTGTGCTGCGTGCCTGCGTAGGCACTAGTGTTGAAATACAAATACAAATATAGTAAGGACATATTGTAATAAAAGTAGCGTGCTGCGTAGGCACGGTGTAGAAACAACAATCGAAATATAGTTAAAAGCTTCTAGGACAGTGTCAGCCACGGTTGAAATCCAAATATTACCAGGGTTAAGTCACGTTGGCCTGAAAAACAGAGAAAAATCTTCTCGACGTTTCGAGCGAAGGCCCTTCGTCAGGAGAAATTAGTAAAAAACAATATAGTAAGGTTAGATATACTGCCGAAACAGAGAACGTAGGAGTCTAACGTTTCGAGCGAAGGCCCTTCTCTCTGACGAAGGGCCTTCTCTCGAAACGTTAGACTCGATCCTACGTACGTTCTCTGTTTCGGCAGTATATCTAACCTTACTATATATATTTCGATAATGGTAAGGTTTGAGTTACTGCTGAAATCACTGAACGTAGTTTCTAACGGTTTCGAAGGCCCTTGGTCAGGGAGAAACGTTAGAAACTACGTCAGTAATAATTTCAGCAGTACTCAAACCTTATTCTGTTCTTAGCTAGCTTGCTGATTAACGTCATGCATGGAGACTTTCAGCCTGCAGCTCTACAATCAAACAGCGTCGTCTGTCTTCCGAATTCAATTCAGCACTATTAGATACAGTAGAAGAACGACGTTTCGAAAACATTAAGCTGAGTACATTGAGTTAAAAGTGTTAAACGTCGGCAGGTGAATTGAATTGAACTTAATTGAATTGAATTGAATTGAATTGAATTTGATAAGTGTATTATAATACCAGTAGTTTCAGTGCCGCATCTTGCGGTACTGAAGGTTCATTTCAAAAGTAGAATTCCTGCTGGGTCGAAATATAACAGCATTGAAAAACATTTCCACTTCTCCTCCCCTTCTCTGTTTCTTTGGCTTAGAACATTTTGTTTTGATGCGACTGCATGATTGAACCATGTTGGAAACAGTCGTCACATTTCGGCATCAAATTAAATTGAATCTGATTCGACGCATCGGAAGTACGACAACGCCGTTTCAAACCAGAACTACTAGTTCCGGAAAAGTAATAAAACCTTATTGCAATGACGTGAAGAAAAATTCAGCTTGTGTTAAATTTTAATCTAGTCAGAACTACATTGAAATTAATTCTTTGAAAGTTTTCATGGCGATAATGTATATAGATAACTTTTGTGGAAACACCACGTCAAATATTTCACGTGGTGTTTCCACAAAACTTATTTTTCTCTGAGTTTAACTTACGACAGCTTGTGCAGCAAAAACCACACGAAAAAACTTTATCCGTAATCAATCTCGTAACTAATCAAAATAATTAATATGTAATCGATCTTGAAAAGTTAGCAACATGCATTTGTGTAGTTTTCTTTCAATATGTTGGCAATTTAATTATGATTGGCGGCGGATAAGATTGTTGATAATAAAAAAATTAAATGTCGAAATTAACTTGCGTCAATGTACTTGCAAACTACGTACGCACGTACGCAGCAATTTCCAATATTTATTATTCACTATTATTATATAAAATAGAATGTTTTATTGAATTTTCCGCCACTAATAAAAATGATAATCTCACATGTGTGATTATTCATGATAATCTCACATAGATTTATTCAAACAATATAAATACCAGATTTGGTATATAAGATACATACATATAACATATAAACTAAACTACGTCTCAACTATAAACTTTCAAAACTTGTTAAAACATTAAAACAGTATTTAGCTACCAAAGTCATAATTGTTTTGTCTTGCATAGCAATGACATACATGAAAAGGTCTTGATATAAATCGTTTTCTAAATTTAGCTATCATAGCTAAATTTAGAAAACGATTTATTTATTTTACAGAGGCTTTCCATAAAATTAACTCTAAGATCGGCGAACTTTGTGTTTCTGCATGACATTAAAAGGTGTTGTTAGTTCCCAATCTCATTTAGATCACAATGTTTGCATAATCTTTCACTGTATGAAACATTTCCGTATCGACCAGTTTCAACAGGTAATTTATGAGCTAAAATTCTTAATTTTGTAACCGCTTGACGATGTTTGAAGTCGCGAATTGAAGAAAGATATTTTTCAAAGCCAAAATTTATTTCAGTTTTTTAAATATGTGACGATTATCGCTGAATCAGCATTATAGTTTAATGCAATTTTTGTAAGGCAATAGGAAAAGTTTTTTTATATAATAAACAGAAAACAATACATGGATGTGCGGAAATATGAAATTTATTTCTCATGTTGACCAAGATATCTTTTACTCGTTCGCTTCGCTCACTCGTGAGATATTCACTATATTGTATAAGATGAAGTACTTGACTTTGAAATCGCTCCAGCTGCTGCCATTCAGGTTGTGCAGACTCAGGAAATATTTTTTTGTCTCAGTCTTTCAGTGTGTTGTGCTTGGCTTTGGTCTTTATAAAAACACATTTTAAGCACGTTTTTCTCAAGAAAAGATAAACAGAAACTAGTATTTTACAATCAAAGATTAATTTTGCGTCTTCTGGGAGTATTTTAAATAATGGCAACTGCCATCAGAGAGCTTGATTCAATGGAGGAATGGACGACAGAATGGTCTGGATTATCGGATGAAATAAAAAGTTTCAAGGTAAATTTCTTGTAGTTTATTATTAGAAAGCTGTATTTTATATAGTTCTTCAAGTATTGTGGTAGCAAATAGCAAAGCTTATTGCTTTCATCTCTTTGTAATGGCTTTGATTTTGGAGTTGTATTAATTAATAATAAAATCGAGCTAGTTCAAAAGTAAATAGTGATTTAATTGTCTAGTATTTTTATACAAAGGAAATTGCACAACAGTCGATATTAATATACTATTGTGCAATTTCTTTCTTTATTGATCTTCTTGGTATAATACTAAATTAAAAAAACGTCAGCAAGATTGAAGCCTTATTTAGAATTTCATTTTAATACAATGCTAGGAATTAAACTGTTCAGAATGTAAAAAGTAGAGTGTTGTGTAGGCAGTGTTTTAGATAGAGCAAAGTGAAAAGATGGTAAACTGCTGAGAATAGTTTTGATAATGAAATACTGACGTTTCCAGCAGAGTCCTTCATCAGAGTAAAAAGTAGAGTGTTGTGTAGGCAGTGTTTGAGATAGAGCAAAGTGAAAAGATGGTAAACTGTTGAGAATAGTTTTGATAATGAAATACTGACGTTTCCAGCAGAGTCCTTCATCAGAGTAAAAAGTAGAGTGTTGTGTAGGGAGTGTTTGAGATAGAGCAAAGTGAAAAGATGGTAAACTGTTGAGAATAGTTTTGATAACGAAATACTGATGTTTCCAGCAGAGATGAGTCCTTCATCAGAGTAAAAAATAGAGTGTTGTGGGCAGTGTTTGAGATAGAGCAAAGTGAAAAGATGGTAAACTGTTGAGAATAGTTTTGATAATGAAATACTGACGTTTCCAGCAGAGTCCTTCATCAGAGTAAAAAGTAGAGTGTTGTGTAGGCAGTGTTTTAGATAGAGCAAAGTAAAAGATGGTAAACTGCTGAGAATAGTTTTAATAATGAAATACTGATGTTTTGAGCAGAGCCCTTCATCAGAGTAATATATGATGAAGGGCTTCACTTAAAATGTCAGTATTTTATTATTAAAGCTAATCTCAGCAGTTCACCACCTTTTCACTTAATCTAACCCAATGTGAGGTTGATGCCAGATAAATTTTTGAGTTCTCTTCACAACTGAATATGTAGCCAACCTGGTTTTAAAGAAAAATTGTCCTGGTTTTTTAGACAGATATCTATCATAACAAAAGCCCTTTAGGGGAAACAGAATGAATTTCAGACCTTGTAATATACAACAAATATTCTGCTTTTAAATACCTGTGATCTGGAACTTGATTCTTGTAAATAGAAATGCAATTTAGTTTTTTTTGTATTGAAACCTTATTTATTTTATTCCTGAGTCCTTGGGTGGTCTGTTGACATTAAACCATTGCTGCCTAGCATGTCTGCGGGTTCTCCCTTTGATGAGTAAAATCATCTGGTGTTTAAGACAGAGTAAAACAATAAAGCTATGTTTGACTGGTTTTGACAGGAAGAATATCAATTTACAGAAAATTATGAAAGTAGCCTGTAAATACAGATGACATTTAAATAATTATTTGAAAGTAGTAAGGCAAGAATGTGCTTGGACATTTTGCCTTGGAACCAGGCCTGATGAGAAGGGGGTCAGCCTGGTCGTTAACCAGGGGCCAGCGGTTGAAAGGGGCCCATTTTTAATGAAACGAAGCAAAGTAATACATTATCTGAACTGTTGAATGATGAATTTAGTTTTATTGAATTTAGTTTTATAATAACCAACAACTAAAGTTTTAGTAATGAGCATTGCATTGCATTGGGCCCTAATAGTTTTGTCAATGTCCCGGTGGCTTTTGTACATCTTTATTAGTGCCATTGGAACTTTTGTGACTCTGTTATTACCATCATGGGGCCCTCTATAACCTTTTCAATTTGCAACCATGGGTTCCTTTTATAGTTTGATTAAATAAGACAAACATGAAGAGGGGTAGGGGCACACAAATATTTTTTGGCCAGAATCCAAAATTTCTCTCGGTGGCCCTGCTTGGAACAATGGCTAGACTTTGTTCTATAATACTCAGCAACCATTGTTCTATGACAAGATGGTCAGTACAAGCCTGGGCAGGAATACCAGATTCTGTAGGTTTATCCATATTGAGTCATTGGGTTATTTCTCTCTGACGAAGGGCCTTCGCTCAAAACGTTAGACCACTTATGTTCTCTGTTTCGGCAGTATTAACCTACTATACCATATTTTGATTGTTGTTTCAACACTGCCTACGCAGCACACTACTTTTATTACACTATTCCAGAAAAGATCCATACCCCCCCCCCCCCCCCCCCGAGGAAATTTGTGCCATCTGGGGAGGGGAGGGGAAGGGGGTAAATCTACTTCTGATAATAGTAAAATGTACTAGGACGTCTGAAGGGGGGAGGGGGTCAACTTCACATTTCCTCCGTGGGGGAGGTGTGGATGTTTTCTGGAATGACCCATTCCAGAAAATGTGTGTATACTCCCGTTACAGAGGAAATAGGTCCTCCCCTCCTTCTCAGACACCCTAGAATAATTTATATAGTTAATTTTACCCCTCCCCCTTCAGATCATTCAAGATATTTAATTGCTGTATTTTCTGTTAGCAAAGTACATTGCAAGATTACGTCAAAGTAATGGAAGAATGGCAGAACTCTCAAGCAAAGTGTATTAAAACAATTGCACTTCAAAAAAAGAAATTAGATGCTTTTAAAGATTCATTAAACAGGTAAAGTGTGAATAACCAGCACTGTTGTATACAGAGTACATTTACCGGAGGGTTCTTCCTTATTTTATTGCTGTAGGATGGCAAAAGATTGTGATGATGGTGAAAAAATTCAAACATTTCATCAACAAATTGAGGACAATGAGAAACAGATAAAAGAGATGGAAAAAGGTCTTCCAGTAAATATTGGGTATGTACAGTATGAGAGGACAAAATAGTGTGGTGTTTTGAACATAGATATTAGATGGAAGGGGAACTGAATAGGAAACTTAAAACGATGTTACAAAATCAGGAACAATGTTTGCACAACTTGCTATGGTAATTAAACACTTATTATAAGCAGCTAATCCACCTAATGGGTGGTCTCAGGCAAAGATCAGCTATTGCTGAAATTAAACAATAGTGAAATGTCACTTAAGTTCAGCAGTGTCTGATGTTAGCCATGTGGGACCACCTGTTAGGTGCAATATTAGCCCTTTATAAGTGTATAATCTTATTACCATGATAGCAAGTTGTGCAAACATCGTTTCCAGTTTTGTAAGTTTCCTATCAGGTCACTATACATGTACAGTACTGTAGAATATTCTATACAGTATAAAGGATTTAGAAATTCCAGTGGAATATTCTATAGAGTCCCAGAATTCTACGTATTGTAGAGGAATATTTTATTATATAGGATTCTATAGTTTACAGTAGCTGAATATTTTTGTAATATTTAACCATGTATTATTTCTATTCTTGTAAATTGTTTTTAGGCTTTTTTTACGTTGTTGTTTGGGGGATATTGACTTGTCTTTATATAAGCGAAAGTAAGTCAATCTCATTATAGCGATAAATTCTGAAATATATATTTTAGTGTAGTTCTGTGCAACAATGTAGTATGTACTAAATAATTTCTATTTTTTCTCATCTTTGTAGGTTGCAGTACAAGAATAAATATGAAAAGTTTAAGTTAATAATGACTCTCATATCCTTCTTTTTCTCACTTCTCAACTTATTTGTCTTCAATCACAGGTAAATAACCAGGCATTTAAAATTCCTATCTCACGTTTGGGGATTTTATATACTGTATTTGTAATATTTGGGTCTTCCTGAGCAAAATCATAATATATCTTGTCAGCTGAAAATTTCATCTTCATGGGGTATATTATGATTTTGCTCAGGAAGACCCAAATATTACGACTTTAATGATTATAAGCAATGCTTTTTTTCTCAATTTGCCCAGGTGCTTTTTGGCAATTTAACCCATTCCTACCTGAGCTGGTCTTTCTATTATTTCAACAGTGAAATAAAAGTATTGTGCTGCGCAGGCAGTGTTGAAATACAAAATAATCAAAATATAGTAAGGTTTGAGTATTGCTGAAATTATTGAACATTGTTTCTAATGTTTCAAGCGAAGGCTGTTTACGTTTCTCTCTAACAAAGGCCTTCACCCAAAATGTTAAAAACTACCTTCAATAATTTTGGCAATACTCAAACCTTACAGCTATATTTCAACCTCTATTATTTTACACTGTCTAACACTTGGTCATTTATTACAGTTGAGATTAAGTTAGTACATTTACATAATTATATCTGGTTGGTAAAATATGTATTTTTATTTTTTGTAGATTGACTGATGCTCTTTTCCATGCTGTTCTTCTCTGGTATTATAGTTCACTCACTTTGCAAGAACATATTTTACGGGCTAATGGTTCGAGGTACTTTTAGCTGGAATATTTCCAACCATTTTCATTGTGAAGAATGCTTCTTTTTTTAAACAAGGGGTATTGGTGGCACAGTAGTTAGAGCGCGTGCCTTTCACCGCTGCGAGCCAGGTTCAATAACCGCTCAGTTCAGTTATCTAATTGAAAATTCACCTTGGCCACATGTGAGAAGATTGCTTCCAGTTTGACTCTACCAAACACCACAAGTTTCCTCTGGACCAACGAAGGATGGTTCTTACTGGACCTCTAAAGAGAACAGTTTAGATATGACTGATAGTGTTATCCAGTATAAATAAAGTTAGTTTAGTTTACTCCATTTTCCTCCTGTAGTAACACTTGATCAATGAGGAATGACCCTTACTGGACCTCTAGGGAGGAAGAACAGTTTAGATATGACTGATAGTGTTACCCAGTATAAATAAAGTTATAAAAGTAGTGTGCTGCGTAGGTAGTGTAGAAACAACAATTGAAATATAGTAAGGTTAGGTATACTGCCGAAACAGAGAATGTAGGAGTCTAACGTTTCGAGTGAAGACCCTTCGTCAGAGAGAAACGTAACCAGAAATAAAGTTAGTTTAGTTTACTCCAGTTTCCTCCTGTAGTAACACTGGATCAATGAAAGATGGTTCTTACTGGACCTCTAGGGAGGAAGAACAGTTTAGATATGACTGATAATGTTACCCAGTATAAATAAGGTTAGTTTAGTTTACTCCAGTTTCCTCCTGTAGTAACACTGGATCAATGAAGGATGGTTCTTACTGGACCTCTAGGGAGGTTTAGATATAACTTATAGAGTTATCCAGTATAAATATAAATATAAATTAGTTTAGTTTAGTTTAAAAATTCCATTTTTGATGATTTAAAAGTTTTAAATTAAATTAAATTAAACTAAGTTTATTTCATACAGTGTTCTTGCTGTGAGTCAACTAAAATTGAGTTGAACCTCTGAGTTATTGAGTACTGTAATGTGTTAGCTACCAGACTGTTAGATCTTGACTAAATGTTATTGTTTATTATTTTTAGAATCAAAAACTGGTGGATTCTTCATCATTATTTGTCCATTTTACTTTCGGGTTTTCTTTTAATATGGTAAGAATACGCGAGCATAATTTTTATCATGGTGTAAGTGGAAACACCGCACGTCAAAACATGTTCTATTTCAACGTCAAACATAATGGTTTTCCTTGGAAACATATTATGTTTCCTTTCGATACACACATGTTTGTGCTCTTAGCCAATCACATCTTGCCAATCCCACGGTTAACCAATTTCCAAATGGTTAAATTAACTTTTTGAACATGTTTTGTTATGGTTCGAACAACTTGTTCACGGATAAATCAACAGTCATGAACAAGTTGTTCCAACAACACATTTTTTATAGCCAACAACGTTGTTCGCACATAATACAACATGTTGTAACAGCATGACGAAATAACAACGATGAACAACAATGTTACAACAATGGTGAACATGGTTGATGTATCAACACGTTCTTCGGTTGTTACAACATGCGTGAACAATGGTTGTTGTTTCATCAAGCAGTAACAACTTGTTGAAACAATGATGAACAATGTTCATTTATCAATATTGTTCACATATGTCAGCAAGTTGTTACAGCATTGTTGCAAGTTGTTACAGCATTGTTGCAAGTTGTTACAGCATTATTCAGGCAACAATGCTGTAACAGCTTGCGAGATTGTTTAGGCGTGTAGATGCAAATGACAGTATATTACAGTACAAGTAATACAGACATTTCTTAATATTTCTTAACATTTTTGTTTAACAGGCCTGATGGAATGATCTACCAAATATACAGAAATAAGTTTTTCCACTTCAGTATATATTTGAGTAAGTGCAAGATTTTGAACTTTTGGTAACAAATTTGTGAGTAACATATATCATATATTTTTTATGAACAAGACACCTTGATAATGTACACACATTATATGTTCCGAAATGGAATTAGGGTTCTACAGAAACTTTATTTTTGTTTATCTCAGCTTTCCCAGAGGTGAATAAGATCGTCTGGCGTTAGCCAGAATAAAATACTAAAGTCCGATTCAGACAGGAAAGGGTTAGAGTTTATAAAGTGATAGTTTATAAAGAGATAGTTTATAATTATGCCTGTAGCCATGCGCAAGCTACATGTACATGTTCAGTTATTTGTCATTTTCATTCAGGTTTTGTCCAATTTCTTCAATACAATTATCAACAGCGGGTGTTATACAGGTTGCGTGCACTCGGTGCTAGCCGCACAATGGACGTGACTGTAGGTAAGTGTGTCTAATCTATATAGTCATAGCTGTACCTACAGTATAGCAGGACTTGAAATTTGCGGTATCCCGATATCCACGGGATACTAGATTTTCGTTTTGGATACTAGAACTCTTAACTTCAGTATCCCAACTTGATGCAATAAAAATTTTGATAGCGCACAGCCACAGAATCTGACGTAACGTCTTACAATGTAGCGCAATGTCTTATAACATAGCGTGACGTCTTAGAATGTAGCGTAACGTCTTAGAATGTAGCGTAACGTCTTAGAATGTAGCGTAACGTCTTAGAATGTAGCGTAACGTCTTAGAATGTAGCGTAACGTCTTAGAATGTAGCGTAACGTCTTAGAATGTAGCGTAACGTCTTAGAATGTAGCCGGTAACGTCTTAGAATGTAGCGTAACGTCTTAGAATGTAGCGTAACGTCTTAGAATGTAGCGTAACGTCTTAGAATGTAGCGTAACGTCTTAGAATGTAGCGTAACGTCTTAGAATGTAGCGTAACGTCTTAGAATGTAGCGTAACGTCTTATATAGAGCATAACAAAGCGTAACGTCTTAGAATGTAGCGTAACGTCTTATAATGTAGCGTAACGTCTTACAATGTAGCGTAACGTCTTAGAATGTAGCGTAACGTCTTATAATGTAGCGTAACGTCTTAGAATGTAGCGTAACGTCTTGCATTGTAACGTAACGTCTTATAATGTAACGTAATACATGTACTGTCACAAACTGTTATATATAGTTAATTTTAGATATTGCAAGTTGAGATGTTTAGTATTCAAAAGTGGGATACTAACTTGGATACTGCCGAAAATTGCAAATTTCAAGCCCCGACTATAGTTATTGGATATACTATATTAAAATACTCATTAATAATTCATGACGAAAACACAAAAGAAATCAATACCGTAGCAGTGGTTGTAAATCGGATACAGCATCGTCCTGATTTACATAAACTTTAGCTTCGATTTTCTCGGCTAAAACAGACCGTATCCCCAAAATAGTTGGTGAACTTGATTACTTAGATGCATTTGTATTTTAAGAAAGATACAGCATTCGCAGCCGAGCTGTATCTGATTTACTACGGCTCGCTTGCAGCTCGCCGCCTTGTAAATCAGATACAGTTTGGCTGCTCATGCTGTATCTATTACATACATGCAGGTGTACCCTTGTAGTTTATTGGCTACTTTACATGTATGTATAAATATATATATAATTTTTTTCAGAGGGTGTTGACACAAAGCGTTCAACTGGATTAGGATTTATTGCACCATTTTTATGTCTCGGTTATGTAAGTTAATTTATCTTTTAATAAAAATCTAGTATTTTTGCCATAATGGACATCTTAAGATTAGAACATTACCTTTTATTTTTAATAGTATAATATTTCTTCCTTTTAGTTTCTTCAATTCTACAATGCAATTATCCTTTACCAGTTGGCAAAGCATCCTAACTGTGACCTGTGGCAGGTACATGTATTGACACACTTTTATGACATGAAATGTGAACACTGGGCAGTGAGTAGTAAACTACATTAGCGAAATCAAAGTAGCGTGCTGTGTAGGCAGTGTTGAAACAACAATCGAACTATAGTAAGGTTAGGATTCAGGGTGAAGGAAAATTCGAGTGTAGAATATATACTTTAATATATATTTTAAGACCAAACCGGGACCAGTTACGAAAAATGCAACTACACAGGCCTACCGGCAGGAATTGAACCCATGACCTTGCGATTCTAGTGCAATGCTCTGACCACTGAGCCACAGAGGGCGTTGCCGAGAGCTTCATCACGAGTTCTGTATATATAATGTGGTAATGCCAGGAGAGAATTGGGTTTATCAGAAGTAATATTGAGCATTTCAAGGCAGTGGGTTCAATTCCTGCCGGAAGGCCTGTGTAGTTGCATTTTTCGCAACTGGTCCCGGTTTGGTCTTAAAATGTATATATTCTGCACTCGAATTTCCTTCACCCAAAATCCTTAGAACATGCTATGTAATCGAGTGAAATGCTCAATATTACTTATAATATAGTACAGTTTAGATATACTGCTGAAACAGAGAACGTAGGAGTCTAACGTTTCAAGCAAAGGTCCTTCATCAAGTTCATTAGGGTAAAACTACAAAAGTACAGTAGTGTCAATCTGCCATTGAATCATTCTTTTTTCCTGTTCAACAGGTCCCATGTTGTTCACTCCTCTTTCTGGTTCTAGCATGTGGCAATTTAGTCACTTTGATCTACGTTATAAAACAGAAATGGAAAGTAAGAGATCACCAAAAAACTGGTTAGTAAGGTATCGTATCACATGTTGAAAACAGCAGCCAATGAAGACACAGAGGATTGGTATTCAGTGAATTAATGTTGACATTTTGAGTATTCACATTCTTTAAGTTTCTTTGCCATCTTTTTATTGAAAAAAATATATGTAAACTTTATCTAAACTTTCATTACCCGAAAAACAATCAAATTTTTAAAAAAATATTACAACTTTAATTAAAACATGTTAAGATTTACTTTTTATTGGTTGGAAAAGAGGATAGATTCATTATAATAAAGATTTTAATATATAATTATTCTTTTGTATAATTATGAGGTCTTTAAATAATAAATACTATCAAAAGTCACTGAAACCCTTTATTTTGAATATACTGTACTGTAAAAATAATTATACATTGTGTTTTTGAATAAATATTTACATTTACAAGTAAAAACTGAATAATTTAAACAGATATTAAGATTTGAGTAATATTATTACACTTTTTCTTTTTCAAAACAAGTCGAGATGTACATGATCTTCGTGTTCCCAAATAAGTTGAGTGTCCCGGCCAGGAAAAGACCAACCATCTGTATGATCAATATTGTGTTCAACTCCAAGTTGTCCTGAGAACTGGATAGCTTTGGCCATAAGATAATCAACAGATCTAAAAATTAAAATAGTTTTCTAACTCATTTATAATGAACTCATTGCTGCCTAGGATGTCTGAGGGTTCTCTCTCAGGGGCTATTAGGGACCTTACGATGCTAGCACGACGATGACGGCGGCTAAAAAGCAAGATAAGTTTTACAATTGAAGGAAGTCACGGTTAGTTTAATGACTTCCAAAACGCCCCAGTATTGCTAAAACGATTGTAGTGTCTGTATTGAAGTCAATCTCAAGCAACAGTTCTCATCTTTTGGCCGTTGACGTCGTCCCGAAGACGTGAAATTACTTTAGGACGGCGTTGGCATTATAAAAGCAAATAAAACGTTCATTGACCAGAATAATTATTCTAGTCAGTGAACGTTTTATTTGCTTTTATCATGAATGATCCTGACCGCGTTTCTTCCATTTTTTCGGTGTTGGCATTACTCGTTTTTAACAGAGCTCTAGTAGAGGAAAAAGTTGTTTGTTTTGTTGTATAAACTTATACCCATTCCCAGAGACCTGGACATCCCCTGATTAACTTGATTGCAAGGCTGAAAATTTTAGAAGTACAGTACATACCTGTCAATTGGATGAATAATTACAGGTATTGCTCCCAAGCCAACTGCTGTTGTTATCCATGATTGTGTCCCCAGGGGTATGTGGGAAGCATATCTTCTGAGCAGAACTCCCATTAGAGCACAGATTCTATTAATTGTAAAACCTGGGATAGCCACAGAAGCCAGGCCTTGCCAAATAACAGCTTCAAAGAAAGCTTCTGTGCATGATCGTAGGCGAAGATCACGAGGTAAGTTGACCTTGGTCTGCAACGAATACAAACACTAATTTTTTCAATAAAATCATGTGTATTCAAAAAAAATGTAATTCAGTCCATGTTCGTCTGTGTGTCTGTCCATTTGTCTCTGTATGTGTGTCTGTCCATCTCTATCCATCTCTGTCTGTCTGTCTGTCTGTCTGTCTGTCTGTCTGTCTGTCTGTCTGTCTGTCTGTCTGTCTGTCTGTCTGTCTGTCTGTCTGTCTGTCTGTCTGTCTGTCTGTCTGTCTGTCTGTCTGTCTGTCTGTCTGTCTGTCTGTCTGTCTGTCTGTCTGTCTGTCTGTCTGTCCATCAATATAATTATGTCTGTGTGTGTGTGTGTGTGTGTGTGTGTGTGTGTTTGTTTGTTTGTTTGTTTGTTTGTTTGTTTGTTTGTTTGTTTGTTTGTTTGTTTGTTTGTTTGTTTGTTTGTTTGTTTGTTTGTTTGTTTGTTTGTCTGTCTGTTCATCTCTGTCTGTGTCTGTCTGTCCATCAATATATATGTGTCTCTAAATAGTGTAATAAAAGTAGTGTGCTGCGTAGGCAGTGTTGAAACAACAATTGAAATATGGTATAGTAGGTTAATACTGCCGAAACAGAGAACGTAAGTGGTCTAACGTTTCGAGCGAAGGCCCTTCGTCAGAGAGGAATGTCCATCTCTGTCTGTGTGTCTGTTTATCTTTGCCTATCCAATATCCATCTGTCTGTCTGTTTGTCTGTCCATCTATCTGTGTGTCTGTCCATCTATCTGTGTGTCTGTTCATCTCTATATATGTCTGTCCATCTGTCTGTCTGTCTGTCTGTCTGTCTGTCTGTCTGTCTGTCTGTCTGTCTGTCTGTCTGTCTGTCTGTCTGTCTGTCTGTCTGTCTGTCTGTCTATCTATCTATATATGTCTGTGTATGTGTCTGCCTGTTTGTGTGTCTGTCCATCTCTGTATGTATGTATGTGTGTCGGTTCATCTGTCTGTGTATCTGTCTGTCTGTAGCCTGTGTCTGTCAGTCTGTGTGCATGGTTTGTCTCATCATCTGTCTGACAGAGTGATCAATCCTGGCTGTTTACAGCTTGATTAATAAACTGAAAACTTGAACTTTCAACAAGCTCGTGTTCAACTTATAAACTGAGAAATAATATCTTTTAAATATATATACCTCGTACATTTCCAAACTTTTTGACGAAGCATCACCAAGTGCATAGCTTGAAGCAACAAAATAACTTCCAAAATATAAAACTCGTGGTACGTGAGACTTGAACGCTTCACCAACCTCGTTTGCATAACCTGTTTCAAAAATGATTTTGTCATGGAAAATTTAAGTTTTTATACAGAACCAAAGATTCATACAGGCTGTAATTCAAGAATTAAAAAAAGTACTTCTTGAAGCACTCTTATACATCAATAAGTTTACCGTACATATCTATAATCCTACCTAAATATCTAATCCAAGTATCGCGAAAAAAATCTACCTTCGAGTCATTTTTGTCCGCCATCTTGTTTCTTGTTATTTTTATCTACCAATGAAATAGCGCGAGATGGTTTCCTTAGTGATGGCCAATCAAATCGCTTGTTTAATCGAAGGCTGTGACGTCTGTCAAAACAAAAATAAATTTAACCGATGAAATAATCATAATCTGAGTATATACGTATCTGGTTTGCCTGGCTCACTGGTTGTGTGTTTCAGCGATAAAAACAACAAAATCCTGAATAAATAGGAAAGGAGGTAACGAAATAAGGTAGGTTGATTGTTTATGAAGTGTTGGTGATGCCAACTGATGTCTCAGGAAACCTTTAAAGCTTAGAAAACAGTGTTTAAAAGTTGAAGAGTTCATCTCGGTAAACCATACCACTAATCCCTTGCATCTCGCTATCCCTTCAATTCGAAACTAGAAGCACTATTTAAATTAATGACAGAATTATAATTGTTTTACTAGTAGGTTTAAATCTAGAAAAAAATAATAGTGTACTTGGTTATCTGAATTCTATTACTGTAACTTTACTGTGAATAATTTTAAGAATTAATTTTAAGGTATGGAGTGTAATAAATATCAGAAGTCGTTTGGGGTAGCATTTAATGTTGTGTTTGAAGACAAGGTGACAAGACCACCGAAAACGTTGTCCCTTGTTGAAAAAGAACCATTAACATTAGCGCAGATCAAAGAGAAACAACAGCTTGCTGATAAAAGAAGACAGGTCAGAATTAATTTTATTTTTATCTTAATGTACCAGTTAACTATAGTAAATGGTGATTTATTATTGATGATACTGTAATTTCTAATTATATTGATTGTCCATGTCAATTTATATACCTGCTCAGTTTATAAGTAATTAATAGTAAACAATTGTCAAATGTTTTGTTCAGGAAAGAATAGCAGCAAGATTAAAGAGAATGCATCAGAGAGAAGAATCAACAAAGAAACTCGCTCAGAGTGTTGCAATCTTATTGCAACAACAATCTTTAAGAACAGGAGAAATTAAAGAATCTTCTGATGTCCAAAAGATGTCACAAAGAGAAATAATGAAGACTGCAAATGAAGTTTCACAAAGGTTCCAAGAGATGCAATGCCAGCTTCTCAGTGTGGACCTGAACGTTGATGAGACAGCAGCACAACTGCCAAAGAAGAAGGATTGTAGTGGTGACAGAGCTGGCAAAGTTAGCCTGAAACAATTAAATACCGAAAAAGGCAATACTTGTAGTAGAATTTTAAGTACAGGTCTTGCAGTGAAGGAAAATCCTTCAGAGCTTATTGAAAGAAAAGCCAAAGGAACAACATTTGAAATACCTGTTAATGAGGTCAAAAAAACAAGTCAAAAGAAACTGATAAGTTCACAAACAAAAAACTGGAAGTCTGATAGAAAACTGACTGCTGAAGAATTGAATGAAAAACAGCAAAGAGCAGCTGAAAGAAGACAGGTTTGTTGGTAACTGAGCTCATACTTATGACTAAAAAGACATGTTACTATACTAATTTTGAACCTTATTAAAACATCGTATTTAACAGAAGAGGAAGGAAGAAAAAGTAAGAAAGACACGAGAAGGAAGAGAGGCATTGATGGCACTTCAAGCAAAAGTTAATATTTATGTGCAACATCAAGAAGCAGTCAATGGAGATATTGCTCCTGAGAAAATGCTGTCAGAACAAGATGCAGCTTGTCTTGCTCATGAAATTGCTGATGGATTTAGTAAAATTCATTCTAGATATGAAACTGATCTTGACAGAGCTGAAGGCTTTTCCTTGTTTCACTAAGCATGTTTATACATGTAGACCCTTTTAATAAGTACAGAGTACATTATTTTCCACCATTGATGTCATTTTCATTTTTCAGCCTTTTGAATTATATTGAAAATATACAAGAAGACAATAAATGAAGTTGAAAAGAATTCAAAAGAAAAATTGAAAAGAAATTGACCTCAAAGGGTACAAATTACATATTCTATACTTATTAAATGGGTCTATAGTTTCTGGAATGTATATTTTGTTGTTATTAGTAGTACTTAATTGATAGTTGTACATTGTAAAAACAAGGCAGGTCACTGTCAACTTCAGAATAAGGAATTTTGTTAGCTAAGTCTTGGACATGGTTTAAATACATTGTATATTTTTTTTGGTGTGGAATTCTCAAGGTCAATTATTAAGCCTGGTTCATATGTCGCTGATCGCTGACCCATGATTTTGATGCATGTTAAGTAAAAGAATAAAAGCACTGCTTTTCTGCATTGTTCTTTATTACTTCACATGCTGCTGCACTTCCCGTTTTAACATGCATCTAAATCACAAATCGCCGACGATCAGTGACCATTGGTGACATATGAGAACCAGGCTTTCGCATTGTCTGGTCTGGGGTACAGGCTAAGTACTTATATTATTCTAAAAAATAATTAACCTAAAAAGTGTGAAATAAATTATTATTATTATCAATGAAATACATCTAGTTTAGTGCTATGTTCTAGGGATTTTTGGTGAAGGAAAATTCGAGTGTAGAATACATGCATTTTAAGACCAAACTGGGACCAGTTGCGAAAAATGCAACTACACAGGCCTTCTGGCAGGAATTGAACCCACGACCTTGCGATTCTAGTGCAATGCTCTGACCACTGAGCCACGGAGGCCGTTGCCGAGAGTGTTATATTCTACACTCGAATTTTCCTTCCAAAAATCCCTAGAACATGCTATGTAATCGAGTGAAATGCCCAATATTACTTCTAATAAACCCAATTCTCTCCTGGCATTACCACCCTAATATATACAGAACTCGCAATCAAGCTCTCGGCAATGGCTTTTGTGGCTCAGTGGTCAGAGCATTGCACTAGAATCGCAAGGTCGTGGGTTCAATTCCTGCTGGAAGGCCTGTGTAGTTGCATTTTTTGCAACTGCTCCCGGTTTGGTCTTAAAATGTATATATTCTACGCTTGAATTTTCCTTCACCAAAAATCCCTAGAACATGCTATGTAATCGAGTGAAATGCCCAATATTACTTCTAGTTTAGTGCTAGCTGTCATTAATAATTATATACATGTATATACAGTACAATAAAATAACCTAATGTTTTAGCTGTATTCACGGTGATATTAATCTTTTTCTGGCACAAACTGCACGTTACTGCGATACTTGAGTGTAAATGGTCCAGCAGATTGGAAAGGAGTTGAGACTTTTTCATGTGAGGAATCAAATATAGTAGAAATAACAACTTCTTTGTCAACACGTTGCCTCTTAACATGACGTTCTAACTTTTCACCATAATATCCTAAACCTTTTTTACAACGAGGATGTTGTCCTTCGTTTGGGATGGGTTCTTTGATGCCAGGTTGTGATGTCCCTAAACTATCCCCTTCAGTCCAGCCTTGTTTCTTCATCAAATTACCACCAAAACCTTTTGTATGTTTCTCAAATTCACCAATCTTCCCCAGGCCTATGTCATCATCCTGATCATTGCCTGCCCATCTTTGCTCTTCTATTCTCATTTCTAGAAGAGCTCTTGAGTTTCGGTCACCAGTACCTTAAAAAGAATTTTGTGAGAAGATTGTAAATCAGTAAAGTAACTTAATATAAATTTTTTCATCACAAAGGGGCTGCTGAGCTGGGTACAGTATGCTGTTAACTCATTGATGTCTGATGAGGGTTCTCTCTTTGATGAGTAAAATCATCTGGTGTTGGTCAGAGTAAAACAATAAAGGAACCATTTTTAACCAGCTCAGGCAGGAATGGGTTAATCACTTGTTAACTCATTGCTTCCTAGGGTGTCTGAGGGTTCTCTCTTTGATGAGTAAAATCATCTGGTGTTGGACAGAGTAAAACAATAAAAGAATTTTTAACCAGCTCAGATAGAAATGCATTACTGTAATCACTTGTTAACTCATTACTGCCTAGGATGTCTGAGCGTTCTCTCTCTGACAAGTAAAGGCAGTTTTCCACTTGGCAAAAATGTCACACAAAGCGACATTTTCTTTTGTCTCGCAAGCTCTCAAGTAGAACTAATTAGCCAAGACAAAAGAAAAATGTCGAGTTGGTCGACAAATGTCACCTAGCGGAAAACTGCCTTAAAATTGTCTGGTGTTAGACAGAGTAAAACAATAGAAGGGCTGTTTTTGGCCAGCTCAGGTAGGGATGGATTAATCTTACCTCCTTTTTCATAAACTCCCATATCAATGTCCCAGTCATCAGCAGTTTGTTCATCAAAATCTCCATTCAACCTGTCCCAGTAAACTGCATCTGTATAAAACACTAACCCACTCCCACCCTTCTCCCACTTCAATTCAATATTATGCTCATAAAGTCTTTCTTTAGTCCGTGCTTGACAATCTACATCATCGTGAAGAGCTTCGTGTCTTTCCCAGTCTTCCTCAGGTTCACTCTCATCTTCTTCTAAACTCTCAGGGTCAGGTGTCGTTGAGAATTTATCATGCACAGTCTCCTCGTCAACTCTCAAAGTACAGCCACTAGAATGTAGTTTCTTTTTTTCATCATCTGTCGTACATTCAAAAGCTTCTTTCTCGTGAGTCTTTTGTAAGTTGTCATTCTTCTCTTCTCTGTCATTTTTAGTAATACCAGTACACAGTGACACATTGCCCTCGCAATCATCATCATAATCAAAAGCTACATTGCCATAGCGATGCTTACTGCGACCACTAGGAAAATTTAATCCCAACTTTTTAATAACATGGGGTGGAAGTTGGCATGTTCTTATAAGATCCATGAATACATTCAAACTTGTTCCAACATTGCCATTAGGCATGAATGAAGGAGGGGAAAACTCAGAAAGTTTCAGTAAATCTTCTTTAAGAAACTCAACACATTCTCTCTTATGATCTCGTTTCTCTTTTCTTGTTTGATAATTGCCAACTTGAGCTGAAAACAACAACACATCGTATAGTTTAGTCACCACCACTATCACCACTGGTCACCATCATCTCACCACCACCACTACCATCCTCACCACTATCAATACTACCACCACCATCATCACCATCACTGTTAATTACCATCAATACCACCACCATCAATACCACCACCATCAATACCACCACCACCATCATCATCACCACTGTCATCACCACCATCACCACGACCAACATCTCACCACCACCACTACCATCATCACCATCACCACTACCATCATCACCATCACCACTATTAGTTACCATCAATACCAGCACCATCAATACCACCACCACCATCATCACCAACACTGTCATCACCACCTCCACTATCATCACCAACATCACAACCATTATCTCACCACTACCATCATCATCACCACTACCATCATCACCAGCACCATCCTCACCACTATCAATACCACCACCACCACTGTCATCACCAGCACTACTGTATTAATTACCATCAATACCACCACCATCAATACCACCACCATCAATACCACCACCATCAATACCACCACCATCAATACCACCACCACCATCATCATCACTACTGTCATCACCACCATCACCACAACCATCATCTAACCACCACCACTATCATCATCACCATTTCACCACTACCATCATCACCATCACCACTACCATCATCACCATCACCACTATTAATTACCATCAGTACCACCACCACTGTCATCACCACCTCCACTATCATCACCAACATCACCACAACTATCATCTCACCACCACCACTACTTTCATCATCACCACTATCATCATCACCAGCACCATCATCACCACTATTAATTACCATCAATACCACCACCATCATCATCATCACCACCACTGTCATACCACCCCCCATTATCACCATCACCACACCCCCACATCATCACCAACACCCACCACCACCCACCTACCACTACCACTCACCCACTAACTATCACCACTCACCCACCCACCACCACTCAACCACCACCACTACTCACCACCACTCACCACCAGCCTGTTTTTATACACTTATAAAAGAAAGTAAATCTTAAACTTACAAGAGCCATGATTCTTAATTATTATTCTGGATATAATCGCCTTTAAAGGACACAGTTTCCCATTCTTATCAACCCAGTTTTCTCCGTTATAAACCTCAAGCAATTCATTTACATATTGTTCTTCTAAACGCACAACACAACATGTCGTTTTTCCTTTCAAACTCAACGATGTCGATGCTTCCCCACTTTCTAGTTTCTCATCATCCTTTCGCTTCAAGATCTCAGGTCTGTGTCGAAAATGAAAGCACTGGAACTTCCCTGTTTCTAAAAACTGTGAGAAGAATGAACGAAGATCAACGGAGTGAAACTTTGATGGAATATTTCCAACGAGAACGTAAGATACATCACTTTTTTCACTGGCCATCTTTGTTTCATTTTGATGAAGAAGCAGTACTTGATGGGATAGAACGTACAAAGGGGGACAGTCGTGAAGGCCCTTGTGGGACATGGAGGAATTTTTACATATTAAGTACTTCATATAATTACATTTGAAGTTTTTGTGTCCTTGTATTCATACGTGTTATTATTGTCTGATCATTTTCTTTTATTTATCAAAATGTTTGACTTTATAAAACGAATAACAAGCATTCCACTACACATGGTAAGTATCTGCATATAACATGCTATATATTCGTACATGATGGCTATCTAGATGCCATTTATATATTAGTACAATTATTTGAGTGAGGGTTGATTTTGAATATTAATATGTCAAATATTTGGTTCATATTGGGGTATATTTAAATATATTTTATTTTATTTAGGACTACAAAGGGCAACAATACGCTGAAAAATTATTTAACTACATTTTAATTTTATTTGGGGTGAGTTATTTTTATGATAATCTTTGATGTGAGTTGTAACATTTACTGTCTGCACTAAAGTTACTAAAATGATATATTTTGGATAAAGAGTTATGCTTTGGTCTTCTGAAAATGCATCAACTCATATTGCTGCCTAGGGTGTCTGACGGTTCTCCCTTTGATGATTAAAATTGTCTGACGTTAGAGTAAAACAATAAAGGGGCTGTTTCTGGTCTGCTCAGGCAGGAATAGACTTGTAAGGTGTAATTATTCAAAATGTCAGTACAGTATTTTATTAACACTGGCATAGTTCCCTATATACCTTACCCCAGAGCTCGAAACCATACTCTGCAGCATGGTACATACCAGATATGCCAGACTACCCCCATGGGACGTACCATGTTGTAAGTTTTTATAAACTGCTGCTTATGTTAGTGGTGTGCAGCACTCAGCTTTTATATAACTTCTTACATCTCATTTTTTTCTGTGTTTTATAGATGTGTGGTTTTATATGGGGATATTATTGCCAACAATTTCAGAAAACAGTTCTGATATTAATAGTTGGATTTGCTCTCAGCTGCGTTGTAAGTAAACTGACCTTGCATTAACAGTAACAGTTTTTACAATTAGTAATGGCCAGTGATAGAGCATAGGGGAGAGATGTGGTGCTCTCAGTGGTATACCGAGGACATTTTGATTGATTTGTTTCAAAATTTACCAATGAAACCCAGGTGGATTTATATATTTTAAGGTTTTAAACCCTAAATTTACCAACTAATTTGGTTTTAACTTGACCAATATCAATTTACCAACCATTTCCCTGAAAATTGGGTATCACAACCCCCCCCCCCTATTTGGTACACCACTGGGTGCTCTCTATATTATCCTTCACACTTTCTGATCAAAATGTATGGAATACTTATGCATCAGTCAATTCCAACATTGCCCATCCCCCCCCCCCCCCAGCCAACCAACAGGCATTTGCATGTTATAATTTTTTAATGCAAATGCCCTGGGGTTAGGCAAAAATGACGCTACAATGCCCCACCCAGGGCAAAAAATGGATGACAAATGCCCCGCCAATCAGTTACAAAATCTTCACTTTTCCCCAAAAAACAATCCATTTCAAAGCTATTTGCATAATGATATACACACATACAAAGTGTGTACAGTAGCAAATGCCTGGCTCAATGCCCAGGGGTAGGCTATTACCCAGCCCTGGGGAAATACTGAGAGAACAAATGCCCCACCCCTACAGTGGTGGACACTAGTGGGGGCTAGGGGGGCCATCATCCCCCCAATTTTAGCTGAAGCTTTCATTTTGAAAAGTGGAAGCACAAGAAAGTTTTCATGCCTATAAACATGTTTCTCGTGCAAATAAAAGTAGAATTTCTACTTTTATTTGTATGAATAGAATATGTTAACGAAACAAAAGCGTGCGCAGAACGGAGTCACAGACGAACGATGCATAGACTGATCAAATTCTGATATTTATTTATTTTAAAAGAAATATGTGGATTTCACTCACTTAGTGAATAAATTTTTACATTGTCATTGGCGTGTTAATTAAACCACCTTGCAATTCCATTCATAAATGTAGATAATCATCTAGAATATTTTCTCTGAAATGTTGTTTTTTTATGCTTAGCATGTGATTTACAACAAAATGCACCATTAAAATAGTGTTTTGAAAACCTAAAATTTTTTACAAAATGTTTTCTCAGAATGCTGCAAATGCCATTTCAGAGATCCAAATTTTAAAAATTTTCCGGGGGGGCATGCCCCCACACCCCCCTAGAAGGCTCTTGCCTTCGGCACTCACCCCCCCCCCCAATATTTCGTCAAGTGTCCACCACTGCACCCCTGCACAAAAAAACCCTGCGCAAAAACCCCTGCTCATGCAAATGCCCAGCATTGTCTGTGAAGAGTTCAAAGTTCTAGTGGTGAACAATTGAAAACTTATTGCCTGAGCAATCAATAAGTTCTCAATTATTGCCTGCTCAGTAGACATTGAAATTTAGCTAAGGTCATGCGACCACAAACCAACCAATGACAGTCATTGTTGTATCCAGTGAAACTCTAGCTATATAACAATTCAAATTCTTTACAACAGTGTCTCTTTCTATTTGTGTTATTTTATTTAGCTTGTTCTTCCACCATGGCCTTGCTTTCGAAGAAATCCATTGCCATGGCAGAAACCAAAACAAGCTGATAAAGCTGAAGTGAAGAAAGACATAAGAAAAAAACCCAAGGCAAACTAAACAATCTACAGTGTTTGCTCTGATGCTGTCTTGTAGTTGTTAATGTTTATCATAATACTCACAACAAAAATACACAAAAAATTACAAATATACATGTAAATGATATTGGGCATTTCACTCGATTACATAGCATGTTTGTAAGGATTTAGGGTGAAGGAAAATTCGAGTGTAGAATATATACATTTTAAGACCAAACCGGGAGCAGTTGCGAAAAATGCAACTACACAGGCCCTCCGGCAGGAATTGAACCCACCGACCTTGCGATTCTAGTGCAATGCTCTGACCACTGGGCCACGGAGGGCGTTGCCGAGAGCTCGATCGCGAGTTCTGTATATATAATAAGGTGGTAATGCCATGAAGGAGAGAATTGGGTATATTCAGGGCCGTAGCTAGCATATGAAAGTTGGGGGGGTGTAAGTCCAAAATTTCCGAATTTCAAATGGTTTTTCCGAATATGAATCGGCACGCGCCGTAAGGCGGGTCAATCTAGGGGGATCCGGGGGCATGCTCACCCCGGAAAATTTTTAGTTCTAGGGTCTCGGAAAATGCATTGCATTTCCAGAATTCTGGGAGCAGTTCTGAGAGATTTCCTAGGACAGTTTACAGATCTGGGAATTTAGTTTTCAACAATAAAAAAGAAGCCAAAAATAAACAATTAAATTCTATGATAAGGTATCATAATTTATTTGCACTAATCAGGGATTGTTGCACAAAATACAGCTATAATATCCCAACAAGAAAGACGTTTCTCATATTTACATGGTTACTTATGCAGTTCAGTCGTCATCACAAGCTTTGCAATTTAGAAGTTTATTCGTCTGCTGGTTTCCTTGGACCAGTTGTCAACCAAGTGGTCTACAATCAGTGACAAAATACCTTGGGACACTTCGTGTTTGTAGGTTAACTTAATACATTTTATAGTTTTACTCTCTTGATAGAGTTTATCCCTCCCTCCCCCTCCCTTTACAATGTTGACTTGGAAATAAGGGACGCTGTGAACGTGAAAATGAGTGCTTAAATAGTCACCAACATTGAACATGGGGGCCGGGGAACATAAAACAGAAAATGTTGCTTTTTAAGTTGAAGTGTCCCAACACTTTTGTCACTGATTGTAAGTCTATACCGTCTGTAATATCTTTTAATTTCGCAATTAAGCAAAATTAAGTTGCGCAATCTATTATCTGTCATAGAATTGCGCAAAGCGGTTTTCACTGTCTTTAACTTGCTGAAAGTTCTCTCGTTCTCAGCCACAGTCACAGGAGCAGTCAACGCAAGTCTGTAAACTCGACTGCCGACTGGTCAAAATCCGGAAATGAGAAATCTTATTATGTATCCGTGTATGCAAAGCAAAAGGTGTCATGTATCTAATGTGTGCAGTAAATCGACAAAAAAGATTTATTATGCATGTGAATATTATTGTTTTGTAAGTTCTATAAACTCAACATGAGTTTTTTTGCTGTTCACTGACTGAAATCTCGCTTAACCTATGTTGCCGTAGTTTTCCGAACGAGTAATTCGATTTTCCGAATATCTCAGTTTCGAAAAAGTTGGGGGGGGGGTGAAGCACCCCCCCAATACCCCCCCTCGCTACGGCCCTGGGTATATTATAAATGATATTGGGCATTTCACTCGATTACATAGCATGTTTGTAAGGATTTAGGGTGAAGGAAATTCGAGTGTAGAATATATACATTTTAAGACCAAACCGGGAGCAGTTGCGAAAAATGCAACTACACAGGCCCTCCGGCAGGAATTGAACCCACGACCTTGCGATTCTAGTGCAATGCTCTGACCACTGAGCCACGGAGGCCGTTGCCGAGAGCTCGATCGCGAGTTCTGTATATATAATAAGGTGGTAATGCCAGGAGAGAATTGGGTATATTATAAATGATATTGGCATTTCACTCGATTACATAGCATGTTTGTAAGGATTCACATGTATATGTGCATTCTACTTAATTGTCAAGTGGCCATGTATGGTATACAAGCTTACTGCAATAGGCACATGAATTACATGTAGATAGATGATTGTATTCATAATTTTTTGAAAAGGCTGTGCTGAGTAGCAAAGAGCTCTCTTGAGCATTTTTTTGTAACCTGTATTTTGGGGGTAGTTTTGTAACAAATTACCAGGCTCTCTGGGAGGCGAGGGATCAGTGCAGACTCTCTTTACCTCCCATGCTCGCAGCCTAAATTACCATAAATGTGGGGTCGCATTACCCTTTCTTTAAATCCACCATTGGTGAGCAACGACTTAGATACAGAGAAATGATCTCACGCGAGTAAGTTTTGGAGTATAGTAAAATTATAGTGTTTTACTAAATTCTAAATAAAATCAAATCTCGAAGAGTATATTGGCGCTAACATGAAGTAGAAGCCCAAAGTCAATAGCATCCGCTGACCACCGTCAATGTTGTTGCCATAGTAACAAAACTCCCCCGCTTGAAGCAGAGCTTGCAGACTTTATATTGGAAAGTGATTTTAAAATGCCTTTGACAAAGATTCCTAAAAAGCGAGAACCTTTATGGAAAGAATGGGATTATCAAGCTGATAAAAAAGGTGTTCGCAGCACAGTTTATTCCGTCAATGGAGATCAATATACTGGAGAGTGGGACAAGGACAAGAAAAACGGTATGAATATTTAATTCTTTGAACGTTTTCATGGCGATAAAGTAATATTTAAATAAGTTTTATGGAAACACCGCGTAAAATACTTCTTTGCTAAGCTTTCTTTATTTCTTTGCTAATATTTCTTTGCTAAGGTATGAATATTGTCGAACTGATGACGACATCATATTTTCAAAGTTTTATAATTGATAATTTGTGATTTTGTATATTAAATTTCTAGTTCTAATTTTTATTTAGAGTACATGTTTTGTTTTTCTTATGAACTTGTTTTATATTTATATGTAATAGAATTGTGATTATCTACATATAAAACCTAATCAAGTAATTTAATACCAATAATTATATAAATTAATAATTTTTGTATTATAATTATAAATTTATAATTGTATCATAAAATATATACTGGTATAATATATTTATAATTATTATAATTTCAATTGCATAATTATCAATTATATCATCTATAAATGTGATTTTTGTAATTATTGACAGATGTCGAATTTTCTATTTCGCTGTTAATTCTAGGCAAAGGAACTCAGATTTGGAAGAAGACTGGTGCTATTTACGATGGTGATTGGAAGGACAACCAAAGATCTGGGTTTGGTACATTGAGTTTTCCTAATAACGATGTGTTCCGAAAAGTTTATTCTGGAGGTTGGAAAAATGATAAACGTCATGTAGGTGCTAAATTAGTAAATTTAAAAGAAGAATTCCGCGTAACTAAACAGGATTTTTTATATGTTGTTTGAAAAATATTTTTGTGCCACATGCAGGGTTATGGTACAAATTTTTATACAAGCAAAGAATATTATGAAGGCGAGTGGTATGGCAATAAACGAAGTGGCTGGGGACGAATGTACTACGCCGATGGTTCTGTTTATGAAGGAGAATGGTTTGATGACAAGAAAAATGGAGAGGGAATGCTCAGATTAGGTACAGTGCAACTGATGTAACATTTAAATAACAATAAACTTGATAAACAATAGTTTAAACATCTTTAACAATTAACTATAGGTTAGTTACCAAACCCACTACATCAGTTGTTTACCAAGGCCCAAGGTAAATAACTGACATAGTTCAAGATCACAGAGGTCAGTGGCGTAACACTCATTAGGTAGGGTTAGGGCAAGAACTAAGGGCCCCCGACAGTTGGGGGCCTGCCAAAATCAGAATATGGTATTGTAATGACTAAACATAAAAAATACAGGTTAACATTTAACAGCAAGATTAAATTTATTGAGAGCTAAAAAATTTGGCCTCCATGACTCCATTGAGGATGGCAGCTGGGTGTGAGCCTGTTGGCTTCTTATTACATGAAGTTCTTTACCTTTCAATTGATGAATGCAAAACGAAAGTTTAATTTGGTTTCTTGATATATATATATATATATATATATATATATATATATATATATATGAAATAAAAAGACTATATAAGTAATAAATCTTCCCTTCATCTAAAAACACATGTATCAAGTAATACAGCTTTCAAACCATGTCAGTCAAATTATGACAACAGGGGCCTCCACACCAAATATGCCTAAGGGCCCCGTCTTCCTCTGTTACACCACTGACAGAGTTGCCTAAGAAAACTGAGATACTGAGTTTTTTATTATCACAAAGGTTGTCTAAAAAACACTTCAGTTGTGATAATAAATCCTTTTTTACATTCATGACCATTGAATTTAATGCTTATTTTTGCAACCACGCATAAATCAAGTTAATCGCCCCATGCAAGTGCGTGGTTGGGAGTAATTATTATAAATAAACAACTGTGGTACCTCAAAGAAAACTGAGGTGATGATGAACTAAGAATAAATAGTTTGTTATTCTTTGCATGTTTAGCCAATGAGAACAGGTACGAGGGATCTTGGAAAGATGACAAAAAACATGGTGAAGGAAAGTTTTTTTATTTAAACAAAGGACAATTATACATTGGAGTGTGGGTTGAAGATATTGCAAAATGTGGCACAATGGAAGATTTTGGAAGAGATGGAGCTCCACAACCAACTATATATCCAATTCCAAAAGTATGTACAAATATTGTACACTAAAACTGTTCAGCCATCCCATGTTACCAAATTGTAGCCCCAATCTGAGTGCTATTGTGACTGTTCTTATTTATTTTAGTGTAAACTGCTTGATCAAACAGCAGTGATTAAAGAGGCTGAAGAGAGATTTCTTGAACATTGCGAGTAATTGATCTCTACACGTAAATCACAAGAATGTTTCCTTTGAAAAGAATACCTTCTGCTCATCAGTCTCTGTTGAAATAAAGTCAGTCTCAAGCAAAACTGGAAATTGCTATCAGTACTACATCCCATCTTTATTGTCAATGCAGTACAAGGATATATCCCACAGTGCTACTAACTACTGTACAATTGTTATATTTAGCTTCTGATAAGTACTCTAGATTTGTATTAACACAAGACATTGACATTTGCGTGCTAAAATATTTATAAATTATGAACAATGTTTTGCATATTGTGTATACTGTACAACAGAAGCCAGAATTATACCTAAGACCTGAACATCTAGCATTGCTAAAGTTTTCCACCAAACCAACAAGACTGTCAATCAACTCATTCATCTAAAGTGTGTAGTTCCAGAAAATATCCACCCCCCTGACAATGGAGGGTAATTGGAAATTCAAAGGGAAGAGGAGTTTTGCAGGGGGGTGCATGTGGAAGTACCCTGTGAGTCAGAGCCCCTTTCCATCCTACACAAGCTTTGGATGGGGGAAAGTGGGCTCTGCTAACAAACTCGAACTTCACCCTTGGGGTGAGTCACTCCGGTTTTAAACTGGTCAAACAAGTTCTAGTTTATGAACATGCATAAGCAGGAAAATAGCAAGTAACCCATTAGAGCCTGGGCCCAAAATAGTATCTTGGCAACCCTTCGCATATCAAGTTTGTTGGCAGAGCCCACTTTCCCCTGAAGCCTGTGTAGGTGCGCAAGGGGCTCTGACTCGCAGGGTAATGTGGAAGTTGATTCATATAAGTTACATTTGGAAAGTCCAGGAAGGGTGTGTGTGTGTGAAGGGGTAATGGACATTTTCTAGAACTACCAGACAACCTTGGCAGTTGATTCAGACTATTTATGCCTAATTTCTATACATTATAATATTGTCTACACTGGATGATTATCTGTTGGTTGTAACTTCTCTGCAAATAATTCCAGCTCCTTAATTTCCTGAGTTGATTTTTGATATTTATGCTTGACGAGAGTATTGTAGAAGTGAAGTGCAAACCAGATAAATATAACACTGACAGGAAGGAGAATACAAGATGAAGCTATAGCTGCTGCCTTGCTTGCTTGATAGAATTGAACCCATGAAATAAGAGCAACTTCTGCAAGGAAAAGCAAGGTGCCGAGACCAGTTGAAAATATCCACGCCACTTCAATATAGTAGTGCATTTGCTCATGAGGTGAATAATCAATGTCTTGGGAATTATAGTTGTAAATATTTGCAATGCTGTCGAGGTTGGGAAGAATACAGACAGATATCATTAAAGCAAAAACATGAATTGAGATGAGAATAGTTGTGAGCACACTAAAAGCAATGATGAGACCAGATGGTAGTTTTTCACTAATCTGGATTTCAACCATGGCTACCTGAAAAATATAAAATGATGTCAATCAGTGATATTCTAAATTTGCTAAATTATATATATTCCCATAGGCTTTGTAATGTTCAGCCATGGTTTAACCAGTGAGCTGTATATATAACTGGAGTGATATCTTTGTGGTGGACAATGTGTGGCCATGTAGGCTTGAAACATATAGTTCCAGTCTTCTACGTGGTCTGGTCAAGTCTGATTTGGTCAAAAGACCATGTAGGCGACTGGAACTATATGTACTTCAGGCCTACATGGGCTGCCATGTTTGACTTCAATCTTTGCCCAGTGAATGACCAGAAGATATCACTCCAGTTATGTATAGAGTTCACTGGGTTTACAGAGTAAAACAAAAGGACCATTTTCAGCAGTGCTTTATCCGGTTTTAAAAATTCAAGGACAACCACGAGAATCTTTGATGATAAAATATGTTGTGACATCCTCATACCCAGGGTTCTTACTCACTGAGTGAAGACCTGGGTATGAGCTGGTTGGTACCACTATGCCATCCTGGTTGAAGTTTCACCAGCCCTTTTAATGGTCAAAGTTGCTGGTGGAACTTACTGTTGTTTACATCGAAGTGGAAACACCACCTGGCAAAACATGTTCAAAAGTTAACCATTTTGAAATTGACACCGTGGGATTGGCAAGATGCGATTGGCTAAGAGCACAAACATGTACGTATTGAAGGGAAAAATAATAGGAAAGAGAAACTTTTATGTTTGAAATAGAACATGTTTTGATGGGCAGTGTTTCCACTTATGCAAGTAACTGCACCAGGATGCTGACACTGAGTCAGACTTATATTTAGTTCTTTATCCTGTGTTGATATTGCCTGTTTTAAAAAGCTTCAAAAAACGATCTCTTATTGTTTTTGCCACATTATTTACACTACCCCTCATACACCTTGGCAAGGTCCAAAAGTGTCTATAAACAACCTCTCAATGAATAGCAGAAGACTATCTTTAAAATTGTGTAGATGTTAAAATTCTTTGTTTGTTGACCGCTTGAGCAGATGCACACTTGAGTTGACTCAATGACTCTCAAGTATTGAAGCAGCATTTGATAATTTATGGATAAAGTTATCGATATCTGTTTTTATATCTCGCTCTCCTCACTGCATAGAAACGATATAATTAAAATAATTATGAAAGTATAATATTTTCCATTGTGTTTTTGTTTTACCATAGCAAAACCTGACATGAGTGCAGATGTTCTACTCGAAGCTCGCAGTTTGCCTTTTCGTAAAAATAATCTTCTCCACGCGAGGTCACGAGCTCTGTTGTCATCAGGAAGTACACTAAAACATGAAAAAAATACACTTCGGTTAAACTATTTATTTCTTTTGAAATACTACAACTAAAAAAGCAATAAAACACCTTTGATACTTCAATTTGCCATCACCAATCTCTTCTGCTCCAGACGCCATGTTTGTTTACCAGTGCGGTTCTTGTTTTCGGGTCTCTATCGGAAAATGTCGATGATTTCCGAACTTGACCCGTTAGTGTTTCCATGGTGACGTGTGTCAACTTTCTCCAATCTTCGCCAATGTTTGGTGTTGTCGTGGTAATGCCGGTAATTGACCAATCAGCTTGTTTTTAGTCGTTTCAACAGGTGACAAACATTTTGTAAGGCAAGTTGATAAACAGTCAAAGGACGTCTTGCAAAACTACAAACGATTTATTGAAGAAATCAAGTCAGGAAATTGAAAGAATCGTTGATATTTTAATCAGGTAGGTCTTACTCATTAGAGAGATTCGCTTTGTACTGCGATTTCATTAGTTTTGAATTTGGAGAAAGCTGAAAATATCGTTAACTCTTATACACAGTGATGTGACTTGGGTACGGTATTAAAAGTGTTAAACTACCCAAAATATCGTTTTGTATGACAATATTTCAAGAGAATTTTGTTAGATTTCTTTTAAATACTATGCATGCGAAAAACAATATGATATTGATTTTGTTAAAGCTTTTTAATAATTTGCGAAATGAACATGATCGCATCGATCTTGCAAATGTTGGCTAATAATACACGATCAACATTATTTTGACAATTGCTTACATTATATATTGTCAGTTTCAGTTTGCTTTTGAAATTCGTTTGTCAACATTTGTTGGAAGGTTGGGAACTATGTATAGTGTTTGATGGAAATGAAGAATAATACTTGGTTTAACAGAAACAAATTGCCGACTTAAATTTATTATCTACCTCGCTGGCTTGCAATGTAGTTCTGAGTTCGGAAGGTTCATTTCAATTATATTTTCAATTGCCGTTCCCTTATATATTTACCCTTTCTTTTCTCTTTATTTAAGCTTACATCAGTCAGTTTTGGGTGATAAATTCATCAGGATAAATTCATCAGTATTACCGGCTCCACAGTTTTTTCAATCTGGGCTGGCTGCTCTAAAACTTTGTTAATGTAAAACCAAAGAATTAAATTAAAATGTGTTTGTTGTGAAGTTAATCTTTTCCCTTTTAATATTCTTTTGTAACAACAGATTATTGGTACAAAATGGATGCTCCTAAATCCATATCAAGACCAAAGCGTTGGAGTGCTGAAGTGGAAGAAGCTTATAGGTTTCAGTTGGCTGGATATAGAGATGAAAATGAGTACACTAACATACAGAGAGTTGAAGAAGTAAGTGAGATACTCTCTGACAAATATGGGATATTAGGATCATATGAGGATCTTGTGAGAAACATAGGTTTGTATGGGAACAATGTGTGAAAAACAGGATCATATGAGGATTCTGCATAAAAAATAGAATCATATGGGGATCTGTGACAAAAATAGGATCATATGGGGATCTGTGACAAAAATAGAATCATATGGGGATCTGTGACAAAAATAGAATAATATGGGGATCTGTGACAAAAATAGGATCATATGGGGATCTGTGACAAAAATAGAATCATATGGGGATCTGTGACGAAAATAGGATCGTATGAGGATCTGCATCAAAAATAGGATCATATGGGGGATCATGTGACAAAAATAGGACCATGTGGGGATTCTGTGCCAAAAATAGGATCATATGAGGATCCTGTGTCAAAAATAGGATCATATGAGGATCCTTTGTCAAAAATGGGATCAATGAGGATCTGGGGGCATAATCAGTATTCTGATAGGATTATGTAGGATAATTTTTTCACTTTGGCTTAGCTTTGGGGCTACGCCCTTTCTTTACCTGTTCTAGAAGGGTGGCCTAACCACTTCTGGAGCAATATTAACGACTCTTATTCGTTTCCAGGTAGACAGATGGCCTACGAACGGCTACGTCAAAAAGCTCAAGAGACGTGATGGCAATTATTACTATTTTGACCAGAATCGTGAATGCAGTGATAGCGATGTGCACAGAACGAAGATTTATGCTTATTAACACCACTGATATACTATTTATCTTCCTTTTCCGAGAGAAATTAATTGACTGGAAATCCCTTTTTTTTAATATTATAAAAACATAGTATTGTACAGGTCTAACACGAGGTTTTTTGTTACTTTTATGTAAATAAATCTATTACGGGTTGCTAATACGTGGTTTTGTAGGTATAATATATATACGTGTTATTCGAAAATAATAAGTATAGGTTAATATTAATGGTTGCGAGTGTGATATGGGATTTAAAAACATATCGTGAGTGACACACCCAAAATTACATGAGAAGACAATAGCTGATTGAAAGCAAGGTTAAAACACATTTCTGATAAACAATAAAATACTTTGTTTCAGTGAATGTTCATTGTGAATGAAAGCCATAAGGCATTTGCTGTTTAAATTAGCAGTGTTAATCTCATTTGTATGCATAGAGTGATAAGTTGGTTACCCGATACTAATGAGCGTTATTGCTTGGATAAAGGATTTAACGCGTCTCTTGGAACAATGAATTTTGGGTGTGTCATGGGATAAGATACGTTTTCTCGGATTTATTTATAAACCAATATTACATGATAAGTGGAGTGAACAATACTGTAACAATGTACTAGCTATTATGGGTGAAATTTGATGAACAGTATTGTACAGTACGCTAGTATCTGTTCCTGTATGGGTGCATTACATTGTTAGCCAGCGACATTGAAGACTGAAAATATCGTTATATCATGTTGTTGTCATAACTAAACAACACTGTAAGACTCAGTCTTAGACTGACCTGCATTGCGCCATTGAACAATGGCTCCAATGCTGAAATGGCAAATATAAACGCCGTGTATAAACATGTGGTTGTCATTGTGGCAATTAGTTTCCCAAAACGAATTAAAAATAGTAACTGTAATTTGTAATTGCAATGTGACGTATGTTACGTCATAGATAGCATATTGCCATCTGTGTTAAGTTAAGTAAAACTTTCTTGAACTACGTCATTCGAACAGAGCCAGAATTCATTTGAATATAGCTGAATTAATTTAATGAAAGCGCTCCACAGACATGCGATAATTCATGCAAATGAGATGTTTACCGGAGCGCGACTTGATGCAAATGAGCTGAATTTTATTATCAACCATGATCCTTAGCGATCGTTACGCGCACACCGCCTGTTCTTTTCCTTAATATTTCTTCGCTGAGAGAGAGGAACAAAAGCAACCTCGTACACAGGTTCTTATCTCCGTCGCGCGACGCGGGGGGAGCGGAGATAAGACCCTGGGTACGAGGTTGGAACAAAAGAAGGATCTGCTGTATGGCTTCGAGATGACACGCATGCGCAATGGCTGACCAGTCACGAATACAGCAGAACTTTCTTTTCTTCCTCTCACTCAGCGAAGAAATAATGAAAAGAAGACTCTGCTTACAGGATATTGGACATGTAGTCATTACAGCAAGAAGCGAGACATGCATTGCATGAGCAATAATTTTTTCTTGAAAATAATTTTCTCAGAAATTATAATAGTTATAAATACTTTGCTGACCATCTTGTAAGAATTAGTAGATTTTAGATTTATACTTTTACGCTTTATTTTAAACCTCTTTTGGTCCTGTTTATTTTTCTTGTCCGAATCGGTTTTTGGTATTTTATTCTGGCTCACGCCAGACGATTTTATTCACCTCTGGGGAGGGCCTCGGACAGGAATAAATTATAAACTATCTCTCTAACTCTTTCATGTCCGGATCGGTCTTTGGTATAATTTTATTCTGGCTCACGCCAGACAATTTTCCGTCCGAATTGGTCTTTGGAATTTTATTCTGGCTCACGCCAGACGATTTTATTCACCTCTGGGAAGGTCCTCGGACAGGAATGAATAGTTTACCAGTTTGTTTTATACTAATTTAAACAAATGTGGAAATTTAACGTCTTTTCACTGAGTTATAGTCAGAGGCCGCGGAACCGGGGCGGCACTGGGGGCAGATGGGGGGGCCCCCCCCCCCCCCCCACACTTTTTTCCAAAATTGGAAAATGTGCCCTTTTTCTGAAATAAAAATGCCCTTCTTGTAAATGTAGCATGTGGCGGTTAAGGTATACTGCGGCATATTGCAATTCCTAGTCGTAGAAGTATGACATTACTTTTTGCTGTAGAAAAGTGTGACTGTGCCGTTGCCCGAGGGGTGACGTAAAAGAGTAATTTATAAAATATGATATAAGGTAAGTTTCCGGCACATTGGCGCTACTGGAAGTATTCTATTTCTAAAAGAAATGCCGATGACCAAGAAATTATGTTAAAAACAAAATGGTGGTGATCAAATGGAAGTTACAACCGTACAACGTTTTAAATTATACAATTATTTTGAAAATAACCAAGGTGCCCCTTTTTGGCGGTGCCCTCCATGTACTTTTCAGGTGCTTCCGCGGCCTCTGGTTATAGTAAGCCTATCCTCTTCCATTCTCTTTCACCACGTCATCCCATTCTTCTTCTCATAACTTTTGTATTCAATCTTCTTCATTTTGTATTTTTCTTTATCCTGGCAAGGTTTTCATTGGCTAAAATGTATTTTTGAAGGTAATGACAGATGTAGCCTTTAACTGGCTATGACATGGGTGTCCTATTTCAAATATTTCGATCTTCACAGCTCCTGAAATTTATTACTCTACTGATCTCATCTTACCTCAAATCTGAGTCGAATCTTCCCGACTTCTAGTTAACAAATAGATTCCATTTTGCCGTTGTCTGTTCAGTTATAGATGCGCAGATGACGTCACAACGGTAAGAACAAATAAGTGGGTCACTGATGTTCTTACCACGTTGTGACGTCTTCTGTGCATCTATAACTGAACAGACAACAAAAAAATAGAATCTATTTGTTTTATACAATATAAAAATTACACAATACTTCTTGCCGGATTTTGGGGCATGAAGAAAGAAAAAAGCAAGTCAGCTGACGTGATCTGACGTGATCCATGTGTCTGTCCTCTCATAGATCATGGCCAACAACCAATATATAATCATTGTATAATAGTATAGTCATTGTTCTCAAATGTTCTTTCTTTTTCTGGAAATAAACGCGTCTTAAAATTTACGGCAGCAACCGGGCACTAGGATATCCCAGTTTCTGAAAAGACAGTACTTACTTTAACAGCCTTGGTCGTCTACCATCTGATGAGTTCCACTGGCTCAATGGTGCATGGGTTCGCGTCCCGTCTGGAGATCAGAGTTTTTCTCTGAGCTTAACTTACAACAGCTTGTACAGCTAAAAAACAACAATATTTATAATATGTTACACGCTGCAATGGTCGTGCAACTTATCTCCCAACAATACATTACGTCAATGTGCCGTTGGCGACGTTTAGCAGTCAGCACTCTTGTTTTACACAGCTGGTTGGTCTTACAGTTGGGGGTGCATGTAATGAGATTTATCTACCATACTATACGCTCTGTTCCAAAATATCCAAAGTGCTTAGTGCTTTCAGTGTAAATGTGAATACTTACGTCTTAACTGTTTCCGTCAACAGACCTGAAGCTGGTACGCGCAAGGTGTGTAAGTCACGTGCTAATACAATTGCGCTTTGCTACAAAAATAAATAAAGTCTATGAAAGCACCGTTGCATATATAAACAATACATATATCTAGCTATCTTGTGCACGTTCGTTAACGGTTCTACACGTGCACAATGCACGTGTATCCAATATAGATTGTAAACGTTTGTTTTATTTTACCCAGTTATACTGATTGCTTGGGGAAATGAAATATATATAATCTACTCTCGATGTGACTCCGATAAAACTTCATTTCTTTGTTGTTTCCAGTCCTTGAAAATATCTAGTTTAGTCCCATTACTTTTACATTAAGTTAAAGCTCAATGATAAAACAAAAATCATTGCGAAAACTACGAGTATTCTTGATTAATTTGCAGAGGTAAGTTTGCAAGTGTAATCTGCATAATATTGCGTCGTTAATTAAGGACACGTTTTGGGAGCCTGGGTCATAGTTAATTGTGTGAAGAGGTGTCTTTGTGTTGTGGTAGCGATCATGTTACGCTAGAATGACTAAACTGACGATAAACTTCACTGCATTTTACTGCAACATGTCTTAAATGAGTTCACGTTTTATCTGTACATAATATGGAGCTGGAAACTGGTCGAAATCTGGTATGTATTTCACGATTTTATAACCGTAATTCGAGTGACAATGTTGGAAATATCATAACACGTTTAACTACAGTGAATTATAATTTTCTCGGCTATAAGTCATTAGTGCATCTCGTTTATAATTTTTTATAGAGAACGTGTACACGAAAGAACTACGAGGATAATCTTGACGATGAGATTGAAGGCAAACGAACGTTTAGTGTCTTGGAGAAGCTTCAAGATAAGAAATTTTACCAGACTAATTTTGCTTCAGTTTTATCGAATGGAAATGGTACGTTGGTATGAACCAGGAAATTATTATTTTAATATTCAATGGTAAAAGCTGCAGAAAATGGTAGATGGTGAGCTAACTGTCTTTGCTTTGTTTTTTAGATATTAATTTAAAGCATGTACAAGAACATGGCTTTGATGACCCATTCGTATTCACGTCTTCTGACGGCTTAGGGATGAGGTATATTTATGCACAGTTCATTCGGCTTTCTTGAATAAATATACAAACTAATGGCATTACCGACTTCTGTGTCTATTCAACAAGCTAATGTTAAAAGCTTCTCCTGTTAACTACAGCTCTGTTCTCACCACCATTAATAATATTTTCTGCTTTTAAGAATGCCATCCTCAGACTTCACTGTTGAAGATGTTAAACACCTTGTCGGTAGGTTATCAGACAAAAACTACACTACTCGAAAATATTTCAAAACCTGGTCCTATGTATATAGATTTGGTTAGATCAGGACCTCTTTCGCCGTTTTTGTTTTAATATATTTTAATTTTCTTGCTTCAAGGTTCAAGACGAGTTGTAGACGTTATTGATGTTAATACACAGCAACAAATTGAGATGTCGATGATGCAGTTTGCTCGCTATTACGCTAGCATGAATAGAGAGAAAATCTATAACGTTATCAGCCTTGAATTCAGTCACACTAAAATGGAAAACTATATACAAACACCGTTATTGGTAAGTGATTTATTCTTTATAAGAAGAAAACATTTTAATAATATAAAACAAATTGAATTTCTAACAGCATTTGCAACAGAATGTTCTTTGGAACGAAGGGGAGTGTCGCTGGCAAGATGGTTTTCAGGTATTAAACGGTTAACATGCAACCCAGTCGATCCAGTGGTCGATCAAACACGTCCTAATATCTTCAGATTTACTGCTAGAGTTTCTCTGCCACCACTTTTCAAGTTTTAACCAGAAAATTTCGCCTCATAAAACAAATGTACCGGGGCAGAATAGAGCTCGCATGAGCCATGTGGGTGTGGAGATGGTGGGTTTTTTAACAAAATTGAATGATTTTATCTGAAAACCGTACGTTATTTAAACATTTCTGTTCAAAATCTATCCATAATTGCACATATTTTGTGCCTTCTTTCTTTCTTAAGTTCTTATTTAACTAAATATTTCAATAACTGAAGCAATAAGATTGATATTCGCAACCAAAATTTATATACGTAACCAACGCCATTGACCAAGTCACCAAAAATTCCTGTTTTCTCCGAATCAAGCACAACCCTTAATCGGATTTCGGACCATCGTCGCGAAAATTGTCCAGGAAGAGGTTGAAAACTTGTAGAATTTTTGAAAACATACTCAGAGTTTGCTAAATATTTAAAGTTTTGGACAATTCTTGTGTTCAGAGTTCAGTTTAAAGTGCATTCTTGTCCTACCACCCAACATTTCTGCAAGCAATTTATATGGTCCGCGTTGTATTTTCCATTCTACGCCGTTTATTCTCGTCGATGAAATCACCAAACATCGTAAGAAAGCTTTTAGAGAGGTTTATTTTGGATTTTAGGGTAAAATTGGGGCAGAAAGTTGTTCGGTTTGTTTGTTTAATTTAATTTTGTATCACGGAGTCTCGTGATGACCATGCTGTTTCGTGGCCGTTTCAAGGTGTTCCTTCCTTGCTCCCGGAACTTCTTGCACAAATTCACCTTGCAATGCCGAGTTTGTTTTGATTTCGCTGATGATTCTAGTAGCAAAACATTTAATTGTACTTTTAGAATATTGAAAGTTTTAAAGCTTTATAAAGGCCAGGGTTTTGGGCCAACATTTGTCGTTTCAAATTCACAGCTGTTGGACATTTTAAACAGTGAAAAGCGTAACGACAGTCCGTTGGCGAATGTCCCAAGAAATATGTACGACGGCGTTAGCTTGCTTTTCTTGGCTATCAATTGAATACTTCTAACAAAAATGAAGTCTTGAATCTTGTATTTAAAACTATGTCGGTTAATGTTCTGCGTTTGTAAATGTCCGTTCAGGCGTTAACTGTTAGTTCGACCCTTGGCGCTTGTCCTTCCTCTTGGCGTGCACAAAATGTCAATATCTCTTGTTTTCACGCTGAATTACGACAGTCGTTTGTCCTTGATCTATTCTATTTTTAAAGCGATGTGAATAAAGTTAGTTGATTATTATTATTATTATCTGTTTAGTAATGCGAAAGGGAGTTATTAAAATGTGAAGGATATTAGCCGTTTTACGCCGGTTGTATTAAAACTATTTCTCTATATTCCACACTGCATGTGAATGCACAAGTGCACCTAATTGCTACACTGAAGTATAAACCAAAGAGCCAAGCTAACAGCGTGTCACGAGGTCCTGATATACTGCAAGGTTAAAATGCTTTATTTTAGTTATTTATCGCGACATCTCTCTCGGATTTCTTTACTTTCATACAGTTTCGTTTGCGGTATACTCCAGACACGCAGTTAATTTTGGCTTGCTTTCAAAATGTATACAATAACAACAGTGTACTTCATCAGGAAGCGACAATTAAGCATGCAGGAATATCTTGCAGTTAACATGTCATTTTATTCTATTATATGACAGATATTTCTGGCTTAGAGCCTTCATCGTCTCTGTGTTTCCCTTTGTGCGTGCATGTGTTATCGTTTCCATTATGGAATATTTACAAGTATTTACCTATATTTTTCTATAGTGATATATGAATATTTAATTTAACCCTAAACAGATAGTGTTTTGGAGCTATGAACGCGGTGTAAAGCTTTCACTTTTACAGTAAGACACACCATATTGTTCACGCAGGTTGTCAGCTTTGTTGCGTCCTTCTTCATAGTATTAATAGGCACTGCATGACATTGCCAAATGGCCAATTCATGGTGGCGCAGCGAGCGCTATATCTAATGGCGTTGACTGTCTCTTTGCAGGCTTTGTCTCTCTTACTTCGTATTAAACTAAAATAGTTTCATTGAGGAGCGCTTTGTCTTATCATTTATGAAGCATTGTCATTGATCCGCTCATTTAGTTGCAAGATAATGTCAACGAAAATACTGCCAGTTAGTCATCATTGAAGTGTTATTTTATTCACAAAGATCTTCCTAGAAAAAACAATCAACCACAGGCGCAGCAGAACGCGACTTCAACCTTATATATTATTCTTCACTGTCTCTCTAAACATTTTCTTTGTTAATTAGTATTTCGACATAACTTAATCAGTTTGCCGTTTCCCCAACTGGGGTTTTCAAGCCATGCTTAAAGCAGTTATTATGCTCTTTAGTACAATATCCTCAATCCATTGCAAGTTCTAAACTAAAACGCACAATCCTTTCTCCTAATTTTACGGCTTTGTCGGCTTACGCCAAATTGAGAGTACAGAGCGCCATCTATACTGTAGTTTGTCCTTGAGTAGCCGTCGTCATAATTGAACTTCTTCAAGTCAATGTCAACTGACTATGTGCTTGCCCTTGGCATCTTTTTCATAAGCAATCCACAATTATTTTTAAATTTAATTTCATTCCTTATTTTGGTAAATGTTTCTTTGCAATGAATTGTCTTTTGCTATCAATGATTAATATTGTTAGTTCGAGACCTCACGCAAAAGATACCTGAGTTTAAAATACCTCATGCAAATTATTAAAGACAAAAAATATAATCTACTATTACATCAAGGCAGTTTCTTACAATTTTTTTACCAGCACTCGTTGGCTAGTCTTAACATATCGTATATACACGAACCCTCTCTGACCAAGCACGGGAAAATCAAGTTAAACATCTTGTTATAATGTTATTCTTATATTTTTAATAACACTCCCAGTTTTAACCTCTTAGTTTATATATTTCATGAGAATGATATTCCAAGAAATTTTTAACGCCTGAATTCAACCAATGCTTGCTTTTGTTAAAAATTTCGTTTAAAAATAAGACGTTTTTAAATCAGGTATCTGTGATGACTAATAGCAAACGTAAATTATTATATTACTATAAGAAAAAATTATAAAGAAATGCTTGTCTGTTTAAAAAATAGAAATATTAAATGATAAGCTTGACGTATATACATATATAATATGTACATATGTTTCATTATTATTATCATTTCAGTAAACTATATGGTTATTACGAGTAAAATCTTGGCATAGGACCAACGCAACAATCAATTGGATTTTTTAAAATTTTCTTCATATTTACTGCAACTGGTCATTTGAACAAGATTTTATTTTTACAAATATTGACGCTGTGTGTTAGTATTTTTTAAAGATGGAGTTCTTGTTTTGTGAATTTCTTATCTCTCCTGAACTATAACGTTTCTTTAAATTCTGTTCATGATTTATGTTCATTTAGCGCATATACGGTTAATGCGGTTACATCATCTTTAGTAACACTACAATTCACAATTAACCATGTAGCTACCTCCATGGACGGTAACATCAGTAAATTGTCATCTCCATGCGATACATGGCGTATTTACCCCGGACTAAATATAATTCTTAAAGTGAATATTGAAATCTGTGACCAAAATAAACCTAGACCCATGTCAAATAAAGAATATTGCGTTTTTGAAAAATCGAAGCAACTTCAAGTAATTTATGATTATCTGTATCTGGCAAAATGGTATGACTATATATATATATATAGTCGGCTGAATGATAACGATTGTTTAAAATATCTGGATTATTTTGTAATTTTAAAATAATAAACTAAAATGAATGTAATGTATAACACTTTGGGAAACGATCTCGTCAGGAAAATTTATATTTAATAGCTTCATTTTCCAGTATATTTTAACATACTATATTTCAACTAGCTGTTGTGGTAGAAATTCGAACATTTATGAAGAGAGGTGACAATTTGGTGTATGTAGACCCAACCAAGAACACGTTTCCTTCAAGGAGATATCATGAGATTTCTCGACCCTTGGTCAGAAGTGTCCCAACACGTGTACCAATGTCGTGATCTTTGTAAATAAACCTTGCGAGGAACCCACAAGGCTGTCAGTAGGCTGATAGGGTCTTTTGTTTTGTAAGTTCTAGTGTTTATAACGTCTTATAGTTTAAGGTGTTGGTGTCCCTCAGAATGTCGCTCATGTTTCCTGTCGGCATATAAAAGATCTTGCTCATCCATACCACTGTAACAACATCGTGCTTTCAATCATTAAATCTTGCGTTTCAAGTCAGTCAGAAAGTCGAAGGTCTTACTATAAAAGACACAAGAAAACAAATTAGTCTAATTTTGTTTATGAATGTTTACAAAGAGATTCGCGTTTTTTATGCGTCCAAACGCCGCTTTAACTACATCTTGTACGCAGTCGCTAACACTTCGGAATGACTACAGTTTACAACATTTGCTCTCCATTCAGGCCTCAGTAGCTCAATGGTTAGAGTATCTAACTGGTTATTAGAATGTTTCAGCTTAGAAATGATTCGGCTTAGAAATATTCTCTGAGTATTCAAGCTTGACGAAATGGTCTACCTATATAGCATCTTTCATCAGTCTTAGTGAACTCAGAACTTGCCGCTAATGTTGTCGATCAGAGTGGATTATGAAATCAGTTCGTTTGATATAGGAATACGCTGTATTCTATACTACAGTGCTCACATGTAGAAACGAGAAGATGAAAAATAACAACCATGAATTATGAAATTGATATGGGATATAATATTAACCAGACAGCTGGTCGCCACTATTCTTGTGCTTCAGAAAATTACTACACTGCACAAGTAAATAACTAGGAAGCTAGGAAAATATAGAAGAAATGACTCTACACTTACAATCTGTGGTTCTACTTTGAAGAATTGGAACTATTTATTTGTCTAACCTTTATGTAAATTAGAGTATAAGTACTATTTGGATTGCGTTTAGAATTTGAACACGATGCACGGGAATCAGTAGTTGAAGCTAATTTGACACCCAAGCCTACTAAATATCGAAGCTGATTCTTACTTTTCTGACAGATTGTATTAGAGCGGTTGCTTCCAAAATAGGGTTCTCATTAAATTGCCTTTCATTTGTTCGTGTTGCTCACACTGACAAAGCCGAATGCCAAATAGTTCAGAGCAATTTGATGCTCTCCCTATTGTGCAGGAGATTTCATGTTTCCCGACTAAGAACATACATTATATCGACTCATTCTTTTATCAACTGAAGTCTTGATAATCTAACTTTGGTTGACTCACTTTGCCGTATCAAGTTGTTCTACCACTAAAGTGAAAAGGTGATTAACTGTTGAGATTTTTAACAATGAGAAATACTAACGTTTCGGGTGAAGTCCTTTGAATAAAGCGTGATGAAATGTTGGTTTACTCCAATGAAGAGCTCCGCACGGAACGTCAGTATTTCCTTCTTAAAAAACTAAACACTGCACCATCTTTTTATTTTGCTCCATTCAAAACAATGCGTACGCAACGCTCTACTTTCTTTGCTGTAGCCCTGAAGCTGTTTGGATTGAGCTCACAACATTACTTCCGAAGATAATCGCATATTTTTCACAAGGTGTGATTGTTTATAAAACAGGTTGAGCCCAAAGCTATAAATTAAAACCCAAACAAGCACACATTATTAATACGCCGTATAGAAAACTAGTGAACTGGCCAGAGCGCACAATACTTACTATTCGCCCCGCGACGATTTACTGTGATACACAATTGCTGCTCGAAACAGCAGTATTTCGTTCTTTATTAAAAATGTCGGCAATTCATTTAAACCCAAGCTTTCTTGTACATCATCTCGTATAAACACACTACCTGCATAGCTTTCTAGTTTTATCTTAGCTGCAGTCGATCTAGACGAGGTATTCTGAGCTCTATTCTATTGCATTTCAAACACGGCTTATGAGTCTTCTGGAATACAAACAGAAAGCAAACAGAAAGCTGCTCACCCGACTGTGAAAAATGCCATTAACGGAAGATACAGCTGAGAGAAAGATAAACCAAGTCGATTATGAAGCACCCCATGATCAATTTATCCTCCTAATCGCTTCGTCCATGTTTTCAAATGACGTCTGCTTAAATGAACGTGATACTGACCATCTCTGAATACTTTTACAAGCCAGGAGAACAACATGGTGTGAAAGTCAATCTAAATAGAGCGACGAACGCTGACCATAATTAGACCTTGCTCTCACTTGATTGCATATTTTACTGGTTTCCATCTTTCGCAAATTTCGCCTCACTTCCACACGAGACAGAATGCGATATGAAGCGCAATAACCTTTTGAAAGCTTTCGGTCGAGAATGCTTTTTGATTCTATTGCGTACACGTTCAATTAGAACGAGAAAAATCCGTTCTAAAAATCCGATAAAGATTTATTCAAATTTTAGGGGAAGTGAATTTTAGTGGGAATTTAGGTTTCCATGGTAATGAATATGAGATTAAACATGCCTAAAGGCGCAATATATTGAAGAATTATACTCAGCTAGTGCGCATGACACAGTTCTAAGGACGAGCAGAGTTAGAGTTTGTTTGTTCAACGATGCAAAACATACACCACTCTACATTTTGGGTTATACAAAGACCTAGTAGTTGAATTAAGAAATGTTTACAAAGCAAAAGGATGTACTTCATGAAATATGAAGCCCATTCCCCATCATTGCAGGCTTGTCATTGACAAGGTCACGAACTGTGATATCCCACTGCAGCAGGGTGCGTCAAAATGTGTGGACACGGTGTGATTTTCGTAATTAGTGTACGACGTAAGACATGCTGCGCCGCTATACTTCCAGTGAGTCGTTATAGCCACGTGATTGAGAGGACTGAGTAAGGTCGTGGGGCATGTTGTAAGTTCTTTTCTCCTTTCGCTTTTGGAGTTGGACATAATCTTGAACAGCTTTGCCTTTTGATCAAGGTGTTGCATGTTGTTGGTAGATTTTGAAAGTGAGTGGTTGACTTTGTTGTTTAACAGTGATCAGATGTGGCTGACAACTGTCTTGATCGTAAATATGCTCACCAGTGTGAAGTATGCACCACATTCAGCCTTCGATTCAGGCTCGCCGTACTTGCCAGTAGCCCCAGTGAACGCCTGACCTAATCGTCTTGTTATTGATAAAAATCTTAAATGTTTGCTTTTGAGAGGCGCCTGTAATTGTCAATAGGGTCGTAACTATACTGCTGTGCACATAAAACTGCTGTACGGTCACCAGAAGGTTGCAGGCTCGATCCATGTCTGAGGCTCAGACACATTTAAGAGCACTTGCACTTATTCCCGTGGTGGAGGACAAATGCTTCTCAACAATGAAATTTTGATTAATAATTTGCTCTGCTAAACGTTCGGGACTTTGAAGTTGTGCTCTAGATTAGGATCGTTTTGACGTCGTGTTCAATCTGATCTAACCCCTGACAAACTGCCGCGGGGAATAATTTCCTGTCCCAAGGCAATCCCCCTTGCTCCACTTTATTTCGTCCCTTTTTGACCTATGTTGCTCTGATGAAGGCCTGGGTCAACCTTGCAGTCTAAAGCACAGCCATAAATGATAAACGGTGCATGTTCAGTATATAGCTTGAGTTTCACTGGATGGCATCCCATCAACAAAAGCTTGTTTCCTACGAAAAAAGGATATTTATAGGTCTTCAAAGCATGTGTGAAGATTCACTGGAGAAATGTATTGCTGTTCTTTTGTAAGTCTTAGCGTTTGTCTTTTGTGTACTTTCCCTCGATAAACGTCGAAATTATTCAGCGAAACTCAAGCTATATAACAAAACACTTAATGTCTGATCCCTCGGGAAACAGTTAGTTTTGTTTTCCCTCGAGTCTCGATGTCTCGGGAAATACACCAGGCGGAAAGCGTAATCTAATAATCTATTAATGAATATAGCCCAGCATAAAACACGAAGCAGTGGCATTTTTAAAAATATTTATTAAGATCCAACGTTTCGTTGTATTACGTACAACATCTTCAGATACTAAAGTACAATCACAGTAAAACTAGATATTTGAATTTACATACAAAAGGTCTTAACTTATAAAAAGCGAGAATAAAATAAGCTTGGAGTAAAATAATAAAGGTGAGAAAAGAGGAAGGAATTCAAAAAATTAATTAAATTTCTTGTATTAAATTACTGCAAACTTCCCAAACCCAAAGTGATTGAGTACTCTTTATACTTTAGGTCCGTCAACTAGATTGGGTGGACAATGTTTGGCCCAAAGACCTTATACGACAACAAACCGAGTCCACTAATAATATGGATGATATGAAGTACCCAAAAGTTAGAAAGTAAGTTGCTTAGTCGTCCACATACATTACTTTGGCATTCCTAAATTGTTTCTTTGACTTTCTGAGCTGTTTGTGTCGGTGCAGATGGCGCCTGGTGTTACTCTGATCAAGGCCAGGGCTTTGCTCGAAACGTCAGTCGTCAGTGATTTCGTTATCAAAAATATCAGCAGTTTATCATCTTTTCACTTTTCTTTATCTAAAACACTGACTACATTGGCTGCACAACACTTTAACCAGTTACTTTTAACCAAACGAAATTTATTCAACTTCAAAAAACTATCTATCTAGTGTTTCTAACAAGTGTCTATTAACTTTTAGTGTTTTTTTCTACTTGATCATCTACTTGGAGTAGCATTCAATAATGTTTGGATTTCTATATTTTATTTATTTATTGATGCTGATTATTATTTTTCAGGTACGTGTTAATGAGTGTTCGTGATAGCTATACGGATTTTCACATTGATTTTTGTGGCTCGTCTGTTTGGTATCACGTTGTCAGAGGAAAGAAGGTAAGCAGTAAGCAATGGTGATGTGGGGTGATGGTAGTGATAGTGGTGGTGGTGGTGATAGGGTTGATGGTGATGGTGGTGGAAGTGGTAGTGATGGTGATGGTGGTGGTAGTGATGGTGATGGTGGCGGTAGTGATGGAGGTGATGGTGGTGGTAGTGATGGTGATGGTGGTGGTGGTGGTGGTGATAGGGTTGATGGTGATGGTGGTGGTAGTGATGGTGGTGGTGGAAGTGGTGGAAGTGGTAGTGATGGTAGTGATGGAGGTGGTAGTGATGGTGGTGGTAGTGATGGTGGTGGTAGTGATGGTGGTGGTAGTGATGGTGGTGGTAGTGATGGTGGTGGTAGTGATGGTGGTGGTAGTGATGGTGGGTGATGGTGGTGGTAGTGATGGTGGTGGTGGAAGTGGTAGTGATGGTGGTGGTAGTGATGGTGGTGGTGGTGGTGATATGGTTGATGGTGATGATGGTGGTAGTGATGGTGGTGGTGGAAGTGGTAGTGATTGTGGTGGTGGTGATAGGGTTGATGGTGGTGATGTTGGTGGTAGTGGTGGTGATGATAATGGTGCTAATGATAATAGTGTTGGTAACTGTGATGTTCTGAATTACTTTAGATTTTCTGGCTTATTCCTCCTACGGATAAAAACCTCGCTATCTATGAAGACTGGGTTCTTTCAGGCAAACAACAGGATATTTTTCTGGGTGATAAAGTTGAAAAATGCGCCATTGTTGAACTAGAAGTTGGATATACTTTTCTTATGCCTTCAGGTAAGGCTTTGCTTAACATGCATTTAAACCAGAAATGGGTCTGATTAATCACAATGTATAAACGCAGCTTATTAAAAAGGAGTCTGTTTGTTTTGTTAGGTTGGATACACGCAGTGTACACCGCAGAGGATAGTTTGGTATTTGGTGGAAACTTTATTCATAACTACAACATTGAGAGACAGTTTAAGATATGTGATATAGAGGAACGCACTAGGGTAAGAGGGAATCTTTATACTCCGGGGATAGAGGGGGATTAGAGGGGATTTAATACTCATACATGGGATAGAGAGGAACGCATGGGGATAAGAGAGTATCTTAATACTCATACATGGGATAGAGAGGAACACTTGGGGATAAGAGGGAATCTTTATACACAACACTACACATCTACACTCTAGGATATTTGACTGAGGGGCACATGGGGGGTAAGAGGGGGTTTTGATATTTAACTTTGCACTCTAGGATATGACAGATGGGAACACACAGGAATAAGAGGGCATCTTAATAGCTGACCCTGCCTTGTGAAACCTACATGTGATAGATAGGAACACACCGGGGTAAATGTGGATTACAATACTCATCAACAGACCTGCGTGACACAGGAACACATTGACGTCATTGACGTCATACGGTGGATCATTACCATATATAGATTTGATTAGCCTTGATCCATCTTGTGACGTCACAAGCATTGTTATTCTTCCCCAGTCCTTGCTAAAATTTTCCAGAAAAGTTACAGTTTGCCTTTGTGAAAATATAAATAATTTCCAATCACGTAAAGACAAAATAAGCATGCGTAACGTCAGCAATTTATGTATTATATTATAAAATATTTACACCATCATTTTAGCGAATTATAATTCGTGTATTTTACTTTAAGAAACAATTCTTTTCTGATCTGTTTTTTTTTCTTGCAAGGTTCCTAAAAAGTTTCGCTATCCGCTGTACAGTGACATGATGTGGTACCTGGTGGAGAGGTATACTACTTTGCTTGAACGAGACAAGGAAGAACGAAGCAAGATAAACGGAACAACTGAGAACATGGAGAACAACAAGACAAAGAAGGATAATAGTGGGATCAAGAGGGTCACTAAACGACAAGGAAACGACAAGAGAAAGAACGAGAACATTAGAGGAGAAAATAAAGAAAATATGGAACAGACAGAAGGAACAAAAAAAGAAAAGAAAATTTTGAAAGTTTCAATGAAAGTGGAAGAGAAGGAAGTGGAAGAGAGGAATGAGGAGGAGAAGAAAGAGAATGGTGAAGTGGGCGCTCAAGATACTTCTAAAAAGGCCTGGAAAGCAGTGTTCTTAGCATCACGTGAGGTAGATGGTCTACTGATGACCATTGAGAGGATGAGAAAATGGAGCAAGACTAATGTCCCAGAAACAATCAAAGACCCAGATGATCTTCTTGATTGTTTAGAGGTATTTAGCTTAGTATTTTGGTTGTTTTTCCTTCAACTCTTTGCTCGCTTAGAAGCCGTGATTATGTTGCTGTTGCTGTTGTTGTTGTTGTTGTTGTTGTTGTTGTTGTTGTTGTTGTTGTTGTTGTTGTTGTTGTTGTTGTTGTTGTTGTTGTTGTTGTTGTTGTTGTTGTTGTTGTTGTTGTTGTTGTTGTTGTCGTCGTCGTCGTCGTCGTCGTCGTCGTTGTTGTTGTTGTTGTTGTTGTTGTTGTTGTTGTTGTTGTTGTTGTTGTTGTTGTTGTTTTCTTCTTCTTCGTTTCTTCTTCTTCTTTTTCTCCTCCTTTTTCTACTCGTCCTTCTCCTTCTCCTTCTCCTTCTCCTTCTCCTTCTCCTTCTCCTTGTACTCCTCCTTCGTCTTCGTCTTCCTTCTCCTCTTCTTGTTATTATTATTATTATTATTATTATTATTATTATTATTATTATTAATAATAATAATATTATTATTGTTGTTATTATGATTTAATAGTAATTTTTAAAGATAATGCTAGCAGTAATAACGATGAATGGTATAGTAAAGGTGATTATTAATCTTGTATTAACTTGTGATGGAATAAATATCGCTAGTTAGGTTCTTCTTTCCACTCACTTGTCCCTCGTATAACAGAGTCTGCACATTTTCGGAGTGGGCCAGTCAAGTGAGATATTCCGGTTGAAAGCGAAACTTTGGATTCGCTGCTTCACCTTCTGACCTGTGTCTCTAATCTATTCATTGTGATTGGCTAGTGCTTACGTTGGGGTTGTTCAGTTTGGCCACGGCTCACGTATTGTGAAATTTGTCGGTGAACTTACGTCTTATTTAAGAGCACTGTTTAGACCTTGTGTGTGAGCATGGTTGATCAACTTTACTTCAAGGTAGGGGAATATTATTAATGTATGTTGGAGAAGACATCTGATTATTAGCTTCGTCTTTCTTTCAATGAGTCATGTCTTTTATTACACACATCACTTCTTACATTGCTTTCTATCTTTACGTTCTCATTCTCTTTAGTCCTTTGTTCAGTCATCTTTCTTCTGTGTGCTTCTGTGTGCTTTCTTTTGAATTGTTAATTGGCCGTGTTATCAAGGTCTTATCACTGCTCTTATGAAACACATGTGAGTGTGTGTATGTGCGGGAGAGGAATCGTTCGCGCGTGTTAATTATTCAGTCCTATTGTACCCACTAGTAAAGTTTATACATTAGGTATTGTGATTGGTCTGTTTGTTTAGCTTATTCACACACTGTAGGCCGCTCTTCAGTTGGGGTTGATTTTATTTTGCCTTCAATGGATCACCCCATCGTGGTTTCTATGACAGAAACTTGAACCTAGGCCAATTTATGAGAAACTTGAACCACAGTTAATAACTGTGATTGAACCAAACTTGGAACACTGACCACGTTGACATTTAGAGTAATAATTAAACGAGGCACAGACAACGCTGGAAGTTCAAGACTCAGTTAATCACGTATAAAATGTTTAGTGTTCAGCTGTCGACGTGTTCATTTCGGTCTTTGTCCGCAACGTGTAACGACAATAACAACATGTAATAATCAATACAAAACAGCTTTGTGGTTGGTTCACATTATATTATCAAAACAAACTACATACCAGTCTCATGTCACTAAACACGGTTAAGAAAACACTTTATTCACACGAGACAAAGATAGTTAGGGAGAGCGAGGGATAATTCGGGGGACCGAGTTATTCCCATCTCTTGAGATAGCCCAAGCTTCACGGGAAAGAATATAATTATTATTTTTATTTTAGGAATTATTGCAGCCGCAAGTGAACAACGAGCGCGCGTTGTATGTGTCAGGCGAGCAGTACATGAAGCAAATTATGGAAGATGATGAAGACGATATGGTGAGAAACACACCACACTCTGCACAGACACACCACATCACGCCCTGCCCATCATACACCGCCATATATGCCACACCGCACATACGATATACATCACACATATAACACACCTCACACCGCACTACACACTACACACTACACACCACACACTAAACATACACACACCACACATACAGACACTACACACACACGCACACCACACACATCCACACCACACCCACACCACACATACATCCACACCACACACACCGCACATACACCACACCACATACATCACACCACACACACCCATTCCACACCACACACACCACACATACACCACACCACACATACCACACATACACCACACACACACCACACACACACACCACACACATACCACACCACACCACACACACCGCACACCCATTCCACACCACACACACCACACATACACCACACCACACACCCATTCCACACCACACATACACCACACCACACACACCGCACGTACACCACACCACACACACCCACTCCACACCACACACACCCACACCACACCACACACACACCACACCACACCACACGCACATCACACTACACACACATCACACTACACATACACATACACCACACACACACCACCACGACCCACACACCACCACCACCCACACACCACACACATACACCATAAAATTTCTTAGCATCTTGTAACCAAGTTATCAAGTAACTCTAATTGCTACATAAGTTATTGTTATCATTATAGGTCAAAAAAACCAAGACTATCCGAAGGACTCGGAAGCCTGGATCGAGTCTTCGTCGTCGTCGCACAAGATGTCGGGCGTGTGATTCGTGTCAGCGCGAGGACTGTGGCGAGTGTAAGATGTGTAAGGATATGAAGAAGTTTGGAGGTCCTGGTAGAATGAAGCAGACATGTTTGATGCGGCAGTGTGAAAACGTAAGTACGGTGCGTGCGCATCCCAGTGTGTGAGTTGGTTCGTGCGTGGAAGGGAGGGAAGAAAGGGAAAGGAAGGGAAGGAAGGGAAGGAAAGAAGGGAAGGAAGGGAAGGAAGGAAGGGAAGGGAAGGAAGGGAAGGAAGGAAGGGAAGGAAGGAAGGAAGGGAGGGAAGGAAGGAAGGAATGGAAGGAAGGAAGGGAAGGAAGGGAAGGAATGAAGGAAGGAAAGGAGAGAAGGAAGGGAAGGAAGGGAAGGAAGGGAAGGAAGGGAAGGAAGGAAGGAAGGGAAGGAAGGGAAGGAAGGAAGGGAAGGAAGGAAGGAAGGAAGGAAGGGAAGGAAGGGAAGGAAGGGAAGGAAGGGAAGGAAGGGAAGGAAGGGAAGGGAAGGAAGGGAAGGGAAGGGAAGGAAGGAAGGAAGGAAGGAAGGAAGGAAGGAAGGGAAGGGAAGGGACGGGAAGGAAGTTATTAATGCGTACAAGCATCAGCAAACGAACGAAGGGACGAACGAAAGAAGGGAGGGGGAGGGGGAGGAAGGGAGAGAGAGTGAAGGGAAGGAAGGGAAGGGAGAGAGGGAGGGATAGAGTAGAACATAAAATGATAAATCAATGAATTGAATTTTTTTAACATTCATTTCTACGTGATTTCAGCCGACATTACCAGTATGCGCAATGTGTGATGCGTGTGAAACTCGTCATTCTGATGATGAAGATACGTTAATGGAATGTGTGAAATGTAGTTCTATCGTACATCCCACGTGCTTGCCACCCGAAGGTTATTTCTTCATTACTCCTGACGTCAACAACTGTTGGAAGTGCCCGAAATGTTGCGACGAAGCAACAGTAAGTAATTGCAAGCCATTGTTTATGACACTGTAACGTTACTAAGGCCAAACGGTATTGTTTCAGTTTGAAACGAGTGCCAAATTTTCAAAGCAAATGTGGGCATGTTTATGACTCATCTTTATACACAATTAAATCTTCGTCAAGTGAAGCTAAGAACACCACAGTGCTTTTCCGATCGGCCATTACGCTGACAAACCCCACAACGCGACATTTCCCGCGAAGAAACAATGTCGTTTGGCCTTAGTAACGTTACAGTTTCCGCTTAGCAACATGTAGTTTCCCGTGTGAAACGTCTGTCGTCAAATTACGCGTATCCACGCTCAAACCGGAACCATAGTATCAACCCTAAAGAATCACATCGTGCAAACCTCGTAAGTGAAAACGAAAATATCTAAACTCTGGTTAAAGCTGTGAAAATGAAATTCACATCCAGAAACGTGTTAATGATGGTGTGTACTTTTGTAATTTTTTTTGTGTAGGGGGAACCTTTTCTTGGTCAAGCACTGATTGCAAAGAGACCAATTGACCAACTTCGGGTATAATCTTCAATATCTCGAAATCATAGTGGTTGATCGATTGATTGCTCGTTTGTTTGCTCGTTTGTTTGTTTGTTTGTTTGTTTGTTTGTTTGTTTGTTTGTTTGTTTGTTTGTTTGTTTGTTTGTTTGTTTGTTTGTTTGTTTGTTTGTTTGTTTGTTTGTTTGTTTGTTTGTTTGTTTGTTTGTTTGTTTGTTTGTTTGTTTGTTTGTTTGTTTGTTTGTTTGTTTGTTTGTTTGTTTGTTTGTTTGTTTGTTTGTTTGTTTGTTTGTTTGTTTGTTTGTTTGTTTGTTTGTTTGTTTGTTTGTTTGTTTGTTTGTTTGTTTGTTTGTTTGTTTGTTTGTTTGTTTGTTTGTTTGTTTGTTTGTTTGTTTGTTTGTTTGTTTGTTTGTTTGTTTGTTTGTTTGTTTGTTTGTTTGTTTGTTTGTTTGTTTGTTTGTTTGTTTGTGCTTTTGTTTGTTTGTTTGTTTGTTTTGTTGTTTGTTTGTTTGTTTGTCTTGTTTGTTTGCTTGCTTGTTTGTTTGTTTGTTTTGTTTGTTTGTTTGTTTGTTTGTTTGTTTGTTTGTTTGTTTGTTTGTTTGTTTGTTTGTTTGTTTGTTTGTTTGTTGCTTGTTTGCTTGCTTGCTTGCTTGCTTGCTTGCTTGCTTGCTTGCTTGCTTGCTTGCTTGCTTGCTTGCTTGCTTGCTTGCTTGCTTGCTTGCTTGCTTGCTTGCTTGCTTGCTTGCTTGCTTGCTTGCTTGCTTGCTTGCTTGCTTGCTTGCTTGCTTGCTTGCTTGCTTGCTTGCTTGCTTGCTTGCTTGCTTGCTTGCTTGCTTGCTTGCTTGCTTGCTTGCTTGCTTGCTTGCTTGCTTGCTTGCTTGCTTGCTTGCTTGCTTGCTTGCTTGCTTGCTTGCTTGCTTGCTTGCTTGCTTGCTTGCTTGATTTCTTGCTTGTTTGTCTGGTCGCTCGCTTGCTTGCTTGTTTGCTCCGCGCTTGCTTGCTTGCTTGCTTTCTTGCTTGATTTCTTGCTTGTTTGTCTGCTCGTTTGCTTTCTCTTTTTTTCTAGTTTGTTTACTGCTTTGCTTGCTTGCTTTCTTTTTTGCTTGCCTCCTAGCTTGCTGTTTGCTCGCTTGGTGATCAATTAATGTTCAATCCAAATTGCTGGGCTTACACTAAGAGAAACTTCAACAACGTTCATGATGGATGTTTTTTGTATTTATCACAATTCTCTGTTAATTTATTGTGGATTCTCTTATAGCCAAGTCATGCTGCAATGGCTCACAAACGATCTTCATTGTCTAACTCGGTAAGTATCTTAACTCCAATCAGTTTTCTTCGGATAACTTTCTGTTTATTAGAAGTTTCTTCTTTTTCTTTATTACAGACTGCGAAAGCAAGACCACCTAAACGCAAGGTATTAGCAAAACACAAACACCCAATGTATAAATGGCTGCCAGCTTAATATTCGTTCGTTCGTGTGCTGAGAATTCTAGACTGAATGCTTTGTCCTTGAGAATTCCCCCAATGTTTCTCTCTGTTCTTTTTTCTTCCTTCCTCTCATTCCTCCCTTCCTTCTTTCCCACCGCCTTCTTCTTTTCTCTCTCTCTCTCTCTCTCTCTCTCTCTCTCTCTCTCTCTCTCTCTCTCTCTCTCTCTCTCTCTCTCTCTCTCTCTCTCTCTCTCTCTCTGGCATTTCTTTTATGACGTAATGAGTTTATTTCCGTTTGTTTAGAGGGAAAGTGAAGATGGCGAGAGGACAGATGAAGATGAGGAGGATGACGACAGCGATGACGACAGCAGTGATGAAGACAGTGCTCCTCTTTCCTCATTGGCTAAAAAGACCAAGAAAGACGAATCTCCCCAGTCTCTTGAAATACCCTTCGTGCCTCCACAAGAAATCAGTCCTACCTATGTAGTCCGTCCTCGCCCCATTACTCCTCCGCCAGATAACCTGGTCCTCGAGACCGAGGCTGTTCACGTGATGAAGCGTGACGTATGGCTCAAAGTTTTCGAGTATCTCTCGCAGATCGAGCTGTGCACGTGCATGTGCGTGTCACGCACGTGGAACCGCTGGTGCATGGACAAACGGTTCTGGACCAAGATAAAGCTTCCTATTAGTCGTCCGATTACAGCTTCGGCGCTGTTCGGTGTTGTTCGGAGACAGCCGTTGCAGCTTGATCTGAGTAATACCAACATAACCCAGCAACAACTGGCCTGGTTCCTCAGTCGCTTACCAAGACTGCGTGAACTGTTTCTTCGTGCATCAACCTTTGCTACCGTGGGCGCATTCTCGCGCGTCACGTGCCCACCGATCAAAGTCCTGGATCTGAGTTGGTCGGAGAAGATTACGGATAACGTCATTGAGGAATTGTTAAAACCATCAACCAACGGCAGGCGAGAGCGTCTTCCAGGGCCTGGGGAGAATGCTAGTCGTTTACGATTTCTGACTGATTTTCGCCTAGCTGGCTGTGAAGTGACGGACGCGAGCCTGCGAATCATAAAGCGGTATCTGTATTGCCTGTCTCACCTCGACCTGAGTTACTGTATCTTGGTTACAGATGATGGCGTAGCAAGCCTGATGGAATCTGATTTCTCATTGTTCAAGAATATCAAGGAATTAAAACTGACAGGTTGTACTAACGTAACAGACACGTCTCTAGAAGCTTTGAAGAACGCTCACAACCTCACCAAGATTGATTTGAGAAAATGCGAAAGAATAAACCCCAGCGCTTGTAATGAATTTGTTACACTTGGTGGAACTGCATCTGTACTAGTCGACACGTGAACATCGTCACGCTGAAAATGCGCGTGAGTTCTTAGCACGTGATTATCTTACCACGTGATATTACTACCACGTGATTGTTACATTATTAGCACGTGATTTTATTTCCACGTGATTGTCACCATCTTAGCACGTGATATTACTACCACGTGATTGTTACATTAACACGTGATTTTATTACCACGTGATCGTTATAGCACGTGAATCGTAAGCTACGGGTTGTTTGCGTGAAATGGAACATGTTAATACAGTATCTTAGGTACCGAGTAGTTTCACGCTTGCTAAATCTGACCAACTGATGTATCTCCCGAAGTGATATGACTCGGAGAGAGAACGCAGTCAAGGTTTTAAATATGTTAGTTACGAGTAACGTTATCATTGTAAATTATTTCACTCAGCACTTTTCGTAAATTAAATTAGAAGTTTTTGATGAGTATACTGCAGTGTTGTTTTTATTTTAGAAATAGTCTTCGTGTGCACCAAAGTAGTGGTTTCTCCCTCCAAGTCCTTCTGTTCATCAGAGAAATATTTGAACATAAGAGAGCAGAATGTGAAATATTTATTATTGTCCTTTCCAATGTGTTGGCTCATAGTTAACGGAAGGGGAACTGGATAGGAAACTTAAAACGGTGTTTGCACAACTTGCTATGGTAATTATACACTTAGAAACGGCTAATCACGTAACGGGTGGTCCCACATTACTGAAATTAAACAATAGTGTAATATCACTTAAGTTCAGCAGTGTCTGATTTTAGCCATGTGGGAACACCCGTTAGGTAATTAGCCCCTTATAAGTGTGTAATTACCATAGCAAGTTGTGCAAACATCGTTTCCAGTTTCGTAAGTTATGGCTTATAAGATTCATAGAATTCCTCATCTTCTGTCCTCGATAATATACGTGAGAGCAACAAATGCTCTCTGTACATAATATGTTGGTTCAACAAGCACAAAACGTAAAGTTAGAAACTATATATAAATCATCCATAACCATTGACAGTTCCCTCATTTCTGTTTTTAAAAAATTATATCTATACCGCTCACAAAACGATGATTTTCACTTTTTCTTACTAAAAGTCATGGATCTTTCTCCAGATTTCATGTGAACTTTCGAACTAAAACGTTTAGTTTTCTCCGTCATTTTATTATAGGGATTAAAAATCTCTTTCTTTTGCCCAACGTCCTTGCCTGCAAAATCTAAATTTGCTGATGAATAATCAAACGGAACGAACTGCGAGTTTTCTTTCGAGGTAAGATTGACCTGAGGCGTTTTGTTTCCCTTTTCATTCTTTTCCTTCTTTTTCTTTGGCTCTCGTAAAGGAACATCTTCTTCTTCTTCATTATCTTCATCTTTCTCTAAACTACTCTCATGTTTTCTTTTTCTTGTTTCATCCTCAGTTTTCATTGTACCTTCTTCGTCAGCTGTCTTTGTCGTTTTCTTAATTTCTTCGCTCTTCGTCTTCCATTGTTGATTGATTTCTTCGCTGCTTTTCTTGTTCAATATTTCATCGGGTTTCTTGGCAGGTAGGAAAGCCTGGAAAGGATTCTTAAACGATTCTTGGATAACCGTTGCTTTCTTCTCTCCTTCACTCAACACTTTGGTTTCTCCACGGCAAGCAAACAAACTAATCTTTGGCTTTGCAATACGGACTGCAGGACCTGTGATGGGGTATTTTTTGAACGCTGTCATGCCTTCACATTTCATCTTCGTATCTAAAAAAAAATTGGAGGGACATGACCACTGAAGTTAAGCCTGGTCGATACAACTTCTAATGATACAACTTCTCATCATTTTAATAAAAAAACTGTTTTCTTACCATCACTTTTTTGCTTCTCAACACTTGTCACCACTCCCCTAACATCCATGTTCACAATCGAACCTGAAGCTTGACCATTTCTCGTCATGGAACTTCGGGTGGGTGTCGTTGGGCCCTTTAACTTCGGATCAAGGTCTCGGGCTTGTACGACCAGGTGATGAATGACGTTGATATTCTGTCGCACTAAGCTTGGCACGGGGTTACAGCATGCTAGCACGCCTTGTGGTGCTTTGGGTAATACTTCAGCAATGCCAAACAACATATGATTAGGAAGAACATATGCGTAACTTTCATCTTCAAGCCGAGCCATCTCGTCTCGCCATGCGTACAACAATCGGAAAGCCTCCAGCTGATTGGGGTTCAACGATTTCTTGTGTCTGTGGTAGAGTGCAAGGTACGACTCGCTTGTGAAGATTGGTTTCTCGTAGGTCTTCAGACAAATGGCTTTACTTCTCTTGTAAACGGATTCAAGTAGATTGTTGTGGATGTTTCCCTTCGAGATGAGTTCGTTGCGCAGTCGATCGTAGACGTACAGTAAGTAATGCGTGTCCTCTCTGGCGTACAGAACCATTTCTGATGGCAGAGGACGGATCCGCCAATCAGCGAGCTGGTATTGCTTGTCCGCTGTGACGTCACAAAACTTCTTGAGCAGGAAGGCGAGGGAGAAACGGGGATACTCGAGGACACGAGTGGCTTGGCCAGTGTCAAACATGTTGACTACATATAAGCCAAAATCACGTTGAAGCCAACCAATGTCCATATCAGCTCCGTGCAGAACCTAAAGAAAATATTTAGAATTGAAGTTAGAGTGGGTATTAAAGCAAGATGAAATCTTTCTGCGAAGTTTGGGTATTGTGACTAAGTATTTTCTTTGACTAAAATTTGCTGTTTTTCCCGCTTATTTTTAGCTGAGTCAGCATAAATTGAATTTAAGAGGTTACAAAGTTTTGAGTGGTTTTCTTGAAAATGAATGTGTCACATCAGGTAAGTGGAAAGTATGGCTCGGCAGGCCAGATCTTAACTTTCTTTCACCACCAAAATGGACTTTTAGTATTTTACCTGGCTAATTTTACTTGTTGGAGGGAGAAATCCGATGGGGAAAGAGTTAATCCTTTATTTTTGTTAAATTGACTACTGAAAAAGATGGCAACTTGTACATTTAACCACAATCCTTTGCGTGCAGTAAATATTGTTTCTTGCAGAATTATTGGAAGATATGGTTTTAAAATGATCAACTTTGGTACTAAGGAATGAAGTTCTTGTTTGTTTAATCCATCTTAGCATGATAAACAATGTTTGGTTGTTATTTGAGATGATTTGAGGTTGCAAAGCATTGTGGTTAAATGTACCGCCACCATCTTTTTTGGTACTGTCAATAGACGAGTTTCAGGGTGTTGCGTGCGCATCGTTTTGGAAAGAAATTGGTGGGCTCTTGGCGGGCTCCCCACAAAGTAAGCAATGGCAAACAGATTTGCTAGCGAGCCAACAACAGCAGAATAACAATGTTTTATATCCAGAAACTGTATCTACACTTTGTTTATTTTAAACAGTATGTTTACTTTGAGTGGAGCTTGCCAGTTTTTTTGAAAAATGATGCGCGCACAACACCCTGAAACTCACCTATTGTTGACTCAACATGGTTCTATTTATTTTACCTTTAATATTTTTGGATCTGTGAATACTTGATTTAGGATTGGTAATTCACTTCGTAATTCCAGAGTATCAATCAAATAATCTTCATCTCGAGTTGAGATCTGCATGAGACAAACAATTCCTTGAAACGAGCGAAATGAATGATGTTCAAGATCAATTGCAAACTCTGGAACATTTTTCAACACAGTGAGCAGGAGAGAAAGTTTTTCAACATTATCTACAAAGATAAGGCTTGTTTCATCTAATGGCTTATACATATGTGCTTCTTTCTCATTTAAATCTTCCTTTTCTGGCTCAAATCCCTCCAATTCAAACTGATAAGGATGAGAATTACTTTGTTGGTTTTCAACATCAACTTTGTGTAAGCGTTGTTCATGAATAAAATTAGCCAATGCTGCTGGAACATCCTGATCATCATCAGGTGTGTCTGTTTGAAATGCTGCGTATTCCTCCAAGGCTTTCAAAGCGTTTGGTTTTTCTTTAATAATTGGCACAAAAGGAACATTGCTATTATCTGGCTTTTCTTTAAACTTCAGCTGAGGTCTCAATATATTTTTAGCATGTAAAAACCGAAGCTTGTCTTCTTGTTGGTTGTTGCCATGGCTTGACTTGTTCCAACTTGATACCACAGGATTGCCTTGCTGCATTGAGCGTGGTAAAACTGGTTTCTTATTCTTGCGTAGACCAGATGCTTCATCTAAACATGAGTCAATCTGCTCAAGAAGTGTGTCATTGGCTTCAACTAAACATTCAAACATGTCATCAGTGTCCATACTGTAAACAGAAGAAATACATGATTCATTTACTAGACATACAATGACCAATACTGTAAATTATTTGAATCTAACATTTATTCCCTCATTAGCAATTAGAGTAAGACAGAATTTGAAGCTACTCTGCCTTAATAGTTTTTGAACGCGGCTTCAAGAGTTACTACACTTCATGACTCAATTGACACTCTGATCTAATAGCTTCCCCAGGGGTGATTGTTGTGACAATATTTGGACCAATGCAAGTACATCCCCCTAACAGTTAGCAAATATCCATGAAATTACCTCATTCTTTGAAAAGCCACTAAATTGAGCAAGGAAGAGTCGAACATTGTGAGCTGAATTATGCTTTGCTTAATTTAGCTAGACTAATTAGGTGGTATTGTACCTACCAACCAACATGGCCACTGTGTCTGTGCAACCCACCAGTTCCCCGTTTTGTTAATTTAAATATACCTATAGCCCCCTATAAATAATGACTGGTCCCTTACCATGCTAATATTAACATATTGAAATAATATAATGTTTGAATCCAGACTTCATTTTATGCTACGCACGCGGAAGATCTTCCGCATGCATTTTTTCCAGACACACCCTATTGGCGTGTGCAAAACTTTATTACTGCATGCACCGCGCACGTATATTGTACTGTAAGCACTTTTCTCACCTTCACACCAGATGATTTATACCACAATTGTCTTTTAAAGCATAAATGGAGCTTTAACTTTCGTTAAATATCTGGTTACTTTCGTGTACAGCCACTGACCACAAGCAGCAGGTTACTTCCAGGTTTGATTTCCCAAAATTTTGGTGTGCAATTTTTTACCAGCGCGCACTTTGCAATACTGCTGAAATTATTGAATGTAGATTTCTAATGTTTTGAGTGAAGGCCCTTCGTTGTTTCTCACTGACGAAGGGCCTTCACTTGAAACATTAGAAAACTATGTTCAATATTTTTGGCATTACTGTACTCAAACCTTACTATATTTTGATTTGTATTTCAACACTGCCTCGCAGCTCTCTGTTTCATATTAACATAATTACCTTGTCTCCTCATCCAAATCTGAAGGCCATCCACACTTGACATGCTGAAACTTCATTAACCTTTCAACATTGCTCAACATTCTGTTGCCTTGAGATTTACAAAACTCTCGGAAATCATTGAAACTACTATAGAACTCGAAATCATCTCCAGGGTTAGGTAAGTTGTTTGCTTTTTGACTTGCTTTGACTAACTTACTGAAACATGTTTGAGTAAATGCAACTACATTAGGATAGCCAGGTAGAAACTCTTCTTCTTCTTCAGTTTCATGAACGCATCCTGGAGTATCTTGTGCCATGGTTTTTCAGTGAATATTTCTCATCAACCTCACTCACGTGTATTCACACTGAACAAGAAGACATCTTGGTCAGTCGTTGGTCTCTGATTTCTGGTAACCTGTATGCACAGCGGTATCACGATTTATCCAGGGGGGTAACTTCACAAGAAAGATGTAACTAAAAGGATGAATATTGAAAGCAAAATTGATCGAAATTAAATATTACTACCATACAACGAAATATAGAAGTATTTTTTATCTAAAACTATGAAATTTTGCTATTTTAAATCTAACGGATAAGCTGAAAAAAAAATTAGAATGAATTTAATATGTTTGGATTCCCCCCCTGACACAGTGCAGAGGGTTGTATTGTTTAATTTGTTTCATAAAATTACCTCGTGGGATGGTTTCCCAGTTGGTCTAGGGAACTTTACGGCGTAAATAAGGTAAATTCTCTTTTGGAGAATAATTTCGGGATGAACGCACAAAGGGAATAAAGATACGTTCTTTTGTAAACACATTTTGTTGCGAAGAATGGAAATATTTCTAGTGGTTTAAAGATGGCAACTAGAGCCGTGTTACGTTTGGCTTATGAACTGTGTGCTAGAGAGCAATCTTCGTTATCATGGCGCTCTTTACGTGCTGCAGGGAACAGCAAGTTTCTGGCCAAACAACGGACGTTTATATCTTCTGTTAACTTCGCAAGAACTTATGCTAGTGTAAGGACGTTAACATTCTCTTCACATGCTGTACGAAACTGCCAAGTACGTTCTTTTAAAATAATATTTAATATAAATTATTTTGATTTTATCGATTTGATTTATAAATCTCTAATCGGCACTGGCTTGTGCATTACCCCATCATGTACACTTCTATCCCTACATGTATACGTCTATCCCTACATGTACACTTCTATCCCTACATGTACACATCTATCTCTACATGTATACTTCTATCCCTACATGTACACTTCTATCCCTACATGTACATTTCTATCCCTACATGTACATTTCTATCCCTACATATACACTTCTATCCCTACTGTACACTTCTATCCCTACATGTACACTTCTATCCCTACATCTACACTTCTATCCCTACATGTACACTTCTATCCCTACATGTACATTTCTATCCCTACTGTACACTGCTATCCACCATGATCCCACATGTACACCATATCCCTGCATACACATCCTTACCCCTTATATGTATACCTCTGTTCCAACATGTATACCATTATCCCTATGTGCACACCTCTATCCCTACATATACATCTATATCCCTATGTGCCCACCTTATTTCCTAAATGTACACATATATCCCTACATGCCCACATTTATCCCTACATGCCCACATTTATCCCTACATGCCCACATTTATTCCTACATGGCCCATTTTATCCTGCATGTACACCTGTATCCCTACATGTACATCTGTATCCCTATATGTACACTTTCATCCATACATGTACACCTATATCCCTATATGTACTCCTTTATTCCTACATGTACACATCTATCCTTATATGCCCCCCTTACTTATGCATGTACACCCTATTAAACAGACATTGCTATTTTGAATTTTGTTTGTTACTATTTTGTTAGGTTAGATTTCCTGCCAACTTTCAAGGTTTGTTCTAAACATTCAGTTGTAAAATAATTCTTCAATAATAATTTAATTGCTGTCTTTTGATCCAGGACACTGAGCTGAGCTGTTTGTTTTTATGCATATTACTTTTCTTTCTAGTTTCTAAAGATGCTCTGCGTAATTTTGCTGAAAAGATCAACTGGTCTCTGTCAAGTGATGATTTGTTGATAAATGCTCTTACTCACAAGTCATTTGTTGCTCAAGACAGTGATGGTCTTGGTGCATCATTCAGCCATAATGAACGTCTTGTATTTCTTGGTAAATTGAATTACCTACATCTACTTGCTATTTAGCCAAAAAGTACACATTTTACACACGGTGTAGATTGTAATAATTTTATTAATTTAATTATCACAATTAAGCATTCAAATTTTGCCATCATAAAAGTTATGTGAATACCTTAGTGTTTTTGAGATTAGTTTAAAACAATCATATCTCTCTTTTTTTTATAGGCTACCAAACTGCATCAAGTTTTATTGCAGAGATATTATACTTCAAGTATACATCATTAACAGCTGATCAACTATGGTAAGAATTTAAGGGAGGGGTGGGGGGGGGGGTGTAATATTTTTTTTTTATTTTTATTTACAAGTTTTGCCAAAAAATGGCAGGAACTACCTACAGAAGCAAGCTCCAATAACAGGACTTGTTTAAAAAATTGTTTTGTGTTTTCTTACTATTAAAACATTGTAACTATTATATTAATAAACCACTCTTCTAGGGATGTACAACATGGGTTATTAACAAACTATTAAAACATTGTAACTATCATATTAATAAACTACTCTTCTAGGGATGTACAACACGGGTTATTACGAGAAGACTTGCTTGAAGAATGTGGAAGAAAACTTGGGCTACCTGATTTAATTTTTTCAAAGGTTTATTTTATTTTTATTTTACATCAAAAGCAGCTGTATTATTATAGGCAGCCCATAACTACAGGTTGTTTTTATTATTTTCTTGCTACGTGAATAGTCACCCCGTTTCCCTTCTTGCCGCAGGGTCGCACGCAAAACGCTTACGTTGATTTCAATTGTGTTCAAATGTCTAATATTTAGGATGAAATAAATAGTAAGATTATTGCTGAAGCTTTGCTGGCCATTATTGGTTCACTGTACATGGATCAGGTAATTGACCAACACACAAACAACCATTCTCCTCAAGACTTCAGTATTCTGGATAATAAATTAATATTAATAAACATTTCAAATAATTATTATGGAACAGTAAACTTGGGTAGAAAATAATAATGGGTGTTACTTCGAGTGACGAACCATACCGAACAGGGAGAGAAAACTGTTACTCTGCTTGGTGCCAAGTGTAGAGTTTTTTCTACTTGTCCAGTATGGTTAGTTACTTGGAGTAACACCTCATTATCAATAAACATCTTTTAAATACTCATCTCTTAATGTACTATACGTTTTAACCATTTACTTTATTCAAAAGACAGTAGCCTATATATTAAATCACTGGTTTAGGATTACGATAATTTTTTTTATCATTTTTATTCTCACAGGCACCTGGCTTTGCTCGGCAGTTTGTTGAGAACTTAGTTCCTGATTTAACTGATGAAATGATCAAAGAAATCTGTCAACTGGAGCATCCTAAGTTTATGTTAAAACATTTAACTCCAAAAGAACATACTTTGAAAGCAAAGTAAGTGATGGAACTCTTTTTCATTTGAGATATAGTGACTCAGCACCACCAATGATAATTTACACGTAGGCACACAAACAATTTACTGTACATGTGCATATTTTTTGCCAATTTGTACTACAATACTTCTACAGACTTTTAGAGAAACATTCAAAAAAGGACATTTATGGAGAAGAAACTGAGGAGTATAAAGTTGGAATTTATAAACAGGATGAAATGCTTTTTGAAGGTAGGCACTAGCCGTAAAAATGCACAAGCTGTTACAGACCTGCAAGCAAGTTGTTACTGTCACCGTCATGTGTTCGCACTGGCTGTCCCAGTCTGTTAACATGTCTGTAACAGGTTGTTGACAACTTGTAACAAGGCTGATGACTCCAACAGACTGATGACAAGTTGTTCCAACAACCTATTACCGCTCTGCACTCAACAAGTTGTTAACAGATTGATGCTAAGAAGGTTGTAGCAGCTTCTTGAATGAACAGCATTGTTACAACTTGTTCCCAGCCTTGATACAAGCCCGTTGCGAACACATCCTGTTGCCAAGCTGTGAGATTTTTACGTGTGTAGATGATGAAACTACAGAGTAAATTTAAAATTCATCTTTAGTATGTGATGTGTACTTCATATTTTTATTCTCTAGGACAAGGAGACTCACAGTTAATTGCTGAAAAGAATGTAGGTTTTAACTGAGTGAAAAATTATTCATGGCATTCTTAAAATTACTGCATCTAAACAAAATTCCCCGAATTCATAGTCTGGCTTTTTTTTTTAAAGGCATGTCAAAAAGTTTTGATGGAGAATTATTCTGAAGATTTAAAAAAAGCCAGGTTTCCTTTGGAATATGAAGACTATACAGCAGAAGACGAAGTCAATCTTGGTCTGCTCACTGAAGGAATTAGAGTTGTTGAAATAGAAAAAGTATGAGTTGTGTTTTTGTTTTTTATTTTTTTCCAATTGTTTGTTTTTTATCCCATGTCAGGAGGTCTTCACTTGATGAGTAAAATCGTCTGGTATTAGACAGTAAAAAATAAAAAGTGCCAAGTGCAATGAGAATGAAAGCGTCAACCCAACTTCTTTCTTGTTCAAATTACAACATACATGTTATAATAATCAGTAGATTCTTTCATTATATATTTGTCTAATTTTATTTTGTTAAATATTTAGGAAGATAGTGGGTTTGGATTTTCTATCAAAGGAGGTGAAATGGAAACACAAGAAAATAAGGAGTTTATAAAATACAATTATTACTTCCCTCCTTTCGTATCTTCTATTACTGATGGTGGGCCAGCTGAAAGGTATTGAAAACAAACAATAAACTCTTGAAGATTAATGGTTATAATGTTTTACTGTCAATTTGATTCTAAAATGATGTACATTTTGTCTTCTTGGTATTTAATATTCATTTATGCAATGTTGTGTACTTTCATTATGCCTTATTAAAATTTCCTAAAAATTTTGTACAAAAATTATTTTGATAGGTGTGAGGATTTAAAAGTTGGAGATATAATACTTGCTATAAATGATAAGGTACACGGCACCAAGCTTAAATGCTAATAATTATTAATTGCTTATTTAATTTATAGTCTATTTCATTAATTATTTTGTCTACTGTAGAATATAAAAGGAATGAGCCATCACTCTGTGGTTAATTTACTTAATTCTTTAAAAGGTACTTGTGAATTATTATTGTGGGACAAAGAGGGATAGCTTTGTTTTAATTGCCATATTTAAACATTTTTTTATGCCAATGCATAGCCAGCCAAGGCGGGAATGGGTTAAATTATTATCAACTATTGTTTCTTTATTTTATTTAAAAAAAGGGAAAGTCAAGTTCACTGTTAAATTCAGCAAGGAAGGTATTGTATAATCAATGATGTATTTTCAGCTAAAAGTTAAACTTTTATTTAAACAGGATTTGTTAGTTGAACCAGCTTAGTTGAAAAAATATATTTAAAATTCTATTGTATTTTCTTAGTATTGATAACCGATGAGTTGGAGACAAAGTTTTCCCAGTTTAAAGAAAAGAAGTTGCTATCTCAACTGACCAACCCTGACTGGGCAGAATGGCATCATTCTCATTCAAAGGAAAACAGACAAGAGTATAAGAAACTTCTTGGAAAAGATAAAATTCAAGAATGATCTTGTGGAAAATAAACTAAGGTTAATTCGCAGCTGAATTACAGTAACATGAAGGATAATTTAGTTGATTGCACAAGTGGATAAACCAAAGTACATGACATGTAGTTCAACATAGCATGTACATGCACATTAGAGTTTTAGTCCAATGTTATTCTACATTGTTTCATTACTGTTAAGTGAGGAAAGTGCTACAGTAAATGTAGCTATGTGTTTAACTCCTTTCTTCCCAAATGTATTTTGTAAACTTATTAATAAAATAATTATCAAATAATGGATAATTATACTGTATTGATGTGGTATATCAGTTTACTTTGGGATAATTATTGGCATTTTTATAATAGTTAATAAAAGACATTCTATATTAAAAATGTCAGAATCTTGCCTTCAATACAATACTAAGGTATATGGCCTTTTAGTATTCTACTCTGGCTAATGCCAGATGGTCATTTGGTACTAGCCAGAGTGAAATTATTAAAGGTTCATTGGTGATTGATCAGTGTTTTGTAAATGGAAACCTGATGATAAAACAATGTCTTAATTATTTTACTAACCTCATTTTATGTTACAGTCATACATATTCCCATTAAAATCTCTACATTACAAATGATGTCAGCTAGAGACACGAAAGCTACTTCTTAGCTAAGAGAAATAATAGTTGGTTGGGATTTTCTTTACATTTAGTCAATCAGCTGGAGTTTCCATTCTTCACACAGAATGTCCAAAAAAAGGTAACTATTAAATTAATTAACAAAACTACTAGTCCTATATCCACTGTGCTTCTTGAGATTAATTTCTTAAATTATACCAATGTGTATGGAGTTATTCGGTGTAGTTAGTTTAATTATTTCTTGTATTCAATTCTCTCAACTTTGACTTCATCGTCGACCAGTTGATAGACATATGTAACCACTGTTGAAGCTTGGATATCCATAAGAACAAAGGATGGTGTCACTTTCCTGAAAAAGAATTTTCTTTTGAGGATTACAGTAGTCTTTTTGTAAGAAAAATAACAAATAATTTCAACTGTAGGACAGAGGAAAAGATAATAGGAAAAAAATAAATAAAGGGATGAAGCAGGCAGTTAGGTAAATGTTTAAAAAATTTTTAACAGAACATACCTTAGAAGAGCGTTGTAAGCTCCTGTTGCTGAACCTGGATTGATGTAAAATTTTCCTTCATGTTCATATGCATCAAACTATGAAATAATTGGTTATACAGGCAAGCAATGAATATAACTGTCCTTCATAAAAATTAGTTTATACTGTACATCAATGAGAATGTAATGAAAATATTAATTATTGGCATTATTATTCACTCTATTTCAATAGCATAATATTTTGACTTACCTTATGTGTGTGACCAAATATCAAAATATCAACATCTAATTGTCTTTGCACCTGTAAAATAATAGTTACAAAACACTACTATACTCTCTACTGTACTGTATTATTTCATTCTTGGGTACCTGTGTCTGAACACATCTAAGTCCCAGTCTCGTTCCACACACATGTTAAGCTGTTTCCATTACATCTGCTTTGCCCATTTGGAGCAGCTTTGCCCATGATGGATTCACAGGGGGGTGTGCACCCCCTGGCCTTAGCCAAGGGTGGTGCAGGGGGGTGCCAATTGCCTTATCAAATCCAAGTACATTAAAGGATGCATTCATTCAGTGTCCATGTAAACTTCATACTGTAGGACCTAGGTATTAGGTATCATAGCTATCTGCTATCATATGATTTATACATATGTGGAGCAGGCTTTGAAAGTTGGAAATATTTCAACTCCCAAGGCAACCCACGTGGGCAAAGCAGATGCAATGGAAAAGTCTTTAGCCCCAATGTATTGAACTAAAAGTTGATCATACCATTGCTAGACTTTCAGGATCCCCCCAAGGTACAACTTGATGGCCATGGCAAATACCAATTTTGAACTGACCAACAGTCACAACTTTTTGCTCTGGATATGTCAGGTTCTACATTGTAAAGAGATGTAAAAACTTAAATCATTTATGGCCAAATGAAGATGTTTAAAATTAATCTGAAATTATAATAGATAAATTAAATGATTATTAAACCTCGTCAAAGTCTCCTCGCACAACATGTACATCTCCAGCCAGTGTTTTGAGGTAATCGTAAGTCTCCTTCGTACACAAGTTTCCTGTGCAAAGAATATGTTGAATTTTTCCTGGCACCTAGAGCAGAAATAATAATCTTGTTTGGTTATTCATCTTGACTAGGTTTTAAAGTGGGAACAACATTTGTGCACCCCCCCCTCCCCCCCCCCACACACACAATATTATTTTCATACCAAGAGTTTCTTGAACTTTGCTGGCAGAGTGTTCTTTCTGTGAGGGATGTGAAGATCTCCTAACACTAAAACTAACTAGAAAATTAAAAAAATATTTTAGATGCTTTTAATCACACCAACATCTGAACATATTTAAATAAATTGAATTAATAACATTGCTGTTACAAACACAAATATAATGCAGTAAAAATACGTCAATCTAAATTCATTAAACTGTGTTTAACATGAAAACTTTCAAAGACAAGATCTAAGACAACAGCACAAGACAACTTTCTTGTAATTTTAATATTCTAACAAGTCTGAACTGAAACCATGGCATCACGTGACAAAAGTTCTAGGCAAATTTCGTCTATGTTTCCTCCACTAGATGTTCCATTAACGAATATAAAAAGAAACCCTGAGGTTTTATAAACATTTTCCCAGTTCAATCACTCACCATTTTAAACAATATTGCTTTGTAAAACACAACTGAAAGTCTGAAACAAACCAAACTGAATGGAATTTTCACTTTTAGGAAAGACACCGCTGGCCTATTGTAGCGAAGAAAGATTTTAGTAATTCCAAACAAACCTGTTCGCAGGTTAGAGATTTTAGGAATATTTCTCAGAATTTTACACATAGCTAGAATGCCCTCCTCTCTTGCTCTAAGGACAGACGAATGCCGCGAATGTTCCGATTATTTAACATTACATCCAGTTCTAGTGAGACCTTGGGTCTTTAACAGCTTTCTTGTGAGAATTATGAAAATTGATATGAACGTCATATCCGAGGTCTTTATTGCTGCCCCCCCCCCCCCCCTAAATCAACTCAGCCCCCAATTGGTTTATTACAGTCTGAGAATTAATAAGTCATAATTTTTTTGTATATCTGCGATAATTTGAATGTACAGCAGTTTGATTTTCAATTTTACCAAAGAAGTGAAGCTTGAATTTTCAAACTCTATCCGTTTTCATAAATGATTGTTCACACCAACCACCTACACAATCTGTTAATTGCCGTTGACTTGCTATTATTCTGTGTTTTACTTCAGGTTTATTGCGCGGCATATTAAAACCTGCATGCAACCATGTTGACAATCCAGAATGACGTCTTTCCCGTATATGGTTACCGGAAGTCAATTAGTTTGAGTTGCATAATTTTCATGACTTGCGTGCAATCTCCGAATTTCATACAATTCAAAGTTTGTACGTCGAACATTTGTGATCTGGTTTGTTCAATACTTGTACTTGAGTGCGTCTATTTTTTTAGTTTTGACTTAATTCCCCTGGCCTTGTGAAAGATTGAAATTGATCTGTGTCAAGCTCTGACAGAAATATCTTTAAGCCGGTTCATGTGTGTATGATGAAGTAGAAGGTAGCCTGCGTGTAAAAGGTGGATACAATATCCTTATGCCACCCAAACGAAGCAATGATGGAGAGAGAAACTCGAAGGTCTCTGTACACAAACCGAACTTGAAAAGAGGGAAAAAACAGGGAAGAGAAGGAGGAAAAAGGCGAAAGGTAGGTTGAATAAAAACCAAGCATTATGTTTGAAGCAACTATTATTATTAGCACTTGCTGCATTGTGATTCAACGAACTATTTATTGAATACTTTATTGTCTTTATTTATCAATGGCAAGTAGATCTTGGTGCAGTACAAAACCTTCGTTTGTTGTTGTTGAATTAAAGTAGCAAATTCTGCATGTAAATATCAGAATATTGCAATTTATTATAGATGTGCTATTATTAATGTCACAAGAATTTTTTTAACTCAAACAACACACACAGAACTTGACTACTTTTTACAAATATTGAACGATTCCATAATTCTGTTTTAATACTTCATTTACACACATCCTAAAGGCTAAAATGCTCTACGAAAAGTATTCGCTACTGTTGTCACACCCTCAGTCAAAACCCTTTGAAGTTTGAAGGATCACGAAAAAAATCTTGTTTTTATCTTGATTTTGAGACCACGAGACAACGTATATTTCTTACCGGTGACGAGTGCGTTAAAATATTAAAGCTAAGCTACTAATCTACTTTCGAAACTTGAAAGGTAACCACAAGCCTCACTGGTAGTGAAAGTTGACGTTTATACTCGAGTGTACGTCGTGTCAAATCTTTACGAGAAGATGTGGCCACAATTCCAAATCTTTACGAGAAGATGTGGCCACAATTCTTACTAAATGTTATCAAACTGCAAAATTGCTTCAAATCTACACTCCAGAAAAATGAATTCAATTCAGAAATCAAAACTTGTTCACTTATACTTCATTCTTGAGGCTAGACCATCCTTCGTTTATTTTTTGCTGACCTCTCTCAAACGTTCATCTACTAAAGGCATTTTTTGGCAGATGGTTCATTTTAAAAGCAAAAACAATGAAGATCTTAATCTATGTGTGACCGATTTCTCGTAAAATATATCACAAGACTAAACATCGCTCTTTTATTTTCTTGATTTGCAACATTTGTTCATCACGAGGTTTGAGTGTGAAAATATAGACATTATTTTACTTCCGCCGGAAACTGGTAAAGATTCCAAAATAAGAGTTCAACTTCCTGTTTCGAAAATCAGGCGCTGGCCTATTTGTAAAGAAGAATTCGTATTTTTTAGTTGATTCCTGAAGTTAAGATAGATCTTAACTAATAACCATAATAACTTCGACTACATAACTATTAATAGTGTCGAACATTGCTAGATATTTGATATTAAAATATATATATATATATACATGCAGTATATATTGTGTTTTTTTTGTTAGTTTCCGGTGGCGCCGCCAAATGAGTCCAGCGGTAAATCAAAAAGAGCACGCTCGAAAAGTCGTCGTCTAAAAATTCAAAACAAAATGGCGGCTGCTTCAGATAGTGATGACAAAGACTCTGATCTTTCAAGTGATGATGAACGAGGTTTCTTCCAAATGGCAGAGTCTGATGAAGGTATTTATGCTAAATAAATATTTCTTTATAACACTTCCTATTAAAATAACGACTAGATGCTTCTTAAATCTGCAAGAAAACTGTTTGTTATTTATAGCCAGAATTTTATTAATTTTATCTGTTCAATTATAGCGTGTGTTCTGGGTAGTTATTCGTATTGGATGAGTATTTTTACGTCACTTTATAAGTTTATCAAATTGTTTGTTTAAAGATGACAGCATGACAGTTACTATGTTGCCTAAGGCATTGAAGCAATGATGAATGCTTTAGGCAAAAATGCATGGTTAGACACAAACTTTTTAGACCACACTCTCCCATGTCCCTCTCCACAACCTGACTGTGTCTTCCTTGACCTTCCTCTTCCTCCCACACCTTCCACCTCATGACTTGTTTTCACCCAGTCACCATCATCTTTCTGTAATACATGCCCCAGCCAAAGGTTTAGTGGTCCTCCCCTATGAATCCAGAGAGTACCCCCCTGGGGTGGGTGACTATGTTTTGAGTCTTTCCAATGAGTTGGATTATTGTGTTTCATATTTTTCATGTATGTAAGTTGTTTTTTCCAAAGATACTGAAGATGCGAGTGAAACAGATATGGCCAAGCTTGAAGAAGAGTTTACTGAATTAAAAGAACAGTGAGTAGTTACACACTTGTTGTAATTTCTAATTGTAATTATCATATTTTACTGCAAAGCAACATATCAACAGGCCTTGCCTGGAGATGCACTCGATTGAGCATGCGTGCGTAGCATGAGTCAAAATACGTACAGGTATGGTGTGCCTTTGATCATGCGTGTGCATTTAATAAATACTGTATTCTAATTTGGCATTTCCTACAAAAGAGTTCGCACTTTAAGTGTAGTTGACGTATAGCAGGTATTAAATAAACAATGAAAGATGAAGGTACTTAGTCTGTGAAGCAATAAAACAGCACACAGTGGTGCTGTAGTTATATGATACCTGCTCAGATTTAGTGAGGAGCATTTTTTATAGAGCATGTATGCTTTACTCCAGGCAAGTTCCCAATGAACTTACCGTAGATGATAAAGTAATCTGCTGTACCTACAATATATGATAATTACTACTATATACATTAGAAATGTTTTTAAAAGTGTTTTCTGTGTGTTTTCATAGAGTCTATCAAGAAAAACTTGGAAATTACAAGAAACATCTTCTGGAGTTGAATAATGGTAAGAAATTTTATTCAAATTATGTTCACATGTCACATCATTAATTTTCCTGCTTGTTTTAAGGTCTTCATTTTATTCCCTTGTACAGTATCTTGGTAAGCAGCAGGGATGTAGCCAGGATTTTGAAAGGGGGGAGCTGAAATCCAAATAAATTTTTAGGGGGTCTGGGGGCATACTCCCCCGGGAAATTTTGAAATGGAGAGTCACTGAAATGCCATTTCCTGGCTTTTGGAGGAAGATTTTACAGACTCTAAAGGTAAAAAAATGTCATATAAAATACTCAAAACACGCAATTACATCACATAGATACTCAAAATGCGTACACTCATTAGATTGAATACACTGTTTACAGTTTATTTCCTGACACAATTCATATTGTATCAGTGTGGCTACGTCCCTGGTAAGCATGGATTCTGATATGGATTTTGCTTTTTATATCTGTATCTTTATAGGAAGTCAAGCTGATTATTTGAAGAGATTGAATCAACTAGAAAAGGAGAGAGATGACCGATTGTTTTTAGCTGGTACGTTTGTAAGTGTAGTATATCCTAAACAGTGATCAGTTGTGCATGTACTGCTTGTGACCAAACTACATGAACTGTGTTGAATAAATGAAAATTGTGCATTTCCTTGTAAAAAAAAGTAACGTCTTACTAATTTATTGGGATTTTTTTCTTTTAACTTATTTTGTAGAAGTTTGCAGATATTACGAGGTGAGTTTTCAAAATATGAGTTAGAATTGAACCTGATTCCTAAAGTGTAACTCCTCTTGTTTTTAAAATGGTGTTCTTTTGCAGATTGAACTGATTAACAAAGAATGTGAAAATGAGAAGAAAACAGCTAAAGAGGAGTATGAGGTACAACATTCATGCAGTAGAAGTTGCCTTGGAAGTAATTTCTTTACATTTTAATTTGACTGTGAAATTTTTAGAGCAAAAAGATTGAACTGAAGGAAACTCTTTTACACCAACTAAATGAAAAGAAGAGGAGTTTGGAGGCAGAAAAAATTTCAATGGAATTAACAAATGGTATTTAATAATGAGAAAAAAATATTTTGCTGATCTTTTTGCACTTTTAGTTAGTTTCAGAAATTGCAGCTTGATATTAATAATAATTGTCAGTTGTTTGCTGTACGAGCTGTGTTAGTTAGTAATACTCAGAAAAACTCTGAGCTCTAAGCAGGACTCGAACCCACAACCTTCTGAATGCTAGCCAGATGCTCTAACCATTGAGCCACTAGAACTCAGATAGCAGAGCAAAGTTAATTAAGGTACTTATACCTTAGACTGTGCCCAGTCCTCTAGGAACGAGTCTTAACCGCTCGGTTACAAGTACTTGTTGGTTACAAGTACTTGGGTTCGAGTCCCGCTTAGAGCTCAGAGTTTTTCTGAGTATTACTAACTAACACAGCTTGTACTGTACAGCAAACAACTGACATTTATTCTTTTCGGAATTATATATATTTAACAATATTATACAGTATACATAATTTTATTTTCTAGATATATTGGAAATCAAACCTGCTGTTACAAGAAAGTTAAGACGTCGTCCTAATGACCCCCCTCCAGCTCCTGAGAATAATAAAAGACGCAGGAATTCTCCTGATATCCTTTTAGAACGATTTAAGAAATGTTTTTATTGCAATTATGGTTTTTACTGATGGTTCCTAATTTTATTAATTTATTATTGAAATCATGTTTATTAATCATTAACTTTATTCACCTCAAATAAACTTACTGCTGGATGACAGTGAGATGATGGCAGATTTGAAGGCTTTGAATAAATTGTACATACCACCAACTGAGGTAAGGATGGCCTGGGTCAGGGTTCGAGATTAGAATTTTTTGTAGGTATCCATCATGGATACCAGCATTTCTAAGTTGGTACCCAAAGTCAACATGTGGTATCCAACTTTGACACTGTATATAAGTCTCACCAAGTTTAATGTTGTGCGTTGTTTCATGAAGATCTAGGGCCCACTCATAGTCCGAATACGGTCTTCCCTTCTTTGCTAAAGAATGTGAAACTCGAAACATCACACGCATTTTCTCGAACTCCTTTTCGTGCAGTACTCGTAGTGCTCTTTCAGCAGGATTTGTGCCCGGTTCAGCACTAAGAGCTTTAACATTTGCAGCACATTTAACATGCCCGCTACTCGTGTTGTGCTTTCGAAGTGATTTGATGTGGAAATTATCACATCCTTTAACAAACGCACTTGATTTATATGCATGCTTATTCTTCGTGCAAACATCGCAAAACATTTTTTTGTTGACTAACCTCACCCATGGAAATGCCTTTTGCCACAATGGGCTAAACTTGCGCTTTTGTTTCGCATTTGACCTTTCGCTTTGATCGATATTAATAGCATCATTTCCTTGATCGCCTTGATCCGTAGGCAGTATCAATGATATAATTGACCCGGTAAACTCTTGAACTTCCTCAGAAGCTGAAGGATTGTCAGTCGGATTCCGAACAACAAATTTCCACATCATTTAATTTACTTGTAATATATTTTGAAAAACTATAAAACCTCCGGGTAAAAAAGCGACGAACAGCGAAACACGAGGCCGCACAATTTGTAAATAATGAGATGACCATGTAAGGATTTCCGGATGCTGACAATTATAGCCTGACACACTCGCCATTTGCAGGCACGTGCCTGTGTATACTATACAACCTCTACATTTTCACCGTTTCGAAATTCGTAAATTATGATAAACCCATGCTCGAAAATGCTCGAATGTTCTCAGTTTCTTTTGGTATATACAAACCTTTACTCTATATATTTTGTATTCTTTAACTAATACCCATAATTTTGGTATTTCATCAACAATTTACTTGGTATCCAGCTAGGATACCAAGGTTATAACATGTGGTATCCAAAACTGAAATCTGGTATCGTCAGGATACTAGGATACCGCAAATCTCGAACCCTGGCCTGGGTATTAACCCTTTCACTTGAAATACAGAATTTTCTATACTTTATTATTTTACTCTGTCTATATCTAATGCCAAACAATTTTACTCTGTCTAACACCAGACAATTTTTCTCATCAATAGGAGAGCTGACTTGGAAAGTTGGGGGTAAAAGGGTTAACTGGGATCCAAATGCCAGAGTAATGGAGAGACTCCTATTTAATTGTTTTTATGGTATTCTTTTTTCTGTTTTTGTTTACTAAACCTATAGCCATCGAAAAATGGTACCAAAGCTAATACGAAGAACACCACAACCACTAATCAAATTACAAACAGCAGTAAGTAACATGATTGATCAGGGAAATTTTTCTATGGTTCTGTGCTAGTCTTTATATTTATTTTAGTAAAATAAGTTTTTTCTTGACCTAATTGATTCACAAATCACTTTAATTTTGTATTTTTAGATACTCAAGTATCTGAAGGGCCTGTTGCTCAGTACGATATTCGTATCGAAGATGGGAAGTTGTTTTATGACAGAAGATGGTTAGTGATCATACATTCTAAACATCCTGTACTACAGTAGTTGCAATGTTCTGTTTATCATTATATAATTTCCTTGTTACTACAAGTATGGTCAGCTTCTAACTGCTGCCACACAATAGGCGAATTTCAGGGTTACTATTGTGCGCGCATCATTTTCCAAAGGAATTGGTGGGCTCTTGGCAGGCTCCCCACAAAGTAAGCAATGGCAAACAGATTTGCTAGCGAGTCAACAATAGCAGAAAAACAGCGTTTAAACATCCAGAAACTGTATCTATACTTCGTTGATTTTAAAACAGTATGTTTACTTTGAGTGGAGCTTGCTAGTTTTTTTGAAAAATGATGCATGCGCAACACCCTGAAACTCACCTATGTACAACTTTAACTTGTTTCCAAATCAGGTATCACCGAGGACAACAAGTTTACGTTGAATCAAAAGAAACTGGAAAGATCAGGTGACTATTGTTTGTAAAATGCAGAAATAATACTAGTCATTAGAAGCAGTCATTTTCTTATATGTATTTTGATGTTGTTTTAATGTTTGTTTGTTTTTTTATATAGTGGTGTTATTCATGCCATAGGGCCAAACGAGGTAATGACATGTTTATATTAGTTTATTTAATTATTATTTATATGTAGTGGTATTATCATTAACACCACTGCCATTATCATCACCACCATCATCACCATTACCACCATCATCACCACCACCATCATTACCATTACCACCACCATTACTACCACCATCACCACCATTACCACCATCATCATCACCATCATCACCACCATTATCACCACCACCATTATCATCATTACCACCATTATCACCACCACTATTATTATCACCACCACCATTATCGTCACCACCATCATCACCACTATCATTACCATGACCACCACCATTATCATCACCACCATCATCACCATATCATTACCCTGACCACCATCATCATAATCACCATCATCATGTCAGACCATGACCATCCTGGCACCAATATCATCAACATCATCACCATTTTACCACCATCATGTTTGCTGTGACCCACACATTGTGGAATTATTTATTCAATTTTACAATAACTAGTGCTTTGTTTTTTTTTAGATTTACATTAAGAAAACTAGTGATAACAGCAAGTTACGTATAAACATCACCCAATTACAGAAAGCAAAGTACACTATTCGACGTCGGAGTTCGTGAAGTACTTTTTCAGTCTCCACAACCTTGTACAAAAAGCTAGCTACTTGTAATATATTCATTATAAAACCATCATGAGTTTTACTAAAAAGATACTGAACTTCATGTATAGTTATGGTTAATTGTTATTAATAATAAATGACCAAAATTATGGCCAAACATTAATTTTTTTTATCTTTTCCATCTTTTAACATCATTTACAGTAATAGCGAAAATCTTTTAGTTTTTGGTAGCCGACTAGAAAGGTATTTAATTGTTCTGAACCATGGAAAGCACTCCCTTCACAAGGTCCTCAAAATTACCTCATTTAATTAACAGTTTTGCACAAGACAAATATGATATTTCATATTTGTGCACGGAAAGGGAAGAGTATTCTGAAAACGTTAGAGAAGTAAGTTATTAATACATTTTCCTCCAAACTATTTATAATTTCAATCATGTTGGGTTGAAGCGATATTTTTCAAGTTTGCGTCTTTTGCGCGCGAAATTGACCAGTCAATCTAGATTTAAAAGGCCGAAGGGCAATTCTGAAGAGTGGAGGACTGGAGAGGAACGCACGTGGAAGCTGCATGGTTGCAGATCGGTGGGTTCATCAGGAAATGAGTAATGGCTGAAGATTTGAGATCACAGTGGCTTATATTCGTAACTAAACATGTTCACAGTCTTACTCTTAAATTTAAAAATGTCCACAGCGACAAAGAAAGGCTTCAGATTTGCTGGGAAACACTTCGGTAAGTTGATAAACACGTTCAAATTAAGTTAATTAAGTATGTATAATTTGGTTGTAAATATGACATTTCTTGAACTGTTCTGTAGTTTTGGGTAACTCTTCGTAAATAGTGACTTTGGAATATTAAGTGTTAGACCCTGGTTTTGTTAAATTAGCACAATGTGAATTGAAATGGTTGTAGTTTTGTCAAATTGTGTGAAACAGTGATTTAATATTGACAACATAATTATACTAGTATACACAAAACATTAGCAGTATTTCCAGAGGAGGGGTAGGGGGGGGGTAGTAGAATGTTTACACACAAATAACTAATGCATATTGTATATCTTTATATATTACTTGTTTAATTAAATTTATATATATATATCTTTGTAGGGGAGACCCCACATTAAATGATATTGTTGACCAAATAAAGAATAAAATCCAAACGCAATGTGATAATTATGACACTAGTATGAGACCTTCATTGGATGAAACTGGAGTCAGGTAGGTTAAGTCTTCTATACTGTAAGGCTCAAAAATAATAATGTGCAGAATTACGCTGGTCAAATGATTGGCTGATATGACAAGATTTTGGTATTGACTGTTGACCAGCTATATATTGTTTTGAGACCTGTATTATACCTCAAGGCTATAATATACATGTATTTAAGGGAGGTTATTGTTGGTGGGATGTTGTATCTAAGATAACGAGGGGGCTATATATATTTTGACAAGCTTATTCTATTTTTCTTCTTTTTTAGGGGTGGGGTGAGGGGAGGGTATTATTGGAATATACAGTAATATTTATACTGCATATGATTTAAATATAACTTAGTAATTAACATATAATTGAATAGCTATGTATCGTACATGTAGTTCAGAAGAGAATAAACTTGTGTTACCAACCTTGGCCAAAGGCAGGCATTCAAAAATTTCAAATGGATCAGCTTTAATCCAGCTGAACTGCAGTAAATCTCAAGGTCGTTATCTGGAGGTAAACAGAATTATAAATATAGTATATTTTATGTACGTTGTGCTAAACTGCACTTGTTCCCTTTCGTTTTGGGGTTTTCATATGTTTTACTACAGTACTTGTTTAACAGGCAAAAGACCAAATCAAAGCTGGTGATGTATTAATCTTGGAGAAGCCTTATGCTGCTGTACTTGTTCATGACAACCAATCTACTCATTGCTCTCATTGTTTTCAATTTCTACAGCAACAAACGTAAGTATCTGAACTAAGATTTTTTATAGTTTTAAAGAATGAGGTTGGTTGAATGGAAGATTCAGCACTGATTGTGTTCACTTTTTCAGTGTGTGTCAAATGTGCCAGCTCAAGTATTGCTCAGCTGCTTGCCAGAGAGATGCATGGAAGAAATATCACAAAGAAGAATGTTTTCTTAAACCATTACTGGAAATGGTACAACTACTTTTTCTATGTTAGATAATGATCATGTTTGTACCACACATACATCACACAATTGAATTTAATCCAGTGCTAAACTCTGATCATAGTCCCTGGTCTGATGTTGACCAAATTTGACCATGGTTGTCTTTTGCTGTTATAGCTGGATATTTCATCTCACTTAACATTGAGATTACTTTTAGTCACTGGACCTACGAGACTGTTACGTAAGTAATAAACTCACAATTTTTTTAACCATGCAATTACAAAAACATACTGTGTTAGGTTTTATAAAATTTCCTAACCTGCAAGTTGTCTTAAGTTCATAATAAAACATTTTGATCTGAAGCTTGGCCCAGAGACTCGGGTCCAGTAATGCGTGCTTATTATTGTCATTAACTATCAAAGTCTTCAGCGCTGTAATGTTTGTGTAACTGTTTGCAGAGTTTACTCAAGAAGAAGACAAGGTACAAAGTGGAGTTTGTAAAGATTTTTCTCTCCCAGACAGAATACCTGGCTGTACAACTGATGGACTGTATCCAGGTATAATTATGGCCAATGATATATACATGTAGAAATTTGTGCAAAGAAAATGACTTCGTAATGATACTGTGTATTTTCTAAAGGCTTATTCTAGGCCCACTGAGAGATGAGTGGAGGTGGGGGGGGGGGGGGGGGGGATGGTAGGTGGAGCCATGTCCCTGAAAATCTTTTGAATTATTAGGTCTCTGAAAGGGCATTTCTTGGCATTGTTTTTGTAATATCATCTGCATGGTGCGGAGCTAGATTTGAAGTCTTTTGATCTATGAGGCCTCATACTGTATATGAAATAATGTATATGAGGCCTTATAATGTATGTGTTGTATGAGGCCCTGGGGCAAATTGGCTCTCCTGCCCTCCTCTCTTAGTGGCCCTGGCATATTCAGTGTATATGGTTAGATAGTTAATAAGGTAGGGTATCTCACTGGTTATCAGTTGATTAGCTGCAGAATTCTTGTAAATGACATTTCACCAAGAGGTATCAGTATCTATAATTAATTTGAATGTATTTCTAGGTGACTATGGGTGTGTTTATAGCCTGGTTACCAACACTGAGCTTCAACCAACTGAAGCCTTGGTTGCATATGCATTGGTAAGTCGATATGTAATCAGCTGAAAACTTGATGTCAATTACAAAAATAGGTACACAATGCGTACATGTGTCACATGACGCTTGGATAATAGCCTGCAAATACAGGTGTACTTTTGTGAGTGCAGGCTGGTTTGGAAAAGGACACACAACAGCATATGGTGAACAATTATTAGTTAAGGAACATTTTGGTCTTATTGCGACCTTTAAAAGCAAACTTAGAGCTTGACGTTTTTTAGCTGCAAACATGCTAGGCTGGCTAGCAGAAATATAGTGTTCAATTAAATAGTGCAATCATTTATTTGATGTTAGCAAACCAAATATAGTTTGCATAAGCACGTTTTCTGAGCCAATCTGAAGGAGACATGGGGGGAGAGGATGGAACTGCAATACCGCGAGAAAAATGTAAAATATGCAGAAGCGAGTTATAAATTAATAGAATACCGAAGCTGCTTGGATAGTTGGAGAATTTGCTCATCATAGTAAATATTAAAATGATAAAAATTCTTTGATAGGATTCTGCCTTCGTAACAGATATAGCTTTTGATTATATTTATGGACAACTAAAACCCAAACTATGTGACGAGGAGCCCCCAGACAGCTGTAGTTTGAATGGTGGAATTACAAAAGAAATAATGGGTTGTTTATTACTGCATCACATGCAACAAATGCCGTGTAATATTCACGCAGTTACTGCTGTTGTGTCAGTAAATGAAGAGTTGTCATCATCATCTGGAGTTAGGAGCAAGGAGCAAAAACGGATTGCAGCTGGCATTTATCCTACGGCTTCATTAATGAATCATGCCTGTGATCCTGATGTCATTGTGAGGTATGGTATTTTGATAATGAGTTCTGCGTTTTGATTGGTCCATTGATTTTCCCGCCTTACGCGCGGTGAATATCACATCACTAGAAATTGTTCGTCAAAAAGAGGTTTGGAAAGGGGACTGGTACTTCTTTGAAACTGTATTGAGTTTACTCGTTTCCAGTCTTTTCTCGGGATTGTTATTTTGAAGTATGCTATTTCGGAATATGTCGGTTCGGTAGACTGTTGTTTCTTTTGATGAAAATGGTGTCGTCTGCCGTTTTTGTTGAAACAAAGGAGCGAAATTCATTACTGAGATGTTCTAGACATCAAATATCATACGAAAAATACTTTGTAAAGGTAAGCAAGTGTTTTTTTTACAATTATTTGAATTCTTTGATTGTTGTAGTAAGTTCTAATTTGGTTTTTCCTAGCGAATTAGCGGTGTTTTCGAAAAGTGTTCGTCGAGTGTGAAAAAAAATATTGCCATTGAACACAAGTTAATTGCATGAAATTTTGTACACAGAAGTCAAAATATGTGAGAATAAAGTTTTTCAGTGTTTGTTTGTTTGAATGTATATGTACAAGTTCAGTTCAAATTAAAATAATGTTTTGAAGTTATTCGTTCATGTAAACTGTTGCTTGCCTACATGCTACTGTAAAGATGAAAACAGCCTTGTTAAAAGTTTATGTTTCGTCAACTTTGCTGGGTTTTCTTATTGGCTTCTGGCCTACCTAATTCTTGGTGACTATCAGTATATTTACCGTAAATATTCATCGAATGTTACCTGGACTCACCTGGACTTCGGTGACCAATATGTCCCCGAGCCCAGGCGCACACGTGTAGAAATTAGCAAGGGAGACATATTAATTAGTATGGTATGGTTTGATGTGGTAATGAACTGTGGTAAATTTTAGCATGCTTATTTGACTTCCATTTTCCAAACACAGGGACAAGCACAGACCAAACCACGATTATGCGCAAACAAGAAAACAAATAGCTTATTCGATTATTTTTTTAATTTATTTTTTAGTTTTCTTGGTGGCAGTCTTGTGGTTCGTGCAACTCATAATATTAAACCAGGTGAAGAAATTGCACATTGTTATGGTGAGTTTTTATATTTCCTTTTTTATTCTTAAACCATAAAGTTCCGACAATAATCTCCCGTAAATAAGCCCTACTACTCTTTGAAGTTAATTCTTCCCTTACTGGGAACTAGAATGCTGTGCCAGGAGACTGTGAACTAGAATTTGGTGTGTGCGGAGACTGGGAACTAGAATTTGGTGTGCGCGGAGGACTGGGAACTAGAATTCGTTGTGGGCGGAGACTGGAAACTAGAATTCGATGTGCGCGAAGACTGGAAACTAGAATTCAGTTTGCGCGGAGACTGAAAACTAGAATTCGGCGCGCGTAGGGACTGGAAACTAGAATTCGGTGTGCGCGGAGACTGGGAACTAGAATTTGGTGTGCGCAGGGACTGGGGACAAGAATTCTGCGCGCGTGGGGACTAGGGACTAGGATTCGGCGCGCGTAGAGACTGGAAACTAAACTTTACTATTGTTTTAAAATTCAATTTTGCTGATGATGATTCATTTTAGGACCCAGTGCCAGTCGAATGACGAGAGAAGTTCGCCAAAGCCTTCTTCAAAAACAATATTTCTTCACTTGTGGCTGTTCAGCTTGTAAAAGGTAAAACAGAATGTGAATCGTGTTGAATATCTTGTATGCTGTTTTTAACATTGATCTTTCTTCCTTTTAAAGTGATGAAGACTTGGAGGAACAGTATATATATGATGCAGTATTCTTGTGCCAGAAATGTTCCTACTCTGTTACTGTTAGTCAAGAAAATGGTAAAAACATTGGAAAGTGTCAGAACAGCAAATGTGGCAGCGTAAAAGATTTCTCGTCTGAAGTAGAGACTGTGAAAGATGCTCAGAAACTTTTTAATGAAGCAATTCTCTATCTTGAAGAGGGAAGTTGTCCAAAAAGCGTTGCTGTGTTGAAAGAATGTTTAAAGAAACGACAGAACGTGCTTCAGAAATATGACAAAGACGTCGCCGAAACACACGATGCTTTAGCAAGGTCATTATCAACTTTCTCTTGAACTATTAGTACTAGTATTCTTTTACAATACTACAGCATCAAAGACTCAAAGCTGTATCATACTATTACCAATACGCAAGTCTTACTCCTTTCCCGTCCGTGGACTTTCCCTGTGACGAGTAAAATCAGAGTAAAATACATCAGACTTGAAAGTCTGATGTCGCCCACTATCAACGTGAATCGTTTTCTCAGTGTATTGACACCAGAATGTGGAATGAGATCTTCGACCATTTACAAAAGCAATAAAAAAAGGCATCGGAGCCGTACGGATGGTGGAGCTATAACCCTGCCACTTTTCCACAAAGATAAAAAGATTTTCAGTGGAGAACCTCGCGTGAGAACCACTGTAAATCGCTGTGCGGTTTCTGAAAAACATCATTTAAGAAAAGTATTAAGAAGGCTATTCAAAAAAAAAATTCAGTATATAGATTTTAATATAATTTTCTGTATGATTTTATCACTTTGATTTTTTTAACTTGTTTTATTTAGATGTTACGCAACGCTCGGAGATTTCCGTCAAGCCTCGTTCCACTGCGAGCAGAGTACGGAGTCCGTTCGAAGACGATTTGGTGCAGAAAGTATTGAGTACGCCCATGAACTGCATAAATTTGGTCAGCTGTTATTCAATGGACGACAAGTGAGCAAGGCGAATTCAGTCATTGATAACGCCATTCGTTTATTGACTATTCATTATGGTGGCCAGTACAGCGATGTGGAGGAGTTACTTCAAATGAAGAAAACACTGAAAGGTTTCTTGTAAGGTAAAAAAAATGTTGGCGTGAAATATTGAGAACAGTTTGAGAGACCTAGAGTCTAGAAAATGCCATATTTTGTCATAGAAATAGCGTAGGTTAGCAAGGGTTTGGAATGGTCTCATTTGAGGCTCGACATGGTGATACACATGTCATGTTTCGTACCGAGACAATTTGTGAGCGGGTGCGCTGAGATAGCGAAAGAATTAGTGGCCTGGGCGGAGACCCGTAGTCAGGTGCCTGGGAGATTAGACTGTAATAATTATAGTACTGTACTAGTCCGCCAATGTTCAACCAGGGACAAGTTACAGACCGTAAACTTTCAAATTATCTTTTTACTCTTCGAATACTCAAACAAACTTTCGTTTCCGATAAACATTTGCGAAAGGAACTCGAAAGGACAAAGCAGAGCGTTTTAACGATCTTTGCTCTTCAAATGGTACAAAACACTTCTAACTTGAAGACATCTTTTTAGCTGTCCGTGACAGTCGACTAACGTAAACTAGATCTATATATATATATATATATATATATATATATTTACATATTGTAGACTTTATTTATTTAAAACATTATTACATACTCAAAGAAGGATTACACTATTTTCTAGTTTAAACAATGGGACATGTCTCGTCTTATTATTTTTGAAGATTGACATATGTGTCTAAAATAGATAAAACTTGGAAAAATCTTTACTTTGCTCCTTCTGTGGTATAATCTAACTTGGCTATTAGCCATTTCGGAATGGGGATAGCGAGGTTGACAATGCATCATGGGGCTGTTTCGGGACGTGAACAAAGAACCCGTTCCCCAATGCATTGTCAACCTTACTATCCCCAGGAAATGGGGATAGCAATTCCGAAATGGCTAATATCTAATACATTATTTGGTTAAATAAAGAAACAGTAATTACCCCGAGGGGCCGAGTCCGTTATTCTACAGATCATCATTTAATAATTTTTATTTAGTTTTGAGCTTCTCGATGTATTTACACTGAGGTATAGAACAGGAAAACGAACAGTGTTCATAAAATAGTCCTCGTAAAATAATAGTTTAATTTTTAGTAACGATTTACGATCGTTTTTCGTAATACATCACGTCGATTAGTTGCCATTATAATTCTTCTATTCAAACTTCGTTAAAAGTGTTTTCCTGGCGTGCTTCGTATACACAACAATATTCTGGAAATGATTCTATGTCGTTCCCAGGGCCTTTTTGAAATTAGGAAGGCGGGAAAAGGCCGTGGCATCGGCTGGTGGACTCTGCGTTTTCATTGGTTGATTGATTTTCTTAAACAAACCTCAGGAAACGTAATTATGCATAGTTTTGTGCCAGTTATAATCAAATAGCTTCAACGGAACCGCCAACGGGACAAATGAGACCGCCCATTACAATGAACTTCTCCCACGGGACCGCCATTATACTCGAATGATTCTGCATACTAAATTAAATTGCTAATTTATACACCCAGTATTTCTAGGTGGCCCTCCCAATTTCAAAAAGGTCCTGAGAACGAGGTTGTTCTATCACGTGTCTGAGAAACCAAGTCAAACTTTCTTTAACGTTATATGTCTTGGGTGTGCTGTGGTTTGAAAGCTCCGATGACACAGGAGTGTGGTCTTCAGTGGCTGCTAGCTGAACGTCACGTGTCGTTTAGGGTCAGTTTTAAAACGTCGCTTGTCGTTTAAGATTAATTTTAAACGGCTTGACTTTCGTCTATTTCGTCTTCATAGCCGCTGCTTATGTCACAATCAACCATTCTGGGTTTATTGGTTTTCTCCCACTTTCTTGTTGTGTGGCAAATTTCGCATTTTTGATCCACAACTAAGTTGGCTTCAGAATCGCTTACCCCGTATGCCGAAAGTGGACCATCATTATTCAGGAAGTCAGAATGACGTTGGTCGTCATGGAAATGGCGTAGAGGATTCTCGGAAATGTTCAGCTTGGCGTCGTCTGTTTCTACGAAGTTCTGTGGGCTTATTGTGCTGTCATCGTATTTTGAATTCAATTGTTTGGTTTTGAAAGTAAACACAATACAGTTAGCTACGAAGACCATAATTAGTACACACAGAAAACCCAAGAGAGCAAACATGACAAGTTCCATGGAGTTAAACGGTCTGGTTTCGCGAATGATCGTCGCGTTCTCGGCGAGTGCCGTCGTGATGGAGGGTTGACCTGACGGGGTTGCAGTTTGGGGGATAATTCGAGTGAGTCGATCCAGCTCATCCCAAATACTTAGTGGACGAGATTTCATTATCGTTAAGTCTTTTTTGGAAGCTCGCGAACAGAAATGTTTTTTTTGAAGAGAACCTACAGAGTAGTAAGACTGCTCAACAAGAACCAATTCCTGGTTAAGATGGCGACTGATTTGATTGAGTATGTAACATCGGTTGAAACCAGACATGGATTTAAAAAACTTGAGCAAGTATCTGGGGAATAGTGCTTGAAGTCGTTGAATCTCTTCTTCTGAGAGCTTTTTCTTTCTATTTCGCTTTCGCTGTGTGTGCTCCGAGTCGTCGCCGACAAATGCCGACCAGGCGATGACTTCAGCTTGCAGTAAGTTATTTAACTGGGTACGACGCATATGTTTGAAGGACGCAGCGACATCCTCGCCGTTAACGGCCGTGTACTCTCCGGAATCCTGTCGGGACATCAACGAGAACGTTACTATGACAACATTATCGTTCTTAACTATAGCTTCCTGCATCTTAACGACAAACTTGCCGCGAGGAATCGCGTGGATTTTGTCGCCATTTTCATTGCGTTTCCAGTTATTGACAACGTCGGAAATCTTCCCGGAGACTTCTTTGACATACAGTAACGGTAGTTTGATCTTAAATTTTTTTAACCATACTTTTAATGACATAAATTTGCGCAATCTGATCCCGAGACGAATATAAGTCTTGGTTGGTGAATGTCGTGATCTTACATTCGTACACTTTCCGGTAATGTCGTCCAGCGGTAATTTCTCAATAAGTGTTGCCATGGTTTCCTGAAGGGAAGCTTTGCTTGCTCGATATTGCTTAGATGTCTCTCCGTGTATTGCCATGGCAACGTTGGAAAGTATCAAACACTGGTAGACCGTTGGAAAGTTGTTAAATAATCTTGCAACCTCGAAGTTCGTGGCTTGACGGATAACCGAAGTGTTGACGACAGATCCCGGGTTTGATGCGCCTCGTAGACAAGGTAAATGTTGATGTGGTGCGTAAATAAGTTTTTCGACAATTGGAGAAATGTCCTCACCACTCTGCTTGAGAATGGATGAAAGGAGCGTGCACTGACGGGAGACTGGAAACGTGCTTATGGCCTGAAGCATCCTACTTCGAAATTCAATGATAGTGTCAAGTTTTTGGGAAGAGTTTCTTGAATTGGTTGTATATTCCTGTATCGTACCCCCATTGGTGTTTCCTACACAGAAAAAAAAAAATACAGCTACATCAGTTTCTACATCAGTTACTACATATTGCTAGAATATATACATTTTAAGACCAAACCAGGACCAGTTGCGAAAAATGCAACTACACAGGTCTTCTGGCAGGAAGGTCCCGGTTTGGTCTTAAAATGTATATATTCTACACTCGAATTTTCCTTCACCCAAAATCCTTAGAACATGCTATGTAATCGAGTGAAATGCTCAATATTACTTATAATATACCCAATTCTCTCCTGGCATCACCACCTTATTATATATACAGAACTCGCGATCAAGCTGTCGGCAACGCCCTCCGTGGCTCAGTGGTCAGAGCATTGCACTAGAATCGCAAGGTCGTGGGTTAAATTCCTGCCGGAAGGCCTGTGTAGTTGCATTTTTCGCAACTGGTCCCGGTTTGGTCTTAAAATGTATATATTCTACACTCGAATTTTCCTTCACCCAAAATCCTTAGAACATGCTATGTAATCGAGTGAAATGCCCAATATCACTTATAATATACTTCGTACAGATTGCTACAGATACTTCGCTAGAGGTTGCTACAGATAGCTAACTACAGATACTTCGTTACATTCTGCCACGTGCATGCAGTGCCACTGGTAAATGGCACCATGATTATTGCTTGTCTTACAAGAGTACAGCATCGGCTCAAAAAGCAGGGAGGGAACCGGAGCACCCGGAGAAAGAGCTCAGACAGGCAGTTACTCGTGCAATCAAGTATATTAACCGTGCATGGCAATCAACTGCGGTCCTCATCTGATGAAAGGCAGCCTGCTAACGCGACACGACACCCACCCATGCTTTTCTAAGTTTGAGACGTTGACGTGAGGCACAACCAAAAATAGAAAGTACCTCACGAATGGGATAGAGTTAAATCTCTGGTGTGAATGGAGCTAAACAAGGACTTTGTTTGGCGTATTTTACTTTACGTTGTTTCGGCTTTCGGTTTCTTTTTATTGAAACGGTTTGAAACAATGTAGCTCTGCGCGAAACCTCCCACGGATAAATGACACCTATCTAATTTCTCTTGAAAAAGATCAACAACGAACTATTCATTGATGCATGTTTTGACAAAACAATCGAAGGTGTGATACAGCCACGGGGATATTTGATAAACTTTGTTTCCGACAAGAATAACCTGCAGCAAGGATTTAATTTTGAGTACTTGTTTTTGTTTAAACGGCGGAAACTTAGTGGAGTGGACAGCGTGTTATTTCTGACCTGCAAATTTATAATTATAAATCGACATTTTTCGGTAAAGCTTTACGTTAGCCAGGACTTTGCAGCTACTTGCATTTAACACTAGCCTGTTTAACACCTTTTTTATTTAAAGACAGAAATAAATAAAGCGACATCCGTCGTTAATTACAGATAGTTATTTTTAGACATTTTATTTAGCAGGTGTCGTAATAAAACAGGTTGAGCTGGTGGCCCATATTTATATCTCTCTATATCCTTGTTAAAATCATGGCGAAACTCGCGAAGCAAGAAGGATGTTGCTTCGCTTTTTGTCGAATTCGCCTTTAATCGTCGTTTGGATAGCTTTCCTGTGGTCTGGTATGTTTGTTCTTTGATTTTAGAGCATTATCGCTGAAAACCAACCCGTAGAAACGCCGTAATACGAAAATTGCCTCAACTGAGGGGTGGCTGCGCTGTTATGACGGGCACGATTGAGTGACGATTTCAGCAACGCAATCTAAAACTTTACCAACTCTCTTAAATAGGCATGACCGCGCGCTCGCCCCAATGGTTTTGCACCCCTTGCAATATGGCGAAAAAAAACTTGAACTCCCCTATAATATTCAAATCTCTTTTTGCGGCCGAGGAAAGAATTTCGTGACACGAGTCAGTCCAGTTAACCGGGCCAGCCCGGCTCGTGTAAACAGCCTCTTAAAGTGTATATTGATGTAGTTAAATAGTATAAGTATTGTGTTGCCAGGACAGGCTTAGATCTAACTTAAACAAAGGAATAGGACTGAATAAAAGAAGCTAACAAGCCAATATTTCTATCTTATTAGATGTTTTGGTGTGTAGTATCGCTGTATATTTTTACGAGTTGTGCCGTAAATACAAACACCAAAACATCTATAAGAGATTTATTATACAACTGCTCTGATCAACAAATTTTTATGAAAAAGAAAACTCTAAAAAGGCCAGAGAAGTAGCGTGACTTGCACCAGGACAAAAACAAGCATACATCAAGTAGTTTCCCGTGTGATAAATTTGATTGTCTAACAAAATCTGCCAAACCGGTATTCTACTATCCAAATAACTAACTATCCAAATAACTAACTATCCAAATATCGCTGTATATTTGCACTCATTTTTAGCGTTATTTGGACAGTTTTTAATGCAGTTGTATAATAATTGCTGATAGAAGTCACAAGCTGCTGATATCTTAGCCGTTGGATTTTTTTTTCAAAAACAGTGTATTGAATCGTATAAAGTTCTAGGTCCTGGGAAGCATGTTTCTAACCTGTCAGCAGGTCTTGGAAATCTTATATGGAAACTATGCTGGGGTGATCAAATGGGAGACGGCCAGACAATAAGATTTTGATATTTTTTGCATAGCGAAACTGGCGTCAAGCTAAATGATTAATACGAAGCAAATGAACCAAGTCAATCAATATGTAATGTCATTCAACGTTTGCAACCAATAATAAACATTTTTAAATTTTGACCAGAAGAGGAAATTGTTTAATAATGGAGCGTATGAAGTCTTTTCGATTATTTTTGCACTCACGAAATCCTTTTCCGCCTTCCCGTCACACTGGAATTGTGCTTGATTGATTTTAAATGGACTTAATTATGACCGGAAATTGCCTGCCTCAGAAGTTGAACAAGAAGATTTACGACTTAAATGCTTTTTAAAATGGATTATTTTCTCCTTGGTTCATTTAAACAAAGTGAAATTCACGCAGTTATTTTGGAAGAAAAACTGTTCCCCTTGCGTTCATGTTTTGCATGACAGCTGAAGCTAACTTTATAAAGATGGAACTAAAATATCAATGGTGGTATACTGGGTTAGCTGCATGGTTGTGGAGATGGGTTGTTTTAATTGCATGGACGACATTGATTTACGCTTGAAAGTGAGTTTGTATAGGGCATCTTTTGCGCAGGCTTTGACCGTGGGAATCTTTTCACTGCATACTTGTTCTGTACGTATATAACACCATTCAAAATGTCGCACATGAAACCTGAGAGTTATATAATTTTCACATACGAATTACTGTAAAAGAATGCAGACGTTAAACTATAGTCATGCATATCATCACATGTCGAAGAACTGGAATCTGAAAACGCGCAGAAGAAATATATAAGTGTATAATTCATATTTTATTTTTGAGCACAGGGTTGGCAGAGAACTGATAAGATACTGTTTCTTATATAAAATCTCAGTTACTTAGTTAAAAGGACTTTGGCTCAAAACAGATCAATCAGTTGGTCCTGGTGTCTTTTACCACCGCGACAGTTTACGACCTTTGAAATTTTCTATATACAAATTGTAAATATGTCGTGAGGTGTAAAAAAACACTTCCAGGTGTTCTTTAGCTTGATTTCAGTTTAACTTTCTGAATGGATGTGTGGAAAAGTAGACTTGAACTAAACTCCAAATGGTTACCTTCAACATAAACGACATTTTAATATTTCCTGTGTAGGATTATGAATTCTTGTGCGTAATAGCGAGCAATTAATCCACCCTAGCTTGGTATTCACTTTATACTAGAGGCTAAAATACTTTCTCATATTCATGTCAAACTCGGTGATTTATGAACGTGGATGTTTTTTTTAATAGATTAGCTTTTCTGCACTTATTAAGCTTTATGATCGTATAAACGGTAATTTGAGTTGTAAAAGCGTTTACAATGCATTAAGTTGAAGGCTTTTAACGTCATCTTGTAAAAAATAGAGCATAAAATAACTAAATTGATAGAGTTATGAGATGTTTATAACGCAATTAATCTATCGCTTGACACAAACTATAATACATGCACGTAGAGGCTAAAATACTTTTTCATATTCATGTCAAACTCAGTGATTTATGAACTTCGTGGATGTTATTTTAATAGAAAGCTTTTTTTTTTAAGCTTTTTAAGAGTTAAAGCGTTTATACAAACGTTAAGTTGAAATTTTTTAACGTCATCTTGTGAAAAGCAGAGCATAAAATAAATAAAAGTTTTGTAAACTCAATAGCATTGCTTCTTATCCGATTAATTCAGTTTTAATCCGATCACTTTTGGAGACATAATTCAATAGAGTTAAAACGTCAAAGAGAAATGAAATATTATTTAAGTGCATAAATTCTGTATGGAGAAACAATTCCTTTTACGAGTTCTGACTTAGTTCGACTAGAGTTGCCTCCGGACAGTCTAAACTATAATGCGAAAACTCAAAACATGCTTCTCAAAGATTCAGTTCGTAGACGTATAGTGCAATATACACCAGCCATTTTTAATTGTTCAAACATGCATTCAAAGATAATCCTTTTTAAATTGCGGATCGGAATTTTACCATTTGAGGTGACACTCAGCGTTACCTAAAATAAAACCAGTCAAAACTCGAATGATTGAGTTAGTCTGTCACAGTTCGTCAAAATCTGTATTAATGGTATAACTAACACTGATGTATTTGTGCCGTGTCGCATCAATTTATAATTATGAGTCTGAAAAGTTATATTTTCATATCAGGACACCAAAGTAATGGATTTCAAATCGAATTATTTAGCTTAGATTATTTAGACCTTATAGCCTTAGCTAAGCAGGGAGATGTCTGCGAGTCTGACGTACATTACTCTCTCTCTCTCTCTCTCTCTCTCTCTCTCTCTCTCTCTCTCTCTCTCTCTCTCTCTCTCTCTCTCTCTCTCTCTCTCTCTCTCTCTCTCTCTCTCTCTCTCTCTCTCTATATATATATATATATATACATATTCCAAAACACTGCATTAGCGAAGGAATCAAGTTGAGAAGTAATAATTTAGTATTTAAACAGGAGAACATGCAGTTCTTAATTATAATTATAGATAAGAACTGAATTATTAATACAAAGTGAACAAAATTAAGGAAAATAACAGTTATAGGAAAAATTTATAAACTAAAAATGTGAGTATTATTGTGATGAGTATTAAATAACATGTAGCAATCTGAGGCATTCGCAAAATAATGCACTGTGGAATTAATGTCCCCGAAACTTTCTAGCTACATTCACGATGAGAGAAATTAACCGGCATGCGAAAAATATTTTGTGTGTTCAATTGATAGTATATATATATATATATATATATATATATATATATATATATATATTGTGTATATATTGTGTATATATATAATTGTGTGGTGTATATATATATCAGATTGCGTAAAAAGCACTATTCACCTGCGAGATATATGCTAAACTAATATATAGTTTCATTTCAAATTACTGGAAAAAGATAAATAGATAAATTGTGAATAAAAGTGTTTGCCTCGGTTGAGGACGGAATGTGTATATAGAGTTTTAAACTCAAACCAAGAAACACGATCGAAATATAATAGCACTTGAAACTATACGTTGCATGGGCTTTCAAACCTCAACGTATTATCGCATTAATTAAAGCCCACTTGAGTAAAGCGCTTTTATATTTCTGTGCTTTATGAATTCAAAAGGAATACTATAATTATTGAGTAGTCAATTTATGAAATTTACGTCCCAGGCTCAGCTGGTTGATCAAGTAAGAGACATGCAAAAGAAAACGAAAGAAAAAGGAAAATTGAACGTGATCAAAAACCCAAAAAGAAAGGGCGTGATATCATGCAGGATCATATGTATATAGTACTTGCATTCTCAGACTAAATGGAATCCTTGGCCATTTAAGTCTTAAAACGATACGAAAAGCGTCTATCAACTATCCTTTAATGGATATATTATTTCTACTAAAACGAAAGACGATATCCTCAACAATGGAACAGCTTGAAAAGAGCCAAGCCAGATGCTGCTTATTTCATGTCACCATTTTTGGATTCTAAATAGTTTCAACGAAGGCGTCGGATATTGGATTAAATACTCGCGTATATATTTTAATAATCCGATGGAGTTGTAATATTATTGTAATTGTAATCGACTGGAATGTGCATGAACACTTATCTTTAAGCAATACGAACCTGCCTTTCACACAAGGTAATCCTTGCCTTAGCCAGACTATACCGCTTTGACGTTCATCGGTTTTCTCTCTTGTAACTGTCTGTTACGATGTATTGAAGGCTATTTATTGATTAAATCGTAATTTAAAAAAGAACCGTCAGTTTTTAGTTCTCTGTAGATATATAATAAATTAGGTCAGGCTTAGATTATTTATTATAGCACCAGTTAAATATACTCAATCCTTTTTAGAAAAGGGAATGTTAAAATTACATTAAAAGGATGAATTTCCTTTAAAAATCGTATGTATAGGGAAACCGATAAGTGCAGACACGTCCTTGCAGACTTAATATCCGAAACTTCTTGAGTGATTTTTTGGTCCGTTGTTTTAATGAAATTAGATAAACACGTCTCTCTTAATTTCGCAACCTTTTACTGATAATTAGCTTGAATCACGTATACTGATACCTTTGGTGAATTAATGTTTAATTTTATTTTACATAATACATTTTAACTTTGAGGTGTTACATTTGTGCAGTGTAAAATTACTCGAAATCACCCAACATTTTTGATGGTTTATTTATATACATTAAAAAAAATTAAGACTTGTTTATAGATTATACATAGTTTTAGCAACGTGTAAATCCTTACTTGGAAAAGGAAAAGGTATGGGTACTCTTATTAAAACAAATATTGTTATTAAACCGTTTTGGACTGGCAGTACTGCACTCGACGCTTTGACAATGAAAATTCATCTGGGTTCGGTCAGAGTTAGTTGCTAAATGATACTCGTGGGACATAGCTAGAATTACTAAGAAATACAAAACTAGAGTTGTCTATTTTTATTGTATACATACCATAAACGTCGAAAATAGGGGGTGTGGGGTGTGCAGTTCTTCTAATCCAAACAATCCTCTTATGGTGATTCTGCGTACAGTTTAATTGTAGAAACGTTGCAACGAATTTCTGATGCCTTTTTGTAAACCAGCAACTTGTTTCGCAATAATTTGTGAGCTAAGCCAATCAAAACTCATGCATACAGGGAAGTGTGACAATGCACGCGGAAGATTGTTTAGAATGACCTTCGGCTCTTTTATTCTTCGTCGGCAAATATCTAACATTAAAACATAAATGACAACAAGTTTGTTGTTTTAAATATTTTGGTCTTTTTTCGCTTTTCTACTCATCAGATGTTTTTCAACATTTTTTGCATGAAAATTACTACTCCGGAGCGCACATGAATTCATTTTCATTTGTATTATGACAAGGAAAGAAAGACTTCATGAAGTAAAGCATTAGCAAAATGTCTGTCGTTGTTTTGATATTATACAGCTTGATAAAATGATAAAGTCTATCTGGGCGTGACGGGAAATTGTCCGACAAGACAACGCGAGAGATGTTTATCATCTCATCTTGTTTTGTAAAAATACAATCAACGTCTGACTTTATTTTCTTGCACATCAAGTCATTAAAACAGTTTGTAAAACGAAAATAAACTAAATGAGTGAGCTGTTGTACTAATATAGTTGATCCGAGTGGTGTAATGGAGTTGTCCAGCGAGTATTGTGCACAGTAACTGTAAGAAAACAAAGTGGTTATGACGTGGTCAGGGCATTATCATTGCTGATAAAATGCGGAAAAATCATCTTGAGAGGGAGTCTGTTTCGGCAGAGTTCTTAATTGTTCCCCTTTGGCGTTTAAACTAATGTCGAATTTAGCAGCTCTAAAGTGTTAGCCAAGGTGTTAAATGAAATGGGAAAAGGAAAATCATGGCTTGTTTTTAAAAATACACCAACAACAACATCTTGTCGTCAAATTGCGGTCCAAGAGTCGAGAGAGCTTAAGAAGTATTAAACATCCTATAATTTTGTATTTGATTATTAATGGAAAAGACTGTTACAGGAAGATTAGAGACAAGAGGGCGAGGTTTTTAGTCGTGATCGCATTAACGACCTTCCCCCCAGCCTGTTGCTGTTTACTTTGAACAGCACACAGATGAAATATTCACTAGTGGTGTCATCAAATGATAAGATCTAGCGGTAAAATTTTAAGATTTTTTTACTTCCTTTGTACTAATAATTACTGTGATTGTTAGAGAAGAACCGGGGTGGCCGCTGGGTTGACTGAATGGAGATGAACGAGCCAAGCCTTTTCCCGTTTAAACATGAATTAATAAACTCTGGAAATGAGTATACCAGGAGTCGCTCAGTATAACAATTTATGTCAATTAGTAAACTGATGAAATATGGGCAGGGATATTATTAGGAATCGCCATCACCTTAGATCTCAGCCTTAGTCTTAGGATGTCTTTGTTTTTCTCGTATTTTAATTGCATCGACTGCCATCGAGTGTTAGTAATAGTTTATAGAGTGTTAGCCATATACGCATTATCACACCTGCATCAAGCGGTTGGCTTTCTAGCAACAAGACGCGTGTTTAATAAAGATCTTAAACATCTTGCTGATAGCTTCAGTCTCTTTACCAACTCATCTTGTAACAGAAAGCACTTTTTAAGATAAAAAAAATAAATGAGCCGTATCCATATAGCATATGGTGGAAAAGAAGTTTAATATATTAGAAAACGTTGAGGTTTAGGCATATTTTTGTACTAAGAGGGATTGCTGAGGACTTTATTTGTCTTTTATTGCTAGACAGACATCTCTAGTATTCAAAATGAAACTAAAAATTGGCGATATGTAATTTTAGGGTCAGACTTGGTGACCGCAATTTGTTGTTTCAAAAGCTTGTGTTAATTGGCTCGAAAACAAATGATGATTCACACAGCACGAAATCAACGACCACCTCACCGCCATCGTTAAGACGCCAGTCGTCTTCTGAAAAGCACAGTCTGTCGCAATGAAACAACCAAACCTGTTGCGGAACACACAGCCTGATACAGACTGACCTGTGTGCAGTCTCGAAAGTCTAGTCAGAAAACCGACGCACGTGCTTTGATGCAGAGAGTGTCGGTGGATGATTGTGGTGCGCATCTATAAGGAATATAGAACGCTCTAAATACATTTAACACCAACGTTAAAAAAATTCACGATGACTTAAAATTGTATTTGGTGTTGACTTGATTGCCAGAAGTATTTCTCTGCGCGCGTCTTCAACAAGTGAGACGCACGAAGCAGAATCACATAGCGAACTAAATTGATTATTTATACAACGATGCCGTGACTGAACATTTAAGAACAATTATAAGTGCGCTCTAGCACGCTATATGCATGAGGGGTTCCCAATAAGGTGAATAAAGTATGAATAAAATATAAGACGCTTGTGAAGAGAGAGTGAGGATTAAAGAAATAAGACATAAAGTACTTAAGAGTTGTTTTTAGTGCTCCATATTAATCCTTAGCTTGTAATACAAACAAAAAACTGAAGCAAGGGCGTGAAATGGTCTAACGCGAAGTGCGTCTACAGTATATATAGCTTGCTACAGGAGTAAGCTAGCGCACAGTTTACATTGATCAAAGTACAAAGCACCGTTCAACTATTATAATGGTTCCATTGCGCTAATTAGTTCTAATTACGTCACTAGAAAATTAAGAGGATGCTAAGCCCACTTTGCCAATTTGGCAAATTTCCTTCGTGTTTCCGAAGTTTGAAGTTTGTCACTGAGCTGTGAAAAGACGATCTTTCATTTAAAATAGCTTAAATCCCCATTGTTTACTTTAATGACAAGCACCGGTTTATGGTTTGCGGCTGAGAAATTGACCAAACCCTGGGTCTTGTTGATTTTGCGTTACGCCGCGACTAACATTACAAAGCCGAAATCGATAATGGATAAGACTTTAGAAGAGAATCCAGGGTTAGCCGACATCAACTAATTAATAAACACAATATGAAAATGAATACTGTGTCACCGTGGCCATTAGTATTGAGTAAACAACGTTCCTTTGTGAAATGATGTAGGGAGGATTAGCGCAAGACACACCATATAGTTCGTTGTTAATTTACGATAATTATAAAGCTCTGTTTTGATAATCATGTAATAATTAAAAAAACACACAAGACTTTTAAGTTTCAATTTACCTGCTCGTATTTCTCGTGCAAGGAGCAGTAGGAAGCACGTCAACAGTTGTGCTATCAGTCTCGTCACCTCGTGCATTCTGAGATAAGGATGCTAGAAGAAAAAAAACAACAGCTAGAAGAACCGGTCACGAATGGCGGAGATAAGCGACTGCATCTGATACCAAGTAACACTTAAAGACACGTGATATATTTTATCATATATAAGGCCATATCTATAGCTTCGCGTTATCTTATTTTCCTTTGCTAGAACTTGTCACGGTTATAGGGTTACACAACTATAAGATTATAAATGGTTGACTAACAGGCGAGACAAGAAACTATAGCGTGTTTTAATAAATATCTGCAAAGGATCATTAATCTAAAACTAAATAAAACCCTCATGCACATCTAGGTTAATAATACACAGTCCATCTCATCACCAAGCGTGCGCAGTTAACGTCTCTCTAGCTGGACTATTAGCTATGAAAGTTATTTTAACGGAGATTCTGCGCTTGGGAAGTCAAACTAGTAATCTGGAAGGAGTCTGGTGCGGCGTCATTCTAAAGGATCAAGAGGAGCAGAAATTTTAACTGTAACCTTCTAACGTCGTGCAGTCAGGAGTATCATGACAAAATATATTGGCGACAAGAAAAGAGCGCGAAACGTTTCTACGAGTGATAACGGACAAGTCATATACGAAACCTACGATATTTTAATTGAACAGAACACAGCTGGGTGACGAGACAGCAAGTGCATATATATACAATTATTGCGTGTCCCCTAATAACTATGATCGGTTCGCGCTCAGAGAATGCGTTCACGCGAGGTTTGCACTGCAGCAACGAGAGAACTCGTCGAATGAAAGCATAAAGACACTCAACCGGGGTTGATTTTGTAACAAATGTTTACCACTAAGCAGTTGTAGGCCTGAACATGATGTCAAACAAAGGGATAGAGATATATTTTATATACTAACTATAAAGAACTTACCTTTTAGACTTGGTTAAGACGGCTATAGGATAGAAACAGACCAGATTCTTGATACTGTAACTCCTCTGTTACTTTAATGACCCGCGATACTTGTAAGTTGGCGTCTGTAACGAACCTCAATTGCTCTCTGGTCTTGTTTGTTGCATCGGAAATCTTATATATAATCAGCCGTTTCACATCTTGTCTCTGATTGGTCCATTCTTGACATGTCTCAAACACATGATATATATCAACCTCTCACTGATATCCCTTCATGGTGAGACCAATAAAATTAGCCAGACATTTGAAAATCTTCGCCATACACTTCACCTGTGGCTATTCATTCAACTCTTTTCTTGCCGCACATTTAAAAACACAATCGAATTAAAGTGAGAGTATGTCTTCGGTTCACTGTCAGAGGTTACCTCTTGAGAGTCAAGTTCTAGAGCACAATTTTATCCATATTACAACAAGATTATTGTCGGCTTCTGACCATTGTTCTTCTGTCCAATACCATTGACTGACCCCATTCTCATCCATAAGTGTTTTTATTTTCGAGAATTCCTTCCGTTTAAGGTGGTAATGCTCGTGAAGATTCGGTTGACTTTCACATTGTAGATATACCTAATGAGCAATGGCTGGTTTGATTATAAAACTTATTACCAAATATATTCAGAATGATCGTGTGAGATGGTACTAGGCTACCTAAGCAATCGGATCAGTGAAAGTGCGATGAAAGTGCGATGTAGCAAAAATCTGAAAGGTTGTAAACTGCAGTGCGGAGATTTAAAACGAAAACTGAGATTTTGAGCCAAAAGCAGCAGACAAAACGAATTCGAATTCTGAGGAACTTTTATGGCTCGGAAGGTTAGTATTTCGTTTTGTAAAAGCTATAGGGTCTATCCTGATCTTTAAGATTTTCTAGACGTTGATTGTAAAGACAGTTGTTGCAAGAACTTTCTAGTTTGAATCATGGATAACAACACATTGCCACTGTTGCTATACCAAGGGACGTAGCCAGGATTTTGAAAGGGGGGAGCCGAAATCAAAATAAATTTTTAGGGGGGTCCGGGGGCATGGTCCCCCGGGAAATTTTGAAATCGAGAGTCGCTGAAATGCCATTTCCTTATTACTCAAAACACGCAAAGGTTAGATACTCAAAATGCATACACTCAGTAGATTGAATACACCGTTTACAGTTTATTTCCTGACACAATTCATATTGCATCAGTTTTGTAGTTACATGTCTGTTGTTTTATATCGAAAGGGGGAGCCGCGGCTCCCCCAGCTCCCCCCTGGCTTGACAAAAGATTATAACTAGAGCGAGCGGATAGTTTTATTTAATTCACAATCAAGGTTTGGCGCAAACACAGGAGTGTTGGTTGGCGGCATCACTGTGTTGGTACGTGGGCATATTGTAATGTGATTTGATGTAATGGCTGTTTTCCTGCCAAGAAATGGTCATTAAAAACGTCGGATGTACTTTCTCGTCTTTTCGGTAAAACAAACACATTGAATCTGGTTGCCATTAATATAAACAACCTGCCATTTCCCGTTTTTTTCTGCCATTTGTGGTACGCATGTGATTTTCTTAGTAGGAAATAGATACTGCGTAAAATATGTATTCATCAAGATTATCGCGCTTGGTTAAGTCAGCCGTTACGACGTCGGCGCCTCGTCATTTCCATTTGTAGTAAGCTTGCATGTTTGATCACTTGCCGCTCGGCACATTTTGCGCAAACGTAAGAAACCTGACGTGCTTAATAACACACACTTATCTTTCAAAAAAATGTTGAGCGATAATCTTTTCTGTCAAGTGTTAAATACTTAATACTCTCCGTTTGAACCTCCCCTATATTACAAGCCTATACTAACTATTAACTAAAAACCAACGCCTTTCTGGCCCTTTCAGTCCAAACACAAAACCTAACACACACTATCTCATCATAAGTAATATTGGGCATTTCACTCGATTACATCGCGTGTTCTAAGGATTTGGGGTGAAGGAAAATTCGAGTGTAGAATATATACACTTTAAGACCAAACCGGGATCAGTTGCGAAAAATGCAACTACACAGGCCTTCCGGCAGGAATTGAACCCACGACCTTGCGATTCAGAGCATTGCACTAGAATCGCAAGGTCGTGGGTTCAATTCCTGCCGGAAGGCCTGTGTAGTTGCATTTTTCGCAACTGGTCCCGGTTTGGTCTTAAAATGTATATATTCTACACTCGAATTTTCCTATCTCATCATAGGTAGCCCAAGCACAATGTGTGGTTCTATTTTATAATTGATCTATTTTATATGGCATATCCTCTTTCATAAGATCAATATGTAAATATATGACTTGTTCATTGACCATAAAATTGAGCAGTGTTTTAATAAAATAAATAAATAAATATATATTTAAATCTACATTACCCCCTGCTGTGTTCACTCGGATAAACATTGTTATATTGTAAGTATATGTGTGAATTTTCCCTCTTACATGGTATATTAAGTAAGCAGTTAGTCTGAACAGTAAATTTGATTTTCTTTGTTATTTTACGGTAAAAATAGTAATATAACAATGTTTATCCGACGGTTAAACGAGGTGAACACAGCAGGGGGTAATGTAGATTTAAATGTATATTTATTTATATTATTGAAACACTACTCAATTTTATGGTCAATGAACAAGTCATATAGATACATATTGATCTTATGAAAGAGGATATGAACAGTTACATGCCATAAACAGTATGCATTTCTATGCCATATAAAATAAATCAATTATAAAATAGAATCACACATTGTGCTTGGGCTACCTATGATCTCATTATCATCATTACCTTTAGTATTTTACCGTCTGGTTATAAACACCAGACGATTTTACCCGTCAAGGGAAGACCCCTGTCAGTCAAGGGGTTAAATCGAGCCGGCTCGGACCAGTGAACTCAATTTTCCTGATGCTGGAACGCTAACTCCTAACTACCACAAGTGAAGATATCCTGACGCACTGACGCAGAAGTTAGTCGTGCTAAATCTTGGGCAAGTCGCTTTCAGTCTCCCTACAAACTGTTTTCCCTACGCGGTCAAAAGGTAACAAACGGACGTAGGGGACTTCACTTTTGAAGCGTGAAAATGAAACTGAAGTTAGAGTTCCAGATCTTGAGTATGCGGTCCAATTCTAAATATAATTATTTATAAGTAATAACATGACTTGAGGGAATTTCCCGCAGCCGAGGGAAGGTTTGTGAAAGTCTGAGAGCCGCAGGCCTGGAGGACTTTTACAAATCTTCCCGAGGCAAAGGGGAAATTTAATGGCTAATTTCCCGAAAAGTCATATTATTAGTTTGTAATATTATGATCGCCGAGGAAAACTTTGAGAATCTTACCGACAGGAAATTTACACGGTAGAAGTTACATCTAATTTTCCCGTGCAGGTTGATGAGGGAAAATATATGCAAGCGGGAAATTTAGAAAAAGACAAAGGATTTGTTTGTCTTCTAATTTTCCCTCCTCGACATGTACGGGAAAATTAGAAGACAAAGGAAAAATTTCCCTCTTCATTCCCTCGGAGAACAAAATAATCCGAGGCGATCATGGTATTACTCCAGTTATTGCCCTAAAATCTGTCTGACAGATAAACATGGATTTATCTGTAAGTAGGGTTTAGGATTTAGCAATGCCAAATATGATAAAGACCAATTCTTCTTATACTTCTTATCCAGGCCATGGATAAGTTTGGATGAGCTTAATTAACTTAAACTAAACTAATCTTATTTATACTGGATAACCCTATCAGTCATATCTAAATAGTTCTCCCTAGAGGTCCAGTAAAGGCTAGTTTCCACTCCGGAAAATTTTCCGCAGGACCGGAACGGACAGGAAAGTTTTCTTTGTCTTGTGAGCTCTCGGTCGGAGCTAATGACTTTAACACAAAAGAAACGTTCCTGTCCGTTCCTGTCCGTTCCTGTCCTGCAGAAGATTTTCCTGAGTGGAAACTAGCCTTAAGGGCCATCTCTCATTGATCAAGTGTTACTACAGGAAGAAACCAGAGTGAACTAAACTAACTTTATTTATACTGGATAACTATCGGTTATACCTAAACTGTTATCCCCAGAGGTCCAGTAAGGACCATCCCCCATTGGTCCAGCGTTACTGCAGAAGGAGTAGAGGTGTTTGGTAGAGTCCAACTGGAAGCACTCTTCTCACACGCGCCAAGGCAAAATTTTAATCAGATAACTGAACTGAGCAGGTATCGAACCCGGATAACAGAGGTGAAAGGCACGTGCACTAACCACAATTCTGAAATTATAAAACCTTCTTTTCCAGTCGTGGCAGAAACTGGCTTGCAACTCGCTGGAGTAATTACAAGTTGCATCTAATTAAAAATAACTAATAGTTCTTGCTTTTCACTCTGAGTTATTTTATAACTAGAAGTTTTTATCAAAAGTGAAGTGCTGCGAGTTGCTACCATTTAATATTTAGTAGTAAAATACTTGTTATCGTCCGAAGCATTTTCAATTAAAGAGCTTAAGCATGCGACGTATTTTCCTCAACATGGACGTCACGCGTATAAAATCGAGCCATTAAAGAGTGATGGCGTCAGCACTCTTGCTTGAAGTGAAGAACGGCAATCTATGCAGTTTTAAGTTGTTGATTTGCAGCAATAAAGCCTCGTATAAATACACTGTCTGCCCCTCGAAATGTCGCTAAGCCTTTTTTGTGGCCTTGATATATAGTTTCAGCAACAAATAGAGTTGTGTTTGATATAATAGTATAGTAGAAAAATATACTTCTCTTTAATAAATCAATATATTCCAGCGCCAAACAATGCCAACTTGCGTACAATTTAGTAGACACCTGATCAGTAGACATTGCGTATACCGAAGATCATCGCCCACGAAATCCTAAGAATCGAGTTTGTGAACGCATATAAACTCGGCCCAGACCTCGTCAGGATTAGTGAGCTTGCAATTAGATGCAAGTTCTCGCTGGAAAAGAAACTTTAGCCCCCGGGATCGGCGGCACACCCCTACCCACAAATTGCCAGGGGCTGTAGACACAGTGTATGGAAAGCTGACCACCCAAGGAATATAACCTGGAGTTTATTAAACCCCGGGGGATAACCCCGTGTTCATTACCCTGGGGGATAAATGATAGTTCCATGGTGATTTGGTCACGAACTTGAGACTGATTGTTGATTCTCTTGATAAAGATAGAAGTTGTATAAATATTTGGTTGGTTGTTAGTAAAACGGCAGCTTGTTTATTAGCCTCGAGGCAAGAGATCGAGAGGATCTTTACTGTGGCGAATGACGTAAATGAAAGCCATATATATCATCGATAATCGTTTAACTGCAGTCAACGGCGAGAAAATGAAGTTCACATTAATTGAGTGTCTACTTCCCACGCTCTTCAGGCAAAACGGAAGAGGAAATTGAACAAAAAAAGTAACCGACGTGCATTTTCAAGCAAGAAATTAAGTGGGAAATAGAGTAAAAAGTGAAAACAAGGCAAATAAGTCATTTGCTGTTAAACCTCACCCCCTCCCCTCTCCCTCGATGAGGGTCCGGTTCGTAAAAGTTCCGGGTGCTTGGAGAATGTGATTCGATTAATGACTTTCATTGATTGGGACCTCTCTCCGCCGCAGAAGCTTCTTGAGATTTTTTGAGCTATTAATTTAAAATTTTAATTTAATATTGCAGGGGTTTATAGACTACAGAGCAAGCAAATACACCTTAATTTTTTATTGTATATTAATTATAATACCATTCATGCGTTTGTTAAAATTTCCGCAGACGTTTCCTTCACATCTTTAAAATATTTTGAATAGCGACAGAATATTTCAAGACGTTATCCAATAATGATTAGATGTTTGTCAGCAAGAAATCAGTCGTGCTAATATACATCCATGGCCATCAACCCCAGACTAATACGACTTTCGTTTGACGTCAGGTTAATAGCTGCTATTTTCATAAAAATTAGTTTTAATTAACAATTATTCGCCTCAGGCTCAGTGAATATCGGTGTATAATAACCAAGACGAAGTCGAGGTTATTATACACCGATATTCACTGAGCCTGAGGCGAATAATTGTTTTAGTATAAATACACATTTTCGTACTTTCAGAAACAACATTTTCTTTAAAATTGTTAATTTCCTCGTCTGTCGCATTGACAACTTGACTGGCGGCCATCTTGAATAAACGCTGTAGGTGATTATCGAGAATTAATCCGAAGTAGCTCGACCAATCAGCGCGCGTGATATTCTATAATCACCGGTGTATTTATACTAATGAGATTTATTTGTAGTTAATGGCACTAAGAAAGTTCAGACGCTAATGCTAATTGCTCTAGTTCATTCTGGTAATTATTGTGTTTAAATTTTGGAGCCTAAAAAATATTTCCAAGACATTAATATTATATCATATAATATAATAACCTCTATAATACTACAAATACTACACTGTAAATTGTGAAGTGTAAAAAACTAAAGGCTATAAAACAAAACAAACTCCGAAAAGTAACATCTTGTAAAAACTCAAGATTTGAGGAAATAAACAAGACGAGTCAGTAATCGAGGTAATATTTCGAGTCTATTACAGAATCATTGTCAAACCTAACTATTTCACAAGCAAGCTGTCGGCGTCGCCTTATATATCTGCCTACACATGCATGTCATGATGATGACATCATCAATTGTAAAGTGTTGTGTAAGGCAGTGTTTAATTGGATATAGAGCAAAGTGAAAAACCAAGAATATATATAAAGTAAACTACCATGAATAGTTTTTCATCAGGGCTCTGCTCGAAACGACAGTATTTCGTTGTAAAATGTGCTGTTGTGTGTCATAGCATAATAGGGTTTTACTTTTACATAATTTATATAATACGAAGGTTTGTTAGTCAACAGGTTTTGGTTGGTGTGAATGCAGACAGTCACAGAACGTCTTAAACCGTTGCGAAGAATACTTTTTTACATTATTTATGGGCGTTGCAACTATTTATAAGCAGTGTTAATGATGGGCAATAATTAAGAGATATATATTAACACTATAGCTTCAAACTTTGCGAAACGAAAATTTATACTGGAATAAGTAACCATATCAGCCTCATTGCTCCGGGAAATATGCATGCGAGTATGCATGCATGAGGAAACTGTTGAGCACCTTGGAAAAACCCTTTGTAGACTCAAACTGGAAACACTGTAAGGGCATATGCAGTGAAAAATATATTCGGGAGAGACTCTCTTATTTAAAGTAACTTTTGAAGTTATAAACCTAAAACAAATGTCAATATCTCAAGAACCAAGTGAGATAAGGACGAACTGTAAACGCCCATCTTTATAAATTCAATGCATAAGCACTTTAAGAGCTTAGCAGTTTATTTGTTTTAAGTGTGATGAGCTGACAGGTATACTATGCTGATGTTTATAGTGTAATGTTTCCCTATATGACGCATGTATTGCTGTAACCTGCTCTTATAACATTGTCTTCATTGTATTTTAAATCGTCTTTACTAATTTAATCGAATTAACTAAAGATAATTATCAATCACTGGCAATCACCAAATGACTTCGGCTGACAAACTGCCAACCATATTAGCGAACACCATTATCACGAGATTTGACATTGGTCGGAGAATTATTAAACTAATTTACCTTCAATTTACTTTAATTCGCCGATTTCGCATTAACCTTGGTCGAACTTAATTTTTGACAATCGAAGGAAGGATTAAAATGAGTAAATGAAGCAGGAAGTTATCAACATTAGTTTTATATAGCTGTTTATCACGAGAAGTTGATCCATCAGAGAGGATGTTTCACTCAGCTTTTTGCAGACATGTTTAAGAAAATTATTTTGGCATTTACAACACACACGTGAATGTTTACATAAGGTGGCATAGTGCCCTAGAATAACTTTAGAACTAATCCTGATTTCTGGGAGGTCTACACAATATAACGTACTGTACCAGTAACGTAACTGTTCAATCGGTCATTAGATAAAATGGCGGCAAATGTACGCCAACAAATGTACACCAACATGCGCACCAATCTCTGCAGTTCGAGGCTGTATCGTCCGTCTCTGTCTGTCTGTCTGTCTGTCTGTCTGTCTGTCTGTCTGTCTGTCTGTCTGTCTGTCTGCCTGCCTGCCTGCCTGCCTGCCTGCCTGCCTGCCTGCCTGCCTGCCTGCCTGCCTGCCTGCCTGCCTGCCTGCCTGCCTGCCTGCCTGCCTGCCTGCCTGCCTGCCTGCCTGCCTGCCTGCCTGTCTGTCTGTCTGTCTGTCTGTCTGTCTGTCTGTCTGTCTGTCTGTCTGTCTGTCTGTCTGTCTGTCTGTCTGTCTGTCTGTCTGTCTGTCTGTCTGTCTGTCTGTCTGTCTGTCTGTCTGTCTGTCTGTCTGTCTGTCTGTGGTCTATCTATCCGTCCATCGGTCGGTTCTCTGGCGGTCTATCTGTCTATCCGTTTGTCCGTCGGTCCGTCTGTTGGTCCTCTGTGAGTCGGTTCTGGTTAATCAGTTCTCTCTTTAATATTGGTACATGATGGTTATATGCTAAATTCTTTTAGGAATTGGTTTGTAAATACAAGGTTGGATGACATTTCACGTCAAAATCGACACTATTTTAAATTAACTATTTTCTACATATATTCAGTTATCAATTTAATATGGAATGAGTGTATCGACGACGTACGTGACTTTTAAGGCCATTTCAATAGCCAATCGAAGGCAGAGTTCTTTCAGTTTGCTTTATATTTGCTTCTTGTTGTCAAAACGTTAGTGATTCATGAAAAAATGAACGAAAAATAATTTTCACTAAGAAATTCAAGTCTTTTTCAAGGACTTTCAAGGCCATGTATTAAGAAATTCAAGGACCAATGGGCTGAAAAGAAGGTTTTAGAAAGCAGTAAAAAGTCACGAAAAACTTTTAAATTTGCCACTTTAATGAGGAGGCGAACTCGCACACATGCTGACCAAATTTCAGAAAATGTCACAAAAATTAATTTTTTTTTCAAGCACTTCTTTATAAATTCAAGGACTTTTAAGGCCTTGAATTTTTGTTTTCAAATTCGAAGAATTTCAAGTTTTGTACGAACCCTGAACCGAGTGGTGCATATAACTTGCCTCGCAACGTCATTAATGTGAGACAAGTAGCATGAACCATTGTACCGTGTAACAGACCGTTTAAAAATTTTCACCATCACAACCTTCGGGTACATATATAAAGCCAAAAAAATAACTTTGCCTTAGATTGACCTTTTAATCTTCTCTTCACCAATCTTGAAGTTCCTTGACATTACAGTAAAGATCCAGTGACTCTGGATTACGATATGCTACTCTGTGATGCACTTTCTCTCCAGCAAGAATTTTCTTCACAGCAACTTCGACTTTTTTACCATTTGTTGTGTACGGAATGTCTTGTGTTTCCAAGATTTTGGCGGGAACATGACGTGGCGATAACTGAGAACGAATTTCCTTGTTTAAGCTGTTGATTAATTTGTCGGTCAGTCTAGAGAGAAATTAGAATTATGTAATTGTTAATATGGAACACTAGGTTTGTTTGAATGTTACTTAATATACATAATATATGCATATTGTTCAATCTACAGACACGTCTAAAACGTAAGGAGAATTTCGAAGTGTATCGTACCTGTAGCCACTAATCATCTTTACAAATAAAACAACTTTCTCTTTATTGGATTTGTTCGTGTAACCCACACAAAGACTGTCTTCGACCTCCTTCACACGATCAACTACAGCAAAATAAAATGGATTTTTAATTTTTTACCGCCTGCATGGTTCTACTGCTTAGCCTTGGGGTAGTAAAGATAATGAGCTGGAATATTTTCCTCAAACCTACCAACATTGTAAATTTCAGCACTTCCAAAACGAACGCCATTTGGATTTAATGTGCCGTCACTATAAATATAAGAGAACAATACTTCAAAATAATGGTATTAATTTTAGAGTTGGTCATTATATTAGTTTCATCATGACTTGATTCGGTACAGACAGCAAAAACTGACCTTCGTCCAAGCATAAATATACCACCAGTTTTGGAATTGATCATACAGAAATCTCCATGACACCACACATCTGAAAATAGAAAGAATAATTAGTTTCATGAGCCGGAGGTGTGGTGCGGTATGGTCAGGGCCGGAGCTAGGGTGGGGGTGTGGGGTGTGTGATACCTGGGTATGGTATGGTATAGTGTGGTATCGTATAGTGTGGTATGGCATGGTATGGTGTAATGTAGTATGGTACGCTATAGTTTGGTTTGGTTTGGTATGGTATGGTATGGTATGGTATGGTGTGGTGTGGTGTGGTGTGGTCTAGTGTGGCATGATATGGTATGGCATGGTATATGGTATGGTATATGGTATGGTGTGGTATAGTATGGTATGGTGTATAGTATGGTGTGGTGTAGTGTGGCATTATAGTATGGTGTGGTATATGGTATGGTATGGTATATGGTATGGTATGGTATATGGTATGGTATGGTGTATGGTATGGTGTATGGTATGGTATGGTGTATGGTATGGTGTATGGTATGGTGTATGGTATGGTGTATGGTATGGTATGGTGTATGGTATGGTGTATGGTATGGTGTATGGTATGGTGTATGGTATGGTGTATGGTATGGTGTATGGTATGGTGTATGGTATGGTGTATGGTATGGTGTATGGTATGGTGTATGGTATGGTGTATGGTATGGTGTATGGTATGGTGTATGGTATGGTGTAGTACGGGAAACTCACCTTTATACTTAGCAAAATAAGCGTTTTGGTATTTTACATTATCTTCATCGTTCCAGAAGTAGATTGGCATGGACGGAAAAGGTTTTGTGCAAACAAGTTCACCCCGTTTATCGTGTGATGGTTGTCCTTAAAGAAAATAATTCAGCAGCTTGCATTAGATCAAACACGAAAAAGATTGTTCCATCTCTGATACTCAACACTAGACAAGTGTTTTAATCAACTTTGATATGTTTTGAATTCGGGTAAAGTTACCATCTATATCCCAGCTCTCAATAGCCATGCCAAGGTTTCTTGATTGAATTTCTGCTCTGTAGACCGGGTTGTTGGATTTTGACCCATAAAACACGAGATAATATCCGTGCCTCCTAAAATGAATGTGAAAAAGACAGTGCAAAAATTGCTAATGCGACATACAATAGTAGAAAGTATAGCTGAAGTATAGGTCTAAGTCACTGGTCCAAGTAGGCCTAATTAGTTAGTACTTAGTAGTACATTGTGGATATTTGTAACCTGATATAGATCCAAGTATTAGATCTTTCTTGATATTACAGTAAACATAATCATAAGAGGCAGGCATCAATGGTGCCCCAGTTGATAATATCGTGTGAAGAGAGTCGAGCTTGTGAGAATTCTCTAAAGAAAACAAACGTACATATAGTTGTCTTATCTGTATGCCATAGTATAAATAACTATAAGATTAATTATCTAGAAAGATAGTAACCATTCTATATTTGGACTTACTCGGGATGATATTATTGTTTTCTAAAGTCTCCAGGTATTTTGGACTGGCTCCTAAAATCGATATTCTGTTGAACAAAGAAAACGACGGTTTAAAAAAAACAAAAGTCCAGTTTTTTTTTGCGAAAACTTCACTCCTTCGTTGCTCAGCTTATACGGAAATCTCAGATCGTGCTAAGAATTGATTAGAACCAATTAGAAGTAATTAGAACCAATTAGAAGTAACTAGAACCAATTAGAAGCTATTGTAAGCAATTAGAAACAATTCGGAACAATTATGAGCAATTAGAAACAATTATAAGCAATTAGAAACAATTATAAGCAATTAGAAACAATTACAAACCATTATAAGCAATTAGAAGCAATTTCAAAACCATTCTTGAACTCACCGATGTTTATCAACAAGATCAAATAAGATGTTTGGAGTTGGAATAGTTGGGGAACCATCATAAAGGACAACAGTTGAACCAACTGCAAGGGATGTTACTAACCAATTCCACATCATCCAACCAGTCTAGAATATTAAGCTATATATCAATGTTAAATCTATATTGCATTGCAGTTACTATCACTCAGAGACACTATGCAATCTCTCTTTCTTTTTTGCAACTTGTCTCGCGAAAGGTTTTAACTTTAAAAGCATATATTTTTTGGATGTTTGCGCAAATTGTTACGAGACAAGTTAGAAGCGTGCATGTGCAGGTTTCAAGAGGGGTGTTGAAATGCGTCAGAAATCCCACAAAAAAATGACTTGGCTGTATCAACAATACAATACAATATTTTAATTAGTCTCCCAAACTGGGCTTTTCAGACCTAATTTACAATAAAAATTTGAAGTAAATGTAAATATTACAAATGTATAAAAACTAGGTAAAACTGGCTACTATATGAGTTTATTTATAGTTCAAACGCGCACATATTAACAATTAATTGCTAATGCTTCTCAGACTTCCAATCCTCAATGAGGAGCTTTTTTAGCGCGTGCTTGAAAGGCTTCACAGCATTAATCTCTGTAATGTTATTAGGAAGAGAGTTCCAAATGTGGACAGCTCTATAATGGAAGGCTTGTTGTGCTAGCGAAGTTCTGCACTTCGGTAAATGTAATTTGTCACAGTTTCGGGTGTTTCGACTGTGCACCTCAGATCTTAACTTAAAAATAGATGACAAGTAATCAGGTGCTAAGCCATTCATGCATTTAAACGTTAAGACGGCATCTCTTAAATATAAAAGTTTAGCTATTGGCAAAAAGTTCAATTCTTTGAGCGTAGGTGTTATATGTTCATACTTTAACTTGCCAGAAAGTATACGAGCTGCAAAGTTTTGTACAAGTTGCAATTTCCCTACGTTGTGCTTGCTTGTACCTGACCATACAGATGAGCAGTAAAAAAGTTTAGAAAAAACTAAACAGTTTATAACCATTAAAAGGGTAGATTGGTCTAAAAGATGACGAATCCTGTTAATCATACATAGTTTACTCATCAGGTCAGACACTAGGGTACAAATATGTTCATTAAAAGAAAGGTGCCTGTCGAGCACAATACCCAAATCTTTAACTGAGGTCACAATGGTGAGTTCTTTCCCCATAAACATAATAGGTGGTATAGATGTTCGCTTTAACATTTGTGAAGATCCAAAGACACACAGCTTAGTTTTGCCAGGATTGACAAGTAGTTGATTCGCACAGCACCATGAGGCAACACTTGTTAGATCGCTCTTTAGGTCTGCCATAGCACTGTCTTTGGCGTTTTTGAGAAAAGAAACATACAGCTTCGAGTCGTCTACGTATGACTCAATATTACTGTGAGAGCAGACCGCTGGTAAATCATTAATATATAGATTGAACAAAAGTGGACCAAGTATTGATCCCTGCGGTACCCCATGCTTTAGAACAAGTGGCTTCGATAATGAATTGTTTATACGTGTACATTGCTCTCTGCCCGTCAAATAACTGGTAAACCACTTTAAGGCATCCTCTGAAACTCCCAGGCCGCTAAGCTTCTTTAACAGTGTCTCATGGTGTATGCTGTCAAATGCCTTACTAAGATCTAAGAACAGCACGGCAGTGACTTTGCGCTCATCTATAGCTCTGTATAAATGGTTTGTAAATAACACTCCTAGGGTTTCAGTCGAATGAAGTTTTTTATTACCACTTTGATGCACCGAGAGTTTTCTTGTGGTGATAAGATATTCCATAAACTGATCACATGCTATGCGCTCACACACTTTCGACAAGACCGGTAACAAGGAAACAGGTCGGTTGTTATCTGGTATTTCGTGATCACCTTCTTTTACATGTGGAATTACTTCAGCCAATTTCCATACTTTAGGAAATTGGCCTTCCATGAGGGAGCTATTGATCAGATCCGTAACAACCGGGAGAATATGGGGTAGACAGGTTTGGATGACTTTCAAACTAACTTTATCGTGACCAGGAGACTTGTTGGATGGCATGCCCGTGATAGTATTCTTGACCTCAAGAGTAGAGACACGGCGAAAAGAAAAAGCAGTGGATATGTTTATAATTGGGTCAAAAACTTCCTGGAGAACAGGAGGTTCAGGAACACTAGGTAGATCAAATTCTGCTGCCAATTGTTTGGATTGCTCCGCAATTTTGTCGCCAACTGATGTAAAGAATTCGTTGAATTCTTTGGCTACTTCAACACCATCACGGGAATAAGCAAGGCAGGGATTACCAGATGATGACAAGCAACGGCGAACTGTTTTCCAAACGGATGTTTTATTTTCCTTGTTAGTAATCAATTCACTGCGCACGTAATCCCGCTCCGCTTGCCTAATTTTAGACTTAACATCTTGGCATAGTATTCTATAAGTCGCCCAGTCACCCGAATTAGAGGTCAGGCGTGCCTGTTTATGTTGGCTGTCTCTTTGCATCATCAATTTTCTTATCTCGGGTGTTATAATCGGAGAGTCTTTACTATGCCTGACCTTTATTGTTCGCACTGGAGCATGAATTTCTAACACGTCAAGGAAAAGCTTATTAAAACAATCCACTTTGTCCTCTGTCTGCTCAAATATGTTTACAGTGTCCCATGGGATTCTAGAAATATCTTCGTCAAAGGATTGCGGGTTAAAGTTCCTATAGCTTCTAGTGCTAATTTCAGTGGGCTTAGATTTTGTTAGCTTCAAATTCAATACGCAAAAGACAAGAAAATGATCACTAATAGTTATATCAAAAACTCCACTTTCTTTCAGTAAAACCGGATTTTCAGTAAAACAATGCCTTTAGAGATAGCAAAATTCCAAGATTTCAGATAATTAAATACTGATCGACGTTTCGTTATAAAGCATTTTGTAAGAGTAACTGATCATCCTATTCGTAAGATCACAGTTAATAGAATAAGAAATTATTATATAACTGTGGTAAGATGTTAAAGACGGTGATCGTTGCACGGTCTTACTGTTGTATAATACATGATGACGTCATCTCTCGTCGTGTTGCCATGGAGAATATGCTCTTTCAAATGCTGTATTAAGGTTCCCTAGGAGAGAACATATAGAAATAGTCACAACTGAATATATTGGGGGTATCATGCATCACATCAGTGATATAATGTACCACATAGCATACAAGAGCATACCATACCATATCATAGTATTAACCATGCACACCATACCATACCTCACTGTACTATACCATACCTCACCATCTATACCATACCATACCTCACCATACCATACCTCACCATACCAACCATATTTCACCATAGCATACCATATCTCACCATACCATACCTCACCATACCATACCTCACCATACCATACCTCACCATACCATACCTCACCATACCAACCATATTTCACCATAGCATACCATATCTCACCATAGCATACCATATCTCACCATAGCATACCACATCTCACCATACCATACCATATCTCACTGTACCATACCATACCATACCTCACCATACCATACCATACCATATCTTACTGTACCATACCATATCTCACCATACCATACCTCACCATACCAACCATATTTCACCATAGCATACCATATCTCACCATACCATACCATATCTCACCATACTCCATATCTCATCATACTATACCATACCCCACCATACTATACCATATCTCATCATACCATACCCCACCATACCATACCATACCATATCTCACGATACCATACCATGTCTCACCATACCATATCTCACCATACCATACCATATCCCACCATATCATACCATACCATATCTCACCATACCATACCATATCTCACCATACTATACCATATCTCACCATACTATACTGTGCCTCACCATACTATACCACACCATGTATGCAGTACTCATGCCTCTTACCCCAACAGAATGCACCAAGCACTTGGGTTTTCCAGTGGTACCAGATGAATACATAATGAACAGAGGGTGGTTGAAAGAAACTTGTTCAAATGTTAACTCATCAGAACAAGAAGCAAGCTTTAAAAAATCTTTATACAAGATGCTAAGCCAAACAGAAAAGTTCAGAAAATTAAATTAATTTATATTAGCTCACACAACTAATAGACAAATATTAGTAGAAACTAAAATGTTCATTTGGATGAAACAATTATTATATGGACAAAATGTATATCATTAATTGTCACCTTTGTGGTATTTCTTCCAAGTTAATATCTTCTTCTGAGCCATAGAATGGAAATATAATGACATTTTGAAGATTTGGAAGACCTGGGCAAAACAATAGAAAAAGGGACCAATTAATTAGAGAATTACTGAGAAGTACTCTGGCAATTTTTGAGTAGGGGTGTGCCACTGTGACCTCAAAATCCTGACCCTATCCCAGACCTAAAGGTGATTTTTCATAACCTATCCCAGCACTGGTGTCACATCAGCACCCTATTGCAAACCAACCAAAGTAGAGTAGTTTATATACCCTATCCCAGACCCCAGAGCTTGAAACCATACCTTATAGGGCAGCACATACCTGTATACCTTATATATGCATGAGGGTAACCCCCCTCTCCCAGAGAATTACCCAGGTACCACTGTTAACTTGTAGGTGATATGTAATTTTTAATATAAATATATATGTATTATATTTCCCAGCCAGCTTAGAATCTATTTTTAGTATACCTGCAGTAGTACTTCTATCCGCTTAATTATACTGTATTGGGGGTGTAAGTTTTCAAAAAGTGATATATAACATATATATACCTTTCACAACCTCCTTAAGTTTGAACATGTGGTCATGAACTTTATCATTGTATACCACTGCATTGACAGAAAATATAACTTGAGGATCAATCTGGACAAAGCGATCCAAAACACCCTGGCATCAAAACACAAAAAGAAAACAGTCACGTGTTCTATTGGTTTGAAAAATAATTATTAGCACTGCAAATATTTTAAACAAGCTTGGAGTTAAAATACAAGTGTTCAAGGTAAATTAATCCTGTTCTTAATATTGGCATGAACCAAATGTTCATGCAGTTAGCCACTTACAAGTGCACCAAAATCTGGTGATGTTGAGCTCCAGATTGCACCAAGACTTGCAGTTGCCAACATAGCCTCAATGGCTAAACTACAGTTTGGTAAATACCCTACAAAAACAACATTTTTTATCAATTTAACCCATGTCTACCTAGACAGCTTTTTTAATATTGAAAGACCATTCTTACTCACAAACCTACCGCAAACTCGATCTCCTTTCTTGACTCCAACTCTTTTTAGTGCAGAAGCAAGCACAGCTACTCTTTCTCGCAGCTCATGAAATGTTACTTTTGTTGCCTGCTGTCCCTCCCCTTAAAAGAAATGTGCATGTGTCCTATTTTACAACATTACAAATAATATAATTGATTTTTTATCTCCTTTTAAAGTAGAAATGCACGGTTTGTTCAGCTAACCCACCACTTACTACCACAGTCCTGTATTATCACTAGTCATTTAACCATCACTACAATTACCATCAACCACCACCACTACCACCTTCACCACCACCACTACCAACACTACCACCACTACTACCATCACCACCACTACCACCACTACCACCTTCACCTCTACCACTACCATCACTACTACAACCACCACCACTACTACCATTACTACAACTACAACCACCACCACCATCACTATGACACCACGACCAGCATCACCAACACCACTAGCACAACCACCACTAGCACTAGCACAACCACCACTAGCACAACCACCACTGCCACAACCACCACTACCACCATCACTATAACCACCACCATCACTATCACCATGACCATCACTACCACCACCTTCACCTCTATTACCACCTCTACAACAACCACCACCACCTCCACCACCACAACAACCACCACCACCACCACCACTATCCAAATATGTAATGTAATGAATCAATCAAATACCTGTTGCGATAATAGCAATTCTGTGTATTCAATCCAACCCTAGATTGAATACACCGTTTACAGTTTATTTCCTGACACGATTCATATTGCATCAGTTTTGTAGTTACATGTCTGTTGTTTTATATCTAAAGGGGGGAGCCGCGGCTCCCCCAGCTCCCCCCGGCTACGTCCCTGTACTATACTGTTGACAAAAGATTATAACTAGAGCGAGCGGATAGTTTTATTTAATTCACAATCAAGGTTTGGCGCAAACACAGGAGTGTTGGTTGGCGGCATCACTGTGTTGGTACGTGGGCATATTGTAATGTGATTTGATGTAATGGCTGTTTTCCTGCCAAGAAATGGTCATTAAAAACGTCGGATGTACTTTCTCGTCTTTTCGGTAAAACAAACACATTGAATCTGGTTGCCATTAATATAAACAACCTGCCATTTCCCGGTTTTTTCTGCCATTTGTGGTACGCATGTGATTTTCTTAGTAGGAAATAGATACTACGCAAAATATGTATTCATCAAGATTATCGCGCTTGGTTAAGTCAGCCGTTACGACGTCGGCGCCTCGTCATTTCCATTTGTAGTAAGCTTGCATGTTTGATCACTTGCCGCACGGCACATTTTGCGCAAACGTAAGAAACCTGACGTGCTTAATAACACACACTTATCTTTCAAAAAAATGTTGAGCGATAATATTTTCTGTCAAGTGTTAAATGCTTAATACTCTCCGTTTGAACCTCCCCTATATTATAAGCCTATACTAAGTATTAGCTAAAAACCAACGCCTTTCTGGCCCTTTCAGTCCAAACACAAAACCTAACACACACTATCTCATCATATGTTCTAAGGATTTTGGGTGAAGGAAAATTCGAGTGTAGAATGTATACATTTTAAGACCAAACCGGGACCAGTTGCGAAAAATGCAACTGCACAGGCCTTCCGGCAGGAATTGAACCCACGACCTTGCGATTGAGAGCATTGCACTAGAATCGTAAGGTCGTGGGTTCAATTCCTGCCGGAAGGCCTGTGTAGTTGCATTTTTCGCAACTGGTCCCGGTTTGGTCTTTAAAAAATGTATATATTCTACACTCGAATTTTCCTATCTCATCATAGGTAGCCCAAGCACAATGTGTGATTTTATTTTATATTTGATTTATTTTATATGGCATAGAAATGTGCGTACTGTTTAATAGCATGTAACTGTTCATATCCTCTTTCATAAGATCAATATGTAAATATATGACTTGTTCATTGACCATAAAATTGAGCAGTGTTTTAATAAAATAAATAAATAAATAAATATATATTTAAATCTACATTACCCCGTGCTGTGTTCACTCGGATAAACATTGTTATATTGTAAGTATATGTGTGAATTTTCCCTCTTACATGGTATATTAAGTAAGCAGTTAGTCTGAACAGTAAATTTGATTTTCTTGTATATTTTACGGTAAAAATAGTAATATAACAATGTTTATCCGACGGTTAAGCGAGGTGAACACAGCAGGGGGTAATGTAGATTTAAATGTATATTTATTTATATTATTGAAACACTACTCAATTTTATGGTCAATGAACAAGTCATATAGATACATATTGATCTTATGAAAGAGGATATGAACAGTTACATGCTATTAAACAGTATGCATTTCTATGCCATATAAAATAAATCAATTATAAAATAGAATCACACATTGTGCTTGGGCTACCTATGATCTCATTATCATCATTACCTTTAGTATTTTACCGTCTGGTTAAAAACACCAGACGATTTTACCCGTCAAGGGAAGACCCCTGTCAGTCAAGGGGTTAAATCGAGCCGGCTCGGACCAGTGAACTCAATTTTCCTGATGCTGGAACGCTAACTCCTAACTACCACAAGTGAAGATATCCTGACGCACTGACGCAGAAGTTAGTCGTGCTAAATCTTGGGCAAGTCGCTTTCAGTCTCCCTACAAACTGTTTCGGTCAAAAGGTAACAAACGACGTAGGGGACTTCACTTTTGAAGCGTGAAAATGAAACTGAAGTTAGAGTTCCAGATCTTGAGTATGCGGTCCAATTCTAAATATAATTATTTATAAGTAATAACATGACTTGAGGGAATTTCCCGCAGCCGAGGGAAGGTTTGTGAAAGTCCGAGAGCCGCAGGCCTGGAGGACTTTTACAAATCTTCCCGAGGCAAAGGGGAAATTTAATCGCTAATTTCCCGAAAAGTCATATTATTAGTTTGTAATATTATGATCGCCGAGGAAAACTTTGAGAGTCTTACCGACGGGAAATTTACACGGTAGAAGTTACATCTAATTTTCCCGTGCAGGTTGATGAGGGAAAATATATGCAAGCGGGAAATTTAGAAAAAGACAAAGGATTTGTTTGTCTTCTAATTTTCCCTCCTCGACATGTACGGGAAAATTAGAAGACAAAGGAAAAATTTCCCTCTTCATTCCCTCGGAGAACAAAATAATCCGAGGCGATCATGGTATTACTCCAGTTATTGCCCTAAAATCTGTCTGACAGATAAACATGGATTTATCTGTAAGTAGGGTTTAATTTAGCAATGCCAAATATGATAAAGACCAATTCTTCTTATACTTCTTATCCAGGCCATGGATAAGTTTGGATGAGCTTAATTAACTTAAACTAAACTAATCTTATTTATACTGGATAACCCTATCAGTCATATCTAAATAGTTCTCCCTAGAGGTCCAGTAAAGGCTAGTTTCCACTCCGGAAAATTTTCCGCAGGACCGGAACGGACAGGAAAGTTTTCTTTGTCTTGTGAGCTCTCGGTCGGAACTAATGACTTTAACACAAAAGAAACGTTCCTGTCCGTTCCTGTCCGTTCCTGTCCGTTCCTGTCCTGCGGAAGATTTTCCTGAGTGGAAACTTGCCTTAAGGGCCATCTCTCATTGATCAAGTGTTACTACAGGAAGAAACCAACTAAACTAACTTTATTTATACTGGATAACTATCGGTTATACCTAAACTGTTATCCCTAGAGGTCCAGTAAGGACCATCCCCCATTGGTCCAGCGTTACTGCAGAAGGAGTAGAGGTGTTTGGTAGAGTCCAACTGGAAGCACTCTTCTCACACGCGCCAAGGCAAAATTTTAATCAGATAACTGAACTGAGCAGGTATCGAACCCGGATAACAGAGGTGAAAGGCACGTGCACTAACCACAATTCTGAAATTATAAAACCTTCTTTTCCAGTCGTGGCAGAAACTGGCTTGCAACTCGCTGGAGTAATTACAAGTTGCATCTAATTAAAAATAACTAATAGTTCTTGCTTTTCACTCTGAGTTATTTTATAACTAGAAGTTTTTATCAAAAGTGAAGTGCTGCGAGTTGCTACCATTTAATATTTAGTAGTAAAATACTTGTTATCGTCCGAAGCATTTTCAATTAAAGAGCTTAAGCATGCGACGTATTTTCCTCAACATGGACGTCACGCGTATAAAATCGAGCCATTAAAGAGTGATGGCGTCAGCACTCTTGCTTGAAGTGAAGAACGGCAATCTATGCAGTTTTAAGTTGTTGATTTGCAGCAATAAAGCCTCGTATAAATACACTGTCTGCCCCTCGAAATGTCGCTAAGCCTTTTTTGTGCCCTTGATATATAGTTTCAGCAACAAATAGAGTTGTGTTTGATATAATAGTATAGTAGAAAAATATACTTCTCTTTAATAAATCAATATATTCCAGCGCCAAACAATGCCAACTTGCGTACAATTTAGTAGACACCTGATCAGTAGACATTGCGTATACCGAAGATCATCGCCCACGAAATCCTAAGAATCGAGTTTGTGAACGCATATAAACTCGGCCCAGACCTCGTCAGGATTAGTGAGCTTGCAATTAGATGCAAGTTCTCGCTGGAAAAGAAACTTTAGCCCCCGGGATCGGCGGCACACCCCTACCCACAAATTGCCAGGGGCTGTAGACACAGTGTATGGAAAGCTGACCACCCAAGGAATATAACCTGGAGTTTATTAAACCCCGGGGGATAACCCCGTGTTCATTACCCTGGGGGATAAATGATAGTTCCATGGTGATTTGGTCACGAACTTGAGACTGATTGTTGATTCTCTTGATAAAGATAGAAGTTGTATAAATATTTGGTTGGTTGTTAGTAAAACGGCAGCTTGTTTATTAGCCTCGAGGCAAGAGATCGAGAGGATCTTTACTGTGGCGAATGACGTAAATGAAAGCCATATATATCATCGATAATCGTTTAACTGCAGTCAACGGCGAGAAAATGAAGTTCACATTAATTGAGTGTCTACTTCCCACGCTCTTCAGGCAAAACGGAAGAGGAAATTGAACAAAAAAAGTAACCGACGTGCATTTTCAAGCAAGAAATTAAGTGGGAAATAGAGTAAAAAGTGAAAACAAGGCAAATAAGTCATTTGCTGTTAAACCTCACCCCCTCCCCTCTCCCTCGATGAGGGTCCGGTTCGTAAAAGTTCCGGGTGCTTGGAGAATGTGATTCGATTAATGACTTTCATTGATTGGGACCTCTCTCCGCCGCAGAAGCTTCTTGAGATTTTTTGAGCTATTAATTTAAAATTTTAATTTAATATTGCAGGGGTTTATAGACTACAGAGCAAGCAAATACACCTTAATTTTTTATTGTATATTAATTATAATACCATTCATGCGTTTGTTAAAATTTCCGCAGACGTTTCCTTCACATCTTTAAAATATTTTGAATAGCGACAGAATATTTCAAGACGTTATCCAATAATGATTAGATGTTTGTCAGCAAGAAATCAGTCGTGCTAATATACATCCATGGCCATCAACCCCAGACTAATACGACTTTCGTTTGACGTCAGGTTAATAGCTGCTATTTTCATAAAAATTAGTTTTAATTAACAATTATTCGCCTCAGGCTCAGTGAATATCGGTGTATAATAACCAAGACGAAGTCGAGGTTATTATACACCGATATTCACTGAGCCTGAGGCGAATAATTGTTTTAGTATAAATACACATTTTCGTACTTTCAGAAACAACATTTTCTTTAAAATTGTTAATTTCCTCGTCTGTCGCATTGACAACTTGACTGGCGGCCATCTTGAATAAACGCTGTAGGTGATTATCGAGAATTAATCCGAAGTAGCTCGACCAATCAGCGCGCGTGATATTCTATAATCACCGGTGTATTTATACTAATGAGATTTATTTGTAGTTAATGGCACTAAGAAAGTTCAGACGCTAATGCTAATTGCTCTAGTTCATTCTGATAATTATTGTGTTTAAATTTTGGAGCCTAAAAAATATTTCCAAGACATTAATATTATATCATATAATATAATAACCTCTATAATACTACAAATACTACACTGTAAATTGTGAAGTGTAAAAAACTAAAGGCTATAAAACAAAACAAACTCCGAAAAGTAACATCTTGTAAAAACTCAAGATTTGAGGAAATAAACAAGACGAGTCAGTAATCGAGGTAATATTTCGAGTCTATTACAGAATCATTGTCAAACCTAACTATTTCACAAGCAAGCTGTCGGCGTCGCCTTATATATCTGCCCACACATGCATGTCATGATGATGACATCATCAATTGTAAAGTGTTGTGTAAAGGCAGTGTTTAATTGGATATAGAGCAAAGTGAAAAACCGAGAATATATATAAAGTAAACTACCATGAATAGTTTTTCATCAGGGCTCTGCTCGAAACGACAGTATTTCGTTGTAAAATGTGCTGTTGTGTGTCATAGCATAATAGGGTTTTACTTTTACATAATTTATATAATACGAAGGTTTGTTAGTCAACAGGTTTTGGTTGGTGTGAATGCAGACAGTCACAGAACGTCTTAAACCGTTGCGAAGAATACTTTTTTACATTATTTATGGGCGTTGCAACTATTTATAAGCAGTGTTAATGATGGGCAATAATTAAGAGATATATATTAACACTATAGCTTCAAACTTTGCGAAACGAAAATTTATACTGGAATAAGTAACCATATCAGCCTCATTGCTCCGGGAAATATGCATGCATGAGGAAACTGTTGAGCACCTTGGAAAAACCCTTTGTAGAGTCAAACTGGAAAAATAAGTTCGGGAAAGACTCTCTTATTTAAAATAACTTTTGAAGTTATAAACCTAAAACAAATGTCAATATCTCAAGAACGAAGTGAGATAAGACGAACTGTAAACGGCTATATGTAAAACCAGGACCCAGGACCCGGACCGGGGACCCGAGGACCCATGTAAAACCAGGACCCACATCAAATTGGACGGGTGGTTAAGAAGATATTATATTTGGTGGCGGGGGTGATATTTTATTGTACTACGTGCAAATTGTTGTAATAAGAAACTCAGCTTATGTCAGTGAAATTCCAACTAATCTGCTGCGTTGTTGCTCTAATAAGAGGATATAATATAATTATTATGCGATAAAACTCAGCCGCGTCTCATTTTGACCGAGAAATTTTCGTTGCCCGCCTTCAAGATACGACCCAAGAGTTTCGGGATAACGCCAGACGTCTGCAGAGGAAAGCTAGTGGTCGGTCACTCGATTGAAGCCGGTCTCGGCAGCAATGGGTTAACAAATACTATTAAAGTGCGCGTTTAAAGTCCTCGTCACTGCAACGTTTTCGCTTTGGGCTTCTTTGGTTGTTGTCGCGTATATTCTGTAAATTCTGAAAACCGCACAAATAGCTGTGTCATTCGGTCAGTTTATTGTGTTTTGTTTAGGGGGACCGTATATGCCACACGATGTATTTGAGATAGGATTCATCGATTGAAACAAAACATTGAGAAACTCGTTGGAATCGAGTAAACACCATAACTAAGGATAAAAAAACAGACAGCCGGCCCGCTCAAACCGCTCTTAGATCAATAACGCAGCAGATTAGTTCGGATTATTTACTGACATAAGCTAAGTTTCTTATTACAACCATTTGCACGTAGTACAATAAAAAATTACACCCCCGCCACCAAATATAATATCTTCTTAACCACCCGTCCAATTTGATGTGGGTCCTGGTTTTACATGGGTCCTCGGGTCCCCGGTCCGGGTCCTGGGTCCTGGTTTTAAATATAGCCAACTGTAAACGCCCATCTTTATAAATTCAATGCATAAGCACTTTAAGAGCTTAGCAGTTTATTTGTTTTAAGTGTGATGAGCTGACAGTTAGGTATACTATGCTGATGTTTGTAGTGTAATGTTTCACTGTATGACGCATGTATTGCTGTAACCTTCTCTTATAACATTGTCTTTTAAATCGTCTTTACTAATTTAATCGAATTAACTAAAGATAATTATCAATCACTGGCAATCACCAAATGACTTTGGCTGACAAACTGCCAACCATATTAGCGGACACCATTATCGGTAGTTTGACATTGGTCGGAGAATTATTAAACTAATTCACCTTCAATTTACTTTAATTCGCCGATTTCGCATTAACCTTGGTCGAACTTAATTTTTGACAATCGAAGGAAGGATTAAAATGAGTAAATGAAGCAGGAAGTTATCAACATTAGTCTTATATAGATGTTTATCACGAGAAGTTGATCCATCAGAGAGGATGTTTCACTCAGCTTTTTGCAGACATGTGGCATAGTGCCCTAGAATAACTTTAAAACTAATCCCGATTTCTGGGAGGTCTACACAATATAACATACTGTACCAGTAACGTACTGTTCAATCGGTCATTAGATAAAATGGCGGCAAATGTACACCAACATGTACACCAACAAATGTACACCAACATGCGCACAATCTCTGCAGTTCGAGGCTGTATCGTCTGTCTGTCTGTCTGTCTGTCTGTCTGTCTGTCTGTCTGTCTGTCTGTCTGTCTGTCTGCCTGCCTGCCTGCCTGCCTGCCTGCCTGCCTGCCTGCCTGCCTGCCTGCCTGCCTGCCTGCCTGCCTGCCTGCCTGCCTGCCTGCCTGCCTGCCTGCCTGCCTGCCTGCCTGCCTGCCTGCCTGCCTGCCTGCCTGCCTGCCTGCCTGCCTGCCTGCCTGCCTGCCTGCCTGCCTGCCTGCCTGCCTGCCTGCCTGCCTGCCTGCCTGCCTGCCTGCCTGCCTGCCTGTCTGTCTGTCTGTCTGTCTGCCTGCCTGCCTGCCTGCCTGCCTGCCTGCCTGCCTGCCTGCCTGCCTGCCTGCCTGCCTGCCTGCCTGCCTGCCTGCCTGCCTGCCTGCCTGTCTGCCTGTCTGTGGTCTATCTATCCGTCCATCGGTCGGTGCTCTGACTGTCTATCCGTTTGTCCGTCGGTCCGTCTGTTGGTCCTCTGTGAGTCGGTTCTGGTTGATTAGTTCTCTCTTTAATATTGGAACATGATGGTTATATGCTAAATTCTTTTAGGAATTGGTTTGTAAATACAAGGTTGGATGACATTTCACGTCAAAATCTACACTATTTTAAATTAACTATTTTCTACATATATTCAGTTATCAATTTAATATGGAATGAGTGTATCGACGACGTACGTGACTTTTAAGGCCATTTCAATAGCCAATCGAAGGCAGAGTTCTTTCAGTTTGCTTTATATTTGCTTCTTGTTGTCAAAACGTTAGTGATTCATGAAAAAATGACCGAAAAATAATTTTCACTAAGAAATTCAAGTCCTTTTCAAGGACTTTCAAGGCCATGTATTAAGAGATTCAAGGACCAATGGGCTGAAAAGGTATTAGAAAGCAGTAAAAAGTCACGAAAAACTGTTAAAATTGCCACTTTAATGAGGAGGCGAATTCGCACACATGCTGACCAAATTTCAGAAAATGTCACAGAAATTAAATTTTTTTTTCAAGCACTTCTTTATAAATTCAAGGACTTTTAAGGCCTTGAATTTTTGTTTTCAAATTCAAAGAATTTCAAGTTTTGTACGAACCCTGAACCGAGTGGTGCATATAACTTGTCTCGCAACGTCATTAATGTGAGACAAGTAGCATGAACCATTGTACCGTGTAACAGACCGTTTAAAAATTTTCACCATCACAACCTTCGGGTACATATATAAAGCCAAAAAAATAACTTTGCCTTAGATTGATCTTTTAATCTTCTCTTCACCAATCTTGAAGTTCCTTGACATTACAGTAAAGATCCAGTGACTCTGGATTACGATATGCTACTCTGTGATGCACTTTCTCTCCAGCAAGAATTTTCTTCACAGCAACTTCGACTTTTTTACCATTTGTTGTGTACGGAATGTCTTGTGTTTCCAAGATTTTGGCGGGAACATGACGTGGCGATAACTGAGAACGAATTTCCTTTTTTAAGCTGTTGATTAATTTGTCGGTTAGTCTAGAGAGAAATTAGAATTATGTAATTGTTAATATGGAACACTAGGTTTGTTTGAATGTTACTAATTAATATACATAATATATGCATATTGTTCAATCTACCGACACGTCTAAAACGTAAGGAGAATTTCGAAGTGTATCGTACCTGTAGCCACTAATCATCTTTACAAATAAAACAACTTTCTCTTCATTGGATTTGTTCGTGTAACCCACACAAAGACTGTCTTCGACTTCCTTCACACGATCAACTACAGCAAAATAAAATGGATTTTTAATTTTTTACCGCCTGCATGGTTCTATTGCTTAGCCTTAGGGTAGTAAAGATAATGAGCTGGAATATTTTCCTCAAACCTACCAACATTGTAAATTTCAGCACTTCCAAAACGAACGCCATTTGGATTTAATGTGCCGTCACTATAAATATAAGAGAACAATACTTCAAAATAATGGTATTAATTTTAGAGTTGGTCATTATGTTAGTTTCATCATGACTTGATTCGGTACAGACAGCAAAAACTGACCTTCGTCCAAGCATAAATATACCACCAGTTTTGGAACTGATCATACAGAAATCTCCATGACACCACACATCTGAAAATAGAAAGAATAATTAGTTTCATGAGCCGGAGGTGTGGTGCGGTATGGTCAGGGCCGGAGCTAGGGTGGGGGTGTGGGGTGTGTGACCTGGGTATGGTATGGTATAGTGTGGTATTATCGTATAGTGTGGTATGGCATGGTATGGTGTAATGTAGTATGGTACGCTATAGTATGGTGTGGTGTGGTGTGGTGTAGTGTGGCATTATGGTATGGTATATGGTATGGTATTTGGTATGGTATGGTATATGGTATGGTATGGTGTGGTATAGTATGGTATGGTATGGTGTGGTATAGTATGGTATGGTGTAGTGTGGCATTATAGTATGGTATGGAATGGAATGGTATGGTATAGTATGGTATGGTACAGTGAGATATGGTATGGTATAGTATGGTGAGATATGGTATGGTATGGTGTATGGTATGGTGTATGGTATGGTGTATGTATGGTGTATGGTATGGTGTATGGTATGATGTATGGTATGGTGTATGGTATGGTGTATGGTAAGGTGTATGGTATGGTGTATGGTATGGTGTATGGTAAGGTGTATGGTGTATGGTATGGTGTATGTATGGTATGGTGTATGGTATGGTGTATGGTATGGTGTATGGTATGGTGTATGGTATGGTGTATGGTATGGTGTATGGTATGGTGTATGGTATGGTGTATGGTATGGTGTATGGTATGGTATGGTGTATGGTATGGTGTATGGTATGGTGTATGGTATGGTGTATGGTATGGTGTATGGTATGGTGTATGGTATGGTGTATGGTATGGTGTATGGTATGGTGTATGGTATGGTGTAGTACGGGAAACTCACCTTTATACTTAGCAAAATAAGCGTTTTGGTATTTTACATTATCTTCATCGTTCCAGAAGTAGATTGGCATGGACGGAAAAGGTTTTGTGCAAACAAGTTCACCCCGTTTATCGTGTGATGGTTGTCCTTAAAGAAAATAATTCAGCAGCTTGCATTAGATCAAACACGAAAAAGATTGTTCCATCTCTGATACTCAACACTAGACAAGTGTTTTAATCAAGTTTGATATGTTTTGAATTCGGGTAAAGACCGTAAAGTTACCATCTATATCCCAGCTCTCAATAGCCATGCCAAGGTTTCTTGATTGAATTTCTGCTCTGTAGACCGGGATTGTTGGATTTTGACCCATAAAACACGAGATAATATCCGTGCCTCCTAAAATGAATGTGAAAAAGACAGCGCAAAAATTGCTAATGCGACATACAACAGTAGAAAGTATAGCTGAAGTATAGGTCTAAGTCACTGGTCTAAGTAGGCCTAATTAGTTAGTACTTAGTAGTACATTGTGGATATTTGTAACCTGATATAGATCCAAGTATTAGATCTTTCTTGATATTACAATAAACATAATCATAAGAGGCAGGCATCAATGGTGCCCCAGTTGATAATATCGTGTGAAGAGAGTCGAGCTTGTGAGAATTCTCTAAAGAAAACAAACGTACATATAGTTGTCTTATCTGTACGCTATAGTATAAATAACTATAAGATTAATTATCTAGAAAGATAGTAACCATTCTATTTTTGGACTTACTCGGGATGATATTATTGTTTTCTAAAGTCTCCAGGTATTTTGGACTGGCTCCTAAAATCGATATTCTGTTGAACAAAGAAAACGACGGTTTAAAAAAAAAAAAAACTCCAGGTTTTTTTTGCGCAAACGTCACTCCTTCGTTGCTCAGCATATACGAAAATCTCAGATCGTGCTAAGAATTGATTAGAACAAATTAGAAGTAATTAGAACCAATTAGAAGTAACGACTAGAACCAATTAGAAGCTATTGTAAGCAATTAGAAACAATTTGGAACAATTATAAGCAATTAGAAACAATTAGAAGCAATTAGAAACAATTATAAGCAATTATATAAGCAATTAGAAACAATTACAAACAATTAGAAGCAATTTCAAAAAAAAATTCTTGAACTCACCGATGTTTATCAACAAGATCAAATAAGATATTTGGAGTTGGAATAGTTGGTGAACCATCATAAAGGACAACAGTTGAACCAACTGCAAGAGATGTTACTAACCAATTCCACATCATCCAACCAGTCTAGAATATTAAGCTATATATCAATGTTAAATCTATATTGCATTGCAGTTACTATCACTCAGAGACACTATGTAATCTCTCTCTCTCTTTTTTGCAACTTGTCTCGCGAAAGGTTTTAACTTTAAAAGCATATATTTTTTGGATGTTTGCGCAAATTGTTACGAGACAAGTTAGAAGCGTGCATGTGCAGGTTTCAAGAGAGGTGTGAAAATGCGTCAGAAATCCGTTACATCGTTGCCGCAATTGTTACAGAAAGTAAAACTTGATTCTATTTAGTGCAAGTTACGAGACTTGGTGATTGCTAGTCTGTGCACAGCCGCTTACAAGGTGATTGCGAGTTATGTTATGCCAGGAATGAGACAAGTTCCACAAAAAAATGGCTTGGCCATATCAACAATGCCTTTAGAGATAGCAAAATTCCAAGATTTCAGATAATTAAATACTGATCGACGTTTCGTTATAAAGCATTTCATCCTATTCGTAAGATCACAGTTAATAGAATAAGAAATTATTAACTGTGGTAAGATGTTAAAGACGGCGATACCGTTGTATAATACATGATGACGTCATCTCTCATCATGTTGCCATGGAGAATATGCTCTTTCAAATGCTGTATTAAGGTTCCCTAGGAGAGAACATATAGAAATAGTCACAACTGAATATATTGGGGGTATCTGATGCACCACATCAGTGATATAATGTACCACATAGCATACAAGAGCATACCATACCACATCATAGTATTAACCATGTACACCATACCATACCTCACTGTACTATGCCATACCTCACCATACTATACCATATCTCATGACCATACTATACTATATCTCACCATACTATACCATACCATACCATATCTCACTGTACCATACCATACCATACCATACCATACCATATCTCACTGTACCATATCATATGTCACTGTACCATACCATATCTCACCATACCATACCATATCTCACCATATCATACCATATCTCACCATACCATACCATATCTCACCATAGCATACCATATCTCACCATACCATACCATATCTCACCATACCATACCATATCTCACCATAGCATACCATATCTCACCATACCATACCATATCTCACCACACCATATCATATCTCATCATACCATACCATATCTGACATCATACTCCATACCTCACCATACTATACCATATCTCACCATGCCATACCATATCTCACCATACCATATCTCACCATACCATATCTCACCATACCATACCATATCTCACCATACCATACCATATCTCACCATACTATACTGTGCCTCACCATACTATACCACACCATGTATGCAGTGCTCATGCCTCTTACCCCAACAGAATGCACCAAGCACTTGGGTTTTCCAGTGGTACCAGATGAATACATAATGAACAGAGGGTGGTTGAAAGGAACTTGTTCAAATGTTAACTCATCAGAACAAGAAGCAAGCTTTAAAAAATCTTTATACAAGATGCTAAGCCAAACAGAAAAGTTCAGAAAATTAAATTAATTTATATTAGCTCACACAACTAATAGACAAATATTGGGAGAAAACTAAAATGTTCATTTGGACGAAACAGTTATTATATGGACAAAATATACATCATTAATTGTCACCTGTGTGGTATTTCTTCCAAGTTAATATCTTCTTCTGAGCCATAGAATGGAAATATAATGACATTTTGAAGATTTGGAAGACCTGGGCAAAACAATAGAAAAAGGGACCAATTAATTAGAGAATTACTGGGGGGAGGGGGGGGGGGGGGGGGTACTCTGGCAATTTTTGAGTAGGGGTGTGCCACTGTGACCTCAAAATCCTGACCCTATCACAGACCTAAAGGTGATTTTTCATACCCTATCCCAGCACTGGTGTCACATCAGCACCCTATTGCAAACCAAAGTAGAGTAGTTTATATACCCTATCCCAGCACTGGTGTGACAACAGCACCCTATTGCAAACCAAAGTAGACAATTTATATACCCTATCCCAGCACTGGTGTCACATCAGCACCCTATTGCAAACCAACCAAAGTAGAGTAGTTTATATACCCTATCCCAGACTCCAGAGCTTGAAACCATACCCTATAGGGCAGCACATACCTGTATACTTTATATATGCATGAAGGTAACCCCCCTCTCCCAGATAATTACCCAGGTACCACTGTTAAGTTGAGGTGCAGATATGTAATTTTTAATATAAATATGTATTATATTTCCCAGCCAGCTTAGAATCTATTTTTAGTATACGTGCAGTAGTACTTCTATCTGCTTAATTATACTGTATTGGGGGTGTAAGTTTTCAAAAAGTGATATATAACATATATATACCTTTCACAACCTCCTTAAGTTTGAACATGTGGTCATGAACTTTATCATTGTATACCACTGCATTGACAGAAAATATAACTTGAGGATCAATTTGGACAAAGCGATCCAAAACACCCTGGCATCAAAACACAAAAAGAAAACAGTCACGTGTTCTATATTGGTTTAAAAAATAATTATTAGCACTGAGAATATTTTAAACAAGCTTGGAGTTAAAATACAAGTGTTCAAGGTAAATTAATCATGTTCTTAATATTGGCATGAACCAAATGTTCATGCAGTTAGCCACTTACAAGTGCACCAAAATCTGGTGACGTTGAGCTCCAGATCGCACCAAGACTTGCAGTTGCCAACATAGCTTCAATGGCTAAACTACAGTTTGGTAAATACCCTACAAAAACAACATTTTTTTATCAATTTAACCCATGTCTACCTAGACAGTTTTTTAATATTGAAAGACCATTCTTACTCACAAACCTACCACAAACTCGATCTCCTTTCTTGACTCCAACTCTTTTTAGTGCAGAAGCAAGCACAGCTACTCTTTCTCGCAGCTCATGAAATGTTACTTTTGTTGCCTGCTGTCCCTCCCCTTAAAAGAAATGTGCATGTGTTCTATTTTACAACATTGCAAATAATATAATTGATTTTTTATCTCCTTTTAAAGTAGAAATGCACTGTTTGTTCAGCTAACCCACCACTTACTACCACAGTATTACCACTAGTCATTTAACCATCACTACCACCTTCACCACCACCACTACCAACACTACCACCACCACCACTACTACCACCTTCACCACTACCAACACTACCAAGACTACCACCACTACCAACATCACCACCACTACTACCATCACCACCACTACCAACACTACCACCACTACAACCTTCACCTCCACCACTACTACTACCATCACTACAACCACCACTACTACCATCACTACAACCTGCACCACCATCACTATCACCACAACCACCATCACCAACACCACTAGCACAACTGCCACCACCAAACCACCACTACCACCATCACTATAACCACCACCACCATCACTATCACCATGACCATCACTAGCACTACCTTCACCTCTATTACCACCTCTACAACAACCACCACTATCCAAATATGTAATGTAATGAATCAATCAAATACCTGTTGCGATAATAGCAATTCTGTCATCATCAAATTTTAAAAGATTTTCAGCATAATTTAATTTACTATTACAAAACCAGGTAGGGATAGCTGTCATAATCTCATGGTCAATTACCTGCAAGCAATTATGATTAGCTGTAAGATTAAGATCTGATGAAGAATAATGAATCATGAAGGTTGGTTTACCTTTGTGTAATGTACTGAAGAAACAATACCAGAATAATGCCAAAATCTTTCCCAGAAATCTTGATAGGAATCAATTGACCAGTGATATAATTCCTGGTATGTGTCTACCAATAAACGTGACAAAAATAAACACTGTAACATGCAGGCTTGCACAACGTGAAAAGGTAAACGTCAGATATTTAGCAACAAAATTCAACATTTTGAATATAGCCCTTCAACTCTGATGATCTTAGGGCTCCGCTCTGACGTTGGTTTTCATTGTTATATAAAAATCTTAGCAGTTTACAACCTTTTCACTTTGCTCACGTACACTACTCTACACAACACTCTACGGTTTAAATAGCACAAATCAAAATTATAGCCCTCAGGGGAAAGTGCTATTTTGCTGTTCTGCAATGTGCCAAGGTCGCCATTATCTAGTTTTTTTAGAATGGCAAATCTGCCACATCAAAGTTTAATCGAAGACCTACTATTGATCTGTATCAGGAAATTGCGCTTAGGTAATCAATTGAGATATTTTTAACCTGCTGGGTACATTTCTTTAAAAAACTAGCGATCAAGTTACATTGATGTACAAAAATCATTCATGGCATAAAAGTTTAAAAATTTTAAACTTCTTTGTCTAAATACTTTGAGTGTTGTGCGAGGAATATAAAACATTTTAAACTACTTGTCTTAGCCGAGTTAGCTCATAATTTTAAAAAGGCTCTTACCAAGTTGAAGATCGTAGTAACTGTTTATGTGAAGTCGAAATTCATCCATTTTCGTTGTTTTGGAGCGATCAGGATCCCAGCATAAGACAGGAGATTCCTTGATGTAATCCATCATGTATTTAGTGTGTTAATCTTTAATATCTTTTGGATTTTATTCAAGAAACAAGCGCATTAACTACAGCATTTTCCAACTCTTGCGGCAAGCCACTATTAAATCTAATTGGTGATGTGGCAATTACATAATACTAGTGTATCTCAGAGACAACCCCTTGCACGGCCTGGCGCCAGTTTCTGGCATTCATCTCAACCTCTGTGATCTCAACTGACTGCTCATGCGAGAATTTTGTCGAAAAGCAGTTTTACTATTGAGCAAACGAGTATGGTCAAATTCATGAATAAACTGTATTTCAATCGAACAAAATCGAAATTTATTTAAACTTGTTGACGCAGAACGGAACCCCTGTCGATCCCCCAAACCACTGCGTGACCTCCCCCTAAAGCCTAAAATAAACAATTTTTATGCAGTAAACAACTGTGCAAATTTTTGACCACTGTAAAGCAATTCTTCTTCTACCAAAATTCTCTAAGTTAGTCAAGTTACTACAAAATCTCCCATACTTTGGTTTTCCGCGCAATTTTCTCTTTCCGCGTCAAAATTTCGCGCAATTTGAAGGAACCCGTTCGTTTCTAGTGACCAGGGGCAGTACCATAAGCAATTAATAATTCCTGATAAATCCATTGGCAGGGGAAAGCAAAAAACATATACAGCAAAAACGTTCGATTTGTTTTATTTTGTTGTTGTTTAAAGACTTACAAAACCCCAGTAAAACTTGATTATTTATTTATTTGTTTTATATGATTTCGCTAAATATGTCGTAAAAATAGCGAATAACAATTATCGCGGGAAAATAATCATTGTGCAGTCGTCACGCGAACATTCCAATTCACAATCAAGGAAGTACTTTAGCTCTTCTTTTGCAATAATGGCTGGAGATTTTGAAAGCCTTGAAAAATGCTTGGGAAAAAATATTCCTGAGGAAGAATTGAGCGAGGCAAAGCGAGTATTATACGGCAAAGCTTGTAGGTAAGTAAGACACAATTGGACGTTGTATTCTGACATATTTTAATATATAATTGTGATATTCTTTCATGTTTTATTGTCGTTTGTAATAGATTGACATTAATTGCGACAAATGTAGCAATTACGTAAATTTGTTGTAGCAATTGCGTAAGTTAAATGGCTTTCGAAATGTTTTTAATGCATGTTGGAAAACACTTAGATAAAATGGTGCATGAATGCAGCTAGCTTGAATAAACCTTTCTTTCCTCTTTCTCGCAGCCAACTAGAATTTTCCCAAGATATCATCAGGCAAGCAAGTGAGAAAAAACTTGAAATAGCTGGTTATAAAATTGATGCTGGTGTTGAGCAATTACGCAATGCTAGGATTGTCAGGATTGGTGCTGTGCAACACAAGATCATTCTTCCAACTTCAGCACCAGTTGCAGAACAAGTAATGTATAATACAATACTGAAACCAATTCACACATGTTGTAATATAAAGACTCATAAACATAACTGAATCTGACACAAAGCTTAAAAAACCCATATCTATCCAAAGCCCATCTGATTACAACCCCACCCCACACATACACCCACCCCACCCCACCCCACCCCCACCCCCACCCAAAAAAAAAAGTCCTTTGAAAAATATAAGCTTGGGGGCATTATTTCAGGATGTTATCGTATGTGACTTTGAGAAAGCAGACCTCTGTTATATTAAGCCCTCGGAAATTAAGTCACTAATTAATTACCAATTTACCATTACTGTTCAATGATGTTGTTCTTTTAATTTTCAGCTGCAAGCTTTTCATTCAAGGATTGGAGAGATAGTCAAGATTGCTAGTCTTTGTGGTGTTAATGTCATTTGCTTTCAGGAGGCATGGAGTAGGTTTGCAGTTACATGCATGTATTAATTATTTAATAAGTGGTAGTATCATACATTCTGCCAGTTGTCAGCTAACTGGTATTTATAAACATGTGAATGGTTTTTTGCTTCTGTGCAGATATGCCATTTTGTTTTTGTACAAGAGAAAAATATCCATGGGTAGAGTTTGCACAGTCAGCAGAACATGGACCAACTACTAAAGTTTGTCAACAGGTACACTGCTCTGTTCAGCCATGTACTAGATACTACATGTACTGTTGTTGCAGAGATAATTATTTTCTGCAATTAAATACATGGTTTATAATATCTTTACCATTCACATTGTAGACATGATTATTTGCATTGGAACTCAATTGATGATTTTCTTGATTGCTGCATGAATATTACTTAATCAAACAATTTTCTGTTTCTAGTGGGCAAAACAATACAATATGGTGATTATCTCGCCAATCTTAGAGAGAGATGAAGTTCATGGAGAGACTCTTTGGAACACTGCAGGTTAATCTAAATTTCAACATTTTTAAAATTTATAATTATAATGTACTGTACAGTTGAGCAAGACTCTTCTAGAAATTAACATGGGTTTTTATAACAGAGGTCAGAAGATTTATATAATTTGAAAATTTGAAAGAAAATGAATATATTTTTGATGCAGCTTGCTTTTGAAAATAATAATAATATTAATTTTGCTTTTAATTTTTCTCTAGTTGTAATTTCAAACACTGGCGAAGTGATAGACAAGACAAGAAAAAACCACATCCCACGTGTGGGTGATTTCAATGAGGCAAGTTAATAAGTTACTGTATACAGTATAATATATGTAATCATATAAAATAGTTATTTATTTAATAATTATATAATGTGTAAATTCTAATATAATTAAGTTCTAGTTAAATTATAATTCATATTATTTTATAGTCAACTTATTACATGGAAGGCAACCTTGGTCATCCTGTTTTTGAAACTCAGTTTGGTAAGTGCATAATTTTCATGAATCTTACAGTACTGTTTTGTCATTCTTTTTCTAAACATGTTGTTTTGTAAAATAGGTCGAATTGGCATCAACATTTGCTATGGACGTCATCATCCATTAAATTGGTACATGTTGGGATTGAATCAAGCTGAGATTGTTTTTAATCCTTCTGCAACTGTTGGTGCTTTGAGGTACAATGCATGCAGGTGTCAATGCTGAAAAATTATACAGATAAACTAGCTAGAGTAAAAGCATTAATTCATTTTTACCAACGTTTTTTCTACAGTGAACCAATGTGGCCTATAGAAGCTCGATGTGCTGCCATAGCTAACAATTACTATGTTGTAGCCATCAACAGAGTTGGAACAGTAAGTAATAGCTGTGGAGGAGGCTACATGCAGAGTAATAAAAGTAGCGTGCTGCGTAGGCAGTGTAGAAACAACAATTGAAATATAGTAAGGTTAGATATACTGCCGAAACAGAGAACGTAGGACCCTTCGTCAGAGAGAAACGTAAAGAGTGTAAACAAACAATGAGCTTATATAGGGAAGCTAATCATGTGACAAAAAATAAGCCAATCAGATAAAAATGACAATGACAAACTGATGAGATGTGAAAAATTAGCCAATCCAATCAAAATAACAATAACAAATCGATAATGAGATGCGAAAGACATTTGCTATTCATACCGTCGACTCCTACATTCTCTGTGTCGGCAGTATATCTAACCTTACTATATTTCGATACATGCAGAGTAGTTGGTAACATTTTTGGTAAAGAAGTGAAAGCCAATTACCAATTCTTTGAAAGTTTTCATGGCAATAATGTAATTAATATAGAATGTGGAAACACCACATAATTTTTATTTGTTAATCTATCGGGCTGTTGACTCAGGCCTGAGTCGACAGGCTAAAAGCTAGCAAATAATTAATTATATGTGGTGTTTCCACACAACTTACCTACATTAAGTGAAAGCTAGCATGCCATGTTAATTTGGAGAAAAGTTTATTATTAAAGTATAGTTTATTGAACTGTTTCAGTCACTAGGGAGCTGTGGGAGCCGCAGCTTTTGATATAAAACAACAGACATGTAACTACAAAACTGATGCAATATGCCATTGTGTCAGGAAATAAACTGTAAACAGTGTATTCAGTCTACTGAGTGTATGCATCTTGAGTATCTATGTGACGTTTGCGTGTTTTGAGTATTTTATATGACGTTTTTTAACTGTTAGAGTCTGTAAAATGTACTAAAATCTTCCTCCAAAAGCTAGGAAATGGCATTTCAGCGACTCTCGAGTTTCAAAATTTCCCTAGGGAGCATGCACCCAGACCAATAAAAATTTATTTTGATTTCTGCTCCCCCCTTTCACAGTCCTGGCTATGCCACTGCACTATAATCAATCATTATAATTATAATTGGAGTAACGAGCAAGTTTTTAATACTTCTAGGAGACGTTTGAGAAGGAATTCACCTCTGGAGATGGAAAGCCAGGTGAAGATTGGACCAGAATATTAATTCTCACTAAGTGTAGAACATCCAAAAATATTGATAATAAAACAAAATAATTATTAATAGTAGTAATACAACATAATAATCATGGAAAAAATTAATACATAATTTATCAATAATTGTATTTGGATTTTTTTTTCCAGCTCACCATGATTTTGGACATTTTTATGGTAAGAATAAAGTTGGATTTTCCAAAGAATTTTAATTTGTCCATTATTTTTTGCAGTCCTTAATCTTTCTTTCTTTCTGAAAGGTTCAAGTTATGTTGCAGCACCAGATGCATCTAGAACCCCTGTAAGTTAGTTTATCATTTAACTTTGTCTTAAGATGTGAGAATATTTTTCATGCTGTGATAATCATGAAGTAGTGTAACACCTTAAATTAGAGTGGTCCTTACAGTAAGTGTTGGTATCAAACCAACTTAGTGAACAATTGTTTGCCAACAAGATCTCTCACTGACAGGCTTTCATGCCCTAGGGTCTTTCACGGGTGTCAGATGGCCTTTTGGTGACTGAAGTTGACCTCAATTTGTGTCGTCAAATCAAAGACAAATGGGGATTTCAGGTACTGAGGTTGTTTAATTAATATAGCAAAGCCATGCAGACATGTTTAATGTTTAAATATGTATTTAATATATAATAATTCTCACAATATAAGTCTGTACAAATATTTGAAATTTCCAATGCCTTAACCAACACCATACTTCAACATTAATTTATTTAGTCACAATTAAGGTTTTTCATGCACTTATCATTTCTCCTAGTACGCTCTTGCATGTGTGCAAGGTGAAGAGGGTAGCAAAACACTGTACTGTACAATGGTCATTTGGTGGGGGACAACAGTACAGTGTATTGTATGGGAGTAAAAAGGCTAAACGTTTTCTTGAATGTTTCATAGATGACTTCTCGTCTTGAAATGTATGCAGACAAATTATCCAGTGCAGCTAAACCAGACTACAAACCAGAAATCATTCGGGAAGGTGACAATAGTACATTGTAAATATTTAGGTTTTGTTAATTATTGAACACACTTTCTGCTGACCAAGACTTCTGCTGAACGAATTCTGGTATGAATATTAATAATTATATAATTTTCTCAAATACTGGAGCAAGGATGTAACCAGTGAAAAAGAAGTTTATGCTAGGAATCAATGTCTTAAAGGTCACTTTCTAAATTAAGTTCAGATTATATTGGTGGATTTTTTATATAGTTTTTTTATAGTTTTTTTTCACCCTGTCTACTCAAATCTATAAATATAATATCATCATCTGTCCCATAGCTATGCCTTGCTAATTCAAATGAAGAGATACTTGCACAACACTGTGTTGCCTCTTTTGAAGGGTTTTTGTAAAATATTGCTTGTTTTTCCAAGTCATAACCACACAATATTATGTAATGTCCTCTATAATGCTCCACATGGCCCCATGCTGGAAAGACATTTAAATACCATTGATAATCCTCTTCACATACATTGCATCGAATTAACATTGAGTTGACCAAAACAACAGCAATCCATTGTTGGTTTAATTTTGAAATAATATCTTCCATGTTAACACAGCTGAAATAAAATAATTTATAAAAATTGGGTCCTTTTAATTAAATATGCTAACCAAAGTTATCAAATTACAAACAATTATAATTATAATTATATTAATATTTTAATTATAATTATAATTATAATTATCATTATTATCATATAACAGTTATAATAATTTTAAAAATTATAATAATTATAATTATAATCATAATTATAATTATAATAATTATAATGATAGTAATCATAATTATAATAATCATAATAATTGTAATAATTATAATAATAGTAATCATAATAATTATAATAATTATGATAATTATGATAATTATAATAATCATAATTATGATAATTATAATGATAATTATAATAATAGTAATCATAATTATAATTATTGTAATAATTATCATAATTATAGTAATTATAATTGTAATAATTATAATTATAATAATTATGATAATTATAATTAGGATAATTATTGTAATTATAATAATTTATACAATAATTATGTTTATTTTGACAGAGTAAACTGTGGTAAACATCTATTCACCAGCATATATATTCATACACCTACCCTCTGACAATGTTGATCCCCAATTCTTGAGCATTTTCAAATAATTTATTAACTCTGGCTTCATCTTCATCAAAACATGTTTGATAATATTCCTGATTTTTGTAGCCAGGATCCACTCCACAAGTAATTGTATAAAATACACAATCTAGCTTAAAATGTACCAAGATATTTGCTAGATCTATTGTCCACACACTTGTACCAAAACCTAGAGTTTTGCCCAGACTAGAAAGCACTTCTGAATCAAAATCCTCACCCAAATATTTCTTTAAAATCATTTCTATACAAGCAATTCCACAATCCCAATCACTCTTCTGACGAACATGGGGTAATTCTATCACCTTGGAACACATGGAAAATAATATTTCTTTTAAAAAACGTCTGAAATTTTGGGATTTTTTAATACAACAAAATATTTCATAATAATGGAGTACATGTGGGGATAAAAGTGAAATAAAGGGATTGAAGTTCCGTCTTATTCTTCCTCGAAGTCCTTCAATTACCATATGGTTCGCTCGCGGGACGTTCGTTTTTGATCGCTGCCGAAAGAACTCTTGTTCAGCGTTTGACATTTCTTCAATCCCTATTAATCGACAGGGTATTTCACAACTCAGAAGTATTTTTTAACAGTAATAATATTCATCATGTCTATTGGAATACCTATAAAAGTTTTACACGAAGCAGAAGGCCATATAGTAACGTTAGAGACTTTAACAGGTGAAGTTTATAGAGGCAAGTTAGTCGAAGCTGAGGACAATATGAACATCCAAATGCACGATATTACTTTAACATCGCGAGATGGCAGAGTATCACAGCTGCAGAATGTGTTTATACGTGGAAGTAAAGTGCGCTTTATAATATTACCTGACATGTTAAAGAATGCTCCGATGTTTAAAAAGCAAAAAGATAAAGGATCATCTGCTGGGAGAGGAAAGTCTGCCATTTTAAGAGCACAAGGTAGAAAAATATAATTATTTAAACTGAACTATTCCTTGATAAATTTAGTGAGGTTTAACTGTTGAGCTGGGGGTGGGGTGGGGTGTGTGTACTTGAATTGATCCAGCATCTGCATATATTGGGGTGAGGCGGTTAATCGATAAACCGGAAAAAACCGATGTTTTTCGAAAACCGATTCGACCGATGTTGCTCCAGGCAAAAAACCGAAAAAACCCGTTTGAATCCCGCTGCAAAGAAGGCAAAACTCAGCCTTGGGGCATTGACCAGCCTGAAAAAGAAAGAAACGGCGTCACCAGCAGCCTCTCCACATAGCCGTCTCTCCAAGGAGATTGACACTTACCTCAGTTATCCAGTCATTGACGGAGACGACGAACCTTTAGAATGGTGGAAGGTTAACGCAAAAGAACTTCCGTTACTGTCACAATTGGCAAGAATATACCTCGCCATTCAAGCCACCAGTTCGCCATCAGAGAGGCTTTTTAGCAAAGCGGGGCAAGTTGCTACACCAGCGCGAGCGCAACTAAAGCCCGAGAAAGTTGACAAACTTGTCTTCCTAGCGGAGAAGTTGTAAGGATAGACTATCGCATTCGCTTGTATATAGATAGAAAGAAAGCCAGTTTTACTGTTACTTAGTCATTTCCTTGTGTGTAGAACGTATATAGCTACAATGTTTGAAAATTTAATTCTTGTAAATATTACGATACATTGTACTAACTGTTTTAAAAACTAAAGTCTTGAACGTGTAGCGTGAAGTTTAATCAAGTAAATCTACAGATATAAATATCGATTTTTTCGGTTTTTTCCAGGTGGTTTTCGGTTTTCGGTTTTTACCCTGAACCGCCTCACCCTAGCATATATTGACATCATGCATCTATAAACTACAAGCTTCAACAATGTTGAAGCTTCTAGTTAGGTGCGTGATGTCAGGTTAATTTGTGAGGCAAAGTAGTGGCATCGTATACACAAAGCCAGGTTTCCATTTAGCTGTAACGGTGTTTTAAGGCTGTTTTCCATAAGGTCTTCTCAATCACCTTGATTACTGAAAACTGTCCAATCAGATTAAAGATGTCTTGGATGGACTGGGCAATCAGACTCTTGAGATACTGATGTGGTCAAATGGAAACCAGGATCATCAACTGTTGGAGGGTGTATAGTTAATGCATAACTGGGCACAGACTTCCCCCCTTACCGTAGGGGATTACTGGAATGATAATCTCACTGTTGATGTGCAAAAGCACACAGGGTCCTAAAGGCGCAAGGTTTAACATCTTTTAAACTGTTTTCTAGCTGCTGCAAGAGGTCGAGGAGATCATTTTGGAGGCAGAGGAAGAGGAGGAAGAGGAGGCAGAGGAGGTCGTGGATTTCAAAGTCGACAATAACATACACACTAGACTAGTTTGACCAACATTAGATAGTGTTTGCAATGTCCTTGATATCATGAAGAAAACATTGTGTTGCTTTGTAAAGTACAAATGTAAATATAATTGCATGTAAAACAAACTTATTAACAAGTTAGGAGCCTATGTTAGTCTTTATGGTTGTCTGGTATAAATTATCTTGATTTATAATACATTTGCAGTGAGTGATTAAACAATGATAAAAACACTTTTATTATCTTTTACATTATTTGTATTTATAAGTACTAAGACATTTTATGTGAATAGTGATGAGGCAGTTCATTAAAAATTAATATTCAATTATTAATAAGATTTTGCTTCATGTTATAGTGCACGTTTTATGGGAATTGTGGTGTGGGTATTTTAACAGAATCCAGTCTGTGAGAATATATAATTGTGAGTAGCTCTGATGCTATTTTGGAGGCATTGCTGTTGCTGTAATTACAAGCGCAATTTCCTAAGTTTTTCTTTGGTCAGGAATTTGTTGATCCAAAATGATGGTTAAATGAAGTCTCAAGGGTCTTGGCTGGCAGTGGGCATGTTTGAAGGACGAGAGTCATGTGGTCAAGACAATGTCAACTGTTATGAGGTATAGGTGGGTTAGCCTTTAGGCTGGGTGTAGGAAGTGTCTTTTTACTTGACAAAAATGCTTGAAACTTGTCCAAAGGTTTCAAGAGAGTGTTCCTTACACTCATTTTAGTTTGGCCTGCATACCCCTGGCCTCGTACCCAGATATTGAGATGAAGCTGTTGCAGAGCATGCTGGTGTGCTTGGGAGCAGATATGGGGGTGGGTACAAAGAAGCAAGGTGAATTACTGGTAAAAGGCATTTCATTAATTTTATGTACAGTATATCAGATTGGTTGCATCAGTGGAAAATAAGAGTAATGCCACTAGTAAAAATATTTTATAAGTATTTGTGATTTTTTATTTACAATTATTATAATTTATATATTACAATTTATTATAAATTATTAATTATTCCAATAATTATCATAATTTATTCATTGCGACCTCGGTCGACCGTATTTGATCTTATTAGAGTCACGTGGTGTGTGTTTCAACCAATGAGATGATTCCGCGTCCAAATGATGAATTTAGTATTTTCAGAAAGCACGATCGATGCACATTGAATGATTTGAACTGCTTGACTTCTTTTTAATTCACCAAACCTTATATTTAATCATTATTTTTAGTTGGTCAAAGACTCTGCCTACCTTTTAGATCTTGTCTGCTGTTTTATAATGGATTTACCCCACACAAAAAGTGTAGAACAAGTGTTTGACTTCTTTGGAGTCGATGAAGCGACCGGTCTTGGTTTGAATGAGGTGAAGCTAAGCCAAGAGAAATATGGTCCAAACGGTATGTAGAAAGCATTTCTTTTGTATGTGTTTTTAAAGTTCTGTAATGCCTTGACATTAATGATGATGAATACAACCGAACATGAGTAAAATGATTAAATCTTCATGCACTACCATCTGAAATGCAACATGGCACAACCGGCATAATTTCTTGTCGTTTGCTTCAGGGCTGATATAATGATATTATCTTCCTTTTTTATTCCTTTTATGTCCTTGGTTTCTGTCCCTAAAGAATTGCCAGCTGAAGAAGGTTAGTTTGTCTGTTTAAAGGCGTTCAATGGTAACGTAATAGTTTGTGTTAGATGGCATGTGGGTCGATAAACGGCTGAAATTTTCTAATATTTGTCACGTTTTAGGAAAACCTTTATGGAAGCTAGTTTTGGAGCAATTTGATGATTTATTAATCAAAATTCTTCTCTTGGCTGCAGTAGTATCATTTGTAAGTATATTTCACTGTGATTTCATTCAAAATCTTAATATATAATAACATATATTCAAACCAGTCATCGAGTAGATATTATTTGACAATCCTCACGTGTTGAACAGCTCAACAAGATGTAGGAGTAATGATGGTTGAAATTTCTGCAGGTGTTGGCGCTTTTCGAAGATGGAGAAGATCAGACTACAGCGTTTGTTGAGCCATTCGTTATTCTGGTTATTCTGATTTTAAATGCAATAATTGGCGTGTGGCAGGTGAGTGTTTTTTCACTAGTTCAAAAAACAGCTTGAAACTCAACCCTTTTACATAATAGTGATGTTTGTGTAGAGACAATCAATACACACTGTCAAGATCTCTCTCTGGGGTCAACCTCTTGTCAATAACACTGATTTTAATTCCTTCTCTAGACCAGCATCATCTCAATATTGTTTTGAAAATAATTAAGGCTTCAGATATCTTATTGTTAGAGTTAACATGAAAGAACCTTCCCGACATCGCGATAATTTTTAATAAATTTAAACTTTTTTTGTATTTACTTTACACAAGATAAAGATCCTGAGAAAAGTTGCAATGTTTTTTTTAGGAAATTTTGTATATAAATATGCATGTTATACAGTATATTGAACACAATAATGAACACTCTCAATCTACTTGCCTCACCCTTTAATAAAAAATTTTCTCATTTTCTGGTGAAAATCCAATTTCTGGTGAAAATCCATTTTCAATATAATCTTACCAGCTGTCTTGTACTTCGACACTGGTGGTTTTTTATCCAGTATTTACTGACTTTCTCTGTAGTTTGACGGCCAAATCATAAAAACTTAAAAGATATAAAAATGAGAAGAAAAAAAATATGAACAGACAAACATCCATAAATTATTAACACATTATCTGTTAGATATTTTTTTGTGCATCCTGTTAAAATTTTAAGATTATTAGTTTTATTGGAAACCAACAACCTGCAAACTCTGGTAGATACATGACTACGTACTTTTACTATTTTATAATGTATATTATAAAGTGTGTTCAGTTGATGAATTTAGCTGCCTTACTGCATCAGATGAATCTCCTACTTTGAAACTTAATGAAACTCCTGAATTATAATGAAAACAAATTAATATGGACTTAACCCATTACTGCCTGAGCTGGCCAAAAATGGCCCCTTCAATATTTTACTCTGTCTAATACCAGATGATTTTATTTATTCAAGGGAGAACCTTTAGACAGCCTAGGTGACAATGGGCTAAAGTGAAGAGAAGTTTGGCATGAGTAAAACCTACCAAATAAAGAATTGTAGCCTATTTTTATCTTTTCTTAACTATTTTTAACTGTTTTTTGTGCCCGAGAAAACCTTAAATTTGTTGTGGGTGACACAGCTGGGCCACTATTACAATATGTTGCTGTCATCGTGTTTACCACTCGACGAAATTGCAATCTGCATACAAGCAACATTTGAAATATAGTAAGGTTAGATATACTGCCAAAACAGAGAACGTATAGTAGGAGTTTAACGTTTCGAGTGAAGGCCCTTCGTCAGAGAGAAGGGGCCTTCGCTCGAAACATTAGACTCCTACATTCTCTGTTTCGGCAGTATATCTAACCTTACTATATTTCAATTGTTGTTTCTACACTGCCTATGCAGCACGCTACTTTTATTACAAGCAACATTACTGTTTTTCTCTGAAAACAATATCAAACCAACTACTCAAAGCTATTCATGCTAAAACAGCTTGCATCTGGTGTGTTAACTTGTTGGCTGCCCGGGTAAACCCCTTGCTGACCTGTTACTTGCCTCATCATTAATCATTACATGAACATTTTTCTTATCTGGCAATAGCCAGAGTAAAATAAAAGTCTGAAGAATGACTCAACTAGCAAGAGCTGGATAATATAACTAAGGATGTGGTTTTGTATGGTCTAGCAAGGAACTGCTTAAGCAAGACAGATAGGACGAATTACCGGTAACCCTTTCTTGCCTAGTCAAGCTCTTGCTTGATAAAGTAAAGTTGTCTAATGTTTAACAGAGTTAACACCTACGTACACTATACTTACCATTGTGGAAGGTTAGGTGCAGGTCTTGCTACAGGGTTTTCACACCAATCATGTTACTTGGATTCAGGTCAAGATAACACGAGCTGATCTTGATCCTTGATCTGACCACCAAACCCTGTTGTGGACTGCACCTATCACACCAAGAGCACTTGGTGGAAGTTATGTTATCTTGCTTCTTTGTTGTAAAAAATGGTGGGATGCTCAAATCTCCCGACTTTGCTATTCTCCTATAAGTGTGTGCTGCACTGGCTAAGGTCATGCACTAATGATTGACCTTACCACATAGTGCTTGTCCACTAATCTTCTAATGATACTGAGCCTGCACAGTTCCCTTGTTGTTAACCTTGGTTATTGCATAACCTCATTAAAATACTGTAACAGCGGAACTAAAGGATTAGACAGATGGCCCCAGTTAACCCTTGAATCTCTTATAGGGACTCTTGATGAGTAAAAATTAACATTAACCCCTCCGTATGAAGCACATACTTTAGTATTTTACTCTGGCTAACACCAGACGATTTGACAATTAACAAAGCAGGTAGCTATTGATCTTGGCATTTTACATTCAATTGATTAATGATGGACAATTTTCTCATTTGAAGGGAGGGGGTGACAGTATGGTATGGCAATTGAAAGGTTAACACATATTTCAATTAAAGTTTGGACAACATGTCATCTTGTCAGACAACTTGTCAAAGAGTGGGGAAAGTTTTTTGCACCATTATAGTCTGGTTTGAAATCCGAAAATGTATAATTGAAATGAACATTCCAAACTTACGTGGAAATGTTTAGGGCTACAAATTTAAGTGGCCAAAAGTCTGAGTGGCCAAATTTTCCTTTTCAAATATTCTGCTACGCCTATGATGACTGACAATATTGCCATAGTTCTATATAATGTCTGTGTATAATTAATATACTAATGTTTTTATTGCAGGAACTAAATGCTGAAAGTGCTATAGAAGCATTGAAAGAGTATGAACCAGAAATTGCCAAAGTTGTACGGCAGAATAAAACTGGTGTACAGAAAATAAAAGCAAGAGATGTAGTACCTGGTGACATAGTACACGTCTCAGGTATGATTCTCCTCAGCATCTTGGCAAAGGCAGTACTAGAATACATTATTTTTAAGACTAAACTAGGACTAATCATGAAAATGAGATGTCTTGAAAGACTTTCCAGCTACCATGCTTGTGCAGTACTCTGAGCATAAAACTATAGAAGCTGTTGCCATGAGCTTGGCTGCAAGTTTTATTTATATATTAAGTGTTGTAAATAATAATGAAAAGTATGGGGCATATTACAAGTAATATTTGGCATTTAACACCTTTACCACTCAGAATGTTGTTTTTTTACCAAAGAATATTTAGTGCAATGAAGTGAAATGGCAAATATTGCTTGTTGTTATTTTAATTTAATATAGTTAATTCTCCACCTCCACATTAATCTTCTTATAGTATTAGACTAATCACCATATGGCCAGATTATTTTTAAATTTCTTGGTTTATATTAGTTGGTGACAAAGTTCCAGCTGATATTCGTGTCACAACAGTATTATCTACAACATTGCGAATAGATCAATCTATCTTGACAGGTATATTAAACTTTAATTTTCATAAAATTTCTCTCAATTTCTGTGGCCTTCTTTACTTTGTTTTATTTACTAGAATTATATTTTTATTTAATGTAAAGTTCTGTACTTTTTTCTGTGTAGGAGAAAGTGTTAGTGTTTTAAAACATACCAGTGTGATCCCTGATGAAAGAGCTGTGAATCAAGATAAAACTAACATGTTATTTTCTGTGAGTTTTTTCAATCAAATATATTTGTACCAGTGTAATACAAGTATGAAACAACAATACGTTTATGCCTTCCATCCTGATCTTTTTCCTAGGGTACAAACATTGCTTCTGGTCGAGCTATAGGTGTTGTTGTTGGCATTGGTTGCAACACTCAAATAGGTAATTACACTTACAGGCTTCCTAATCAACAACCATTTCGCCAGCTTCAATGTAATAATAATATTTTTAAGTTCTCATTCTACCCTAGAATTATTGTGACTTGGAACAATCTCCCGATTAACGAACTCCCAATTACTGCGGATTTAGGTTGAGTGTTTTGGGTCATCCGTTTCCGCTTATAGTTTGGCCAATGAAATCACAGCGTTGCTGGGGTTCAAATTCAATGTTGCCAAGGACCAAGGTTCAAATTTCAGTAAAATGTGGACTGTTTAACTTGTTTACGCGCATACCTTTCTAGCGGGAGACGGACGTTTAATATCACGTGAGGGCTGACGAGGCTCTGGTTTTATACTCATTGCACACACAAGCATAGCACCTGGAATAAGCGTTGTGGATGTACTGGCTTGGTCAACGGGACGACTACTTGTGGTCGCAGTCTTGTTATTGGAGGGCAATGGCGACTCACTTTCAATGACGCGTACGTTAAACGTTTTCAGGCCACTCTCAAGCAGCCGAGTTATCTGGTGGGTGCTGTATTTCGGAGATAAATCAATTTCATTGTTCTCGCAATCCTTCACACAGTATCTTAAAGGTCCTCGTATCTTCTTAAGGTATTAAGGTATTTCATCCAATATGTGAGAAGTAAAATCCTCATAGCCCAATGTCTGAAGTCCTTCTTTGGTGACATAAATTGGGGTCCTACGCGTCGATGAATAATATGAATATTCTACATTGACTTCTATAAATTCAATTCCATCACTGCTATTATATACCAGATTATCCAAAATCCTCACAAGAAATAGACAAAAGAACTAGGCGCAGTTCAGGCAAGAGATAAGTGTTCGCCCTAGCAACGTGCTATTTTGGCGCTAGCAACGCCGTGATTTCATTGGCCAAACTATAAGCGGAAACGGTGACCCGAAACACTCAACCTAAATCCGCAGTAACATTAATATGTTTAAATCTATTGCTATGCTTGTTATAAGATTGTCTATATAACGTGCTCCACATCGAAATTTTATTTATTTATTTTTTAATTTTTTTTTTATTACTTGTTTCAATTTTATAATTCTTATTTGTCATAATTGCATGTATATATTTCACATTTTTAGATTCTTACTCTATGTAAATATGTTTATACCTCCTAGTATAGTTTTACTGAATTAGGAGTACATCATTAACCCTATCCAGACTGGGGGTGGTGGGGGGTGGAAAGTGCCCGCGCTGAATTTAAAAGTTAATATCTCCCAAACCAGTACAGGTATGGTTCTGAAATTTTATGAATTTTCCTAAATATGTATGGGCTTTTATGTGTGGAAAATTTGGTGAAAAAATATTACCAAAACAAAGTTACAGCGGAGTCGTGAACACCTACCAACACTAAATTTCAGCAGACAATTTTTATTATGTTTGCTTTTATAATAGTTGCAACAAAAGTAAGCACTTTTTGATAAAGAGAAACTATTTTTTTGATATACTACATTTTTTATGTTAACAAAACAATAAGAAAAAGAATTTTGGAAATTCTAAAAATCCAGGGTTTTTGCAATTAATGACATCATAATGATGTCACAATTAGTTGCCATGACAACATAAGTGTAACACATACTTGAACAAGGCATACCATCCCCCTGTAAAAGTTTCGTCGGAATACACCAAATGGTTCAGGAGATATTGACCACGGGCACTCCCCCCCCCCCGCAGTCCCAGAAGTAAAAAAAAAGCCCAGTCTGGATAGGGTTAAAGATTAAAGATTACACTTTATAGCTTCCATGTTGCTATTTTTTGCTATTTTTGCTTCCAAGTTTTTTTGTTGGTTTTTTTATGTTTAGTTGCCAGTGGAAAGCTTAAATGTGTACTTCAACTGTCATTTTTCTTGAAATAGTGGTCAATTAGTACAGATATTTAAGGTGAATTTTTTTTAAGGCAAAATCAGGGATGAAATGGTTGAAACCACATCTGAAAAGACTCCATTACAATGTAAACTTGATGAATTTGGTGAACAATTGTCCAAGGTAAGAAAAATTAATCAACTTATATTCGGTAATTGTCAATGATGTTTGCAGTTTAATAGTACAGTTAATATTTGATATGTTAAAAATTATGGTAATCAATAATCCCTTGTTTTTTCTTCTAGATTATCACTCTTATTTGCATTGCAGTCTGGGCGATCAATATTGGTCACTTTAATGATCCTGTTCACGGTGGTTCGTGGGTAAAGGTATGCAAACAACTTGTTGTTTTTTTACAAACTTTAATTTAATTCTTTGAACGTTTTCATGGCAATAAAGTAATATAAATAAGTTTTGTGGAAACACCACATAAAATATTTCTTTGCTAAGCTTTCGGCCTGTTGACTCAGGCCTTCATCAGAGCTATAATTTATTGCTTTATTGCTCTGATGAAGGCCTGAGTCAACAGGCTGAAAGCTTAGCAAAGAAATATTTTACATGGTGTTTCCACAAAACTTATTTATAAAACTTTAATTTGTTTTCATTATTTTTTCTAATTTCAGGGTGCAGTGTATTATTTCAAAATAGCCGTGGCATTAGCTGTGGCTGCCATTCCTGAAGGATTACCAGCTGTGATTACAACATGTCTTGCATTGGGTAAGCTGTGATAAACACAATAGGTAACAATTCTTTAGACAACTTGGGTGCACAAATGTGGGTAACTTCTACATCACTCTATTTTTCCTTAGGTACTCGAAGAATGGCCAAGAAAAATGCTATTGTTCGTAGCCTACCTTCTGTTGAAACATTGGGTTGTACTTCTGTTATTTGCTCTGATAAAACGGGAACTCTTACAACCAATCAAATGTCAGTATGCAAGGTAAGGGAACCAGCTGTATATTTGTAACTGAACAGATTGAACATAGTCTCAGGTTAAAGCATGTTTTTTGTTTCAAAGTTTGAATAATAATCTGCTTGGTTAGTTGCCTGTTTATTAATCACCATTTTCTTTTTTTATTTATTAGTTTTTTATTATAGATCAACTGAAAAGGACAACTAAAAAACCAACTTTTAATCATTTTGACATCAGTGGTACAACTTATGCTCCTCAAGGAGAACTGTAAGTAAATCCAGGACATTTTATGTCAGCAAGCTTAGAAATAGGCACACAATGTGTCTGTGTGTCCACTGACATGTTAAATCCAGGACATTTTATGTCAGCAAGCTTAGAAATAGGCACACAATGTGTGCATGTGTCCACTGACCTGTTTGAGAAACTCAGGACCAGACAAAGTTCTATGATAAGCACTTATTTATTAATGATTATACAAATGCATCTTTCAATGGCTAAACAGAGATATAGTCCACTTTTCAGGCTCTATAAAGAGAGATACGAATCATAAAATGTTAAAATCAAATGCTAAACAAAATTACTGTATAAAATAGACACAAAAATGCCAGAAAAATTTATGTGAATACCTTGTGTTTACTTTGGTGAATTGTTTTGAAAGTTTGCAAAGTTCAAGATGGCCTATGCTGTACAATTGTACGTATATTCTACTTTATCCTGAATATTGTGTGTTTTCTGTTATTAGGACACTTGATGACATGCCTGCAGATGTAAAAGATTATGAAGCCATTCAGGAATTAGCAATTATATGTTCACTATGTAATGATTCTGGAGTAGATTACAATGAGGTATACTGTAGTTCAGAATTCAGATTTTAAACACCAGACTACACCTCAGTTTTTTAAATCACTTTCTCCTATATTAACCATATACAAATATTGTTTATCTTATTAGAGTAAAAAAGCTTATGAAAAGGTTGGCGAGGCCACTGAAACAGCTTTGGTTGTTCTTGTTGAGAAGTTGAATGTTTTTGGATTAAATTTAGCAGGCAAAGACCCTCATGAATTAGCCAATCTGTGTAACAATGAGATTTTTAAACATTTCTCGAAGGTAATGTTGCATTTAAAGTGCCTATGAAATGAAAATTAAGTTTGTCTTATTTGTGAGAACACTTAAAATCATAGAGTAACATATTTTGCAGTTTTTCGTTTCCTCGCTTCGTTCTTGAGATATTTCAGTTTGTTTGATATGCAAATTAAACATTTTAACATCACATGTGCATAATGAGTTATTGAAAAAAGTTATGTATCTTTGCTATTATCAAACCACAATAATTTGAGGGAAGCATGTGGATGTGTTTCACCCAGAACACTAAACTTGGAAAGTTTCATTACATTGATTTTTGTGAACTATTTTAGGAATTCACTTTTGAGTTTTCACGAGACCGTAAATCAATGAGTGTCTACTGCATACCAAAAGATGGTCTCAGGGCAATGTTTCATAGTGGTGGCCCCAAAATGTTTGTCAAGGTAGGCTTCTGATAAAAAAAATGACAGTTTTTTCTACATTTAAAAGAGCATTATGGCTGTCTATAAAACGTGATTGCATGCAAAAATTATTTAATTCTATTTCTTAGGGTGCACCTGAAAGTATTCTAGAAAGATGTGATTTTGTTCGGATTGGTCGAGAAACATTTCCTATTACTGATGGTATAAAAAGTGAAATAATGAAGAACGTGCAAGTGTACGGCACTGGTGAGTTGCTGCTGCAAACATGTGTTTTTTCAATACATTGTGTTCCTGTAAAGCTCAAATGCAGTACAATTCGAAAGAAACGAACATTCCGGACTTATGTTGCAATATTCAGAATAGACTTGCTCCAAATCCGCCTCTTAGTGCTAGTTTTTGCGGGCGGGTGGAAAGGCGGGCGAACGGAAAGGCGGGAGAGCGGAAAAGCGGGAGGAAAGAGGCGGACTTGTTTCGCTTGCAGGTTTTTGAATCTAATTAAATATTCTGGCGGGAAATCGCTGAAATGTACATCGCCCTGTTTTGACGTGTTTCGGGTTGTCGTACATGCAATAGAAATTGGTTCTACCCCTACTAAAACGTTTTCAAGAGTCTGTTTAACCCAAATTCCAAAGATATCACTTGCATAGCAATTTAACCTGAATATAATTACTTCCCGACTTACGTCACCGGTCGAAAAATTCACCGGTGAATTTTGGCGCGCTGCAGGTGGGAAAAGTCCCTTTCAACGAGGAACCGAAAGGTCAAAAATGTCGAAAGGTCAAAAATGTTTGAAAAGGACTTGAGAAAGTCTATATTCAGAACTACATTGCGAGGTAGATACAAATTTAAGTCAACAATTTGGTTCTGTTTAACCAGGTATCTATCATTCTTCATTTCCATCAAACACTATACAACAAATAATCTTCTACTCCGTGAATTCAATTCAAAGCTTATTACTGTAAATTTAAACTTCACAATGAACTTCGCGAACGTCGGTACCTACTGTAGTTCCCAACCTTCCAACAAATGTTGCCAAATGAATTTCAAAAGCAAGCTGAAACTGACTATTAATACAGTACATGTGTTTCATTGCAGGAGAGAATACACTGAGATGTTTAGCTTTGGCTACAGTTGATAATCCACTACCCAAAGAAGAAATGGATTTAGAAACACGGGATGTAAAACAATATGAGGTAAGGTGTAGACAAGCTGTCTTTGTAGTTTACTTCTGACATCTGTTTGTCTGAAATGATGAATAAAGATTCCCCTTCACTTTTATTGTAAGTGAAAAATGTCTTAAATCTGAACTCAGACAATGAAGTTGTGTTCTTTGTTACTGTACATACATGTAGTAATCTAAATTAAAAGTGAAGTTGGTTTCTCTCAGTTTCTGGTGCTACTCTAAGTTTAAATTAACAATATTTAGGTTAAGGGGAATAAGTTGTTTTTCATCCCAGCTAGTTTAGAACTTTTCTTTGATCATTATTGAAAAGTTATTGTCATTTTTTTACAAGGATAAAATGACGTTTGTTGGTGTTGTTGGTATGTTGGATCCTCCCAGAACTGAGGTTAATGACTCCATTCAGAGATGCCATCATTCAGGAATTCAAGTTATTGTTATCACTGGAGATAACAAGGTATGTTTAGGAGCAAAGAACTGGCTATAGTTTGCATTGCTTTCTCGTTTTTATTTCTTCAGTAGACTTGAAATCAAAGGTCTTTGTAAAAAATGAACAGTATGTCTCAGATATGGTGTGATAGATCTTTTTACTCCTTATATTACATAGATTAATCTATAGGGAAGGTTGTTTGTTTGTCTTGCAGGGTACAGCTGAAGCCATTTGTAGAAGAATTGGTGTTTTTGGACCCAAAGAAGATACAACTGGTAAGAATTTTTCAATTTTAAACTTATTATCTATTAGTCCAGGATAAGTTGCGTGATTAACAGTATTTTTGTTCCTATTTTCTAGGATTATCTTACTCAGGTCGTGAATTTGATGATCTTAGTGAAGCAGAGCAGAGAGAAGCGTGTAGGAGAGCAAGGTTTGAAAAAACTACATAACGACTTGTTTGACGATATTTATGTATTTATTAGTTCTCAACTATAATGATTGCTTTCTTCCCAGGTTATTCTCTCGTGTTGAGCCATCTCATAAAAGTCGTATTGTTGAGTATCTTCAAGATGATGGTCATGTTGCTGCTATGACTGGTGATGGTGTTAATGATGCACCAGCATTGAAGAAAGCAGAAATAGGTGTTGCCATGGGATCAGGAACTGCTGTTGCCAAGACTGCTTCTGGTATCCTTTTGTTTTTTTGCTTTCAGTTGATAAAAAATAAGACGTACAAGGCAGGTTCATTGCTCACTAAAAAGGATTTTCCTAACATGCGCTCATAGCGTGATCTCTATGGATGAGCAATTTCGCTCTTACTTAGAGCAAGTGCTAATAAAATATTGTTGATTAAGAAAACATGCGCTCATATCTTGTCAATGTCTTGCTATTCAGTATCTCAAGTTTGCTGTGACGATATGATGTAACCTGTCAATCCATTCTTTGAGTAAAGCGTTTTACTCTGTACACCATAATTTTAAGTTTTAATGCAATTTGTCTTAAGAGGTTTTCTCTTTTCATTTCATTATCTTGAAGTTATAGTACAGACGTTGGGCTTTATATTGAAATGAAAATGACTTCTGATCGTCGCGTTTGAGTTTCAGGTTTGCGTTGACCCTTGGTTTATACCATCTCACAGAATAATGATAGTACGTAATCTGTCATGTTTCACGGTATTGTTGTTTGTACTTCTTGACCACTTGTCTCTCAGAAATGGTTCTTGCCGACGATAACTTTGCAACAATCGTTGCTGCCGTGGAAGAAGGACGAGCGATTTATAACAACACTAAACAATTTATTCGTTACCTTATTTCATCCAACATTGGAGAAGTGGTTAGGTAAGTATTGCTCATGTTAGGAAAATATAAAATTGTTTAGAACATAGATGTAATATTATGGCGTTTCTGATTGGCTGCTGTGCGTGCTCCATAACTCGATGGAGCACGGTATTTTAATCAGCGCAATAAATATTGTTTTCCGTTGTTTTGTGTCTGATTCTCTGTTATAAAAGAAATGGTTCATGGGAAGTTGGAGAGCACTCAAAAATCTAGAGCTAATCTCGGCTACGCCTCGACCAACTCTTACGCTTTTTTCGTGCTCTCCGAACTTCCCACGTGCATCCATAACTCGATGGAGCACGCCAAGCCATGAACCATTTCTTAAACTTAAGAAAATTTAAAAACTGAACTGAGCACTTGTATGTGATACATTTTATATAAATCCTGACCGCCAATTTCGTTTCTGCATGTCGTTGAATTTACCATATGTTTTTTTTTTTCTTTTAGTATTTTCCTTACAGCAGCACTGGGCATGCCTGAGGCTTTGATTCCTGTGCAGTTATTATGGGTGAATCTAATGACAGATGGTCCTCCCGCTACTGCGCTCAGTTTCAATCCACCTGATCTTGATATCATGGAAAAACCACCAAGAAAATCCAAAGAACCATTGATCAATCGTTGGTTATTTTTCAGATATCTTATTATAGGAGGTATTATATAAATTAAACTTGGTATTTCACTTCATTAAACTACATAAAACATAAGAAATATTTGGAATGTAACAGCTCAAGTGCAGACAGTTCTTATAGTCAGTTTCAGCTTGCTTTTGAAATCCGAAATTTCATTCGAAAGAAACGAACATTCCGAACTTACGTTGCATTGTTCAGAACTACATTGCGAGGTAGATACAAATTTAAGTCGGCAATTTGCTTCTGTTTAACCAAGTATCTATTATTCTTCATTTCCATCAAACACTGTACAACAAATAATCTTCTACTCCATGATTTCAATTCAAAGCTTATTACTGTAAATTCGAACTTCACAGTTCACAATGAAACATAAGAAATATTTCGAATGTAAGAGTTATACATTTTAAGACGAAACCGGAATGCAAACGTGTTCTGGCCACTGAGCTCCGGGGGACTCGATTCACAATTGGTATTAATTTTGTTTTTTAGTTTATGTTGGTGCAGCTACCGTAGCGGCTTCTGCTTGGTGGTTTATGTACTATGAAGGTGGACCACAACTTAATTATTATCAGTTGGTAAGAGAATATTCAACTTACTAAATATCTTAGCTAGCTATAAGGCCAATTAAGAAAAACATTTCTGTTTTTCGTCACTTTTTTTGAAAAAATTGGGGCGGGCAGGTGAAATTTTTTTTATTTTTTATTTTTATTAGTAGCGTATTTTCTTACAGAAAACGGGTTAAAAGTTGAGATTTTTTCTATTTCGTACGCTTTGGCTGCATAGCTAACGATTAAAGCTATTGCACGTTTAAAGCTAATTTTAACTTTCAAAGCTTTGCACGATTTACTATTTACGATTTACGCGATGGTACAAACAAAAGCAAAAACATGATTTACCGCTCTTTTCAAACAACAATAGCGCATTACGGTGCCAAAATGTTGGTTTCTAACCGATAACTGACGATAAAAAAATCAAACAATCGGGGCGAACGAATTTTTGGGGGCGGGCGGCGATGAAAAACAGAAATATTATTTGAATTGGCCTATGAAGTAATGTTTAAAAAACATGTACGGAATAGTCCTTCAGTTTGGCATCTCAACTGTGCATAAGATCTGGCATGTTCTGAACCAGGATAGAACAGCTGGAACAACCATATAGTAAACTAAAATTTTTATTTTTCGCAGACGCATCATATGCAGTGTCCATTAGATAAAGAAGCTTTTAAAGGCGTTAATTGTTTAATATTCTCTGATCTTCATCCTATGACCATGGCGTTGTCTGTGTTAGTGACAATTGAAATGTTCAACGCTTTAAATAGGTAAGTCACTGAGTTGAAAACACACACACACATGGCAATGTAGAGAGTTCAAAAATGAATAACAATATTGTTTTGTTGTTTTTTAGTTTAAGTGAGAACCAAAGTTTATTGTCGATGCCACCATGGCAGAATCCTTCCTTAGTTACAGCAATTGCTGCTTCTTTTCTAATGCATTTTGTAATTCTCTATTTTAAATTTACTAATGTAAGTATAATGATTTTTATGTTACTTGTTTGTGGCCTTATATTGTATCTTAAAATGTTGAAAGTTCCATACTCTACTCTACTCTACTCTACTCTACTCTACTCTACTCTACTCTACTCTACTCTACTCTACTCTACTCTACTCTACTCTACTCTACTCTACTCTACTCTACTCTACTCTACTCTACTCTACTCTACTCTACTCTACTCTACTCTACTCTACTCTACTCTACTCTACTCTACTCTACTCTACTCTCCACTCTGCTCTCCACTCTCCACTCTCCACTCCACACTCCACTGCACTCCTCTCTACTCCATTCTACTCCAACTTAATTACCATGTTTTAATTGTGTTTTTCAGACTATTTTCCGTATAACTCCTCTTAACATGACCGAGTGGATAATGGTGATCAAGATATCTTTTCCAGTTATTCTTCTTGATGAAGTGCTTAAGTTTATTTCAAGGAGATTTATTGGTAGGATGAAAATTTCAATCAACAAAACATTTCTCTGAAGAAAATTCTGACAGTTGTTTGTTTTTCATTTTCAAGGTTCCGACCCGTACAAATCAAAGACTGACTAAAGCTGGCTAAACGTCGGATAGTATCTTTGGAATATCTAAGTCATCTTACGACTTTATCCCACACGTACACCGTAATATATATAAGTGCAGTTTCAATTCACAGCGTTTATTTATGCTTAAATAACATATATATATAATTTATTAAGGCAGCGCCATGAATTCCTTTTCGCTAAAGGTTTCTCTTTACTACGTTAGACAACTGTACATTTGTCGAATCGGATATCTCAAGAACACGTTCAAGATCTATGAAACAATCCTGTTTGTCAGAAGAGGACGTCAAGTCGTCGTCTAAACTATTTGATTTTATCTCAAGGCTCCGTGAGTCACTCGCAACCGATGGAAGGAATGGTCTTATTGCTAAACATGATCAAATCAGACTGATCCAAGAATCAGAAACCCAGTTTTAACTGCAGTGAGAGGTTGGGATCGTGTCGTGAGTCTTGAGAAGAACAGAACTTGTCTTTTTGTTCACGGTTTCCCACAAACATTGAGAAACTACATGATTTTAAAATATTTCTTAATTTTTGCATTCAATTCATTGTTATTGTTCTTTGATTAACCTCTTCCCAGGGCGTTACTACAGGGAACCCTCTCTTGGGAACCTGTTCCCCCCAAGTTTCTCCGAAACTATCCTACACATCACGCTGATATTTCTCCCTGTTCTAGACACACGAATTTTTTCTTAATAACTTAACCAAAATTTCTCTGCTTGCCTGTACAACGTAGCGTAATGTCTTATAACGTATATAGGGTGCATGAATCGTGGTTGAACGCCCGTTGTTTCTGATCGGACTAATAGAAACTCGCCATTTTCGAAAAACAGACACTTTATTCACCCAACTTACTTAACACCCGACGAAAATAACTTAGATTATAGTAGAATTAATAAATTAAACTTCTATTTACAATGTTTTTTTCACCAAACCAGTGGTAACTAACTTGAACCCCGTTCATACACGGTTGCTTTCATGAGCTGTATACACGAACTAACTATTGATTGTAGATATTTTTCAAAAATATTGTCCCACTTTGGACCAAGCATACGGTTCATGCAAAACACGCCAGTTTAAATCAAATATTGGTCAATACAGCAGTTTATCTGAGCAATATTTTCTCGTGGTAATCCACTCTTTCCATGTGTTCATAAATTGAAGAGAAATTCTTGTCCAATGTTTCTTTTCCATGTAGCCATGGAAAGATGGGTAAGCAGGACAAAGTATATTGCTCTGGTAAACTCCAGGTGTAGTCGACAGAAATACGAACTAAGGGTAGTATACGGCTCGTAGAAAGCACGGCGTTTGAACTGGACTTTTTAATTCATAAAAGTTCTATTCTAAAACTTCTTTAAAAATATTAATTATACTTGCTATAAGATCGTGCAAATAATTTATGTACAGAAATCATGGCAATGATGATATCACGTCGCCAATAAATCTTCAGACTATACTGATTCAAAAAAATAGTAAATCCAGATATACTAGACTCGATGGATACAGACGAGGTTCTAATTAATTTGTGATATTCAACGCACATGGTTGGAAGCCGCTGCGGAGTTATCATCTGAACTGAGATGGTCGTGGATTAGTTGTGGCTGATTTGCGATCGTTTCGGAAAGCTGTTTATAAAATAACATGTATACTGCGCGAGCTCTGATTGGTCAGTTGCCGTTTTGGATCAGAGTATCCAAACACGGAAAATTCCCGCCAAAACGATTTTTTGAAAATGTCTGACAGTATATCATATTCACTTGATTATTTTATAAAAGAAATGCCAAATGGTTTTTTCCGTGTTTGGAGACTCTTATCCACTGAACACTTGGGAAATTGCTCGACTTTCGAAAAGCTAAAATTTCTCCAGTCTCGCAATTTCCCTCGTGTTTGGGTCAGAGTATCCAAACACGGAAAACCATTTGGTATTTCTTTAATCCAACTCCAAGGTGAAATTTTCCGATCAATAGACGGATTTCAGGGTATTGCGCGCGCATCCGTTTGCAACGGGCTCTTGAGACTTGCTAGCGAGCAAACAACAGCAGAATAACAGTGTTAAATATCCAGAAACTGTATCTGTACTTTGTTGACTTTAAACAGCATGTTTACTTTGAGTGGAGCTTGCCCAGTTCTTTTTGAAAAATGATGCGCACGCAACACCCTGAAACTCGCGCATGACGCGCAGTCTGCGGTCATGCCTTCCAACTATCTGCGCATGTCTGGGTAAACGTTTACTACTTGGCAAGTGTAAGCCAATTACTTTGAAACTTCGAATAATACAACCCATCCGTGCCTGGACGTTTTATAAATATAATTCCGAAAATTAGTATTCTGCTAGCAAAATGAACGGTTACGGAATTCACTGGCCCCAAGGCTCACTAACCTGAACCATTTTGTGAAGCTTGGGACTGGTGGAGTTAACCACTGCTACAGAACAAAATGCTGCGTGTGGTAAGTCTAGTAAATCATTCTTTTATGATCATTTGATAAATTTGAACCACAGCTAACTTGCAGTTATTTTTCTCGTGAAGCACGTCGTCTAGGCAGATGGCCCGATTAATTTTTAAAATCAATTTTCTGAATTATCGGCCCACCAGAAATTACAAGTCGCGGTTGACGTTTCAGACCGAGTCATCCAGAGCTGTTTTCTTGGACTTTGACTCTTGTTCTTCATCTTCTGGTGAGCGCGCTCGTTTGTTGGAGGACCCACTTGACGTTGACGAATCATAAAATGCATAACCTCGAACTAATCGTGGTTGGTCTTCTCTGTCCTCAGATGAACTTGTAGAAGCAAATGAGTTTGATCGAGATAAGTTTGGAACTGACTCAGTGGTTTCTGTTTCAGTATCGCTTGGTGGTGAGTAAGTGATGTAAGGAGCTATTGTTCTATCTTCTTCGTCAAAAAATACAACAATGGCGCTTGTATTGTCTGCTCGAAGATTCCTTTCTCTCCATTTTGCCAACGCTCTACAAGTTAATCTACATGGTCATGGAGAAAAAGAGGTTAGTTAAAATAGATAAAAGTTTATTTTTGATGTATTCGAACATCAAATTTCTAAGAATCGTATTTTCTGGCGAGAAAACCATCTCGGAAAAATCTTAAAACTCTCATTCTTTCACTGGCGGGAAAATTAGAATGTCGTAATCACTAAAAATAGACTTGGCAACAAGCAGCCAATGAGATGCCGCCATATGACGTCACGTGCACTTGCGCAGCTATCATGTGTCCTGCACGTGGACTAAAACTGTTTATCAGTTTGTCCCGTTGATGGTTTATGAGAGTTGCGCGTGTACTCTATTATTACCAAAAGGTTTGTTGTCTTTGAAAAGCTTTTTTCTCCTATTTTGCTTGGAATTCTCATCTTGAATGTAGCGAGGTATGTTATTGAAGGTATGTTTATTCAACTTAATGCATAATTTATATAAAACATTCGTTTATGGACTAGCTTTTGGCGGCGAATTGAATCCATATGTGAGTTGTCGAAATGACACTTTGATCTTGACAACAACTCGGCAATATTATTACATGTAAAAGCAATAGCATACCACAGAAACTGTCAAGCAGTTTTAAACAGCGTGATATCAACGATAAATGTCCTGACCCAATGACCTTGCAAATACAGACGCCATTTACGAAGCAGCCGCGCTATATTTTAATAAACTCTTCGTGTTTCACTTTTGTCGTGTAATGTCAAACATCTTTCTTACTGAGTGGTTTAACGACTGTTATTTTATTGCAACAACACGCCAATTCACTCAGTTGTATGTCTAAAAACATGCTCAAACTGGACATGTATATGAATTGAGACAGAACAACAGTAGACATCGAACGTAATTGTTCTAAATTGACACTTGAAACGAGAAAGAACGCTTGTTTCCTTCCTCGAGTAGAACAAACTAAATTTCTTATTCATTCTCAACGCATTTTAAGTGAGTATTTGCCTTTTCAAGTTATGGTTAGAATATTAGCAAACGACAAATGAAAAGAACGTTAAATTGTTTCTAAGAATGTAGCGTTTCCCGAGGGGGTCACATCACCTCTCTTTATTGTTTGTTTGTTGGGGCAACTAAGTACAAAACATAACTCCTCTCTAAGTAAACAATCTGATGTCATAGAATAGGGATATAAAGGCAAAAGGCTCTATATTTATGCACTAAAGCTACGGTTACACACACAACGATTTATGTCACCAATTAAGTGTGGCAAGGGCATTGCGAGATAAATCGGTGTCTGTAACATACCCAGACAAAACCGATTTATGCGTTGCTGAAGCATTGCAAGTTTTTGATAAGGGTCCTCAAAAACTTGCAACGAAAATCTGCAACGCCTCTCAAATCGACAACTGTCGCTGATTTGCGTTGCAATCATGCCAAATTTCTTTTGTTCAGGCTCCCCCCTCCCCTATCTTTGGTTTATTTTTAAACTTGATTTTTCTTCAACACAAATTGATGTGGGTAGCCGACTGACCGATTTATCTCGCAATACCTTGCGACACAAATTGGCAAAACAAATCGGTGTGTGTAACTGTAGCTTAACTCATTGTAAGTGTCATTATGTAAATTACTTTTTTATTAAACTTTGCCAAGTAATTTTAGCAATATGCAAATTTGCAAAGAAATTTCACAAAGGAAATTTTTCAAACTACAGTATTTGGCTATATAAAAACAATAACATATCAAAGAATAAAATTACCAAAATACCATATAATTATGAAAGACATCAGGAAACCTGAATACATGCACCAAAAACTCAATGAAAAGTGTCTTTCAGTTTAGAGCATGTAATTCAAATGTTTTCAGAGGGGGGTTAAATGGGCTAGGAAAAACCAGGGGTGGAGTTGAGAATGAGCAGCTCAACTTCTATAAAATGCTCCAATTGGTTTGCGTCTCATAAAGCCTCTCCTAGTCAAATTCCTACCGCTGTGCTTCCCGTGCCAACCCCTGTTTTTACAGAAGCGGAGGTGTGACTTAGGGCCAGTGTTTGGGGCCTTTCATAAAACCAAACTTGCTCATCAAGTACCAAGTTTTTTTCCTCCTTTTGCATCAATTCATTTGGTATTTTGTGAAGCTGAAGACTACAACCTTATTATAAACTGAAGCTAACCAAACAAAGATTATGAATGAGTGATCATCAACCATATTTCAAGCTAACAGTCTGTTTACCTGTGGGTTACATCGTCCCTCCAATCCAGGTTAAGAAAGTTGTTGTCGATATGGTCTATGAAATGCACAACTTCCTTGTTCTTCATTGCATTCCATAGACCATCTGATGCCAACACTACAAACTTATCTTTCCTAGGATCAATAAGTTTGTAGTGGACATCAGGAACTGGTGAGACAATGAACTCCCCAACAGAAGGGTTGAAACTCCACAGATCACCTGCAAAGATAAAATACAGTTTGGATTATTATCTTGGTGTACTATATTATGATGGAACTTTCCCAAATTACAACATACAAATGAAATCGTCAGAAAGAATAAGAAGCTTTCCAGGATCAAGTTATGGATGACATCATCATTTTGTCATTTAATTACATCATTTTCCCCCATCATTGATGACATCATTTTGTCATTTAATTACATCATTTTCCCCATCATTGATGACATCATCATTTTGTCATTAATTACATCATTTTTCCTATCATTGATGACATCATTTTGTCATTAATTACATCATTTTTTTTGATCATTGATGACATAATCATTTTGTCATTAATTATATCATTTTTCCCATCATTTTTATCAGCATTGGGTTACATTATTTATTTTTTTATTACTGGTTATTAATTAAGCAAAAGTATATTGAGAAAAAAAAAGAATGATCTGCTTAATTTAAAAAACCAAAACATTAAAAGAATTAATCTGCCGTAAAGAATACAGCAATACTGCAATTTTAGTCTAAATTGCTGCATGGAGGAAAAGTTATTAATTTTAGCTAGGTTTTCAAATCTTTTATAAAATACCATAATATGTAGGGGGAATACACATCAGTACACATGCCTTATTTATACATTTGCATCACTTTTGCTGTTTGTGTGATTTGTGGTGGAATATGGATGATGTAAATTGTTAAGAAATCTTTAATTTTCAATTAAAACATCAAAATTAAAAATAAAATTAAAATATAAAATTTAAACAAGTAATAATAAATACACACACAACTACATACATGTTAAAAAATTTACCACCGTAATTTTTTGATTGCTGGCATTGATCTACCTATGCATGAATTGGCTAGCATTTCAAGATGGATTTTTTTTCTTTGTTTTGAAATAATCAGCATATCAACATTTGCAGGTAGACACATTACATTTTTTTTGGCCTGCAGTAATTGGCTTTTAAGTTGTTGTGGTTGCCCTACCACCATCATATTACAATTACACATTACATTTTTTATGTTTGTTCCGTCTAATCAATATCATATTTGTATTAATTTAGTTGTAAATGTGGCAAAGCTTAATAAATTAAAAAAATTAAATTAACTATAAATGTATATAATATTATATTATATACTGCTATTGGTAGCATTAGAATATTGATTGCTTACCAAGAGAGCGTGCAATGGCCAAGAATGGTACACTTTCCATTTTTGTGCTGCGAAGAACCGGTCCACGATGTTGTTTTGCATGGCAGACTCGGTTCCAGGCAACACGAAACACTCCACTGCTCCTCCCTATCTCTCCACCAAGCGACTCTATCCTCTCCTTTTCCATGGGATCCTCTGGCTTGTGGTCCTTGGTTAAGGGAAACGCCTTCAATGTTTCCCCCACAGTTGATGCCAGCACCACCCGGGAGTCACCAACATTTGCCACAAACATATGGCGACCACGCAGAATGACTACTGAAGCAGTTGTTCCAGAAGTACTGGCTGTGCCATGCTTTGTTTTGGGCCATGAATCTACATGAAAAAAGAAACATTGGTTTTGTTGACAAACTCAGCTCCAAGCAACACAAAGCATCTCACACATTGTGTGCTATTCTGCCAAGAAACTTGATGCAACGTTTGTCCAGCACATGATAATTATATCTTATTAGATGTTTTGGTGTGTAGTATCGCTGTATATTTTTATGAGTTGTGCTGTATTTTGACGAGCCCGCAGGGCGAGTCAAAATACAAACGAGTAAAAATATACAGCGATACTACACACCAAAACATCTTATAAGAGATTTATTATACAACTGCTCTGATCAACAAATTTTTAGGGAAAAAGAAAACTCTAAAAAGGCCAGAGAAGTGGCGTGACTTGCACCAAGACAAAACCAGGACAAAATAATAAGCATACATGAAGTAGTTCCCGAGTGATAAATTTGATTGGCTAACAAAATCTGTCAAACCGGTTTTCTACAAGTTTTCTACTATCCAAATAACTAACTATCCAAATATCGCTGTATATTTGTACTCATTTTTAGCGTTATTTGGACAGTTTTTAATGCAGTTGTATAATAAACATATTTAATTAAATATTTTGTAAGGATATTTATTTTCCAGTGGAAGACTGCTCGATGTGCTACCTGAGAATATAAACCTGTCCTTGACAGTATATCTTCTATATACTCCCATATTTACTTTTAACAATAATTATCTTTTTAACCACCATGTAAAGGTGCTACAGTATATATTGAGTTTTGGGAAGTAACACTACAGTATATCAATTGAAATATTATTACGGTAAATGGACCGTGTAACTCCTGAAATATTCAGTATTTTTCAATGATTGTTCATCAAAAATCCAATCTTTAATACTACTGCCAAGATTGGACTTTTAATACAAATGTAATTATGTTCATGATTTGACCCACCATGTACTGACAACCCACAGACCATAAGTAAGATGGTAGTTTAATAGTGAAGCACAAATAAGTCCCTTGGGTAACATGAAAAGCTCTTGGCCATTGAAGATATAGGTGATGGATAATAATCTAAATAATTTATTTGATAGTGTAAATATATTTGCATTTTACGTGTAATTGTTCTCTTCTCAATACACTCAGTGAAAATGCAACTTGATTGTTTTTTATTGGTCTCTAACCATATTAAAAACGTGGTCTTTTCACCAAGCTATGGTATATAAAACGCTTTTTTATGTCATCGCATTGTAAACATGTTAACACTCTCAATGGAGAATTGGCGGTCAAAATATCTCTCGTGTCAAATTACTCTGGCATGTGGTGCTCATTGATTACTATACATTCCACATATCTTAGCAGAGTAACATCTTAAAAACTGCAGAAGAAAACGGTGTCTAATAGAAGATTATATTCTGTAGTTCTTGGCTACTATATGACACCGTAGTTACGATTGTCGAGTTCAATTTTGCTGTTTGCAAAGAAACCAGATATGTTTGATCAGAATTTATATAGTACGTACTATCTGACTACTGTAATCCCAACAAATAATCTTGACAGATTGTGGATTTGTTATATTTTAGTTTGTTCTTTAATATCCAGCATGAGTAGCTTGAATTATTGGCGTTGAGTTATTTGTCGCTCTTTTCAAATGATATTAAAATTCATTTCACCGAGTACTACTGTAGAGTCAGACAGAAAGTAAAAAATATCAATTTATATCACTTCAACCACCAAGTTCTCAAATTATTATACGGGTACAAGGTTACAAATTTCTCTCAGCTATGACTTTCTGTTCTTACTTTCCAAGATACGTAGAATAGTTCTGAGGTTTTTGAGATGTTATATTATTAAATTATATTATATTAAAACCCAGTAGACTAACCTCTTTCCTTCCACATTGCTTCATGGATCTCAACAAATGCATTTTTAATGCCTTTTGCTACTTTGTCTGGGTCATTGGAATAAAAATCTTTCTGTTTTCTTATCTTGGCCCAAAGATTTTTCCTTGCAAACAAGGCAGCGTTATGACCGCCATGACCATCAAAAACTCCAAAGAAAGCTTCGCTATCTTCTTGTGGCTCCATCGCAACTACAGTAAAATCCTCCATTGTCTTCCTCGATCCTTGACTTGCTTCAGCAGAAACTCGAATGTGAACTCTAGTTGCAGCTGATCTCGACATCTTGTTTTATTAAAGTATTTTTCTTACTGAGGATAAAATAAAATACGTTGATCTTCACTCGCGATCGTGTCGTGTTGTGTTTTCTTTCTTTCTCGTCCTAATTCATTGTTTACATATGAATATTTTTCCGGTTTGAAGCAACCAATCAGAAGCTTGCTGACTTGGCGTTGATTACATCACAGCCAATCATATGCCAGGACCACGCAGCACAGACTGGGCCAGTTCAGGCAGGAATGGGCAACTTTGCCTATGTTGCCCAAGCGTGTTTGGGCCAGTTTGCTGTAAGTACCGATTTTAATCACATCGTATTACCAACTGTTATTAAATTTCATCGCGTTAGTACTGTCTGTCGCCATTTGGCCAACATTACATCCGTGTTTTTTTTAATGGAGTTTACTCGGTTCAAAATCTGGAAAATCGCGTCGTTTTTGGAAAGTCGCCTGTGCTCCCGTCGTTTTTGACGGTATTGCCGTGTTTGGCCAGGATACCATATACGTTTTTGCCATAATAAGATTAATACTGATGAATGCATGATTGGTTTTCAACTTTCAAAGCGGACTAGCTATGCGCTGCGTGCGCGGGTTAAAATTTTGGCCTTGCGCAAACGAGACTCTATATAAGACGAGGTGTCTACAGAAATACTATCCAATTTAATAATTCATGAAGAAAATTCAAAAGAAATGAATGTTTAATCAAGTACAAAATCGGATACAAATTCGTCCTGATTTACATAAACTTTCCGGATCGATTTTCTCAGCTTAAACCGAGCTTATGTATCTTAAAGATTGTTAATAAATCTGAACAGTTAGATGTGTGGATAAGTCGATCGTATACATTTATCAGTTACTGGTTTGCACTAGAAAAGTAAAAGTTCACTCTTCGTTCCTTCTAAGAAATAGACTAGGAATTAAGATTGGTCTGGCCATCGCACAATAGACAAATATAGTTCAGACGAATTTAATTCGGGTTAGCTTCGTCGGTAATACGACGTAAATGCGACGTCGAGTTAAAAGTCCAATTTCAGTCGAATTTAATTGTTTTTACATTGCCTCGTGGATCCTGAAAACGACTTCTTGGCGGCAACGATAATTCGTCGTGTAACTCGAACACGCATTATCGTCGCACTATCCGTCTGACTCGGACGAATTTAATTGCCGAGACGAATTTAATTTGTGTGTCGAATTTAATCGAGTAAAACGTCGCAGTTTCGTCGAATAAAATTCAGACAATTGAATTCGTCTACTGTGCGACGTTCAGCGCAGGCCTTAGACCACGTTAAGTTTGTACTTAAAAGTTTGCAAAGTTTGTACTTAATACCAGTGTGTATTAAAAAAAACGGAACCCTTAGAAAATGAATTATATTGTAGTAGTTTAATTCCTAAACGCGCTGCGTTATAAATTAATCAGCACATAAGTTAAACAGGAAGAGGAAAAGCTTTTAAATACTTTCATTAATTCCTGGGTGTATAAGACCGTGTTCTTTACGCATCCGTGGCTCAGAGGTGTTTCGGGCTTTCAAACTGCAAAATTGTTTGAACAGAATATTAATTCATTTTCTAAGGATTCCGATTTTTTTATACACACTGTAGAGCAAAAGTTTTTTTATTCCCATGAGGATGAAAAACAATGTGAATCTGGATACTTTTGCTCTAGTGTAACCGTTTACACTATTTGAAGAACTGTAATATGTTTAGTTATTAAATACCCAAGGGTATATAGAAGAAGGCAAACAGTGATATGTTTAGAGTGCTTAATTCATTTGAGACAGGTATAAAATGGTCAGCCGTGCACTGATGTAATTCTCTTGTTAGTCAACGTGAATGCAAGTTCATTTCGTTGGAACCACCTTGTTTTCAAAGAAAGAAAAGTTCGGGATTTGACGACGTAGACTTTGGACAATATTTAACTAACTCTTAAGGTTTTAGTACGAAACACGAATCTCAGCCGAGAGTCTGGTACTACTGTGGCTAAAAGGTAAGCCGTCAGATTACTGGTATTGTGATTTGTAGACGAGCCATATATTCTTGTCACTGAGTTGCTGTGAAGTTGCTGTGACCATTATTTCAAAAATCCCGAAGGTGATGTACTGCCGAAACTGATCTGTGGTGTAACCACATATATATATATATATATATATATATATATATATATATATATATATATATATATATATATATTATATATATAATCAGTTCGCTACATAGACATATACAGCTGAGCATAGTCAATCGAGATATGGTCTGGAAACCCGGCAAACTTCAAAGCGCCTATAATGAGCTGGGATTTTATGTTGAACCGTACCTTACACCGTGCACATCCTTTGTTTTAGGTTTATTAATATTTAAATAGCACGGTTGAGTGATTGAACTGAAACGTTGCTATTGGACAATTCGTTCATTATACTAAAATACAATGTGTTCAGTGACCGTACCGTGCACAAAAATGCATAAAGGCGAACAAAAAGATAGACCAAAGACTTTACCTGAGTTTCCAGACCATATCTCGATTGACTATGAGCTGAGCTGTCGCCCTAGTACAGCCTTGGGTCTAATGATATAGGTGGTTTTATCGTTGTCAGCTAATATAAAAGGGTCTGGTTACCCAGTCCTCTTCCAGCAGTGCATCAACCTTCATATTTTTATTTTACTGCCCGCATGCAGCACACTACTTTTACTGCAGGCCTTGAACGTGTCTGTCTGTCTGTCTGTCTGTCTGTCTGTCTGTCTGTCTGTCTGTCTGTCTGTCTGTCTGTCTGTCTGTCTGTCTGTCTGTCTGTCTGTCTGTCTGTCTGTCTGTCTGTCTGTCTGTCTGTCTGTCTGTCTGTCTGTCTGTCTGTCTGTCTGTCTGTCTGTCTGTCTGTCTGTCTGTCTGTCTGTCTGTCTGTCTGTCTGTCTGTCTGTCTGTCTGTCTGTCTGTCTGTCTGTCTGTCTGTCTGTCTGTCTGTCTGTCTGTCTGTCTGTCTGTCTGTCTGTCTGTCTGTCTGTCTGTCTGTCTGTCTGTCTGTCTGTCTGTCTCTCTGTCTCTCTCTCGAGTCGGACGTGTTTTTACGAGCTCCAGAATTCGTAAGGAATTATTGAAAGTTTTTGTGTTATATGATCTTTGGCTTCTAAATTATGGAAGACCTCGAACAACTTATTGGTTTTGATGACGAGAGTAACAACCTGTTATGGAAAGGAAGCGTAAAGCCGGTTTTCCACTAGGCGATTTTATTCGCGCGAAGCGACTTTCTTTTGTTCGAATTCAATAGATTTCTGATTAGTTCCAGCTCAGAGCTCATGAGACAAAAGAAAAAGTCGCTTCGCGCGAAAAAAGTCGCCTAGTGGAAAACCGGCTTAAGTCAGCTTCAAGAACTTCTTAGCGTATTCTTTAACGACCACGTCCAAGATGGTGAAATCGCTGAAGACCCCAGACATAACTCAGTAACGCTGAAGCTGTCCGATTACTCTGTGCGATTTTACACCAAAACAGAGACTATGAAGATCTTTGGCCGACAAAGCAACAACGGTCAGGGACACTTTGAAGAAAATACTTGAATCTTCTGGACAAAAGGTTCTCGAAGCATCTTCTTCGCCGCCATTGTTGAATGCTGCGGACAAGAACGAAGAAAAAGCTTCTCCTACAGCAGGAAAGAGCAGTGATGATCACAATATTCAACAACAACTCACTTATATTAAAGAAGAGTTATCCTTTATGAAATCTAAACTTTTCACGGATACTACTAAGTCGTGTGAAGGAGAAGAAGTAAAGAGGCTTACCGATGAGCTCGAATATTTAAAAGACGAAGTAAAAGAATACAAAAGAACCATCAGAAACTTGCAACAAGAAAGAGAAAATCTCATCTGTGCATTAAACATTGTGGTTGAAGAACAAAATCACAATCGTTCAAGTGAATCACGGGTTCCAAAGAGTTATGATCAAGGAACATCGACAATTCCCCAAGGCAGCAAACAACACGACAACGAACACACAAACAAGGATGATGAACAACTTTGGTCTGAGGTTAGACCAAAAAGACGAAATCGCAATCCTAACCGCAACAAAGATAATTCAACGCCAAACTCGAAAACAGAGAAAACAACGGCGGGGGGAAATAAACGACCTTCGACTGTGGTGATGGGCGACTCTGTGATCTCGAGACTTGAAGGGTGGAGAATGTCAGATAAACAAAGTAAAGTGGTCATACGCTCATTCAGTGGGGCAAAAGTGGACGACTTCCACCATCACTCAATTCCGACACTCGAAACCAAACCTTCAAGAATAATCTTGCACGTCGGAACAAACAACGTCAAAGACGAAAATCCAAGGGACGTAGCCGAAAAGATAGTCAAGCTGTGTGAATTCATTGAACAAAAATCACCGGAAACTAAAATTGCAGTGTCGGAGCTTACACCACGAAATGACTCCAAGAAAGCAAGCATTGCAAGTGAAGAAATAAACAAAATTCTGCGATCGTTTAGCCGGTCCAGGGATTGGCAAATGATACCTCACCCGGACATGAATCTAAGTAGTTTAAACTCGCGTGGTATTCACCTCAATACTAGAGGAACATCTTTATTAGCAAGAGACTTCAAGTCATATATAAATCAATATTGAGTATCCGAGTGGGAAACTAAAGGAAGTACAAACTATATTCCACAGGTTAGAGGTTTTAAATTAGCTTCTATTAATATTGCTAGTCTATTGTGCCATATTGATGAGTTACGTGCATGGGTTGAAAACGAAAATCTTGATGTCCTAGCTATTAATGAAAGTAGATTAGATGCTTAGCTCTAACGAACTACAACATTATTCGAAAGGACAGAAATCGTAGCGGTGGAGGAGTAGCCATCTATATCCGAAATACAATTAACTACGAATGGAGACCACAAATAATTCCTGATGAAATGGAAGCTGTGTGCATTGATGTAATGAAGCCCAATAGTAAAGCGTTTACAATTCTTTCTAGCTATAGACCTCCCAATGGAGATAGTGATAAATTTTATAAATGTTTAGAAACAATTATTGCTAAAGTTGATAATGAAGGCAAAGAGTTATTTATTCTGGGTGATTTAAATACGAATTTGCTATCTGTAGAGACTAATAAAACGAAACGCTTGTTTAAAGGGCTTGCTGAGTTATATCAACTCACACAGTTAATCAATGAACCTACTAGAATTACCGAATCTAGTAAAAGCCTAATCGATATAATACTAACGAATATGCCGAACAGAATTGTCTGCAGCGGGGTCCTTCCATTAGGTATTAGTGATCACTGCTTAGTGTTTGCAGTCAGAAAAATAGCAATTCAGTGTACAAAGAAACATAAAGTAGTTGAATCAAGAAATTTCAAAAACTTTCAGGCGGAAAGTTTTAGAACTGATCTAAGCTCCATGCCATGGGATAACATAAAAACATTTGATAATCCCAATGACATGTGGCAAAATTGGAAAGATATGTTTCTCACAGTAATTGATAAACATGCACCACTCAAAAAGAGAAGAATAAGAAATAAAAAATCGCCATGGTTAAATTCCGAAATTAAACGACAAATGATTGCTCGTGATAAACTAAAAGCTCTTGCTATCAAAACAAACAGCTCACAAAATTGGGCGGACTATAAGAATGCAAAAAATAGGCTGAACAATGCAATTAAAACAACAAAATCTAAATATTATCTCAATCGTTTCAAAGACTTATCAGGTCAACCAAAAGAAATTTGGAAAACAATAAACGAGGTTATGTCACGAAATGACAAGGCGGAACACAATATTCACACTATAACTCACAAATCTAGCACCTTTACCAATGAGGCCAAAATAGCTGAGTTGTTCAACGAGCACTTTACTGAGATTGGTCCCAATTTAGCGGCCGAATTACCCAGCTCCACCAAAGGATTTGAGGAATATATTACTCCAGCAACGAGCACCTTTAATTTGGACCAAATTTCGTTAAGAGATGTTGAACTGCTTCTCAAAAACATTAAAACTAATAAAGCAACAGGTCTTGATAAAATCCCCTGTCGCTTGGTCAAAGAGGCAGCACCAGTGATATCAGTGTACTTTGCTATATTTTTAATAATTCCATACGCTCAGGGGTTTTCCCAGGAGACTGGAAAATTGCAAAGGTCACTCCAATCTATAAGTCTGGCCCAAAAGATAACATGAATAACTATAGACCAATTTCTGTCATATCGCCTATTGCGAAAGTGTTTGAAAGAATTGTTTACAACCAGCTATACGACTATTTACAGAAAAATAATCTATTATCCAAACATCAATCAGGGTTTAGAAGTTGCCATTCTACTGTGACATCTTTACTCGATGCCACAATGGAATGGTACACTAATATGGATAATAGTAAATTCAATTCGGTGGTGTTTCTCGACCTGTCGAAGGCATTCGATACAGTCGATCATTCTGTTTTACTACAGAAGCTTCGACTGTATGGTTTGTCCGCTCCAACGCTTAAATGGTTTGAATCCTACCTTACGGATCGTACACAATGTTGTTTTACAAGTGGTTGTTTATCCTCTTTCAAGAAAATAAAATGCGGAGTACCTCAAGGCTCAATTCTTGGGCCTCTGCTTTTTCTAATCTACATAAATGATCTTCCGCATTGTGTGCAACATTCAAAGCCAAGAATGTATGCTGATGACACAAATATAACCACAAGTGGTAGATCATTAAAAACGGTTATTCAATTAACTAATAAAGACCTGAGCAACATAAAGCAGTGGTTACTAGCAAACAAATTAAGTCTAAACGCCACAAAAACAGAACACATGTTTATAGGATCGGACGATAACCTTAATAAAACTCGAAATTTATCGCAAATTGATATTGACGGTCATAAAGTCAAAAGTGTTAAATTCACTAAATGTTTGGGTGTGTATATTGATGAAAGACTTGCTTGGGATGTCATGAACACGTTGATTGTATGTCAAAAAAGATTTCACAAGCAATTGCAGGCTTGAAGCAAGCGCGTTGTCTCCAAAGAGGTGGCCCTTGCAATTTACAATTCTTTAATACAGCCTTTATTTGATTATTGTGATATTGTTTGGGATAATCTGACGGCATTCCAAGCAACTAGACTACAAAAGTTAAAAAACCGTGCTGGCCGTGTAATCACACAACAAGGATATGATGTTCGATCCTATGTAATTAGAGAGGAACTGGGTTGGAAGGTGTTACAGGAAACGAGAGATTATCATAAAGTTGTCCTCGTACATAAAGCACTTAACAACCTAGCACCTCCATATCTTTTAGAATACTTACACTTGTGCAATTATTCCGAAAATTATAACCTTCGAGATCGCGACACGAAAATTGCCTTATTAAAACCGAAAACGAATTATTTAAAAGACAGTTTTGCGTACAATGCTGCAAAACTGTGGAATAGTCTACCTAACGAAGCAAGGTTAGCAACAAGCTTAAAATCGTTTAAAAATTATGTCTCATCCTTTAGTTTCCCACATTAAAATAATCGTAAGCATTTAAATTAATTCAAATTAATGAAATACTTGTACATAATATATAATTTTTCATAATTTTATCAAAAGTACAAAAATAATCTGTATATACAACTAATGTAAATATTTAATCGGCTTTCATGTAAAGCAATTTGTAATTATTGATTGAAACACCGATTTTAAATAAATGTTCTCTGTCTGTCTGTCTGTCTGTCTGTCTGTCTGTCTGTCTGTCTGTCTGTCTGTCTGTCTGTCTGTCTGTCTGTCTGTCTGTCTGTCTGTCTGTCTGTCTGTCTGTCTGTCTGTCTGTCTGTCTGTCTGTCTGTCTGTCTGTCTGTCTGTCTGTCTGTCTGTCTGTCTGTCTGTCTGTCTGTCTGTCTGTCTGTCTGTCTGTCTGTCTGTCTGTCTGTCTGTCTGTCTGTCTGTCTGTCTGTCTCTGTCTGTCTGTCTGTCTCTGTCTGTCTGTCTGTCTGTCTGTCTCTGTCTGTCTCTGTCTGTCTCTGTCTGTCTCTGTCTGTCTCTGTCTGTCTGTCTGTCTGTCTGTCTGTCTGTCTGTCTGTCTGTCTGTCTCTGTCTGTCTGTCTGTCTGTCTGTCTGTCTGTCTGTCTGTCTGTCTGTCTGTCTGTCTGTCTGTCTGTCTGTCTGTCTGTCTGTCTGTCTGTCTGTCTGTCTGTCTGTCTGTCTGTCTGTCTGTCTGTCTGTTGCCTGCCTGCCTGCCTGCCTGCCTGCCTGCCTGCCTGCCTGCCTGCCTGCCTGCCTGCCTAAGATGACGGTTTAATCACTGTTTCTATCGTTTATTCTATTTATTTGTATTTACTCGTCTTTTATTTTAGTGTTGCTGCCAATTTGTGATTTATTAAAAATGAAAGACTACAAAGTATATTCAATTGCAATTTTATTTCTTTCTTTGGCTGTTCTGGTTTGCATCTTAATTCTTCTTACTCTGATTGCCATATCATCAAAAAAAGAAAACAGAGAATCCCACAAAATGTCTACATATCCATCGAAAACCAATGACGCGAACGGCAATGTCGATAAAGAATATTGGAACATAAATATTTGAAGTATTTTCTGTCAAAATTAATGAAATACATAGGCATATATAGAATTTTTCTATGCAATTAAATAATTTATTACAACAGCAAATATTTACATTTCACGTTTTGATTTGCACTTCAAAGCGAAGTTATATTCGTGTTTGATTCATGCTTGCCTTCTTGCTGCACACTTCTCAGGGAATCTTTAGTTTGTACTTGAGCATTGTCGTCGACAGTAGGTAAGTGATGGTGGTATTTCACTTGATCGCTTTCTGTGGGGAGTTCTGGAGGAATATTGTTTTCAGTTTTAATTTGTTCATGTTGTTCTTCCTTCTCTGTTCTTACTTTTTCATTTTTCATTTTGTCCTGACTTTCCTTTTCACTTTCTTTTCTTATGTGTATTTTCTCATTTTCCACTTTTCTTCCATTCGTTTCAGCTTGTTCATTATTGTTTCCAGGGTAACCATGGTTGTCGTGGCCAGCTTCAGTTTGGAATGCAGTGTCCACCTCGTAGCTTGGTCGGAATCTAGTTCTTATTTTACGACGTTTGTGGAGATAAAGCGTGAGAAGAAAACCAGTCAAGAGGAGAATGATGAGGAGAATGAGCACTAGACCAATACACAGCAGCAGGTATGTTGTAGCCATTGAGTCTGTGAAAATTGCAAAACAATATATATTGAGCTGTTATTCAAGATTGATAGTTTTCAAATTGTGCTTAAAGCTACATACACGGGCAATATTCTTCTCGCGACGGCAACGCAACGGTGGTAAATCGTTGCGCTACCATCGCGAGCAGAAAATTCGGCTTGTCTATCTTTCATGCCTCGCGACAGCAAAGCAAAGCTCAAGGTCAAAACGGCTTATTCCATTCCCAGCCATCAGTCCTCCCTTCTTGTCCGAAAATAAGTGTCAATACCGTGATGCATTGTGCGTGCAGTTGAGCTGCATACAAGCTAAGTTTTTACACTACAATATTTCGTGAAACGTGTCCCGCAAAGCTGACCAAAAAGGACTGGACTGAGTTACAAAGCGTATTTTTATTGATCGCGCAACTAATTATTGTCCATTCTAACACCCATCTCGGTTTTCATATACGTACCGTATACATGCAGTGTGTGATTGCAGTTAATATCAGAAAATACTCCAAGTTTTACAAAGTATTTCCAAGCAAGTGCAGTAGTAATTCGACCATGCGGTGCATGTTGTATGATCTAGCTGCCGCCGTATAATTTGCATCGATATTGAACACGACAATAGTAAGGAGGTGTAGTTCAGTACTTCTGTCTTAAAACAAGGATTAAATCGGGTTTTGATTTTTTTGTACAGTACTCAGTGTAGGCAGTGTCGCGGGTTACGACTACATACTGCACGTTTCAATATCACGAATGTTTTTGCCAGAGCCGTATATATATATATATATATATATATATTAAAAAGCTTTAGTTTGAGAGATAATACTTCGTTCTCAAAAATATCAGCCGTTCACCACCTTTCCTTTATTGTTGCTTTCTTGCTGCGTATACGAATTCAAAAGATCTCTCTTGCACATATTGGTGAACTCCAGTTGTGTTATGTATGTTTTACTGATCGCTGTATTGACCGCAACATCTTGTTCAGAAACGCCAACACAACTGTATATCCGTGGACTAATCTACAACTTAGATTGATCGTGTCATTAGATATAACTAAAACTGCACAAAAAGAGCCGTTCTGGCCACATACATACACTGACTCTAAAACCTACTGTTTAACTCCACTCTGTAGCTAAACACTTAATAAATACTGAATTTAAATATCGGCACAATGTCAATGTGTTAACTCATTTATCATCCAGTGCTTCGTGGCATGCAGTGAGACAGCAGTCATCAGACGTATAGTCTAATATGACTTTTGGCTTAAAAATAGTTGTTTAGTATATAACACACAATCTTAAACTTCCGACTATCAGTATATCCCGTTAATGAGTTCCCAATCTGTGCACATAGCCCAGTTATCTATATATAAATAGGTTAAATAAACAAAATAGCAAGATCGAATCAGGCGAAAATGTTATTGCCATTGTCTTAATTTCTATCAACTTAAAATGATATATATAGAGTAGCTAGTTAAGGAAGATAAGAGGTGAGTTAAGATGTGAGTATTTTACTAACATACCTTGGTTGAAGGCCGAGTATCTTCTTGTGCGAGATGTCCAAGTTATTTCGATCCAAACAACACACAAATTATCCCGCTGTCAACCCACTACGAGGTCTCCGTCTTTTGGCTTCTTTCAAGGTTTTGTTGTCTGTTCGTTGCTAAGGATCTGTGCTTTAAAACTGGGCTGTATAATACCCAAGAGAGTTAAAAACTGTAAATAACTTTCTATCACTTACTAGCTTTGTCCTATGAAGCGTTGTAAGGTATAAAACAACGTCTTGTTGCTGTCATAAAAGACAACTATATTATTTAACAATCTATTTCATTCATTTTCACTGGTTGTTAAAAATCGTTGGCGCGCGTTCTCACTGTTGAACCGGATTTCCAGCAGGCATATAGAAAGTCGCGCGAACAACTTTTTTCTTTGTCTTTCGTGTTTTCGAGCGGAACTAATTAGAATGTTATAGAATTTTTTACAAACCCTAATTTATAATTACACATTGTACGACCTAGAACTTTCCTGTACTGATGTCGAGTTAGATCTGGGCATTACAATCTCCAGTGACTTGAAATGGGCCGCCCATATAATGAACATCATTGCAAAGAGTAACAAGATGCTTGGCCTCTTGAAACGAACCTGCTTCTATCTGCCGGATACTCGTGTTAGGAGGACATTATACCTCTCATTTGTCAAAAGCCAACTTTCATATGGTTCCGAGATCTGGTCAGCTCAAAGTAATACCTGGATGAAGAGGGTGGAAGGTGTTCAAAGGAGAGCTACGTTATGGATTCTGAAGAAGAAACGAGGAGAACTGACGTACTCTGAACGTCTAAAAGTCTTAAACCTTTTGCCACTAGCCTACGACCGTGAAATCCGTGACTTGATCTTTTACTACAAATGTAAATATAAACTTATAGATCTAAACGTCGACTATTTTAATCCCGTGCATAATTGTAACACCCGATGTGGTTCGTCCTCACTTCTTAAAACCCCACATTGTAAAACTAGTACCTTTCAAGGATCTTACTTTAATAGAATAGTTAAACCCTGGAACTATTTACTTAAGCATGCACCATCTGATATATTTTCTTCTTTAACTAGGTTTAAGTCCTATCTACGCCTAACTTATACTGAACTCACGAACACTACCTTTGACCCAGATTCACCTTGTTCCTATTCCATATGCAGGAATTGTTCCTGTCATGTCTAGTCCAACTTAATCTTCGATAGATCTATGTATATATCATTACTTTTTATTTTATTTTAATTTTACGGTGAGCACCTCGCATGGGAGTTTTCTCGTTCGTGCTCGCCGAATTTGGACTTGTAATTTTATACTTTTTTTTTTTCTCTCTCTCTTGGTCCAAATAAAAGTTGAAAGAAAAAAAATAAATAAATAAAAGTCATATATATCCTCCTACGCAGACGACAACGTTGGAGCTCTTGCGGGTTTTTTTCCTGGCCTAGCCCCAGTGGAAGAAATAGTCATCAATCATCACGTAGGAGTTTCGTATTATAATAATAAATTAATAATACAATAAACTTAATGTTAATTCTTTGAAAGTTTTCATGGCGATAAAGTAATATAAATAAGTTTTGTGGAAACACCACATAAAATATTTCTTTGCTAAGCTTTCGGCCTGTTGACTCAGGCCTTCGTCAGAGCAATGACAACAAGTTGTTGGCCACGTCATTTATAAACTAAGCAACTGATCAATTAAATCACGTAAAACGTGAGCCAACAACTTGTTGTCATTGCTCTGATGAAGGCCTGAGTCAACTGGCCGAAAGCTTAGCAAAGAAATATTTTACGTGGTGTTTCCACAAAAGTTATTTATATAAAACTTAATGTTTTATTAAGTTAGCGCTCAGCCGTGATGACGTCACTAGGGAGCTTAAGCAAATCGTCTTTAATACAATAGAATTTTCCACACACAACAAAGAAAATTAATAACTTTTAATCCCAAGAGTAATGCTAACACGCGTTATTCAGATCATTTCCACGCCTTCAGGACGTCGTTAACTCGTGAAACGGCGAAACCTGACCCGCGGTTTATACGGTTGATTTTGACTTTCAGACCCCCGTTTACACGATGCCGGTACAATTTGAAAATGGAACAAAATCATGCCGGTATGTAAATACAGCATATAACATTTCATGTTATTTTTGTACCGGTATCGTGTAAACGCAAGGCCTAAGCGGCATGATTTTGTTCCGTTTTCAAATTGTACTGTCATCGTGTAAACGGGGTCTAAGTCTATACGGCGAAGGCTTTTGGATGTCGAAAAACATACCTTAAGTATTCAATACTGCATAAATGGATTCGTGGTTTCTGCTAGATATACTGCACTCTAGATTGTCGTCATCGTTCCGCTAACTTGAATAAGCTTCCTACTATTTAAGTTTGCCCACTTTCACCCATAATTGTCGCGGTCTGAACAATAGATAATGCTTTGAAAGTTAATTTCGGTTTGTTTATCCACATTTTGTGCGTAAATTAGTAGCTCGATTTTATACAATTACCTCGTCTGAGTTCTTCTCTAAGATTTAATACCTTATCTACAAATGATTATAGCAAATATCATGGAGTCCTGTCTTGTATTTGTGTCTCGAACAATCGACACATTCAAAAGTGGACGAGACTGAAACTTTCTGAACTCCAGACGATAATTTGCTTGTCATCATGATGCAAACATTCCTATAGAATTTATCACTGCATACATGCATACTTGGACGGTAGGTCACGTTTTACTCTGATGAAGGACTCTGCTCGAAACGTCAGTTCTTCATTACCAAAAAACTCGTGCCTGCACAACATTCTATAGTTTTACTCTGATAAAGGGCTCTGCTTTGAAACGTCAGTATTTCGTCATCAAAACTATTCTCAGCAGTTTACAACCTTTTCACTTTGCTCTATCTTAAACACTGCCTACTCAACACTCTAGTTTTTACTCTGATAAAGGGTTCTGCTCGAAACGTCAGTCATTTCGTCATCAAAACTATTATCAGCTCACTTTGCTCTATCTAAAACACTGCCTACACAGCACTCTACTTTTTCACATATGCTCGGACGACAGTTGAACCTTTTTAAAATGTCAGTTAAAAGTTAAACTAAATAGTTCTCATAAATACCACAGCTTAAGGTGTCTATGAAGTTAAAAACTCGTTGACATTAACTGCTAGAACGTTGAAGCCTGTCATCGTTGTTTCACTGCAATGAGACATGCTTTTAAAGGAGAAAGCTTATATTTTAAGGGAGATAACTCCATTACATTACAATATCTGTGTAGTTATATAAAGGTAAAATTTAAGCTTGTGAGCTAACACCCTCACTCTTTCAGTTAACTGAAGCTCTCTGTTCAGATATGTAATTATTCATAGTCTTTGTTCCGGGGAAAAAATCAAAGAAGAAGTAGGCCTATATTACTCGGATAAAGTGATACGTCTATCAATGCATGGGAGTTTTAGCCCACAAGTCGACTTATCGCATGGTCAATGTGTTGTGTTACCTTGAAAGTGGTGTAATTTGCAGAGTCGACAAATTTTCTGTTTTAAAAATTCTTTTAATTTTTTAAATGGAGGAAACTAAATAATTTCCATATACTATTAAAGTCATACAGTAAAATCGTTTTTACACTGGAAGAAAAGTGTCGCTATCAGATGATTATTTTCAAAATGTCTCAAAAATGAGAAAACGTTCTTGAAAGATGATGTAATAACGAGCAGGTTAGACTATATCTTGAAGTTCAGAGCAAAAAAAAGACCAATCTTCTTGAAGGATGCGGAGCGGTAAAAAATGAAAGCCATCGCTTGTAGTGGTTCGCAAACATGGCAATTCACAAAATTGTTCTGGAAAAAAAGAAGTAGATTTTAATACCAGTGTACCGCCATATTTAAAAAGCACATGTATATATAGTTCTGCGATGTCAGTCAATTCATTGAATATACCTTGGTGTGGTTGTCTTAACCACTTATTCCTTGCTGGTTCTCTTCTGATAATCTAGCTTGAGCTTGCATAACTGCTCGTCTTTGATCAACTAAGTTGCATAAAGGACACGTGCAACTTCGAAAAGGACATGACATTTTGTGACCTTTTAATGGCACCCAGTAGCCGTGAGCTCTACACCGTGAACAATGGCGCTGACCAGGCATTGCTATTACAACTAGAATAGATCTTCGCTGCAGATTGCAAGGATATAAACGGAGATATAAAGAATGGTTGCTTCCCTTCGAACTGAACTGCAAGTATTTCGATCACGGTCGTTATCAGCCGGCCTGGGGCGAGTGGCATCCAGACCCCAGAAGGCCAGAGCAGTAGAGTTTATCTAGGCTTATCCTTAATTGTGAAATGGTCTAGAATTCAGCATAATCCTGAATATTAAAGAAATTAAATCCCAACCCCCACCCCTTTGGGAACACTTGCAGAGGCTATAAATAAATTGAAAAGAGAATGCACCCCTATTTTGTTGCTTCTTGTACACCCCTACCAACCCCAAAATCACACCTTGGCATGGGACAGATGCTACGATAGACCTTTCTAAGATTAGAGTATATTCTTGGAGATGTACTCTGTTACGTCTTGTTTATTAAGTATTAAATTTTCACTAAGGTAATAGAAATAGGTCCTTTGCCATCACTTATCAAAAAAAGAGTGACCCTTTCATGTGACCAAACAAAGTTCTTAGGTCTGCCATGTTTTCCACTGGCCCAGCCTTTTGGTGGTAATGTTTGCATGGTCCCTAAAAAGACTAGCTGTGCATGAACACAAGTGTGAAAGTTCTTTGTAGAGTAGAAAGACTTGATAACAGTTTTGAAGATTGAATAATTTATTATAATCTAAATGTACAATACAACAATTCCTATATTAAACACCATATGTCCAATACTGCTCCAAGGTTTAGCCTTGCATTTATTTTAAGTACTTTGTGTCACAGTCTCTTGATTTGAGTTCATACAATTTCTTTTAACAGTAGAGTTTAATGAGTTCATCACTGACTGCCGATGGAGTTAACACTCCTAAGTCTGTAAACAGCAAGTTAATATAAGAAGGAGGAGTATAATCCACTAAAGGATGGTCTTTGTATTGAGGATCAGATGTGTAGGAATACTAGTGAAAAAAAATATAGCTAAATTAATTGTGGAGCATTTGTCATGGTCAGTGGACTGACACATCACATTTTATTACTGATCAAGTTTGCAGAAAATGTACTGTACTGTACACCTCAAATGAATAAGATAATGAATATTTAGTGATTGCAGAGTTCTCAACTTTCATAGTTACCTTCCATTTATTTGGGACATCTTGTTGATTTAAAGGATAAAGTCGTACAAATTTATAACTTTCAGCAACAACATGGAATGGTTTGTTCGCAGCTTTGGCTACAATTGCAATTTGATAAGTACCAATCTAGAAAATAATTAAGATTGTAATTATTGTTTAACTGCATTTGAATTTCTTCAGCAACAACATGATCTTTGTAGAGCTGCAATGTACCTTATTAATAATTCCTCCACTTTCAACAACACCTTCTGCACCAACCAAAACAAAATCAACTTTTTCCATGATGTAACTAGTTGAAAAGGCAATCAGTAAAATATTAAAGCAATAATTGCCATAAAACTATTAAACAGAAATAAAAAATAAAAGTTAGCTTACCCTACAGCACTGTCTAAGATGACTGTTGAAGGAATCCCAACTTCTTCTAGTTGTTGATGCATTTGATAACTATATAGCCCAGAGCACAACAACATCAAATTATTCCAAATGATCATTGAAAAATTCAAAGTGTATAACTATATAAAATTATAGTATATGAGCTGTAAAAATGTTTAATTCCATTACTAACCCAGAATTATCAGGACAGGACTCTGTAATAAACACATTAAATCTTCTTTTCTGGTTAGCTGCTGCTTTTAATAGTTTAAGCACCAGTCGTGATCTTGAATGGGTTAGCACAGTCTGTTGTCAAAAGAACAATTAAAGATTATCAAGCTGCTGCTTACAGGACTGAGCTGATACACACAACAAATTCGCTATAAAATCAAGGATTGTGTATAATGCGGACAGTAAACCTATGAGATTGCACATCTATATTTTATTATCTTATATTTACTTATTTCATTTATGTTATGCAAGGCCCCCCATTGAAGACACTTTCAGTGACATACGGGCTCTCTGTTAAAATATTATTATTAAAATCTTACAGCTCCATCTTTGATAAAGTGATGACAAAGTTTGGTAATTTTGTTCCGAGATGATGCTGCTTTTTCCAAGAAAAGTTTACCTGAAGTCAAAAGAAAAATTGTTGTCTAATGATGCAGCTTTGAAATTGAAATTTAAAGTACAAAAGATGAGCTGTACATCACCTCGTTCAACCAGAACTCTTTTACACTCCTGGAAATCCTAAAATACAATGTCAAAAGCAAAGAAATGAGTTTTAGCCAATTTAGTAACCCTTAGCTTTCTCTTAAGACAGGGTGTGTAAAAGACTTCTAAAGTTCCTTTTTTATCACTTTTCATAACAAGGTGCTTTTTTTATTCCCTTTTACAACAGAAAATGCCTTTTTATTAGAAAACATTTTCCTCAAGCACCCTTTTGAAATTGTCACTGAACTATTAACTTGCTTCCTATATCACTGACTACAGACAGCAGACAATATTTGGTTGTACTTACTGGGTGATCTAATGAAGTTAAAGTAATGAACCTTAAAAACAGTTCACAACCAGATGCTATAGATGCAACTGAACTTTCAATATTGGTGAGTTTATCAATAGCACTGGTTAGTTTTTCTCGCAGTTCTGACAATGTCTCCGCTAAATAAAATAAAAGTAAAGTGGGCTATTCCAATTTCCCCCCACACCCCTCCTGTTGAGGAACCTCTTTTTTTACCACCCCCTTCGGAATTTCCACTATTTTTTGATATAAATTTACCCCTCTCCCTGGAAATTCCAAGTTGACTCAACCCCCTCCCTTGGAAATTCCAAGTCAAGTTAACCCCCCTTCCCTGGAAATCCAAGTAGATTCAACCCCCTCCCCCCACTCCCCTGGAAATTCCCACTGGATTCCTCAAACACACACCTCCCCTTTGGAATTTCCAAATTCCAAGGTTCCTCAACAGGGGGGGGGGGGGTGCGGATAAAAATTGGAATAGCCCAATAAATTATTTTGGTTGGGTAATGATTATAAACTATGATGCAAGCTATTGGGTGTGAATTGGGAGAATTTGAAAGTTTATGTGAATCCAAGCTGTAGGCAAGGGTTTACATAACTACTTTTGAATTCTCCCAAACTCACTGGAGTGTTTGGTACTTTGGTTGAAAAACACAGGGTGTTCATTTGATCATTTCCTATTTCATCTATGAAATAAGACTAATAAGAAATGTGCTGTGACATCACAACCGTGTTTGCATAGCCTGATGTAAACACGATAACTGACCAACCACAGAGTGTGTAAGATGCAGCCTATTTTATAAATATACGTGTAGTGAGCATACCAGAATGTAGTTGATTGATGTATTCTATAAGTGTGTCAATGGCTGCCACTGCTTGTGGTGTGTCTGGATTATCTTTCATCAGCTTCTTAAAATGAGCTAAAACATCTGACATAAAAATAAGATGATCTTAAACACAATCCAAATTAAATATTTAAACGTTTAAGAAATTTTAAACAAACTACCTTGGTCCTCCATATTGGATTTTTATATACAACCGCTGGACAAGTTCACTGTGGACAATGACGGGAGCGAGCGGGGGGAGGAGAGGGGGGCGGGGGGGGGGGAGGGGGGAGGGGAGGGGAGGGGGGAGGGGGAGGGGAGGGGGGGGGTAAAAAGACATTTTGTTTGTTTTGCTGATTTAAAGTTGCAATATTGATAAATTTGAGAGATACATTTTTAATTTAATAATCGTATTTTTCTATTAATTTAGTCGGGCCTCATCTCTACTAATTTGCAACATTTTGCAACATGTGCAGTATATAATTGTTACAACATGAACAACAGATCATGTTTCTAATTGTTATTTATATCATCAAGAGATTACAGTATGGCGAAAATATTATTGTTTGCAAAATTGACGCCGCAAAGTGGAAATACAACAACTGCTGAAAGAATCCAGTAAGAATAGACATATATTAGCAAACGTTTATTCTCTTTTCCTTTCAAGTTAAATTTTTGTAGGGCTTATTTGACCTGCATGATCAAGTCTTTTATAGCCATATTAAGGTTTAATATAGCAAGGAATATTTTTGGTTACATGTTCGGATGAAAGCTGCCTAATTCTGTTTATTTTTAATATATCTCTAAATAGCAAAATCATTTATTTAGATTGCAATATCTGGTAATCAGAAAACCAATGAATCAATCAGTTGATATACTAAACTGTATTGATGATACGTACTGTATATAAATAATATTTGATAAGATTGATAATTACAAATTCTTTTTATCTTTTCATATTTTAAACAAGTTATAGTCTTTATAAATGTATATATCGACATTAAAATGAATTATTTACCTGCAGACAAAATTGTGTATATTTTGAACTAAAATGAATTATTTCTTCGATTGTGGTTTAGGTCTTATTTCCTGGATTGTGGTTACACTTGTGAATTGAGAAGTACGACATCTTTTGAAAATGTCAAAGATTTTAGAGATTATCTTGCAGAGGGAAAGATTCAATGCATTATTGGCATTCATTTATGGAGAGCAGGGAAATTACTTTTAGGTATTTTATTTATTTTAACTTTGCCATGTGTCAAATAGTAATAAATGGCAGCATCACCACAACAGTATACCTGTACATCAATTACTGTGGGCCCATAAACAAGTACATTATATTAACCCATTGCTGCCCTAACTAGGCTGTCTGAGGGTTCTCCCTTGGATGAGTAAAGTCATCGGGTGTTAGACAGACCCTTACAAAAAAGTCTTATTATTTTTGGCACCTATAGATATCTTTAAGTGGATTTCCTGTAGGTTGCCTATACAGATCTATATAGGGGGATTGCCTAAAGGTTACCTATAGAGATCTATAATAGGTACAATGCATGTACGATTGTATATCTATATGTAGATCTATATGACCTGACCTGACATCAGATGAGCTGACCTGACCTGTTATCAGATGAGCTGACCTCAGATGACCTGAGCTGACCTCAGATGAACTCATCTGAGCTGACCTCAGCACAGCTGACCTGAGCTGATTTCAGCTGAGCTTAAACCTGACCTCAGCTGAGGTAAGTTGACTGTACTGATCTGAAGTACTGAGTACTGATCTGAACTGTGCGGAGTATTGATCTGACGTACTGAGTACTGATCTGAACCGGTACTGAGCTGAGCTAACCTCAGATGAGCTGACCTGACCTCAGCTGAGCTATTACCTGACATCAGCTGAGCTGAGTTATACTGTACTGAGCTGACCTCAGATGAGCTGACCTGACCTCAGCTGAGCTGACCTCAGATGAGCTGAGCTGAGTTGTACTATAATGAGCTGAGTTGTACTATACTGAGTTGAACTGTGTTGTACTGAGCTGAGCTCAGATAAGCTGACCTCAGATGAGCTGAGCTCAGATGAGCTGAGCTCAGCTGAGCTGAGTTGTACTGTACTGAGCTGAACTGTGCTTGAGCTGACCTCAGATGAGCTGAGTGAGCAGTGACCTCAGATGAGCTCATCTGAGCTGACCTCAGTGGACCTCAGCTGACTGACCTGAGCTGATCTCAGCAGAGCTGAGTTGTACTATATTGAGCTGAACTGTGCTGTACTAAGCTGAGCTGTATTGTACTGTACTGTACTGTACTGTACTGTACTGTACTGTACTGAGCTGTACTGAGATGTATTGTACTGTACTGTACTGAGATGTATTGTACTGTACTGTACTGAGCTGTGCTGTACTGAGCTGTATTTATTACTAAGAGCTCATTTGTACACAGTACACAGTACAGACTGTACAACTCAGAATAGTACAGCTCAGTACAGTACGGTACAGCTCAGTACAGTACAGTACAGCTCAGTACAGTATAGTACAGTACAGCTCAGTACAGTACAGCTCAGTACAGTACAGTACAGCTCA
>OZ036008.1:9365003-9388003 GCA_964035015.1 Corallium rubrum
AAGATTGAAATTTCCTATTTTGATGCAACCCATATACATGTGATATTGTAGAACATTGTTCAAAGTACTTACGGAAATTTCAGGAACTGAACCTGTACACGCCATGTACGGAATGCGTACCTCTTTTAGTGTTATTGTATATACACTATATTAAAAACAATGCTTCTTTTTTGCATTGATATAAAAAATGTTTTTATTGGTTTTAGTTGTAGGGATATTTTGCGAACAGGAATATTTTAGATACAGGAAAATATATATACAGTATCTCTATAGTTGACCTGCCACAAGCAGTTAGCTAAAGGTTAATAATCTATCATTATCTTCGTCATTTTCAGGTACTTTTTCTTCTTGTTGCTGGATTGAGGCCAGTTAAAGATCCCATGTTTCTTTTTAAAATTATTTCAGGTAAATGAAGCCAATAAAATCGTTGCATGTTACAAGCTTGGACTGGCCATTTTGTCCTACTGAACAAATTATAGCTGTCCATATTATGTTTCAAGGCAGAATGGCACCAGTCAAAGCCGGTATGTTATAGTTTACAGCAAGATGTGCATGTTTTTCTTGAGTAAGTTATTTATGCAGTGATGATGTGATGACATTAGAATTAATACGTATAAGCTCAACACATTTTTAAACCAATTGATCAGGAAAATTCAAAAGAAAATCATTCAGTACGGTATTTAGAAAACGGAAGATGAACAATACGGTTAAATTTAGGTCAATTTTATCTTAAATTATAGATTTGTTTGAGAAGCTATACCAAAAAGTCGTTAGTACGAAAAAAGTCTATTATAGAAAACGTTCTAATTGCCTATAGAATACGTTTTAATCAATTGCCTATAGGAAACGTTCTAATTACGTATAGAAAACATTCTAATTGCCTATAGAAAACGTCCTAATTGCCTATAGAAAACATTCTAATTGCCTATAGAAAACGTCCTAATTGCCTATAGAAACGTTCTAGTTGCCTATAGAAAACGTTCTAATTGCTTATAGAAAACGTTACGTCATGCCTTTTTCTGATTGGCCAATATTTTTTGGTAGGCAACAATTTCAATTATTAGCCAACCGGAAGAAGGCATGACGTACGTGACGCCAGATCTGATAAACTCTCATTGCCCCTTGGCCCAAAGTTAAGGCTATATTCTAGAGATCTATACGTAGATTGCTGATAGAGGTGTAGTACTATAGGTCACCTATACGTTTCTCCAATTTCTGAACCCATAGTTAAGCTAGCTTGTTTAAAAACTTTGGCTTCGCATGGTCGTATTTTTAGCCTGCTTGCCTGTATTTAGAAGTGCAACAGTCACTCGTGTTCGATTTTAAATTACTTTAAGTCTCAAGAACGAAGCTTTTAAAAAGTTTCAATAGTTCTTTCAACTGAAGTAGTTTATTTCAAATTAAATTTTCACCGTACATTTCATTTTATAACGGTAAACTTTTACTAATAATCAAATGTTGTACAATATTTATGTCAAATTACGAGATGGCCAAGCGTGATATCAATCTTTTTATTTATAATCTGAATTAGTTTGGCACAGAGAAGATCCCAGAGTATATTTAGTAGTCATTGGACCAGAGGTAATTTGACAAATGGATTATTTCAGTGGAAGCTAGATATGAATTACATTATTTTCACAAATTAAGTCTTTATATTGTAACTCGTAAGTAGTATATTTGTATCTATACAGTACAGCTGCAAAAGTTTATTTTACATGAGTGTGTAGAACAACACGTACTAATTCTCGCTTCGGGTACAATTTTTCACCATGCCAACACTCAAAGAATTAATCGAGGGTACACGTCAGCTAGGTCACGTCAGCTAGGTCACGTCAGCTAGGCACATCTACCATCAGTTTATTTATATTGTGGTTTATTTTATTTTAGATTGATCCTGATTTTTCTAAACAAGTAAACAAATCGGCCAAACAGTAAGCAAAATATTTGTTAGTTAAAACAAAAGGAAATTTTACAGTTTACCGTACACGAGTAATTCAACGATTCCTATGCCACCAAGCGAGATTAATTTGATAACCTAACCCAAACAAAAACGCTAACCCTAATCAGTAACTGTGTTTACCGCTTAGTTTTATACGCTTACCGACCCACTAACGTGTTTATTGCCTAGCTTTATACGCTAACCTGACACAGTGATGACTCGGGTACGGTAAAGTGTAAACTACCCAAACAAAAATCCTGTAGGGATGTCACGCTTCGTACCAAGTTCTTAAAAGATGTATACGAATATCCAAAATTGTTTTATGCGAATACAGTGGATAGTAGAAAGACATGGGGTTTCTGACATCTTGACTGTCTGACTGACTGTACCTGCTTGCGTTTGTAACTTTTAGTTTATGAGAATTGTTTGAAGAAACGCTGAAATTTATGTTATCATTTGTGAAGGTACCCAGGAGTGCTTGTTCTTCCAGCTCTGACACAATGTGACCTTCATGCTGTAATAAAAGATTGTTCAGTTGCTCTTGTAAATAGTTCATTAAGTGAAGGAATGGCGTCTGTTATTCTCGAGGTTTGCATGTATACATCAACCAACATTAATAATAATAATTTTCTTCGTTATTATAATATAGGCTTTGATTGTGTAAGATATAATTTGCGATTTTTGACTTAGGCAATGGATCTTGGTACTGCTGTATTGGCAAGAAGAATCCCAGGAAATGAAAGTTTGATCAAGCATGATGAAAATGGATTATTGTTTGATTCTCCTCAGGTAATACTAACTTGAACTGCGATATCAAACTTTTGTACTACTGTTCATTTTAGGGAGTGTATTTTACCCCCAAAAGAATGTAGCTGCATATGGTTAGCACGTGCACCTGTGCGACCCATGAACATAACAGGTTTACTCCTGTTATAGCTGGGTTGCCCAGTATATATTTAACAAATAGATTCCATTTTGCCGTTGTCTGTTCAGTTATAGATGCACAGATGACCTCACAACGTGGGAAGAACAAAAAAGTGGCCCACGAGACGGTCACTGATGTTCTTACCACGTTGTGACGTCTTCTGTGCATCTATAACTGAACAGACAACAAAAAAATGGAATCTATTTGTTTTATACAATATAAAGTTACACAATACTTCTTGCCGGATTTTGGGGCATGAAGAAAGAAAAAAGCAAGTCAGCTGACGTGATCTGACGTGATCATGTGTCTGTCCTCTAATAGATCATGGCCAACAACCAATGAAAACACGCATAGCAACCAGGATATTGTATATATATATATATATATATATATATATATATATATATATATATATATATATATAAATATAAAAGAATTACAAGCTGTAAACTTGAAGTAAATCTAGAGCAATTTTCCCGATACGAGCAACAGGCAAACGTATTCAGCGAAAGAGTAAATGAAGTATTCATACGAAGAGTAATAAGAGTGTACTTGCCATTTCAATACTGATCAATTAATGCACAATGACATATAGTGTTTTGCAGTTTCTTTATACTAAACGTGCACTGGAAATCGTAAAGCAACGGAAATTGAATTATATATATATATATATATATTTTCGCTTACCTCAAAAGTCTGCAACAGGCTGTTTCATCTAAAAAAGAATCTTCTGGCAGATGACAATTTTGTCATCTGCCGGAAGATTCTTTTTTAGATGAAACAGCCTGTTGCAGACTTTTGAGGTAAGCGAAAATCTATATTTGCTCTAACTATATGTTATCGAGCACTCTTTCGCGTTTCGTAGACCAAAACCCACACGTATATATATATATATTATTTTTTTTCGCTTACCTCAAAAGTCTGCAACAGGCTGTTTCATCTAAAAAAGATTCTTTTTTAGTGAGCGAAAATCTATATTTGCTCTAACTATATGTTATCGAGCACTCTTTGCGTTTCGTAGACCAAAACCCACACGTATATATATATATATATATATATATATATATATTGTTTTCCTTGTGGATTAGCAATAACAAAATTCAGCAATAAATTTTAAATAATTATACAATAAGTTTCAATTAATTTACACTTTACTTTGTTCTGTTTTAAAGGATTTTTTATCATTGGCCAAGGAGTTGATTGTCTCGAATGAACAACGCAGTCGAGTGACATTGTGTGCTAAACGATATATCTGGGACAATCATTCTACTCATGCTGAGAAAGAAACATATTACTCCATTATTAAGAAAATGATATAAAATTTCTTGAATTCTAGTCAACAAACAATGAAACTCAAGACAGCAAATTTACTAGTGCCTTATTTGAAAGAAGACTGAATTTGGGCTAAATATAATTTGTTTTGTTTTGTTGGTTTTTTTTTTAAAATGGGGGGAAAATGTAAAGGGGGTAATACTTTTTGGTCATTTTTCGATCTTTTGAATTAGGGTCAAAAACGGTTAAATGAAGTCTTTTTAGACCTGCTGTGGGAAGGAGAAGGCTGTATATTGGTTAAAAATTATTTTTTTTATTTTTTGAAAAAAATCCGGGAAAAAAAAGTAAAGGCGTTAGCCTTTACTTTTTGACCGATTTTGGTCACTTTTTGACCGATTTTGAGTTAGGGTCAAAAACGGTTAAATAAAGTCGTTTTAAACCATCTGTGAAAAGGAGAAGGCTGTATTTTGGCTAAAAAAAAATTTTTTTAAATTTTTTTATAAAAATACGGAAAAATTTTCTCATGTTTCTGAGGATGATTCTGTAATAGAATTGAAACACTGCACGTCCTCACGGATAAGCGTTAAGTTGTCGCGAGAATATCTCGTGCACTTAAGTTGGATAGAACTTGCCTCCAATCCCTGTGCGGCTCGATAGCTCAACAGGTAGAGCGGCGGACCGGAATCCCGAAGGTGCGAGTTCAAATCCCGCTCGAGTCAGCCAAAATTTTTCGGTTGACTTTAGCAGTGTAAGACATCATGAAAAATTTTCTCATGTTTCTGAGGATGATTCTGTAATAGAATTGAAACACTGCACGTCCTCACGGATAAGCGTTAAGTTGTCGCCAGAATATCTCGTGCACTTAAGTTGGATAGAACTTGCCTCCAATCCCTGTGCGGCTCGATAGCTCAACAGGTAGAGCGGCGGACCGGAATCCCGAAGGTGCGAGTTCAAATCCCGCTCGAGTCAGCCGAAATTTTTCGGTTGACTTTAGCAGTGTAAGACATCATAAGAGAGTATGTCCACAAAGTTTCATACAAATAGATAAAATAGACAAGTACTCACGACTGCTGGAAGTTAAGGTGGTATGACCCCCCCCCCCCCCCCCCCTGGGAATTTAACTTCCAGTAGTCATAAGTACTTAATTACCCCATTATAAATATAAATATTTGCCATTTCACACTCTCTACATAGCCTGTTACTGACATTTGAATATTGAACAACATGTTATTTAATAGCATAACAATTTTGTTCATGGACTACCAAAGGTTTTGAACATTGTTACTTGATCGTGAAGCTAGTTTTGTTTTCTTAGAAGAAAATTTCATTTCTGTTCAGCAATGCACAGCCTTGTCAGTTTACAAAGCTCGTTCAGACTGCTGAATAGATGGAAACATGTTGGCCATATAAATTGCCTCATCTGAATATGAAATTGTCCAAAGACTACAGTAAAAACCCATGTATATGAACCTGTGAATTAAGAAGCTTTAGCCTAAAATTTACCTTTTAGTCTACCCCCATTTTATAAGAACCTTTTTAGCCTAAAAATTGTAACAGGTTCTTATTTGAGAAACTTCAGCTGAAATAACTGAAAATATCAACAAGAAATTTTGCACATTTTCTATTTTTGGTAATGACATTATGTTAAATTATTTTAAAATAATTTTCTGTTAGGCGGTTCCATAATTGTTTCATAAATATTCTATTTTTGTTGCAGTTTAATTATAACTAATTATATGACCGCATAATCAAAAAGAACCCTGCTCTGATTCATCTCCAAGTCCTTCATGTAACAATTAAAGTGCCTATTGTAAAAAGGCAAGGCACCACAACCATTTTGAGCTTGTTGTTGGACCAACAGCAAACACCCTTTGCTCGAAAAAAATAAGAACCTATTTAAAAAACCTAAATAGCCTAAAATCCCAGTAGCTAACTCGAAAAATGGTGGTTCTTATACGTGGGTTTTTACTGTATTAAGAGGCTTTCAAAACCTTATAATCATTCCAACAACGTCTATGGTACATTGAGAAAGAAATAAAATGATAGAGAAAGAAATAAAATGATAGAGAAGGAAACAAAATGATAGAGAAAGAAATAAAATGATAGAGAAAGAAATAAAATGAGAGAAAGAAATAAAATGATAGAGAAAGAAATCAAATGATAGAGAAAGAAATTAAATGATAGAGAAAGAAATCAAATGATAGAGAAAGAAATCAAATGACAGAGAAAGAAATCAAATGATAGAGAAAGAAATCAAATGATAGAGAAAGAAATCAAATGATGAGAAAGAAATCAAATGATAGAGAAAGAAATATAATTACGCTATTACTGTCTTAGGAGGCGAGACTTAGAAAAATTTTCCCTATTACGCTATTACTGTATTAGGAGGCGAGACTTGGAAAATTTTTCCCTATTACACTATTACTGTCTTAGAAGGTGGGACTTAGAAAAATTTTCTCTATTATGCTATTACTTCTTACGAAGCTAGACTTAGAAAAATTTTCCCTATTACGCTATTACTGTCTTAAGACATCTTAAGAACACCTCCCTTACTATAACTGAGTTTAAAACTAAACTCAGGGAGGTTTTTAAGGATGAAAATTGTACTATTTTAAATAACTTGAAGTACTAGTAATGATTTTTTCCCTTCCATTTTAATAATTTTAATAATGTTAGAATGTAAATAGTATTTTATTTAGATAATTTAGTCGTAATTAAGTGTTTCTAAGTCTTTTTATAGTTAGTTCCATGAAAATCCAACATTTCATAGTTTCTTCTTTCTCTTGGATTTTATTGTATTTGTAAATAATTGATAGGCTACCATGTTTAAATATAGTCCAATAAATAAATAAACAAATAAAATAAATAAGTAGTCATTTAGTATACTGTTATTTAATAGGATAAAAATTTCGCTCGTGAACTACCACAGGTTTTGTACATTGTTGCTTGATCATGAAGCTAGTTTTGTTTTCTTAGAAGAAAATTTCATTTCTGTTCAGCAATGCACAGCCTTGTCAGTTTACAAAGCTTGTTCAGACTGCTGAATAGATGGAAACATGTTGGCCATATAAATTGCCTCGTCTGAATATGAAATTGTTCAAAGACTACAGTAAAAACCTGTGTATATGAACCTGTGAATTAAGAAGATTTAGGCTAAAATTTACCTTTTGGTCTACCCCCATTTTATAAGAACCATTTTAGCCTAAAAATTGTAACAGGTTCTTATTTGAAAAACTTCAGTTGAAATAACTGAAAATAAAAACAAGAAATTTTGCACATTTTGTATTTTTGGTACTGACATTATGTTAAATTAGTTTAAAATTATTTTGTTTTATAAATATTCCAGTTTTGTTGCAGTTTAATTGTTACACAAAGGACCCGGAGATAAATCAGAGCAGGATTGTTTTTGATTATGTGGTCATATTAATAGTTGTAATTAAAGTGTATATTTATTGTACAAAAGCAAGGGACCACAACCATTTTGAGCTTGTTGTTGGACCGACAGCAAGCCCCCTTTCCACGAAAAAGTAAGAACCTCTTTAAGAACCTAAATAGCCTAAAATCCCAGTAAATACCACTTCTACAAGAACCTTTTTAGGCGAACTCGAAAAATGGTGGTTGTTGAAACGTGGGTTAATTTTTACTGTATTAAGAGGCTCTCAAAAACTTATCATCATTCCAACAACGTCTATAGTACCTCACATTAAAAATTGACAACGATTCGTACTTCAAATACTTACTGTAAGCTTGTAAGAAACTTCTATTCTTGAAATAAATATCTCGCTGCTTGAATGATTTCCTTCAATCCATAGCATTGGCTTACATAAAGTAGTTGGTTTACAATTTTGGCGCAACATGTTTTTTTCATCGCGGGCGGAACTCTAACGGTTGATTAGCGAGAGAGTTTTGCAACGAGTGGATGTGTTTCATGCTTGTCATGGAACTGCTTGCGAGCACTTCTGAGTTTCCACATTGTCGTGTTCTAGCTGGTGAGGACATCATAAAGACCAATGATACCGATCTCTTGATCTTGTAGAAGAACTTACAGATCTAATTGGGGAGGCTGTCACGACAGGAAACTAGGAGCATCCGCCATGTTGTAAAACATAAACTTGTCCCTAGCTCGATAAGTGTCGAAGAGAAGCAAATTTTAAAACTTAGAAACATGAGTGTGACTGTATAATCTCTCGCTTAGGTTGTATTTTGGTTTCCCTTTTGGACTTCCGGTTTTAGTTAGGTCTAATTGCCCTCGTTATTAAAATTGGGCTACGGCTCATGCCATTTTTATAGCAGAGTACTTATACTGCATATATTAAAGTGTTTTTCCTGAGCAAAGTCATTGTCAAAATGATCGGAGGGCTGTCGATAACACTAGTAAATAAAAATAATCTTCACTAATGTCACAGAAACGGTTTGAAAAGACACTTTCAAACGCGGCCAAAAGCCGTATAAATTAAGACGAGGCACTTTCAGATCGACGGTACCACAGGCACCCCAAAACTTGTAATCCACCTTTAGATTAGCGTTGTGCAGGTTGACAGCATAAGCTATGGCGGTTTAATTTAAACAAAATGTAATTTAAAATCTGTATGGAATATTCAGGTTCAGCGTCACGCGTGCTTTCCAAAAATAACTGTCTCACAGAGTCGAGTCGAGTCGAGTCGAGCAGAGAAGAGTAGAGTAGAGTAGAGTAGAGTAGAGTAGAGTAGAGTAGAGTACACCTAACCCAAACACGGTTTAGTCCCCAGGTCCCGAGAAACACATTTTTGGAAAGCGCGCGAGTCGCTCTACGCGAATTTCGAGGTTTGGTCCCGCGGGACCCCAACGCGTGGGCGTGGCAGCCCAAATAAGGTCAAAAACACGGTTTAGTCCCCAGGTCCCGAGAAACACATTTTTGGAAAGCGCGCGAGTCGCTCTACGCGAATTTCGAGGTTTGGTCCCGCGGGACCCCAACGCGTGGGCGTGGCAGCCCAAATAAGGTCAAAAACACGGTTTAGTCCCCAGGTCCCGAGAAACACATTTTTGGAAAGCGCGCGAGTCGCTCTACGCGAATTTCGAGGTTTGGTCCCGCGGGACCCCAACGCGTGGGCGTGGCAGCCCAAATAAGGTCAAAAACACGGTTTAGTCCCCAGGTCCCGAGAAACACATTTTTGGAAAGCGCGCGAGTCGCTCTACGCGAATTTCGAGGTTTGGTCCCGCGGGACCCCAACGCGTGGGCGTGGCAGCCCAAATAAGGTCAAAAACACGGTTTAGTCCCCAGGTCCCGAGAAACACATTTTTGGAAAGCGCGCGAGTCGCTCTACGCGAATTTCGAGGTTTGGTCCCGCGGGACCCCAACGCGTGGGCGTGGCAGCCCAAATAAGGTCAAAAACACGGTTTAGTCCCCAGGTCCCGAGAAACACATTTTTGGAAAGCGCGCGAGTCGCTCTACGCGAATTTCGAGGTTTGGTCCCGCGGGACCCCAACGCGTGGGCGTGGCAGCCCAAATAAGGTCAAAAACACGGTTTAGTCCCCAGGTCCCGAGAAACACATTTTTGGAAAGCGCGCGAGTCGCTCTACGCGAATTTCGAGGTTTGGTCCCGCGGGACCCCAACGCGTGGGCGTGGCAGCCCAAATAAGGTCAAAAACACGGTTTAGTCCCCAGGTCCCGAGAAACACATTTTTGGAAAGCGCGCGAGTCGCTCTACGCGAATTTCGAGGTTTGGTCCCGCGGGACCCCAACGCGTGGGCGTGGCAGCCCAAATAAGGTCAAAAACACGGTTTAGTCCCCAGGTCCCGAGAAACACATTTTTGGAAAGCGCGCGAGTCGCTCTACGCGAATTTCGAGGTTTGGTCCCGCGGGACCCCAACGCGTGGGCGTGGCAGCCCAAATAAGGTCAAAAACACGGTTTAGTCCCCAGGTCCCGAGAAACACATTTTTGGAAAGCGCGCGAGTCGCTCTACGCGAATTTCGAGGTTTGGTCCCGCGGGACCCCAACGCGTGGGCGTGGCAGCCCAAATAAGGTCAAAAACACGGTTTAGTCCCCAGGTCCCGAGAAACACATTTTTGGAAAGCGCGCGAGTCGCTCTACGCGAATTTCGAGGTTTGGTCCCGCGGGACCCCAACGCGTGGGCGTGGCAGCCCAAATAAGGTCAAAAACACGGTTTAGTCCCCAGGTCCCGAGAAACACATTTTTGGAAAGCGCGCGAGTCGCTCTACGCGAATTTCGAGGTTTGGTCCCGCGGGACCCCAACGCGTGGGCGTGGCAGCCCAAATAAGGTCAAAAACACGGTTTAGTCCCCAGGTCCCGAGAAACACATTTTTGGAAAGCGCGCGAGTCGCTCTACGCGAATTTCGAGGTTTGGTCCCGCGGGACCCCAACGCGTGGGCGTGGCAGCCCAAATAAGGTCAAAAACACGGTTTAGTCCCCAGGTCCCGAGAAACACATTTTTGGAAAGCGCGCGAGTCGCTCTACGCGAATTTCGAGGTTTGGTCCCGCGGGACCCCAACGCGTGGGCGTGGCAGCCCAAATAAGGTCAAAAACACGGTTTAGTCCCCAGGTCCCGAGAAACACATTTTTGGAAAGCGCGCGAGTCGCTCTACGCGAATTTCGAGGTTTGGTCCCGCGGGACCCCAACGCGTGGGCGTGGCAGCCCAAATAAGGTCAAAAACACGGTTTAGTCCCCAGGTCCCGAGAAACACATTTTTGGAAAGCGCGCGAGTCGCTCTACGCGAATTTCGAGGTTTGGTCCCGCGGGACCCCAACGCGTGGGCGTGGCAGCCCAAATAAGGTCAAAAACACGGTTTAGTCCCCAGGTCCCGAGAAACACATTTTTGGAAAGCGCGCGAGTCGCTCTACGCGAATTTCGAGGTTTGGTCCCGCGGGACCCCAACGCGTGGGCGTGGCAGCCCAAATAAGGTCAAAAACACGGTTTAGTCCCCAGGTCCCGAGAAACACATTTTTGGAAAGCGCGCGAGTCGCTCTACGCGAATTTCGAGGTTTGGTCCCGCGGGACCCCAACGCGTGGGCGTGGCAGCCCAAATAAGGTCAAAAACACGGTTTAGTCCCCAGGTCCCGAGAAACACATTTTTGGAAAGCGCGCGCCGAGTCGCTCTACGCGAATTTCGAGGTTTGGTCCCGCGGGACCCCAACGCGTGGGCGTGGCAGCCCAAATAAGGTCAAAAACACGGTTTAGTCCCCAGGTCCCGAGAAACACATTTTTGGAAAGCGCGCGAGTCGCTCTACGCGAATTTCGAGGTTTGGTCCCGCGGGACCCCAACGCGTGGGCGTGGCAGCCCAAATAAGGTCAAAAACACGGTTTAGTCCCCAGGTCCCGAGAAACACATTTTTGGAAAGCGCGCGAGTCGCTCTACGCGAATTTCGAGGTTTGGTCCCGCGGGACCCCAACGCGTGGGCGTGGCAGCCCAAATAAGGTCAAAAACACGGTTTAGTCCCCAGGTCCCGAAACACACATTTTTGGAAAGCCGGCGAGGCGCTGTACCCGAATTTCGAGGTTTGGTCCCACGGGACCCCAACGCGTGGGCGTGGCAGCCCAAATAAGGTCAAAAACACGGTTTAGTCCCCAGGTCCCGAGAAACACATTTTTGGAAAGCGCGCGAGTCGCTCTACGCGAATTTCGAGGTTTGGTCCCGCGGGACCCCAACGCGTGGGCGTGGCAGCCCAAATAAGGTCAAAAACACGGTTTAGTCCCCAGGTCCCGAGAAACACATTTTTGGAAAGCGCGCGAGTCGCTCTACGCGAATTTCGAGGTTTGGTCCCGCGGGACCCCAACGCGTGGGCGTGGCAGCCCAAATAAGGTCAAAAACACGGTTTAGTCCCCAGGTCCCGAGAAACACATTTTTGGAAAGCGCGCGAGTCGCTCTACGCGAATTTCGAGGTTTGGTCCCGCGGGACCCCAACGCGTGGGCGTGGCAGCCCAAATAAGGTCAAAAACACGGTTTAGTCCCCAGGTCCCGAGAAACACATTTTTGGAAAGCGCGCGAGTCGCTCTACGCGAATTTCGAGGTTTGGTCCCGCGGGACCCCAACGCGTGGGCGTGGCAGCCCAAATAAGGTCAAAAACACGGTTTAGTCCCCAGGTCCCGAGAAACACATTTTTGGAAAGCGCGCGAGTCGCTCTACGCGAATTTCGAGGTTTGGTCCCGCGGGACCCCAACGCGTGGGCGTGGCAGCCCAAATAAGGTCAAAAACACGGTTTAGTCCCCAGGTCCCGAGAAACACATTTTTGGAAAGCGCGCGAGTCGCTCTACGCGAATTTCGAGGTTTGGTCCCGCGGGACCCCAACGCGTGGGCGTGGCAGCCCAAATAAGGTCAAAAACACGGTTTAGTCCCCAGGTCCCGAGAAACACATTTTTGGAAAGCGCGCGAGTCGCTCTACGCGAATTTCGAGGTTTGGTCCCGCGGGACCCCAACGCGTGGGCGTGGCAGCCCAAATAAGGTCAAAAACACGGTTTAGTCCCCAGGTCCCGAGAAACACATTTTTGGAAAGCGCGCGAGTCGCTCTACGCGAATTTCGAGGTTTGGTCCCGCGGGACCCCAACGCGTGGGCGTGGCAGCCCAAATAAGGTCAAAAACACGGTTTAGTCCCCAGGTCCCGAGAAACACATTTTTGGAAAGCGCGCGAGTCGCTCTACGCGAATTTCGAGGTTTGGTCCCGCGGGACCCCAACGCGTGGGCGTGGCAGCCCAAATAAGGTCAAAAACACGGTTTAGTCCCCAGGTCCCGAGAAACACATTTTTGGAAAGCGCGCGAGTCGCTCTACGCGAATTTCGAGGTTTGGTCCCGCGGGACCCCAACGCGTGGGCGTGGCAGCCCAAATAAGGTCAAAAACACGGTTTAGTCCCCAGGTCCCGAGAAACACATTTTTGGAAAGCGCGCGAGTCGCTCTACGCGAATTTCGAGGTTTGGTCCCGCGGGACCCCAACGCGTGGGCGTGGCAGCCCAAATAAGGTCAAAAACACGGTTTAGTCCCCAGGTCCCGAGAAACACATTTTTGGAAAGCGCGCGAGTCGCTCTACGCGAATTTCGAGGTTTGGTCCCGCGGGACCCCAACGCGTGGGCGTGGCAGCCCAAATAAGGTCAAAAACACGGTTTAGTCCCCAGGTCCCGAGAAACACATTTTTGGAAAGCGCGCGAGTCGCTCTACGCGAATTTCGAGGTTTGGTCCCGCGGGACCCCAACGCGTGGGCGTGGCAGCCCAAATAAGGTCAAAAACACGGTTTAGTCCCCAGGTCCCGAGAAACACATTTTTGGAAAGCGCGCGAGTCGCTCTACGCGAATTTCGAGGTTTGGTCCCGCGGGACCCCAACGCGTGGGCGTGGCAGCCCAAATAAGGTCAAAAACACGGTTTAGTCCCCAGGTCCCGAGAAACACATTTTTGGAAAGCGCGCGAGTCGCTCTACGCGAATTTCGAGGTTTGGTCCCGCGGGACCCCAACGCGTGGGCGTGGCAGCCCAAATAAGGTCAAAAACACGGTTTAGTCCCCAGGTCCCGAGAAACACATTTTTGGAAAGCGCGCGAGTCGCTCTACGCGAATTTCGAGGTTTGGTCCCGCGGGACCCCAACGCGTGGGCGTGGCAGCCCAAATAAGGTCAAAAACACGGTTTAGTCCCCAGGTCCCGAGAAACACATTTTTGGAAAGCGCGCGAGTCGCTCTACGCGAATTTCGAGGTTTGGTCCCGCGGGACCCCAACGCGTGGGCGTGGCAGCCCAAATAAGGTCAAAAACACGGTTTAGTCCCCAGGTCCCGAGAAACACATTTTTGGAAAGCGCGCGAGTCGCTCTACGCGAATTTCGAGGTTTGGTCCCGCGGGACCCCAACGCGTGGGCGTGGCAGCCCAAATAAGGTCAAAAACACGGTTTAGTCCCCAGGTCCCGAGAAACACATTTTTGGAAAGCGCGCGAGTCGCTCTACGCGAATTTCGAGGTTTGGTCCCGCGGGACCCCAACGCGTGGGCGTGGCAGCCCAAATAAGGTCAAAAACACGGTTTAGTCCCCAGGTCCCGAGAAACACATTTTTGGAAAGCGCGCGAGTCGCTCTACGCGAATTTCGAGGTTTGGTCCCGCGGGACCCCAACGCGTGGGCGTGGCAGCCCAAATAAGGTCAAAAACACGGTTTAGTCCCCAGGTCCCGAGAAACACATTTTTGGAAAGCGCGCGAGTCGCTCTACGCGAATTTCGAGGTTTGGTCCCGCGGGACCCCAACGCGTGGGCGTGGCAGCCCAAATAAGGTCAAAAACACGGTTTAGTCCCCAGGTCCCGAGAAACACATTTTTGGAAAGCGCGCGAGTCGCTCTACGCGAATTTCGAGGTTTGGTCCCGCGGGACCCCAACGCGTGGGCGTGGCAGCCCAAATAAGGTCAAAAACACGGTTTAGTCCCCAGGTCCCGAGAAACACATTTTTGGAAAGCGCGCGAGTCGCTCTACGCGAATTTCGAGGTTTGGTCCCGCGGGACCCCAACGCGTGGGCGTGGCAGCCCAAATAAGGTCAAAAACACGGTTTAGTCCCCAGGTCCCGAGAAACACATTTTTGGAAAGCGCGCGAGTCGCTCTACGCGAATTTCGAGGTTTGGTCCCGCGGGACCCCAACGCGTGGGCGTGGCAGCCCAAATAAGGTCAAAAACACGGTTTAGTCCCCAGGTCCCGAGAAACACATTTTTGGAAAGCGCGCGAGTCGCTCTACGCGAATTTCGAGGTTTGGTCCCGCGGGACCCCAACGCGTGGGCGTGGCAGCCCAAATAAGGTCAAAAACACGGTTTAGTCCCCAGGTCCCGAGAAACACATTTTTGGAAAGCGCGCGAGTCGCTCTACGCGAATTTCGAGGTTTGGTCCCGCGGGACCCCAACGCGTGGGCGTGGCAGCCCAAATAAGGTCAAAAACACGGTTTAGTCCCCAGGTCCCGAGAAACACATTTTTGGAAAGCGCGCGAGTCGCTCTACGCGAATTTCGAGGTTTGGTCCCGCGGGACCCCAACGCGTGGGCGTGGCAGCCCAAATAAGGTCAAAAACACGGTTTAGTCCCCAGGTCCCGAGAAACACATTTTTGGAAAGCGCGCGAGTCGCTCTACGCGAATTTCGAGGTTTGGTCCCGCGGGACCCCAACGCGTGGGCGTGGCAGCCCAAATAAGGTCAAAAACACGGTTTAGTCCCCAGGTCCCGAGAAACACATTTTTGGAAAGCGCGCGAGTCGCTCTACGCGAATTTCGAGGTTTGGTCCCGCGGGACCCCAACGCGTGGGCGTGGCAGCCCAAATAAGGTCAAAAACACGGTTTAGTCCCCAGGTCCCGAGAAACACATTTTTGGAAAGCGCGCGAGTCGCTCTACGCGAATTTCGAGGTTTGGTCCCGCGGGACCCCAACGCGTGGGCGTGGCAGCCCAAATAAGGTCAAAAACACGGTTTAGTCCCCAGGTCCCGAGAAACACATTTTTGGAAAGCGCGCGAGTCGCTCTACGCGAATTTCGAGGTTTGGTCCCGCGGGACCCCAACGCGTGGGCGTGGCAGCCCAAATAAGGTCAAAAACACGGTTTAGTCCCCAGGTCCCGAGAAACACATTTTTGGAAAGCGCGCGAGTCGCTCTACGCGAATTTCGAGGTTTGGTCCCGCGGGACCCCAACGCGTGGGCGTGGCAGCCCAAATAAGGTCAAAAACACGGTTTAGTCCCCAGGTCCCGAGAAACACATTTTTGGAAAGCGCGCGAGTCGCTCTACGCGAATTTCGAGGTTTGGTCCCGCGGGACCCCAACGCGTGGGCGTGGCAGCCCAAATAAGGTCAAAAACACGGTTTAGTCCCCAGGTCCCGAGAAACACATTTTTGGAAAGCGCGCGAGTCGCTCTACGCGAATTTCGAGGTTTGGTCCCGCGGGACCCCAACGCGTGGGCGTGGCAGCCCAAATAAGGTCAAAAACACGGTTTAGTCCCCAGGTCCCGAGAAACACATTTTTGGAAAGCGCGCGAGTCGCTCTACGCGAATTTCGAGGTTTGGTCCCGCGGGACCCCAACGCGTGGGCGTGGCAGCCCAAATAAGGTCAAAAACACGGTTTAGTCCCCAGGTCCCGAGAAACACATTTTTGGAAAGCGCGCGAGTCGCTCTACGCGAATTTCGAGGTTTGGTCCCGCGGGACCCCAACGCGTGGGCGTGGCAGCCCAAATAAGGTCAAAAACACGGTTTAGTCCCCAGGTCCCGAGAAACACATTTTTGGAAAGCGCGCGAGTCGCTCTACGCGAATTTCGAGGTTTGGTCCCGCGGGACCCCAACGCGTGGGCGTGGCAGCCCAAATAAGGTCAAAAACACGGTTTAGTCCCCAGGTCCCGAGAAACACATTTTTGGAAAGCGCGCGAGTCGCTCTACGCGAATTTCGAGGTTTGGTCCCGCGGGACCCCAACGCGTGGGCGTGGCAGCCCAAATAAGGTCAAAAACACGGTTTAGTCCCCAGGTCCCGAGAAACACATTTTTGGAAAGCGCGCGAGTCGCTCTACGCGAATTTCGAGGTTTGGTCCCGCGGGACCCCAACGCGTGGGCGTGGCAGCCCAAATAAGGTCAAAAACACGGTTTAGTCCCCAGGTCCCGAGAAACACATTTTTGGAAAGCGCGCGAGTCGCTCTACGCGAATTTCGAGGTTTGGTCCCGCGGGACCCCAACGCGTGGGCGTGGCAGCCCAAATAAGGTCAAAAACACGGTTTAGTCCCCAGGTCCCGAGAAACACATTTTTGGAAAGCGCGCGAGTCGCTCTACGCGAATTTCGAGGTTTGGTCCCGCGGGACCCCAACGCGTGGGCGTGGCAGCCCAAATAAGGTCAAAAACACGGTTTAGTCCCCAGGTCCCGAGAAACACATTTTTGGAAAGCGCGCGAGTCGCTCTACGCGAATTTCGAGGTTTGGTCCCGCGGGACCCCAACGCGTGGGCGTGGCAGCCCAAATAAGGTCAAAAACACGGTTTAGTCCCCAGGTCCCGAGAAACACATTTTTGGAAAGCGCGCGAGTCGCTCTACGCGAATTTCGAGGTTTGGTCCCGCGGGACCCCAACGCGTGGGCGTGGCAGCCCAAATAAGGTCAAAAACACGGTTTAGTCCCCAGGTCCCGAGAAACACATTTTTGGAAAGCGCGCGAGTCGCTCTACGCGAATTTCGAGGTTTGGTCCCGCGGGACCCCAACGCGTGGGCGTGGCAGCCCAAATAAGGTCAAAAACACGGTTTAGTCCCCAGGTCCCGAGAAACACATTTTTGGAAAGCGCGCGAGTCGCTCTACGCGAATTTCGAGGTTTGGTCCCGCGGGACCCCAACGCGTGGGCGTGGCAGCCCAAATAAGGTCAAAAACACGGTTTAGTCCCCAGGTCCCGAGAAACACATTTTTGGAAAGCGCGCGAGTCGCTCTACGCGAATTTCGAGGTTTGGTCCCGCGGGACCCCAACGCGTGGGCGTGGCAGCCCAAATAAGGTCAAAAACACGGTTTAGTCCCCAGGTCCCGAGAAACACATTTTTGGAAAGCGCGCGAGTCGCTCTACGCGAATTTCGAGGTTTGGTCCCGCGGGACCCCAACGCGTGGGCGTGGCAGCCCAAATAAGGTCAAAAACACGGTTTAGTCCCCAGGTCCCGAGAAACACATTTTTGGAAAGCGCGCGAGTCGCTCTACGCGAATTTCGAGGTTTGGTCCCGCGGGACCCCAACGCGTGGGCGTGGCAGCCCAAATAAGGTCAAAAACACGGTTTAGTCCCCAGGTCCCGAGAAACACATTTTTGGAAAGCGCGCGAGTCGCTCTACGCGAATTTCGAGGTTTGGTCCCGCGGGACCCCAACGCGTGGGCGTGGCAGCCCAAATAAGGTCAAAAACACGGTTTAGTCCCCAGGTCCCGAGAAACACATTTTTGGAAAGCGCGCGAGTCGCTCTACGCGAATTTCGAGGTTTGGTCCCGCGGGACCCCAACGCGTGGGCGTGGCAGCCCAAATAAGGTCAAAAACACGGTTTAGTCCCCAGGTCCCGAGAAACACATTTTTGGAAAGCGCGCGAGTCGCTCTACGCGAATTTCGAGGTTTGGTCCCGCGGGACCCCAACGCGTGGGCGTGGCAGCCCAAATAAGGTCAAAAACACGGTTTAGTCCCCAGGTCCCGAGAAACACATTTTTGGAAAGCGCGCGAGTCGCTCTACGCGAATTTCGAGGTTTGGTCCCGCGGGACCCCAACGCGTGGGCGTGGCAGCCCAAATAAGGTCAAAAACACGGTTTAGTCCCCAGGTCCCGAGAAACACATTTTTGGAAAGCCCGCGAGTCGCTCTACGCGAATTTCGAGGTTTGGTCCCGCGGGACCCCAACGCGTGGGCGTGGCAGCCCAAATAAGGTCAAAAACACGGTTTAGTCCCCAGGTCCCGAGAAACACATTTTTGGAAAGCGCGCGAGTCGCTCTACGCGAATTTCGAGGTTTGGTCCCGCGGGACCCCAACGCGTGGGCGTGGCAGCCCAAATAAGGTCAAAAACACGGTTTAGTCCCCAGGTCCCGAGAAACACATTTTTGGAAAGCGCGCGAGTCGCTCTACGCGAATTTCGAGGTTTGGTCCCGCGGGACCCCAACGCGTGGGCGTGGCAGCCCAAATAAGGTCAAAAACACGGTTTAGTCCCCAGGTCCCGAGAAACACATTTTTGGAAAGCGCGCGAGTCGCTCTACGCGAATTTCGAGGTTTGGTCCCGCGGGACCCCAACGCGTGGGCGTGGCAGCCCAAATAAGGTCAAAAACACGGTTTAGTCCCCAGGTCCCGAGAAACACATTTTTGGAAAGCGCGCGAGTCGCTCTACGCGAATTTCGAGGTTTGGTCCCGCGGGACCCCAACGCGTGGGCGTGGCAGCCCAAATAAGGTCAAAAACACGGTTTAGTCCCCAGGTCCCGAGAAACACATTTTTGGAAAGCGCGCGAGTCGCTCTACGCGAATTTCGAGGTTTGGTCCCGCGGGACCCCAACGCGTGGGCGTGGCAGCCCAAATAAGGTCAAAAACACGGTTTAGTCCCCAGGTCCCGAGAAACACATTTTTGGAAAGCGCGCGAGTCGCTCTACGCGAATTTCGAGGTTTGGTCCCGCGGGACCCCAACGCGTGGGCGTGGCAGCCCAAATAAGGTCAAAAACACGGTTTAGTCCCCAGGTCCCGAGAAACACATTTTTGGAAAGCGCGCGAGTCGCTCTACGCGAATTTCGAGGTTTGGTCCCGCGGGACCCCAACGCGTGGGCGTGGCAGCCCAAATAAGGTCAAAAACACGGTTTAGTCCCCAGGTCCCGAGAAACACATTTTTGGAAAGCGCGCGAGTCGCTCTACGCGAATTTCGAGGTTTGGTCCCGCGGGACCCCAACGCGTGGGCGTGGCAGCCCAAATAAGGTCAAAAACACGGTTTAGTCCCCAGGTCCCGAGAAACACATTTTTGGAAAGCGCGCGAGTCGCTCTACGCGAATTTCGAGGTTTGGTCCCGCGGGACCCCAACGCGTGGGCGTGGCAGCCCAAATAAGGTCAAAAACACGGTTTAGTCCCCAGGTCCCGAGAAACACATTTTTGGAAAGCGCGCGAGTCGCTCTACGCGAATTTCGAGGTTTGGTCCCGCGGGACCCCAACGCGTGGGCGTGGCAGCCCAAATAAGGTCAAAAACACGGTTTAGTCCCCAGGTCCCGAGAAACACATTTTTGGAAAGCGCGCGAGTCGCTCTACGCGAATTTCGAGGTTTGGTCCCGCGGGACCCCAACGCGTGGGCGTGGCAGCCCAAATAAGGTCAAAAACACGGTTTAGTCCCCAGGTCCCGAGAAACACATTTTTGGAAAGCGCGCGAGTCGCTCTACGCGAATTTCGAGGTTTGGTCCCGCGGGACCCCAACGCGTGGGCGTGGCAGCCCAAATAAGGTCAAAAACACGGTTTAGTCCCCAGGTCCCGAGAAACACATTTTTGGAAAGCGCGCGAGTCGCTCTACGCGAATTTCGAGGTTTGGTCCCGCGGGACCCCAACGCGTGGGCGTGGCAGCCCAAATAAGGTCAAAAACACGGTTTAGTCCCCAGGTCCCGAGAAACACATTTTTGGAAAGCGCGCGAGTCGCTCTACGCGAATTTCGAGGTTTGGTCCCGCGGGACCCCAACGCGTGGGCGTGGCAGCCCAAATAAGGTCAAAAACACGGTTTAGTCCCCAGGTCCCGAGAAACACATTTTTGGAAAGCGCGCGAGTCGCTCTACGCGAATTTCGAGGTTTGGTCCCGCGGGACCCCAACGCGTGGGCGTGGCAGCCCAAATAAGGTCAAAAACACGGTTTAGTCCCCAGGTCCCGAGAAACACATTTTTGGAAAGCGCGCGAGTCGCTCTACGCGAATTTCGAGGTTTGGTCCCGCGGGACCCCAACGCGTGGGCGTGGCAGCCCAAATAAGGTCAAAAACACGGTTTAGTCCCCAGGTCCCGAGAAACACATTTTTGGAAAGCGCGCGAGTCGCTCTACGCGAATTTCGAGGTTTGGTCCCGCGGGACCCCAACGCGTGGGCGTGGCAGCCCAAATAAGGTCAAAAACACGGTTTAGTCCCCAGGTCCCGAGAAACACATTTTTGGAAAGCGCGCGAGTCGCTCTACGCGAATTTCGAGGTTTGGTCCCGCGGGACCCCAACGCGTGGGCGTGGCAGCCCAAATAAGGTCAAAAACACGGTTTAGTCCCCAGGTCCCGAGAAACACATTTTTGGAAAGCGCGCGAGTCGCTCTACGCGAATTTCGAGGTTTGGTCCCGCGGGACCCCAACGCGTGGGCGTGGCAGCCCAAATAAGGTCAAAAACACGGTTTAGTCCCCAGGTCCCGAGAAACACATTTTTGGAAAGCGCGCGAGTCGCTCTACGCGAATTTCGAGGTTTGGTCCCGCGGGACCCCAACGCGTGGGCGTGGCAGCCCAAATAAGGTCAAAAACACGGTTTAGTCCCCAGGTCCCGAGAAACACATTTTTGGAAAGCGCGCGAGTCGCTCTACGCGAATTTCGAGGTTTGGTCCCGCGGGACCCCAACGCGTGGGCGTGGCAGCCCAAATAAGGTCAAAAACACGGTTTAGTCCCCAGGTCCCGAGAAACACATTTTTGGAAAGCGCGCGAGTCGCTCTACGCGAATTTCGAGGTTTGGTCCCGCGGGACCCCAACGCGTGGGCGTGGCAGCCCAAATAAGGTCAAAAACACGGTTTAGTCCCCAGGTCCCGAGAAACACATTTTTGGAAAGCGCGCGAGTCGCTCTACGCGAATTTCGAGGTTTGGTCCCGCGGGACCCCAACGCGTGGGCGTGGCAGCCCAAATAAGGTCAGAAACACGGTTTAGTCCCCAGGTCCCGAGAAACACATTTTTGGAAAGCGCGCGAGTCGCTCTACGCGAATTTCGAGGTTTGGTCCCGCGGGACCCCAACGCGTGGGCGTGGCAGCCCAAATAAGGTCAAAAACACGGTTTAGTCCCCAGGTCCCGAGAAACACATTTTTGGAAAGCGCGCGAGTCGCTCTACGCGAATTTCGAGGTTTGGTCCCGCGGGACCCCAACGCGTGGGCGTGGCAGCCCAAATAAGGTCAAAAACACGGTTTAGTCCCCAGGTCCCGAGAAACACATTTTTGGAAAGCGCGCGAGTCGCTCTACGCGAATTTCGAGGTTTGGTCCCGCGGGACCCCAACGCGTGGGCGTGGCAGCCCAAATAAGGTCAAAAACACGGTTTAGTCCCCAGGTCCCGAGAAACACATTTTTGGAAAGCGCGCGAGTCGCTCTACGCGAATTTCGAGGTTTGGTCCCGCGGGACCCCAACGCGTGGGCGTGGCAGCCCAAATAAGGTCAAAAACACGGTTTAGTCCCCAGGTCCCGAGAAACACATTTTTGGAAAGCGCGCGAGTCGCTCTACGCGAATTTCGAGGTTTGGTCCCGCGGGACCCCAACGCGTGGGCGTGGCAGCCCAAATAAGGTCAAAAACACGGTTTAGTCCCCAGGTCCCGAGAAACACATTTTTGGAAAGCGCGCGAGTCGCTCTACGCGAATTTCGAGGTTTGGTCCCGCGGGACCCCAACGCGTGGGCGTGGCAGCCCAAATAAGGTCAAAAACACGGTTTAGTCCCCAGGCCCGAGAAACACATTTTTGGAAAGCGCGCGAGCGCTCTACGCGAATTTCGAGGTTTGGTCCCGCGGGACCCCAACGCGTGGGCGTGGCAGCCCAAATAAGGTCAAAAACACGGTTTAGTCCCCAGGTCCCGAGAAACACATTTTTGGAAAGCGCGCGAGTCGCTCTACGCGAATTTCGAGGTTTGGTCCCGCGGGACCCCAACGCGTGGGCGTGGCAGCCCAAATAAGGTCAAAAACACGGTTTAGTCCCCAGGTCCCGAGAAACACATTTTTGGAAAGCGCGCGAGTCGCTCTACGCGAATTTCGAGGTTTGGTCCCGCGGGACCCCAACGCGTGGGCGTGGCAGCCCAAATAAGGTCAAAAACACGGTTTAGTCCCCAGGTCCCGAGAAACACATTTTTGGAAAGCGCGCGAGTCGCTCTACGCGAATTTCGAGGTTTGGTCCCGCGGGACCCCAACGCGTGGGCGTGGCAGCCCAAATAAGGTCAAAAACACGGTTTAGTCCCCAGGTCCCGAGAAACACATTTTTGGAAAGCGCGCGAGTCGCTCTACGCGAATTTCGAGGTTTGGTCCCGCGGGACCCCAACGCGTGGGCGTGGCAGCCCAAATAAGGTCAAAAACACGGTTTAGTCCCCAGGTCCCGAGAAACACATTTTTGGAAAGCGCGCGAGTCGCTCTACGCGAATTTCGAGGTTTGGTCCCGCGGGACCCCAACGCGTGGGCGTGGCAGCCCAAATAAGGTCAAAAACACGGTTTAGTCCCCAGGTCCCGAGAAACACATTTTTGGAAAGCGCGCGAGT
>OZ036008.1:9388203-9445703 GCA_964035015.1 Corallium rubrum
TCAAGAACTTGTTGTTGAACAGGAGTGGTTAATAAACTGTTGTTGAGAATAATTAAAACGACTTATCTTCAAAAAATAACAGTATCAGTGATACTGTCCTATATATTGCTTACCAACACTTCTCCCAATCTTATAAACCATCTGGCACGCGCATTATGCAAATTTTATTTTCAAGTCCAGTAAATATCAAATAAAATGTCATTCCTAGTTTTTTACTAATAGAAAAAGAACACATACCCAAAGTAAAGGACAATCGCTGATTGGTTTTGCATAACATCCCTTAGTGACTTACCTAAACTCATCAGATGCACGCTCAAAAGAACTTGTCTGTCTGATAGATGTTGGAGTTGGACCAGAAGTTGAACTGGATGATGGGTTAATAGATATCGATCTGTTAGAATTGTTGACAGGTAATTTGTGAGAACTGGTAGTGGTAGTTTGTGATCCTGGATCTTGACTAATTTCATTTAAAATTTCCAAAGAAGCTTGCAGTATGCCTTTCGCTTGACCCAGTAGTTGCTTTCCACGCGGATTGTTCGCCATGTTTTCACAAGAGGGAAATAGTGAAATACTTCGTTTAATAAGAAACGTAACAACAACCACTGACCTTGCCGCCATATTTGACAACTCAGAACAGTCAACTATATGGAGTACTGCAGTGGTGGAGAATGTGCACCACTGACCTTCAAGAAATGCGTATATTACGACATAATGCCATGATGACACGATATAATGACACGATGACACGACATAATGACATGATGACATGACATAATGACATGATGACATGACATGATGACATGACATAATGCCATGATGACACGACATAATGACATGATGACATGACATAATGCCATGATGACACGACATAATGACATGATGACATGACATAATGCCATGATGACAGACATAATGACATGATGACATGACATAATGACATGATGACACGACATCATGCTATTATTGTCTCTAATGCCCCTCCATAGCGAATACTTGGCGATCAATGGCGATCTTCTTGACTATATGACGAGTACTTCCCGAATACTTGGCGATCAATGGCGATCTTCTTGACTATATGGCGATGGCTGCACGAGTATGACGTAAGTGCGGTGCAAGACACTCGCGCAAGCAAGCAACACGCCGACATTATGGCTACCGCTGACAGGTCAGCGGTAGTCACAAAAACTACGCGACAGAAACATCAGGTAACTGTTTTTATTATTTTTCACACCTATCAACTAAGATTTACAAAAAAAAAGAGCATTTCACTACTATAAGTCTTCTTATTTTTCGACGAATGCGTACAGCGTACAATCCTACAATTTTTGTACACTTCGTTTTTCTAATTTAGCCACATATAATACTGCAAAAAGAAAAGAAAAATGGTCATGCATATAATCTTTACTTACAAATCCAGGCTTGCGAAGATGCAAAGTATAAATTATGTAGCCAAAACTAGGAAAGAAGAAAAATATCTTATTAGTTTTCGAATACTTTTTGTCAATATTTACCACACTATATAATGTATAAATATTAAATACAACATTGCTGAGTTAATCTTGCAATTCACATTTGGCAGCCCATATTTCTTAAATTCCTTCTGCATGGCCACACTATATAAATTAGAGAAGACAAATATGTATTTTGAGAATTAAACTAGATACAATACAACCTATCAACACAGTATAAGTACCCTTAACATTTGGCATTTACTGTAATACTGTATAATAATGTATAATTTTTTGTCTAGCTGGATACACCATTAAATAAAGAAAAAAAGAAAGAAAGGCATATTACTATTAGTTTCTAAATCTCAAAAATGCTAGCAAATGTACACCTGTATTTTCTCCTTGCCTGGAGAAAGAGAAATAAAAAAGACATGAATTTCTAAATCTTAAAAATGCTAACCTAATACACACCTGTTAATTAGGTTTTATCTCTCCTTACAGTACCAGGTCAAGCTACACAAAGAAGAAAAGAAGGACCTTAATTTCTAAACCTTAAAAATGCTGAGCTATAAATACACACCTGTTAGATGTCATCATAAAATCATAATTATTTCCCATTGCCAGGCCTGATGCAGTGATGCTACATAATGAAAAAACAACAATATAATAAAAATAAAACAATATAATAAAAATAACTTTTCAGCTGTCTTATTTATTCAATCCAGGCCCTGGTTTCTTGCCCACAACTCACATAGTAGATCTTTACTCTTCTTTATTGTTCATGTTGCCATATCACCACTGCATTTGTATACTATGGAAAAACCCCAAAAAACAGGTAAAACATTTTGTAAACTTTTCCTCCTCTGATTAACTGAAAGTTTACCTTCAGTTTCCTCTAATAAAACCACTTTACTAAAGTGTGATCTTGAATATATTTACAAAAAATTTAGAAGACACAGTCATTTTAAACATGGATGCATGTGGCATACATTGTCCTGTTATTAAATGATATAAAATAACAAGAAATGTGAAGTAGAATATTTCATACTATTTTAAATATATTTTAAATTTGGCTCACCTCTACACCAGTTTTTGTATATATAAAATTATGGTAGTTTATTGGTATGGAAAAGTTATACCTGTCGAGTGTGCAATGTTCTGGCTAGGTATTGCATGTAGTTATGGCTAGTATACAGTTAGACAAATAATAATATAAATAATCATATACAATGTAAGAAAAACAACTTAAAATAAATTATTTTAATATTCGAGTTTTACGAATATTGTTTAGTACCATAATTGTAAAAATATAATGAAATGTTAGTCTTGATTATACTTGCAGAATGGGTCATTCCAGAAAACATCCACACCTCCCCCACGGAGGCAATGTGAAGTTGACCCCCTCCCCCCTTCGGACATCCTAGTACATTTTACTATTATCAGAAGTAGATTTACCCCCCTCCCTCCCCGGATGGTACAAATTTCCTCTGTGGGGGAGGTATGGATCTTTTCTGGAATGACCCAATAAATATTTTTATAGTGTTATTATGCACCTGTCAATGCTAGCCCCGAGGGATGGGGGTTGGGCAAAGGGTGGGGATTTGACAATTTATCATTAAAAATTGTCGTATTCCACTCCCTATCCCTCATGTTTCTCCTCTGCTACAACCAAAAATCCCCACCTCTGAAGAGACATTCACTGTCAGTCTGGACTCTGGGGATGGACATATTGATCAATTCCCTACCCTTGGCCTAACCCCTCCCCCCCCCCCCCTTTGGGACTAACATTGATAGGTGCATTACATTTTCTGGATTGTGGCTTAATATGCATTTAAAAATAAAAAATACATGTATAATAAAATATCGGCAAATGTTTCTTTGACATTTAATACTACCCCCTCCCCCATCTCATGCACCCCTCAAGTGTAACAAATATCAAAGCCCAGACAATTAGAGAAATGGTAAAAATGAAAATATTTATTGAACTGCAACATCTTCGCAGAGTGATTAAATTATTACAATTACAAAGACTTTATGTACATAAGGTTTTCTTCAATGTTATGGGCTTTTTCAAAGTAATTGTCTGCGCTTTGATATTTCTAACTAAATTACGTTTTCTGCCTGGAATCTCTGTCTCGATTATAAATAGTTTTGTGCAATACTATTACTATATGTCCGACAAATCCGACAATATTAGAAAACAACAGAATTATTTACGTCCAGAAATTTAATTTCTAACTTAATCTTATTGTACTATCATTCATTTGACTAGTTTGCTAGACTTTAAAACTTACCTTAGGGAAAAGGGAAAATACTTTGTTGCTGCTGACGCCATAGCTTTTGTACAATTGTCCAATTTTGCCTTGTTTCAACACCAGTGTTTTGTCGCATTTTGGAAAAGAAACGAGCTTCACAAGCTTTCAAACTTGTACCGTACATACTGCTGGAACAAACTTTCTGTTATATCTCCAAAGTCCTGGCCCAACGAGGATATATAAGTTAGTGAGTGATGATTTTTTCGTTTCCATTTCATCAAGACACTCTGCAGTGAGTCTCTGGGCATGCTGTACAAAACTCACACACTTGTTGCATGTAATTTCCGCCACAAAAACATTCGCAGGAAACTGTCAAAGTTTGAAATAAACATCCAACGTTTTTTATGTTAAGAAGACATGGGTTTTCGATAATTCAGCAATATAAAATGTTGTTTGTTTTCCCACCGGTGCCAGGACTGTAAGTTCGTTGCGTGAAAGTGTCGAGAACCCTCGCGTGTTCCTCGCTAAAAACACGAACACTCGTAACAGGCATGAACAATGTTGTCGAACGAACAACGCTGTTCATGCCTGTTTGAACAACATAAAACTATCATGATGAATCAACAGTGTTGTTCATGCATGATACAACATGTTGTTCGGGCATGTTGAATCAACAGGATTGAACAGTCATGATACAACAACCATGAACTTGGTTGTTTTATCAAGCTAGGTTTTGCTTGTTGCGACATGCATGAACAAGGCTTGTCGATTCTCCAAGCTGTAACAACATGTTGAAACATGCATGAACAATGCTGTTATTTCACCAATCATGTTCTAGCCTGTTAACAGTGCTGTTCATGGGTTGTTGAGCCAACAACCCTGTTATAGCCTGTGAGATTTTTACGTGTGTAGTTAAACCTGATTGGTTGAGCTCCATAGAAACCTGTCAAGTACATCTGGGAAATGTTGAAGGTTGAGGTAACAGTGGATGTATTAATGTTTTTAACAGTGTCCATCCTTAGATGCAGTCAACTGTAACAAGTTGGTGATAACAAGCTTGTAGCACCTTCATAACATAACATAATTTGTTACAGCTTGTTCACAGACTCGCTACAAGGCTGTTGTGAATATATCTATTGACAAGCTATGAGATTTTTTATGTGTATAGTTGTAAATATACAGTACATATTTTCCATAGTACATTGTAAGTACAGGTCACATATTTAAAAAATTGATTGTTTAAGTGTTCCATTTGACGAATGAATCTCTAGACTATACTACTACAATAGTGTTAATTACCATGACAACATTTATTGCAGTCTATTAAACATAAATTTTAACAATGGCCTAGAAAGGTTTGTATTAAAAGATTGTTCAAGACAAAAATCTAGAACTATTGACTACACAAACCTTTTCTTGATATTTCTCGCTCATATTTGCTCTAAACATTGCACTGAAGTAAGGACTGGAAGCGACGAGAACAACTTTATGAACATAGAAATCTGTATTTCCAACACTTAAAATGACATCACAAAATTCACCATTTTTCCTCAGCTCCAGAAGATTGGACATTATACGCGTTGTATAAGCATCTTTTGTAGACATCCTCTCATTAGTTTTTTCACTGGTAAGTTGTTTAGAATACGTCGCCATCTGCAGTTTTCAATATGCAAATCAAGCTCGATGAGTATAGACGTCGAGGCTTTCAGAGGGCCTGGGAGCGAGACAGGGGGGGTGGGGTACTGCTTTTGTATATAGCCCTCAAAAAAATTACGACGAAACAATTTGACGACAAAATACTGTAATATTTATACGTAGTACCTACCAAGTACCGAGAGTAAAGATTATGAAGTTATTTTGAACTTCTACGTAATTTTATTTTTTTAAATTTTATTAATGATGTCGTACTAATAATGACGTCACAGTTAATAATCAAGCCCAGGCTCCTGAGATTTAGTTCACTGTCGTCGTCTGGCGTTGCGTAGAATTTTCTGCTGAGAAATTGAACAAATTTGAAGATAAAAATCAAAGTTTTGTCATTAAACAGTAAAAGAACGTGATGGGAGCAGTTCTTGGAGCAATTGGGGGATTGAGCTGTTGTTCATTGGCTTCTTGTGCTGCCCCAGTAAGTCATGTTTTAAATTTATTTCTAGAAGACAAGTAGAGAAAAGAGAACATTTTATTCTTATTTTATTGTTATTTATCTTGCCCCAACAATGTCTGTGAAGTTAGTAGAAAATATTAATACTTCTACATAAAATGTTTTATTCCCCAACTTCTCTCAAGCGTTGTTGAAAATATACATGTTGTACAATACAAATATACAGCAATTTATTGACAATGGCAACTATTGAGAAAAGTTACTTACATTTATAAACATTCATGCCAGTAAACCAATACTGATCCCTGCCCACACTACCTATGGTAAGTCAGACTATTTCTATCTCTGGAGGGTGTAGTCCCATTGGAGAGGGTTTGTGGTCCCAATGTGAAGCCCATGCCTAAAAAGCTCTTCAAAGCACACTGAAAGAGATCCACGATCCTGCTCCACATCTAATTCATTGCAGTTCTAGCCGAGAATTACCCTCTCATGAACGACATCTACAAGTCACATATAAAGTGGAGAAAAAGAAAAAAATAAACTTACCTGGTGTAGAAAAAAAGAAGCTGGACCCCTAATGGGCACAACTGACCTGGAATTGAGATGACCAACCATGGATTTTAGTCAAAAAGATAGACCAGGTGGTGGTGATGAGTGAGTGTGGCTGCCAGCAAGCAGTGGTGTAGCCAGAACTGTGAAGGGGGGTGGGAGCCAAAATCAAAATAAAGTTTTAGGGGGCCATCCGGGGGCATGATCCCCCGGGAAATTTTGAAACTCGAGAGTCACTGAACTGCCATTTCCTGGCTTTTGGATGAAGATTTTACAGACTCTAAAGGTTAAAAAATGTCATAAAATACTCAAAATATGCAAACGTCACATATATACTCAAAATGCATACACTCAGTAGATTGAATACACTGTTTGCAGTTTATTTCCGGACACAATGGCATATTGGACATATTGCATCAGTTTTGTAGTTACAGCACATGTCTGTTGTTTTATATCAAAAAGGGGGGGGGAGCTGTGGCTCCCACTGCCAGCAAGATTAGGAACTCCAAGAGCCTGTACAATGCTGTCAACTGAAAGAGACCAAAATTGGGGGCCCCACCTGAAGGGGGAAAGCAGGCAGAACAGCAAAGGCCAAGATAGTGTAGGCCACCATGTTCTGCCAGCACGGAGAGTGGACCCAAGGATACTGCACAGAATAGCAACCCCAAACATGTAAGGGAACACATGACATCACGAACACCCCAAATAACACACAACATACAATTAAGTATCACCTGGCAAGCTAAGCCAGGGAATAAACCAGGTATACTGGAAAGTTTAAAGCTATGCAACATGAAGGAGGTTGGACAGTGCGACCCATGGTGGCAAGCCCACAACCTGCTACAAGGGTTTAAGAATACCTTGCCTAGGCCAACTGAGGGATGGGTGGGTGGGGAAAAGCCACTACTCGAAAGTGCACAGTTGGCAAGAGGGTTCAACTTGGTGAGCTAGAGGAGCCCTCTTCTAACCGCTGAAAACGACTAACTCAGTAGAGGGCTCAGGCCTAATTAGGTCCCAAGGGGAATCCAATAAACCAACGACAACACAAACACAAACAGTAGGCATGATGTTAATTTTATTTATTTTATAAATTCATGTAATTATATAATTTAAACAAAGATAGTTGCATATGTAAACATTTTCTCACTTCTCAATATTCTAGTTCACCAAAATGAAAAAGATTTGTGTTGAAATTATTTTATTTACACACTCAGTTTGATACCTTTTTGCTTTTGACCTTCTTCATGTTTGAAATTATATGCTGTCTCAAAATCTGTATGGCACCTTGGGTATTGATATTATAATTTAGTAAATATATACAGGTGATTATGGAAAATCATGCGTGCTGATTGGTTGGGCTACTTAATTGAGATAATCATGCCTACAGCATTTATTCAAAATGGCCACCAGCCAATTTGTCAATGTGACAAATGAGGAAATTAACAATTTTAAAGAAAATGTTGTTCCTAAAAGTATGAAAATGTGTATTTATACTAACACAATTATTCACCTCAGGCTCAGTGAATGTCATTCGGAAAAATAACCTCAAAAAAAAAAATTATATATAACCTCACCTTCATCTAAAAACAATAACCTCACCTTCATCTTGGTTATTCATCAAGTGAATGTTATTATTCACTGATATTCACCTCACCTTCAGTGAGTACATGTAATTGTTAATTATTGCATAAAATAGAGTTGTTTATTGATTTTAGTAATAAAATCAATAATCTCACATGTGTCAATTATCATGAAATGCATTAGAGTATACTGCTCTATTTTTGTGGGGCAATGGCGTTATATTTTATATAATATATCATTATTTCCAAACAGCTATAATTATATTGTTCTTTTTAGATAAGCAGGACAATACATAGATGTTTGGAAATATGAAATATTACTTCTTGTACTGACTAGGATATCTCACACAATCCCTTTCTTCACTTGTGAGATATAATCATGATTGTGTCTTTTCATTGAGAATTACTGGGATATATATAGGTAAACTAAAATTATAACAAAGAAAATAAACACAATATCTACTCTTTAATGAAAAATATTTTCTACATTTGTTTTGTGTATTAATAATTTGAAGTTTAAATTAATGTTTATTTCCATTTAGGCTGCTTGTTGCTGTGGTCCTACAGCTTGTTTTTGCTGTTGTGTGCGATGCCCATCATGCAAGAACTCAACATCGACACGAATTGTTTTCAGTATTTTTTTGTTTCTTGGCAGTATTATCTCAGGCATTATGCTTTCTCCAGGAATAAAAGAAAAATTAGCTCATATTCCACATTTTTGTTCATATCTTGAAAATCAACATGGTTGTGACAGCATTGTTGGTTACCTTGCTGTTTATCGAGTATGTTTTGGTATGGCTGTTTTCTTCTTCCTTTTCACATTAATCATGTTCAAAGTACAAACAAGCAAAGATGGTCGAGCAAAATTTCAAAATGGGTATATTAAACTATATTTTTAATTTTTTTTTATTCTGTATAAAGAGAACACTTTCTGTGTGTCCATTCAGTTATGGAAACCTAAAGAAAGGTTAATACAGATTGGTTTCCATATAGCTACTAACATGATTGCCTTTCATTGACAAGACAGTGAAGTTTGCATTAGCCAGAAGTGGATAATACTAAAATGGAGAAATGGGTTGATGTTTTTAGCCTAGATCCTGTACTAAGAATTTTAACCTGGCTAATATAATGCCAAATTAATTTTCCTTTAGCAAAATTAAAGGGAAATTAAAGAGGCAGCTGGTCGGGTTTTTTTTAGCCATTTGTAAGCTTTATGTAAACTTTCACCTAGAAATAGCCTATTCACAGTTCTTTGTTTTTAAGTAATTTTCAAATAATATACTTGTTTTGTCTTCTTTAATCTTGTATGGATGCTGGGTGTCATGGCCAATATGGTTTGTGTTTGGTAACTGACGTTATAATTTAATGTAAATATGCATGTGTTACTGATATATATTTAAAGGTGGTGTGCAAGTTACTTATTCCTTGAGATTCAAAGGGAAAAAATATTTTTGCCATGTTGTATGAAATTATAATTGCAGATGATGAAAAACTTTTGTCAAAATTAATTCATCCAACATGGTGACAATGATGTAAGATGCACACCACCAATAGTTAAACATATTTTGTTTGTTTCTGAATTTGAGAGTGTTTTTTTAGATTTTGGTTTGTCAAAATTATCCTTTATCTTGGATTTATTACAGCAGCATTTTTTATCCCTAACGGCAATTTTGGAAAAGGTAACGCTAACTTGTTCATACAGTTACTGGGAGTTACTGTATGTTATTATACATTGCTTGATCTTTTAGACAAAGTAGTATTTTAGTGGCAATATTGGTACTAACTGGTCTCAACTAAATGAAATAATTACAACAAAACATTCTCTTATCAATTTATAACAGTACATAATATTATCTGTACATTAGTACTGACTGAGTAAGATTTTTATCTGTACATTAGTACTGACTGAGTAAGATTTGATCTTTTATTTTCAGCTTGGATGTACATTGGGATGTTTGGTGGATTTTTGTTCATTCTCATTCAACTCATTTTGCTAATTGACTTTGCTTACAAGTGGAATCAGTCTTGGTAGGTCAGGTGATCATAGTTAATAACACTCAACTAAGCAATTCTAGAAAAACTTTACTAAACCACTCATTGACAAATCAATTAAACCACCCAGAAATCAATCACATTGCACCAAAATTTACTACAGCCAACCAATCTGCCAACCAACAGTTGAATGTTACAACTGCCAGTATAAGACATCTATAATCTGCTTAAATATAAGAGAGGTGTCAGTTAATTGATAGGGGTTCAATTGTAAAAACTACAACTAGATTATAATCATTACGTAGCTTTTAATGTTAAGTGATTCCTTTTGCTTAGGATGGAAAAATGGGAAGTAAATGGAGAAAAGAAATATATTTATGGTAAATTGCTGCTCTAACTTGCCTTATGTTGACATGTTACGTAAAAGTAGCGTACTGCGTATGCACTAGTGTTGGAACAACAATCGAAATATACTAAGGCGAGATATACTGCAGAAACAGAGAAACTCCTATGTTCTCTGTTTCTGCAGTATATCTAACGTCACTATAACTACTATATTTCGATTGTTACCAGTATGTTGTTGTGGTTGGTTGATATAACTCTTTTTGCGTGGAATCCGTCGGATGATTTTACCTGTCACAGGGAAAATCGAGCTACAGGAAAGGGTTAGCTACAAGAATATACTAATATTTGATTGTCTTTTACGACTTGAAGTGATTTTGGAGAGGTCAGCTTTTAGAAATTATTCTGGTGGTTAGTTCATGTTTGACTTAAATTGTCAATGTACGATGCAATTTAACGCGTGGACTTACCACAACCTCACTGCAGTAGGTAATGGTCATTTAATTAGGGTTATATATAAAGTATTTTACTTTTATTAAAACATTTCCTTAACCATTTCCATGCATTCTTTTAGTTGGGTATAACTTAAGTTGACAGTTTATTCTCATATTAAAAACTTTTTTTACTCGTGGGTATATTTGGGATAAGACTCAATGTAGCATTTGTGCTACACACACTCCGGCTTGGGGTGCTTTCTAATAATTGACAAGGCCAGACTGGTCAGAATAGACTTGCTTTTGATTAGGACCAAATGTTTTTCAGTCTGACAACCCCAACTCTCAAATGTATCGTGTCCTATTTTACTGGATTGACTGATCTAACTATGTAAATGGAACCCCCTTTGATATTACTGAATATTTTGCCAAACACGAGTGAGTGGGAGTTTTCATTAATTCCTCTCGAACAGTGTCATATTTCCTAGTGACTAGTACTACTACTAATAAGTTTTTTTACTACAGGACTAGCAGCTGCATCTGTTGCAATGTACTTGATATCACTGGCTGGTTTTATATGTTTATTTGTCTTCTTTACACAGGTACACAATATACTATTTTAACACAGTTAAGAAGGAAAAAGTATAGCCACCATAGGTTAGATTCTCGTGCAAAGGATGCATTGTCAGTTACGTGAAATAGAATTTCTTGATGTCTGAGTGACGTGTTTTTTTCCACCCCAATCAGACCTGGCGCTCAATATTCTCAAGCAGGTCTCTAAAAGTGTGCGTATTGATGGGAAAACGAACTGAATCAAACCTGCATGTCTATTTACTCTTCAGTTGCTTAATTAAGCAAATAAATAAATAAATAACGGTCAATTAGTTTGAGTTATCAAGTATTTTACTCCATCCTAAACCTTTTCTAACCATTTCCATGCAATGCATATTTTAGTTGTATAGGACTATAGTTGACAGTTGTCATTTCATTCTTTTCTTTTTTTGCCAAAAAAACAAAAGTTCCTGAAGTTGTTTTTTTTAATTATAGTATATGATTTCAACTTTCTTGTAGTCTTCTGGTTGTAGTTTGAACAAGTTCTTTGTTGGTTTCAACTTGTGTTTGTGTCTTTTGGTTTCTGTCGCCGCTATTGTTCCGAAAGTTCAAGAAGGTAATTTTGTTATTTATTAAAAAGTTATAGTTTGTTTTTGATTTGCCGAAAAAGGTTTCTCTACGATAATTCCGCATATTAAACTTTATTTCAAGTTTATTGAAATATTTTTCAGCTCAACCTAACTCGGGTCTTCTCCAAGCTGGAATTATAACTCTTTATACCACTTACTTAACATGGTCTGCTATGTCCAATAACCCTGGTACGTATGTACTCAAATAAATTGCATTATTTACACATTATATAATTTTACTGACTGTCGATATGACGCGTTATAATGCAAACATATAGTCGTCGTTTCAGGAGTCGTTTTATTTTGAAAAAATAAAATAATAGGTGGTTGCGTTATTTTTATGTAACCTGCAACAAACACTCAAGTATGTTTCGGAGAATTAAGTAAATATTAAAAATCAGTTTTTAATTTATTCTTATTTCTTGCATGTTTTGTAATAATAATTTTTAGATTCCAACTGCAATGGAGGTGTTTCTTCTGGATTTCAAAGTCACTCAGTCATTGCTGCTCTTGTTATGTTTGTAATGATTGTCTACTCTTGGTAAGTCAACATTCAATATATACTATCTACATACTAAAGTTTAACTAGTGAAAAGGACTGGACATTTTCTGGGATAACAAAAACATTTTTTTACAGTTTACGTACCAGCAGTTCATCTCGCCTTGGAGGAATTGGAATGACCAAAAGTGCGCAAATGGAGGTTTGTAAATCTAGTGATCTAAGGATCAATTCATTTCTTCCCTCGTAAAAATATGTCGTAGGTGAAGCTGATTCTTTACTGAAGATTTCTCCCTCAGTGGTGAATAAAAACAACTATGTAACTACAGTAGCAATTTATCCAAGATAAATTTACCAGCATTCATCAGGTTGAGCTCAGGGCCCATTCTGGCGCCGTCTTAATGGCGCTCATGCACTGATACATTTGTAGTTGCTGTACTGAAACTTGCTATGTCAGTTCTTATAATTTTGTTTTTTCCCTGTTAATTATAGGAAGTTCTCCTGCCTGAGTATGGTGAAGGTAGGTTCTACTATAAAAGATTGACTTAATAAACCGACCGTATTTATTCTAGTAGACACGCTGGGCGTTTATTAATTAAAGAAATGAGGCTTATAAATTACTTGAGGAGTATTGGGTTGGTTGAGACTTAATTTCATCCTCATTACCATCCTCAACATTCGAACATAGTCCCAGTAGAAATAAATTGTCTGGAAACTCGGTGAACATCAATGTGGCTAACAATAAGCTGCAATTTATGTTGAGGATGGTCGATCTGAAAGTGCGCAAATCTTTTGTTTTACGTTCATTAATATTTAAACAGCAACACTGCTAGTGATGTGTTCAGCGCGCGTGATTAAGGTGTACAAACGCGAACAAAAACATAGAACGAACCTTGACAAAAAGATAATTGCCCAACAAATAACTTTCAAAAAACCTAAGTTAAAAAAACATAATTGCGGCGAGCAGCTCACTAATCTTGACGAGGCCTGGGCCGAGTTTATAGCGATGATCTTCGGTATACGCAATGTCTATCGATCAGCAGCATGCATTATTAAATTGTGCGGTACGCTACAACCACGTTGTCTTTTTTCCTCGAGGACTTTTCGACAACAGCCCAGTGTTTCCACTTTCCAGGAAATTTCCTGTTTCGAGGAAATTTGACTGTAAAAAGGAATTTTTTTGGGATGAAGGAAAATTCAAGGAAATCTAAGGAAATTTTGCTAAAAGTAAAACAATATCTTCAAATGTCAAATTTTTGTATGTTTTTAGTAGTTTGTTCGAGTCCCAACCCCCAAGTTTACAAAATACAAATTGAAAGTATTATATTATTGTTATATGAAGTACCCGTGTACCTTAGCACAACTGACGTCAGTGACGTGTAAACTGTATACGTGCATTAATTGTGCAAGATTCATAACTAACAAGCTTGCGAGTTGCGATTGTTGCATCGTCTGATGTAAAATCTGAGAGTTTTGAGACTTGGCAGACTAAAACACGACAATACTATAAAAAATTTCCTTCTGTTAATCAAGGAATTTGAAGGAAATTTCAAGGAAATTACATTCTCATTTCAAGGAAATTAAAGGAATTTTTAAGACCGGAAAAGGAAATTTCGACATTTCATTGTGGAAACACTGCAACAGCCGTTATTGCTGCAAATCAACAACCTAAAACTGCATAGATTGCCGTTCTTCACTTCAAGCAAGAGTCTGACTCTTTAATGGCTCGATTTTATACGCGTGACGTCCATGTTGAGGACAGCGTCGCATGCTTAAGCTCTTTAATTGAAAACGCTTCGGACGAGAACAAGTATTTTACTACTAAATAGTAAATGGTAGCAACTCGCAGCACTTCACTTTTGATAAAAACTTCTGGTTTATTTACTAACGTTTCGTCATTCAAGTAAGATCATCTTCCGAGTGATAAACGATTTTGACTAATATATACTAGTACGTATCAATATTAGCATAGTCAATCGAGATATGGTCTGGAAACTCAGCTAAAGTCTTTGGTTTATCTTTTTGTTCGCCTTTATGCATTTTTGTGCACGGTCACTGAACACATTGTATTTTAGTATAATGAACGAATTGTCCAATAGCAACGTTTCAGTTCAATCACTCAACCGTGCTATTTAAATATTAATAAACCTAAAACAAAGGATGTTGCACGGTGTAAGGTACGGTTCAACATAAAATCACAGCTCATTATAGGTGCCTTGAATCTTGATTGACTATATTTAGCTACAATAGAACAATCCTTTCATCGCGTTTTCATGTTGTAGTAGCAATAGTTTCGAACTTAACCCGGCCTTTCATGCGCATCGTCGTTATCGAACAACTTTATTTTTTTACTCTGTCTAACGCCAGACGATTTTACTCGTCAAGGGGAAAAGTCTTGGGAAACCATGCTTGAAACTGTTAGCGGAGGCAAACGCCGTTCCCGACAGAACAGGGTTTTTAAAAACGAAATAATGATTGTTTATTTCTTTATTACAAAAGGAGAAGAAAACAAAAATGGTGATGAAGAAGATGATAAATCAAAACGTCAGAAAGTTTATGATGATGAAAATCTTGGAGTGGCCTACAATTACTCTTTCTTTCATTTTACTTTCTTCCTTGCTTCACTTTATATTATGATGGTGCTTACTAACTGGTATAGGTAGGTAATCTACTGGTAATACAAAATGACCATCTTTATACTGGTATAGAACAACTACATGGCCGTATGACCGTTATTTATATAGATAGATAATCTACAGTTAACGCCATCTCATTTAGATGCTCATAAAAGAATATTTAATTAAAGTGGTGACCATTATGAAAGACAACTACAGTTATGTCTTTAGGTCAATTAGGTGAACTATAATAAAGTGAAAATTAAAAGGGTGAAAATTACATATGCTATACTTATTAAAAGGGTGTATAATTAAGCAGTATTTTATGCTTTAGGCTGATGCGCAATATTTTTGTCATTTTTAGTCCACAAAGTGCGAACTTTGAGAACTTAAACAGCAACATGGCATCAGTTTGGGTGAAAATGGTGTCCAGTTGGTGTTGCCTTGCTATGTATTTTTGGTCTCTTGTTGCACCAATGGTTCTTCCTGGCAGAGATTTCTCATGAATTGTCAAATCAGGAATGTTTACCATAATATATGCAAGCTGTTTAATAAAATACAACATGTAATTAAGAGCACTGGAGTTGAACTGGAATATTAATTAAGGGGCCTTTACACGAGCCCGTGTTGAGCGCGTGCCCAGGTCAGCTCACCATCCCTGGTTATTCTTTTTTCGTGTTTACATGAACCCGCATTGGCTGCTTTTTTTCCCAACCTGGGTCAGCTTTTCTCAACACAAATTATCATTTCAACACTTTACACGAGCCTGGGTCAAGTCAACCTGTGTTTACATGAAGACATTGACCAAAGTTCCGCACCGTCGCACCTCTCCAACCCAGGTCTTGAAAAGGGTCACCCAGCAATACGGGTTGACTCGGCATCGTGTAAACGCTAACAGGGGTTTATTTGTAGATGGGTTGATCCGGGTAGGTGAGCTAACCTGGGTTGGCTCTCAACCCGGGCTCATGTAAAGGCCCCCTTAGACATGATCAACTGTTTACAAACTGTTTTCTAATAAACTCAATTGTGTGGCATTAAGTCACCCAACTGTCTGTAGTATTTATACTAACATTATAAATAATATTATAATCCCAGTAAAATCATTTTCTTGGGCATTTGTTCTTTGTGTGTCCAGCTTGGTGACATATACTACAACACCTCGGTTTCCTGGGTTGTCCTTGTGAATTTGGGTTGGGTGCTGAAGTCGGTCTTTCAGAATCTAGCCATTCAAAAAAGTTACATGATTGTCCTTGAGGTTTTGGACAGCAGAAAAATTGTCTGTGTTGGTTAGGGCCATTCTTCTGCACAGTTCTCATAACTGCTTCTTGTTGGCAACTACAGTACTTCTTCTGATGTGCACTTGTGAATGTTCTCTTTTTGTTGTTTGAAATTATTCTGTTGCTTGAAGCTTGATCATTGCGTGTTGCACTAGCACTGGCCATGGGTTGTCTTGCTTCTTCATCTGCCCATAAGAAGAAACTGCAAGGGTTCTCCCTTCTTGCACATTTGTAAAACTGACGACCAGTATTTGGACCTTGTTTTCGAACAGTTAGTTTTGTTGCATTTTGTCTACAAATACAGACTATTTGGTTTTCTGTATTTTCATTGGGCATAAATGAGGAATATCCTGAATCATTGCGAGATGAAGGTTGAGGCTCACGTGATGTACTCTGGCTAGAGTGTTGATGACCTCTTCCTCTTTGATTTCTTGTGTTGTTTGTTTGTCGTTGAAGCTCACGTGATGTACCCTGACTAGAGTGTTGATGACCTCTTCCTCTTTGACCTCTTTGATTCCTCGATGATGATGCTGCTGCTGCTACTCCTGGTGCTTTAGATGTTATTCTGAAATTAAGAACTTGTTGAAGCCTCTCATCACATCTTACACACGCAATGTAATCTAACTCCATCATGGGTGGAACTGAACCTCTCTTGAATTGAAATTTAATCTTGTGTACTGGCCTTGGCACACATCTGGAACATATTCTTTCTGTTACTTGGGCATTAAGCACAAAGGATGGGAAGAAGCAACTTGAAGTACACTCAGGGTAGCCCATGCAACCCATCATGAACTTCTGTTCTCGTGTTTTCCTTACACACATGGGATGGGAATGGCAGAGTGGGCAGGAAAATGCAGGCTCTGAGTTGACAATTTGCGATGTCAATGGATCTTCAGTAAGTTCTTCTGGTTGTCCAAAATACTGTGCCAAGGCATGGTCCAATTGGTTAACATGCTCACAAGTTTGCACAAATGCTTCCTGGTATTTCTCAATCTGCTCTGTCAGGACTGTATCTTTTTCCCTTTGACCAAGGCAAATCTGTTTAAGATCAGCTTCCAACTCTGCTCGGAGATCTGGTTTGGACATCTGTAAACCCATAGCATCATAGCCTTCTACTAGCCCCATGCCCAGCTCACCTGGAACAAATGTACCATCATTCTGCACACCAACATAGCATCTGCTCTTGATCTTCTCAATGTGTTCTGCATGAGTGGCATCTGTTCCAATACCATGTTTCTCCATCAGGGTAATCAGGTCTGCTTCTGTCAACAGTGATGGGGGTTGTGTCTGACTCTCTACCATGTCGATTGATGTTGGCATGAAGGTGTCCCCTGTGTGATAAACTGGTAATGTCTTATCTGACCATTTATCATATGGATAAACTTCTAGATAATTCTTGGCAATAATTGCTAGGCCTTTTGCTGTAAACCTTTCTCCTGCAATATCAATGTCAACCACGGTTTCCACACCCTGTGCATCTTTGGAGCAACAAGCTAGGAAGTGGCGAACAATGAACTCATATAATCTTTTCATGTTGCCTTGTAAATTTCCAGTGTGTTTGGTTGGATGAATTGGAGGATGGGCATTATCAGTTTTGGTACCATGACGTGGCTGAGCTCCATCCACCAATATATTTCTTGCAAATTGCCCCCAGTTTTCATCACCTGTCTGCTGCTGAACCAACTCATTCAGGTCAAGTGAAGAGGGAAAGATGTTGGTTTCCGTACGTGGGTAGCTTATGAATCCTTGGTTGTACAATTTCTCTGCAATTGTCATGGTCTCCTTGGCATTGATCTTCAGCTTCCGAGAGGCCAGTTTCTCTAATTCAACTGTATCAAGAGGCAATGGCCGCCACTTGCTCTTTGGTTTTGAAGACTGGTTGGTCACAGTGGCCAAGGGGTTGTCAAGACATGTTTGATGCAAAACCTGACAGGCAAGTTGGTGAAATAATCTGCCTCTCTGCCATGCGAAGTCCACTTGACCTTCCTCGGTGACATGGATAACTTTAATCTTGAAGAAGGTTTCAGCAATAAAATTAAGTATTGCTTTAAACCGTTGAACAACAAATCCCAGTGTAGGGAACTGGCAACTACCATAGCTGATCAGTTGATCACTGAGTACTTCTGGAAATCGTTTCTGAAGTCTCATAGTTTGAAAGCGAGTGAATGCAGCTCCAATACGTAAGTCAAGTTCTTGTCTAACATCAACAGCAAATGATGTGAGTTGATCTGGTGCAGTCAAATTAGAACAGGCTCTTGCTATGGAATTTGATGTTATTTCAGAAAATCTTGCTCTGTATATCTCAATACGTGGTTTAATACTGCGACAAACATCTATAATTTCAAAACCAATGTTTTCTCCTTCTCTGTCACCATCAGTCCAGATGACCAACATATTACATCTACGAATCTCTCTTTCTAACGTTCGCTTGATATCATTCATATTTTCTCCAATTTCTTTCCTCACTGGTGCATGAAACAATGACAATGGTTGACAACTTTGCCATTTCTTATAACCACTTGCAAACTCCACTCCCATCAAATGACCTGAAACTGAAGTCATTGTCATTTCACATTGTCTCCCCACAAGATTATATTCATACTCGTAGATTTTATTAAAACGAGAAAATCCTTCTCGTCTGCTGACACATCCTCCAGACATAATCCGAGCAATTTCCTTTGCAGCATCATTCTTCTCAGCTACATTTAACACCCGAAATGTCATGTTTCCACTTTCCTGCTGTCCTTATTCAGCCACTGAACACTTTATAATCATTTTCAAGTTCGTTAATTCAAGATTTTAGTATTTATTCGTGTTTTATTTGATATATCCTCCTCTATTTAACAAAATAATTTTCCCGCCATTAATTGTTGTGTACCTATCGTGCAAGTGGTAATGGAATAGCAGTGGTTCCCAGGCCCTCATTATTTTCATCACGTGTCTCAAGGTTTCAAACATGGCGGCGGTGTCTGTGAAAAGAAAATTTGATGATCATCTTGCTATTATTACTTCCAAAAAGCAAAGACAAAATGAATTAGTTTTAAGAAACAATCAACAAAGTATTATTAATGCGGTACGTATGAAGTTATTGGGTTATTTACGGCTGCTGGATCACAGTGTGTGGGAAGAAATGATTTCATATTAACAGTAATTTTAAGAATCATAATTATTCTTATTTCAAACAGGGTCCACCAAGATCCAGTTCTTTAATGGCACCAATTATGTTATTAACAGGTCATGAGGTTCGTTTCATAATATGTTTAAGATCTTTAAATAGATAACATATACAAACTGAAGCTTGAACAATTAATCAAAGTACAAAATATTTGGGATGCATACAGTATAATTTAAGATAAAGTGCAGTTTGACAGACACCACTCATTTACTGACAGATTGAGGCTATGACTGAGATTGAGCCTAGAGTCTTTAAGTGTTTGATGCTTGTGTCTGCTAAACTATAGTGCAGTTGTACTTGTACTCTCTTTGGAGTGGATAATAAATGAATAAATGGAGAAATTAAGAGCATCTGACACTTTGAGTACATTTGCCAATGAAAATCATTCCCTTTTTCATATTTAATTCTTGAATAGTGATTCTCTACAAATTTGCAAGTAATCCAGGGTGCATTCCATGTACAGTAGGGTGTGAGTTTCAAAAGTGCTTGGTGTGCTGGTGCATATATACAGCCATATAAGTATACAAGTAAGTGGGGTGGTGCTTGCCGGTGTTTGTCTTGACCTCCCTTGGTGCAGCACCTGAATGCCCATGGGTTATCTTCAGTGTGGGGTTGACATTGGAATGCACCCTGGCAAGTAATTTAGGTCTCAAATCTCATTAGTATTCTACAGTGTAATGTACAGGAGTGGTAATGTTATAATATATATTAGAGGTGAGCCGATGTTAAAAAAAAGCCGATTGCCGATGCCGATTGTTAAGAGCCGATATTTTCCCACCATCAGCCAATTAATCGGCAAAACCGATGTTTGAAAATGCATTAGTGATTAACCGTCTTCAAGATCAGTGATGACACTATGTCACAAAATTAATTTTGCTAGAAAATAGTTTCAAATTCAAAACAAATAGGGCTTTGCAAAACATGTTATTCCACTGGGAGATCGAAACAAAGGATCGTTCTGTCCCACCCGATAAACTGCAATGAGTTTGGTTTCTGTTAATTTCCGTAACAGAAGTTTCTTGCAACAAACATCGCGGCTAATAATAAATCGCGAGAGAAAATAAAACAGTGATAATCGGTTTCAGCGTTTGTGCAATACCGATAATATACCGTACATTTCAATTTTCTTAAATTAAAATACCGAAAAACCGATATTAAAAAAGACTATAAATAGTAGTGCGAGGACAAGAGAGCAGAAATACGAAGACGAGAGTCACGAGACAACCGATCCGATGGTGAAAGACAATCGACCGATGGTGAAAGACAATCGGCCGATGGCCGATTGTGAGAAAAACTAGCCGATAATTGGCTCTGTTGATGTTTTGCTGATGATCGGCTCACCTCTAATATATACCCAGTGTGAGAATTTCTATATAATTTTTTATAATATATAATATATATATATATATATATATATATATATATATATATATATATATATATATATATATATGTATATATACAGTAGAACTTGAGTTTTACGACCACCCCTGTTGCCACGTAAAAGTGGTCGTAAATGACAGGAGGTCGTACATGGCAAGTAGTGATGTGACGTCATAGCAGCCATTTTGGCAGCGACGCAGCGCTTCTTTATATAAACATTGTTTCAAGGTTAGGAAAATGGCGATTTATAAAGATTTACAAGGGAAATGGAAAAGCAAGAACATTTCAAAGAAGTGCAGTCTTGATTTATTAATGTTAATATGGTTATTAAGAGAAAAAGAATTTGATATTTGTGCGTTTAATACACTGAAATATCATGGCCTTTATAGAGCGATGTTCTCCATATCAAAATCGTGTCGTACTATCGTTCACTTCAGTTTTTGCGCTGCGTTTTTATTACGTTTGATTCAATTTTTACGCTGGTTTGGTCTTGTTAAAAGCTCTTGCCTTTATTTACGATCTTCCAGTAGTATTTTTTAGATGTGAACACTGAGTTTTGTCACTTTCCTTTCGAAGTTAAAAAGCCGTTGTAAAACCGTTGTAAAATAACGTCAACGATCGTCAAGATCAACTTGTCTAAAGTTAACAAGTATTACTCATGGTTTCGAATTGTTCAGTCATTGTATTAACTCTCAAACATCAACTAAAAAGTATTTAACTCTGACAACAAAAATTCACACAGATTTTCATCAAATAATGCTCAAAAGAGAAGCAAAACAAGTCTAAAATGTGGTATGAAACCGGAAGTGTTGCACAATTGCCGTGTTATTTTCGCATGTGGTCGCATTCGCGTTTGTTTACTACGAAAAAACGGGTGTTTCTTTAACGTATTTCGGCAGTTTTATGTTGAGATGGTCGCTCACAGCAGGTAAATATCTTGTTTGGGACACTAAATAGTGGTCGCTGGTCGCGTTAGGCAGGTGGTCGCACATCGGAGGTACATTTCTATTACAAATCGTCCGTGCCAGAAAAAGTGGTCGTTAACAGCAGGTGGTCGTTAAAAGGGGTGTCGTAAAACTCAAGTTCTACTGTATGTATATATATATATATATGTATATATGTATATATATATATGTATATATGTATGTATATATGTATGTATATATGTATGTATATATATATATGTATATATATATATATATATAGCATGTTCTAAGGATTTTGGGTGAAGGAAAATTTGAGGGTAGAATATATACATTTTGAGACCAAACTGGGACCAGTTGCGAAAAATGCAACTACACGGGCCTTCCGGCAGGAATTGAACCCACGACCTTGCGATTCTAGTGCAATGCTCTGACCACTGAGCCACAGAGGCCGTTGCTGTGAGCTTGATTGTGAGTTCTGTATATATAATAAGGTGGTAATGCCAGGAGAGAATTGGGTATATTATAAGTAATATTGGGCATTTCACTCGATTACATAGCATGTTCTAAGGATTTTGGGTGAAGGAAAATTCGAGTGTAGAATATATACATTTTGAGACCAAACCGTGTATATATATATATATACATATATATTAGACCAAACCATGTATATATATATACATGTATATATATTATACAATATCATATAGAATATATTTTTAGAGTGAAATATTTACAACACAATTTCATCCAGATGGTGAAACATTGGCTTCAGGGGGCTTTGATCGTTTAATTTGTAAGTGAATATTTATACAGATTTATATGAATTAATATTTTAAGACCATTGTTCTTTATGCAGTATATACAATAATTATATTCAGTTGGATCATTTTGGAGTGTATACTAACTGTAATGAAGTGTTCTAATTAAGTTACAGGCTGGTAATTGATACATATTTGATCATTTGTTGTCTTCAGATTTGTGGAATGTTTACAATGAATGTGAAAATTTTGCTGTTTTGAAAGGACACACTGGGGCTATTATGGAGCTTCATTTTAACATTGATGGAAGGTAAACAGCTGATGATAAGTTTGAGAGAGCTGCAAAATAGATAGAAGTTCAAATGCTTTTCCTTTGGCTTCCTGTCAACATTTATTACGTTGTTTTTGCAGCACTTTATTTAGTGCATCAACTGACAAGACTGTGTGTTGTTGGGATTATGAAAGTGGGACAAGAATAAAAAAACTAAAAGGACATTCATCATTTGTCAATTCATGTTGTCCTTCAAGAAGGGGACACCAGATGATTGTTAGTGGTTCAGATGACAGTACAATCAAGGTAAAAAATATTTCTCCTAAATTTATTTAATTGTACAGTATGTACTGTATTATACTTTTGCCAGTACCTAGGTACCAATGACCACACCTTTAAAACTAGTGCCAGGTAGCAATTACCATACCTTTAAAACTAGTACCAGGTAGCAATAACCATACCTTTAAAACTAGTACCAGGTAGCAACCATACCTTTGAAACTAGTACCAGGTAGCAACCATACCTTTAAAACTAGTACCAGGTACCTATAACCATACCTTTAAAACTAGTACCAGGTACATGTACCAATAACCATACCTTTAAAACTAGTACCAGGTACCTATAACCATACCTTTAAAACTAGTACCAGGTAGCAACCATACCTTTAAAACTAGTACCAGGTAGCAAGCATACCTTTAAAACTAGTGCCAGGTAGCAATAACCATACCTTTAAAACTAGTACCAGGTACCAATAACCATACCTTTAAAACTAGTGACAGGTAGCAATAACCATACCTTTAAAACTAGTACCAGGTACCAATAACCATACCTTTAAAACTAGTGTCAGGTAGCAATAACCATACCTTTAAAACTAGTACCAGGTACATGTACCAATAACCATACCTTTAAAACTAGTACCAGGTACATATAACCATACCTTTAAAACTAGTACCAGGTAGCAACCATATCTTTAAAACTAGTACCAGGTAGCAAGCATACCTTTAAAACTAGTGCCAGGTAGCAATAACCATACCTTTAAAACTAGTACCAGGTACCAATAACCATACCTTTAAAACTAGTGACAGGTAGCAATAACCATACCTTTAAAACTAGTGCCAGGTAGCAATAACCATACCTTTAAAACTAGTACCATACCTTTAAAACTAGTACCAGGTAGCAATAACTATACCTTTAAAACTAGTACCAGGTAGCAACCATACCTTTAAAACTAGTGCCAGGTACCTATAACCATACCTTTAAAACTAGTGCCAGGTAGCAATAACCATATACCTTTAAAACTAGTACCAGGTAGTAATAACCATACCTTAGTAGTACCATGCAATACATCAAGGCAACAACAAACGTATTGTACCTGTGTTACTGTAAGTTGTTGTTTTTTTCTTACAGCTGTGGGATATCAGAAAAAGAGGTGCTGTTCAGACATTTCAAGATATCTACCAGGTATTCTAAAATTCACAATGGATCATTCTGGGAAATACATCAATATTAATGACAATAATTGAAATTAAGTTGATTCCATTTAGGTCACAGCAGTTTGTTTCAATGACACTGCAGATCAAATATTATCTGGTGGAATTGATAATGAAGTTAAGGTTAGTAAAAAACTACTGTTTGTTTATAACACAATAACAATGTACACCATTAAAATAATTTTATTATTTTGTTGATTACAAAACATGAATTTGTTCTTATAAATATATATATTATCTTTTTAAGGTCTGGGATTTACGTAAGAATGATATATTATACACAATGCCTGGACATACTGATACTGTGTCTGGATTCAAACTTAGTCCAGATGGTTCATTTCTGCTTTCAAATGCTATGGATAATACAGGTAATGTAGCTTAGCCCTTTCTAATACTAGGTCACCCAAAACTGGCCACTTTGTTATTTTACTCTGTCACTTGATGATTTTACATGTCAAGTGAGAACACCCCAGGAGGGAAAGAGTTAGTTTTATTAAGATAACATTCTTTATAATAAATATCAACTGCACAATGCTCCTCGCAAAATGTCAAGGTTTTGTTTCAAAAAATCTCACTTTACTGTAAAACAATGAATGTTAATACACTATGTCCTTTTATAGTTCGTATCTGGGATATCCGTCCATATGCCCCAGTAGAGAGATGTGTTAAAGTATTTATGGGTGCACAACATAATTTTGAAAAGGTACAGTACATACTTTTAAATCACTGATTTTTAATGTTTCAATTTACCTTTGTAATTACTAATTTATTTTAATATTTTTTTTGTATTGCAAGAACTTGATTAAATGTTCTTGGTCACCAGATGGTAAAATGGTGGCAGCAGGATCAGCAGACAGGTAATAATTTATTCCTAGTTGTGATATGTTGTTACTGTACTGTGTACATTTATTAAATGATTATTTATGTTGGTATACAAGTTATATGCCAGTAACTTGCTTAATGCTACAGACTTATATCATTGTTTCTTTACATGTACAGGTTTGTCTATGTCTGGGACACTCAATCACGAAGGATTTTATACAAACTTCCTGGCCATGATGGCTCTGTTAATGATGTTGATTTTCATCCCAAAGAACCCATTCGTAAGTGCACTACTGTGTAACCGTCCATATTTTTATGGAGAAATACAACTAAAATTGAAAATAATTACCTTATATATATTTTTAAAACTTTTTTTATTTTAGTTTCATCAGTAGGAAGTGATAGAAAGATATATCTTGGTGAACTACATGTCAGGTAGTAATATTTTAACAGAACACCTAAGTATTCTGACAACTGATGTGACTACAGTACATCATGTGTAATCTTTCTTATACCCATTGAACAAAATTCAAATCAATTTATTATTTTTTATTTCAAATGTAACTAGTAATTTAAGTCTTAATACATGTACATATTACTGTACTATTGTGTCAATTACTTTGTTTATTCATACTACTGTATTAGTTTTTTTATTACAGTTGTGGTACTACATAAGTGTACATTCCAATGCCATAATACATTGTGTAAACAATTTGTAAGTCCTGGGTGTAACTTAGTTTGTAAGTTTTTTTTAAAAAGATAATGGAGCTTTATATATTTTGGATTGAAAAATAGTCTCCAAATACTCACATTATTGTATCAGACAAACTACATTATAAATTGAAACACATATTAAATGGCACCAAGGAAAACAGTGTATTGTGGTCCCAAGACTATCATAACCCAAGGAGAAGCCAGGTGACAATGATGATTGATAGATCATAAAAAACATGGTTTTCCAAGAAAGTAATAAATACCATCATTTAGCAGCTTTTGACAGTAATTGTTGTTTTGTGTGAAATAACTAATGAATTGTAATATTATTAACTAATGAATAGCAATATTAATTGATAAAGCTAATTAATTTTGGCTTATGTTAAACCAATAGTAAACATGTTTAGCCCTTAACCAACTGAATGTATTGTCCAGATGGAGAGTGTATTGTCCTTTCCTAACAGGAACCTAGAAAGATGAAAGAAAGAAAAATAAAATACTCTGACTCAGTGTGTGTTAGAATCAAAATAATATGAAAAGGTTGTGTCAGGAGAGGGTTACCATAAATTGAAGCCTGAAAAAAAATTACTTGCCCACAACTTATGTAGTACTGTCAGTACAGTACCCACAATATCACCATAAAACAGTTATAAACAGTTACAAGAAACTGCAATATTAATTGATTTGGTATTGTTGTTTTACCTTGCCATTTACTGGTGCTGTTTGGCATTCATAACGTTTGATGCTAGTCCATGGACTTGAACTGTCAGAAAGCCCCAAAAGCTGAAAACTAAACAAAACAAAACAAAACAAAACAAAACAAAACAAAACAAAACAAAACAAAACAAAACAAAACAAAACAGGAATAATTTTAAATTAATTTCATACTGGCAACAAGAGTAGATGTAGATTCATGTTTATCTCAAAAATTAATCAATGGAAATATGTTGTGAAGTCAACACTGAGCTGCAGCCTGCATCAACCTTTGTGTTGGCTACAGTAGTTCCTTCAATACAGTACCATATTATACTGTACATATACCGGTAGATTTAATGTAAGATCATTTTACAATTATATTTAACCATAATTAATTTAAAGAATCATACAGTGTACATTCAATATGGCTGATTATACTACAGTGGCTAACTCAAGACTTATCTTATTGTAGTCTTGCTTACCCAATATTGTGGTTTTGAGAACAAAAACCAAATGATAGGATGCTATTTTCTTCATCTACTGTAACCGAAATGTTGTGCGATTGTCCAGCTGAAATCAACACTCCTTGAACAGGGGCTACCAAAAAACAACAACAAGTCAATAGTTCAAAATTGAAATAATAAAAATAGATTTTTAGAATATATAATGTACCTCCTTTTCTGCAATCCTGTTCATCCATTTTAGTCATGGCTTTTACTATTCCCTAAGTGAAATGAAATGAAAGATAATTATGATTAATTATGGACCTATTTTGTTCTCATTAAAAAAAGGATCCTTAATTTTGACAGAGAGTAAGTGTACCTCACATGTGGTCCTTATCCGAGCCAGATTCAAGCCTTGTTGCCATGCAAACATATTAATAGCCCAAACAGGTAGCCAGCCTTTTGGGTCTGCTTGAATCACGTAAGAAACCTAAATGAAATAAAACTAAAAATTGTAAATAAATCATAGTAATTATTTACATTCTAGAAAATATTTAAGATACACTCTAGTTAATTGTATTTTTAATGAGCACTCACATTTAAGTATTCAGGATCTTCACTTTTTCTAAATACATATCCTGAACTAATCATTTCAGCTCGGATTAATCGAAGATGACTTAGCTCTGGACATTCAGGTCGAACAATAGAAGAAGCCTGAAAAAAATGAAAACATTCAATCCAAAATTTATGATACATTAGTGATTGTGTACTTGTGGAATATTTGCTCCTTTGTGATACTGTTGTGACAACAGTCAGTATAGAGTTTGGGGAAAATATAATTTAGTAGTAGTACTTGACTCACCACTCCAAATCCAAATTCATTTCCATACTCGTCTTCTCTGATATCACCATACTCCAGCCAGCAGACATCTCGTGCACTGACAGGGCCAGGTGCATCAAATATTGCCCATTTTATAGCATAAAATGGAACATCAGGATGTCTGTACTTTTCAGGGAATTGATGAAGTAATAAGCCGTCACTAAAGTGTGCATCTGAATAAATTAACACAATTCACAATAAAAATAAATGAATACATGTAGTTCATTAGCATTTATTTGCCTTCAGTACATTAATTTTCAAGTTAACTTATTTTAGCAAAGAAATCACCAATTTTGACTGTGCAAATACTAGATCAGGTCACTATTGAAAAAATTAATACTAATAAATATTACCAATCATGTGAAACAATCGTCGAAAGGAGTTGGAAGTTGGAGCTATCATCATTGCTTTCATTTCGTCTTTGGTAGCCCTAATCTTTGATGTGCCACGAATCAAGTGAATCTATTAATCATCACATTTAGAGACTATAATTAATGCATGTACTGTACTGGTAAGTACATAACACTGAAGAGTGATAGACCAGGGATGTCTAATTAATTATTAAGCATAGGTAATTATTTAATAAATTACAATTTCTGACCTTGCTTCCTGGAACCTTTCCTTGATAAATGTCAACACCATCTTTTGTACAAACAAAGTTGAACCCCTACAATTTATTAAATGTGTTGTGTCTGCACAGCATTAACAACAAGTCAACAATATTTCGGAGTGAAATCTATGTGAAACCTTTTCAATATTTCAATGGAGCTTTATTATAAATTATGAAATAATGAAATGAGATTATTGTCAGAGGCAAGACTTGACATACAGTATATGTAGAAGGATTTTGTGTCTGTATGGGATTGTTAAATTATCTTAATCTTGGTATTGCAATTAAATGCTACAATTTGATACTCACTGAAAGATTAGGCAACTGTTCTTAATACAGTACTGTCGTTTGCACCTAAGTGGAAGCACTTTCCCATCAAAAGTTAACCATTTTGAATTTGAGATTGACACCATGGAATTGGCAAGATGTGATTGGCTAAGCACAACCATGTATATATCAAAGGGAAACAATATGTTTCCAAGGAAACTTGTTTGACATTTGAAATAGAACATGTTTGGATGGGCAGTGTTTCCACTTAAGTGCAAGCGACTGTAATACTGAGATGCAAGTTCTAACCTCCGAGGAAGTAGATGCATCTAGTAGTGCATCTACCCAAGATTTTGCCAGTTTAGAGTATTCATCTATTTCAGCTGATGTTAATGGTGGATAATCACCAAAAAAATCTTGTGGAACAGGTAGCTATAAATTAAATGATAATTAAATACCAAAATTAAATCCCAGAGGGTTTTGGTTAGATTTAGGGTTGCTGGGGGGGGGGGGGGGGGGTAGGTTTGGGGTCAGGTTTAGAGGTTGGGATTTAATTTCTTTAATATTCAGGATTACAGTATCCTGAATTCTAGATGAGAGGATATGCTGCCTGATCATAAGATTTAGCATAGCACAACCACGGATAACCCAGCACAGTTTGTATTTTTAAAAATGTCTTCAGTCATGCTGTTGAACAATAATATATTGCAACTCCCACTATATATGTACACTTACTTCCCTAGCTAGCTACCCTCCCCTCCCACCTATCCACACGCACCCCCAAAGACAGGTCAATATTGATTATTATAATATTTTTGTCAATTATTTAAATAGAACAAATTCTGAGTAATTCAAATGAATAACAAAAACATGATTTCAAAATACCTTGAGATGGCTTTCTACTTTACATTTTGCTTCACTATCTTTTCTTTTAAACTTTAGTGTAAGTGGATAAGAATCTTGACTTTTAATGACATATTTCACGACATCCTCAACACTATTGAGGCCAGATCCAGCCAAAGTTTGATCATTAACGCTATGTAAGATATGGTTCTCTGGAAAAAACAAACGATATAAAAAATAAAAGATTATCCATTTGAATAAGACTCAATTCTAACAACTACAATATAAATTTCAGATGTAATGTGCGTTATTCAAAACCATGATTATTTACCTGGTATTTTGTATTTTCCACCTCTAGAAACATAGATGACATCTCGGTATTGTTTTAATTCAATATCAACTTCGTTTTGTGATCCAAACGTAGCATCAATGCTTTCTTTGCTTGTATTCATTTCAAAAGATGCTCGATGGTCTCCCAAATAATTATGTTTTTTTTAATTTAGTTCTATAAACACAGTTGGGTAAAACCAACATTCTGTTAATTGTACGAAAGCTTTATAACGTATTTCAATGAAGTTGACTAGCACAAAGCCTTCGTAGCTCAGGGGTTAGAGCACTGGTCTAGTAAACCAGGGGTCGAGAGTTCAAATCTCTCCGAAGGCTTATACTTTTTCTCTTTTAGCAAAAGACGGATTTTATTCTTTTTTTTCTTTACTCTTGCTCCTTAATTGTTCTTTTCTGAAATTTAGTTCTATTTTTTTCGCAAATTTAAGGTTTTTATCGCTTTTATTTTTATTTCAAGCAAGCAAACTATAAAGTTTTGCTCAATTTGTGACACGTTTCCAGGCTTTCGTCCGCGCTGTGACGTCACTCGATCTTGTTTCGCGCCCCTTTCCAGTTGCTTCAACGTGCAAGTTGTCCAAAATGGACTCGGATTCAGCTGGTTCTTGGGAGAAATTTGTTCAGGGTAAGGCTATTCTTGTCTGAAAATTAATATCTGCAATGGTTTTGGTTGAGTGTTGTGGATAAATTGATTCTCGTAGCTATGAAGGTGCTGTAGAGAAATTTCGGTTGATGTGGTTACTCGATATTAGTCAAGCTAGACTAGCTAGGAAGACATAGAAGAGTTTTTGAATACACCCAGGCTTCAGGTATTGATGGTACATAATTGTTTATTTAATCTTGTGTTAAAATTTTTTTATTTTCAACTTGAAACAAACAAACAAACAAACAAACAAACAAACAAACAAACAAACAAACAAACAAACAAACAAACAAACAAACAAACAAATGTTAGTTATGTTTGGATTGGAAATATTAAATTTCACATGATGATAAAAGTGACTATACCCCAGAGGTGTAGCAAGATGTTTTGGGTTGGAGGGGCTGTTAAAGTTGTTGCACCCAAGGCACGATGAACCACTAGCTTCTGGATTTTAGATTATCTGAAATGGCATTTCCTGCATTTTGAGAGGAGATTTAAGGGATTTCTGAAGGTTTTAAAATACCAATTAATCGTACATCTTTGGTCTAAAAAGGGATCTCGATCACCAATTAGCAGGAATTAAACACATAGTGTCACTCAACAGAAAATTTAAATTTACCTTCTTCATAAATAAAGTCACAGATTGTGAAAGATACAGTCCCAGTTTGTTCTTGAGCAACCGAATCAGTGAAAAGCGTGAGTTCAACTTTCTCATTTATTTGTGTTGGCATTTCCCTCTGGGGCAGCTACCACAGGTAGCTTGAGTAATGAGTATTATTACATGAAGAGTATATGATTATTTACCATTTCAATTGACTAGTACTAATTATTATACCTATTGTAATTTACTGTGTGGTGATGTGTTTATATATTTTATATGCACGCCTTTGATTGAGTCTGAAAAAAGAAAGATTGGATGTTTCTTTACACCATGACACATGTATATTAGGGGGGACTGCATCCCCCTGCTTCCTCTAAGGGGTGATCAGCCTAGTCCCAAGCTCTCTTGCTTTGCTGTTTTAATATTTGCTGGCATAGGCATCCTCAGCTTAAGCACCAGCCTCATCATATGGATGTGTGCTTCAGAATAATGGGACAAGGCTGAGGCCTGGGTGATAATAATGGGAATTTTTTGGCTCTTTCAGGGGGGTTAGCCCTCATGCATACAATAAGTCATTTCAGCCCTCCTAGGAGTGGCCCAGCCCTCTTCAGTGTTGTTTACATGGAACCCTTCCAACCCTTCTAGGCATTAGATCTCAGGTGGCCCGCAATAATGACATCTAGGAAGCTAAGGCTAACCCACCTCTGATATATTAAAACCAAAAGCAATTGTACAGTATGGATTTGACTAGTGGCATGAGGGCCAGCAGTCTTTTTAGGAGGGCTGGTTTTCTTCCATATCAGGCCTTTTTGTTTGATGCCTGTATATACATGATTGCACGCGCATACGTCAGCACACATGCAAACCCAACTATAGGCGTGCATGCTATTTGTCACAGGTGTGAAAGGCCATGTTCAATTGTTCATTCACGTTGCAATTTTGCCAAAATGTGTGAAAGTTTCAGGTCTTGCATAACGTTAGGTCTTGCAACGTAACGTAAGATCTCACAAATCACAATGTAACATAATGTAATGTCTCACAATGTAACGTAATGTAAGGTCTCACAATGTAACGTATTATGTAAGGTCTCACAATGTAACGTAATGTAAGGTCTCGCAATGTAACGTAACGTAAGGTCTCACAATGTAACGTAATGTAAGGTCTCGCAATGTAACGTTAGGTCTCACAATGTAACGTAAGATCTCACAAATCACAATGTAACGTAATGTAAGGTCTCGCAATGTAACGTAATGTAAGGTCGCGCAATGTAAGGTAAGGTCTCACAATGTAACGTAAGGTCTCACAATGTAACGTAAGGTCTCACAATGTAACGTAAGGTCTCACAATGTAACGTAAGGTACTAAGATCTCACAATGTAACGTAAGGTCTCACAATGTAACGTAAGGTCTCACAATGTAACGTAAGGTCTCACAATGTAACGTAAGGTCTCACAATGTAACGTAAGGTCTCACCATGTAACGTGAGGTCTCACAATGTAACGTAAGGTACTAAGATCTCACAATGTAACGTAAGGTCTCAACGTAACGTCTCACAATGTATCGTAAGGTCTCAACGTAACGTAAGGTCTCACAATGTAACGTAAGGTCTCACAACGTAACGTAAGGTCTCACAATGTAACGTAAGGTCTCACAACGTAATGTAAGGTCTCACAATGTAACGTAAGGTCTCACAATGTAATGTAAGGTCTCACAATGTAACGTAAGGTCTCACAATGTAACCTAAGGTCTCAACGTAACGTAAGGTCTCACAAGACAAGCTTGAGTTACTTCATCTGAACTTTATTCACGACAAATTTGTTTCGTATGGCAAGCGAAGCTCACCACACTCTTCAGGTGACTGTCGCGTCTAGTCACCTGAAGAGTGGTGAGCTTTGCTTGCCATACGAAACAAATTTGTCGTGAATAATGTTCAAATGAAGTAACTCAAGCTTGTCTTTTTGTGTAACTATTCCGCTCTACCTCGGTATTGAGCACTCTACCCGTATGATTTCGAACTTGATACTTATCTATTCAATTATCTATCTATCTATCTATCTATCTATCTATCTATCTATCTATCTATCTATCTATCTATCTATCTATCTGTCTGTCTGTCTGTCTGTCTGTCTGTCTGTCTGTCTGTCTGTCTGTCTGTCTGTCTGTCTGTCTGTCTGTCTGTCTGTCTGTCTGTCTGTCTGTCTGTCTGTCTGTCTGTCTGTCTGTCTGTCTGTCTGTCTAAATATAGTAAGGTTAGATATACTGCCGAAACGGAGAACGTAGGAGTCTAACGTTTCGAGCGAAGGCCCTTCGTCAGAGAGAAACGACCCCTACGTTCTCTGTTTCGGCAGTATATATAACCTTACTATATTTCGATTGTTGTTTCTACACTGCCTACGCAGCACGCTACTTATATTATCTATCTATCTATCTATCTATCTATCTATCTATCTATCTATCTATCTATCCATCCATCCATCCGTCCGTCCGTCCGTCCGTCCGTCCGTCCGTCCGTCCGTCCGTCCGTCCGTCCGTCCGTCCGTCCGTCCGTCCGTCCGTCCGTCCGTCCATCCATCCATCCATCCATCCATCTATCTATCTATCTATCTATCTATCTATCTATCTATATATATATATATATACACATATACATATTAACCTTATATTATTTTCTTGGGTTTGCAGACAATCTTATTAACGCCAACTTGTTAGATGGCATTTTTTTACTGACTTCTTGTGCAAAGAAAATCTATTCCTGGGGGCTGTCAATAACTGATGTAAGAAATATTATAATAATAGTATCATGTTGTAATTTTCGTACTTTTACTGATCTTGAAATTTTTATGCAGTACTGTAGAATGGAGAATAAATCTCCACACTTTTCTATTCTATTTTGTAGGAAGAATGCAAGCAGTTTATTGGTTTATTTAATTCTATTACAGAAAAGCAAGGTAATGAAGTTATTGGTAAAATTTATCAGTGGGCTTTTGTGCTTCGTGGTCAGGGATACGAGCCCTATCCGCTGTTGAGATCTAGATTTCTTTGTTGGGTGAAAAACTTGTCAATAAATTGTGATTAATAATAATGTGAATACAAGAGCTGTGCATGGTTATTTAGCTTAATGTATCATTGAGTCGCCATGGTGCATGTGCGACACTACCACTGGTAGTATAATATAACGCCATCACTAGGTATAAAATTGCTTTTGATCTAATATTTGTTAAATTTTCTTTTAGATCTTGCTATTTGTCAACGAGGATTCTTTCTAACAATGGTTAATAATATACAAGTACATTACAAAGTATTTAAGAAGACCTACTGCAGGTGTGTGTCCCAGACTGTATGATCAATATCTTGCGCGTACTTTACCGTTTATACTGGTAGACTAGGGTTGGGTATGGGGAATTCGATTCACCAGTATAAAGTATAAACGTAAGCAGACTTGTTTTCAATGCATGAATGTGAACGTGACTGCTTCAGACTACTAGTTCCCGCGTATTGTTCCGACTAATTAATAACGTACTCATTGACCTTGTGTAGTTTTTTATTAAAATAATGTAATATTTTTCCTTAGCATGTACTGTGTGTCAGACAACAAACAACGCGGTTTGATAGTGAATAACCTACCTTATGGTGTGTTAATTACAAGCTACAATCAACCGGTTAAAGCACAAGATGCCATTGACATAGTTCAACGAGCTTGTAATTTGTTACGAACTTAATACAAAACAGAATATTCGACAGACTTCGAGGACTATCGACAAACAGCCAAATATCACGTGTTCAAACTGCACTATATAGGTATATATATATATATATATATATATATATATATATATATATATATATAGGTATATATAGTATATATATATATATATATATATATATATATATATATATATATATATATATATATATATATATATATATATATATATATATATATATATATATATATATATATATATATATATATATATATATATATATATATAATGGCATGGCATGCATTCGTGGGTTAGATTGTTGATTCGTAGTATTAAGATATTAATTATGTAAAGTTTATATGTAAATCATGCATAACGGAATGATGGTATAAATCACAGTGTTCTTTGTCTTCCAATATATATAATGGCTTTTTCAATTGAGAAATAACCTGCCTGCATGTGTACTTGATTGTCTTCTATAGTAATGATTATCGCTTTGACGTAAAACTGATGACTAAGGCCCCGTTTACACTAGAGCAAAACTATCCGGATTCACATTGTTTTTCATCCTCATGGGAATAAAAAAACAATGTGAATCCGCATACTGCTGCTCTAGTGTAAACGGGGTCTAAATTGCTGTCACACGATGCAACTTGCAACGAATTTACATGTGGAAAAAAATCGCAAGTTGCAGGGAGGGTGTTACACATTCAGCAACTTGCGATTTTTGTTGTAAGTTGCAGCAAAAAGTAGAGCCCATCAACTTTTCTTGCAACTTGCAACACGGCAAAAATAACAAAATCGCAAGTTGCTACGGGGTGTTACACGGTGCGATTTTTTTTAAACCAGTTCATATATATTGGTTAGCTACAGTGGTGTTTGGCTCACTGTCAATTGACTGTGTTTTCGTGTCCTTGTAAACTTCGCCAACACCAAAGAGAGTTATACCGGAAGCTTTGTTAAAGGAATTAGACCACATAATTATTCAGGAATTTCTTCACTCGAACCATAATTAAGAAGCTCATCTACTAACATCTTGAACTATTGGGAAGAAATTCAAATCACGAATATTTGAGACGGAGTGAAGAACTCTGACTGAAGACTACATATACTAGTCACAGCTTTAATAAGAGTAAAGCAAGGACTTCAGTATTATTCTACACTGGTATATATTTATATGGAGATGTTCAGCAATGATTTTCCGGTATCGTGCCATAGAATGACTCGTGGAATGAAAAGACTTTTGGTACAAGGCGAGAAAATTCAAGAAATCAAAAAACAAGAGCAAAATGTTGATATTGTTGTTAAACGTTGTAATGGAAGAAGACATGTTGTAATATCGCGTTCGTTAAAGAACTACAACGAAGAAGAAAAAGATTTGACAAGTGAACTGAAAGAAGATAAGTTAGTTGAAAGCAATATCCATCAAACTCAAGATCAGAAGACTTTATTTTGTCTTGTATCTGATGTTGTGTTTCAGATAAAGAACAAATATTTATCACTGATGACTCGGGAGCAATCTGAAGATGTCGATATCTATCCTGACAGCATTGCTTTATAATCACGCATCATATAGAACTACAAAGAACTAAGGAAATTAACAAAGAAAGATTCAGATTTATATTAGACAAGACATGATGGAACGATTAATGTTGCAACTCAGAGCTGAAAACTGATTATCATTAGAGTTATATCAGAATGTAAAAACGTGTAAAAAATGCTAAGCCTATTAGAACGTCCCGCGAGTACACCTGCTCCCTGCTTGCATATAGATTCCTAATTGATGCATGTAAATGTATGTGTACAGTATATATATAAAATGATTTTTGCGTTTCTCAATGCTTGTCAGTAACTACGCGTATATTATAACTTCTATAGAAACAGTGTTTTCAATATTTCAAACGTGTTTTTAGCTAGTAAGGTCTCATTAGATAAGTATGGCAGTGATTTGGCGAAGATATCAATGCATAAAATAACTACGATGTTGTCAAGGCGATACAGTGTATCAATGAATCACAAAAGAACAATTATGTGGTTTCCCAGGTGGGTTTTTAAGAAGTTCTTTCAGTTGCCACTTACGTGGGTGTTGGGTGAGGCATTTGTCGAGAAAACTGTAGCTATATATAGCATGAACTGAACTGCACTGCGAAGTTTGGCCTCAATATCAACACTGTTAATTTCAAGGAGTCAGTTTGACTCCAAAAGGAGTTATTCTGAACCTAATTTAGGTTCAGGATAACTCCTTTTGGAGTTGAATTAACTCCTTGAAATTAACAGTGAAGTTATAAAAAATATCTCGCCGTTTCCTTCACCACCTAGTTTATAGGCAAACATGATCTATTATTGTGAGTTCTCAACATTAATTCTAACATTTTCACTAAACTTCAAATTCCTTAAAAACTACAAAGATAATTTAGTTGTTCGTCCCAGTTCGTCTTTGGTTGTCGATTGTTTCTCAGCGCCACGCCCAACATGGGCATCTGTACTGACGAACTGCGAAATATTTAAGAAATGGTTCATGGTTTGGCGTGCTCCATCCAGTCACAGAATAGTAATACAACCAGAAGTCCAACTCGCGTCGGAACCTTTGAAGTTTATCGCCATCCTACGCAATCCTGGCAAGTTCCCCCGGAAGTTACTTTGTGTTTCGCACACGAATATTTTATTCTCTGATCCTGACCCTGAAAACACCCTAATCCTCAAACCTAATCCTAATCCCAATTCTAATTCTACCCCAACCCCAACCCTAACCCTAATCCTAACCCAAACTCTAACCCTAATGCATATTCGTGCGCGAAACACAAAGTAATAACCGAAGTTTTAACCTTTTGAAGGTCCAAATTGCCGGAGGAACTTGACAGGATTGCGTGGGATTGCGTCGAGGATGGCGAGGAATCAAGATGCGCGAGGATAAGGACATTGCGTAGGATGGCGTAAAATATCGCGCCTGCGCAGTGAAGAAATGCGGACAAGTTTTCACTCGAGTTGGACTTCTGGTTAGAGTTGAGATTTTTTAGTGCTCTCCCAACTTCCCAAGTGTATTCATAACTCAATGGAGCACGCCAAACCATGAACCATTTGTTTTATAACAGAATCAGACGGAAAAGAATATCTATTTCGCTGATTAAAAATGAGTTTCTCATTACGTTTGAAATTACCGTCCTTCATCGAGTTATGGAGCAAGCACGATAGCCAATTAGAAACGCCGTTATATTGTTATAGTTGTGTTATTAAATGAGGTAAGCTGCAAGTCTATTCGGGCGAATTTGAGTCCTTCTGCTCATGGGAGCAGCCACTGACAAGTGCTTGACACTGGTCTGTAGGCGTTTTATGCTGTTCTTTCGTAAAAAAATTTTTCTCTGTTTGAAAATTGATCTAAACTGGCCATGTTTTTTCAGTTTAATATATTTTTACGCTCCGTTGTTGGCAACTAGTGACACCTGGAGAACACCAGCTTATAGTAAGTGCAGTTAATTAAAACTTTCAATGTAGTCTGTCGAAGTACAAAATAAATGTTTTACATCGTACGTTTTTCAGTATTTGATTGATGTTTCGGGTTTAAGTTTTAAAAAGCTTAACAGTTATGTTTACTTCGTATTTGTTTCCTTCACTGGCCCTTCTGGTTCAGATTTCAAACTCACTGGAACATTTCAACATAAGGACAGAATTTTTCGCAAGATTTGATATGTTTTACAACGAGAAATACTGATGTTTTACAACAGTAAGCTTATTATAAAATCCTTTTCGAAAAGTACTAAAATGTGCCGAAATCCTACGAAAAGTATTAAAATACAAGCCGTTGAATTGCTGCCAATTCACTTGTCAGTTCAGTTGTACCTTCTTCATTCCGGCAACAAAAACAATGTAATAAATATAACTTATGCAGCAACAAAACCGAGTAACCGACAGGAATTAACAAATTAATGGGGGGTTTTCTAACACGGTACCGGATTGACAATTTACAATAACAAAAAAAAAACGCTGCAAATCTCAAGTTCATCTCGGTTCCTTCAATCTCCCTCTTCTACATATGGCCACTCAACGTCTCGACTTGTGTGAATGGATGTAAATCATTGAAAATATGTGAAAATATGAAAAGTGCTTTGCAAGACAAGCTAAACATCCACCCGATTCGCACCTGATTACAGGTATATTAAGAAGGTTTAATTAGTTCTCATTACATGCTTATAATCGTTAATAGTAGATCTACTTTACCTACTGGATGACTGCATGAATACATTGGTCTTTTGCTCAGCGGATTCCTATGTCAATTTCAATTTCAAGACCTTTACACTGCCACACTGGTAAAAAACTTCTTAAATATATGCCATTGCTGGCAACTGTATTCGCAAACTGTATTAAAAATCTGCATAATGTAAGTGTATTTACTAATATAACTATTTTATTTCTTTCGTTATTTGTAATCTTTTGTTGGTCACTCATATCAAAGCACAACTTTATAGGGTACGCACAAAGCCAACGAAAATCAGCTACAAAGTTGTACAGTTTAAAGATGGTCGTGTCCACAAGCGCTCGACCATTTCTGTACCAGTACGCGTGTCCCACCAAGTGGAACTGGAAGCTCTGATTCCAATCAGGTCAGTAGTTTCCCTGGTACCAGTGCTGCTACTTTGGATGAAATCGAAACTGAAGAACCAGAGTTTCTACAAGAGGCAGAGGATGAACAGCTAGCAGAAGTTCCTCAGTTTGGTAAGCAGTCACTGGTAACGGCGCGTGTCAGGCAATACCGTAAACGAAAGGAGGCTGAAGTTAAAGCGTGGTCAGAAATGCGGGACAACATTTTGGATAGATGTGTTGAAAATGAAGCACTGCCAAAGGGAAGCATCTGTTGCTATTGTTCAAAAAGTGCAGAATGCAGATGTAAGGATTGTGGCATTCTGAAGTTGATGTGTGTGGATTGCTGCACCCAAGTACATCAAAATTCTTTGCACATGCCAGAGATATGGAAGGTATATATGAAAATAGTTTACATCACTGGCAATTTGGTGTAAATGGTACATGCATACAGTATGTAAAATGTCTGCTTTAGTTTCCTCATAGCACATTGGTCATCTTTTAAGCAAAGTACCAAAATTAGTAAAACTTGGACAGTAACATATACAGTAACACCTATCAATGTTAAGCCCCATGAGGGGGGGGGGGGGGCTGATTGACATATCCCGAGACAGGGAAATTTGACTTTCTTGACAAGCTCGAGGGATGGGAATTTTGACCATAAAATGATCTTAATACTATAGTTTAGCACTTGATATTTCCTAGCGAGGGATATTTTGACCAAGAAGGCTATTCTACTAGCATTTGTTTCTGAGAAGCTGATATTGCCAAGCGTTCCGTTTCCACAACCGTTTCCATAGTTTCAGGTACAGTATGAATATTTAAACAGTGATTTGAATACGAAAACAACACAAATCAAAATGGCGGGTTTGAAGAAGAACTTTGGAGCATCACGTGTATGACACAGTAAATAATGACATCATAATGTTCAATCATCCAGTAGGTAAAGTAGATCTACTATTAACGATTATAAGCATGTAATGAGAACTAATTAAACCTTCTTAATATACCTGTAATCAGGTGCGAATCGGGTGAAACATCACGCCATACGTCAGAGAGCCATTTCCAGTCCCCTCCCTCTCCTCCACCAGGCTCGCTAGAAAGGCCTGGTGACTAGGCTGGTCAATTTCTTCAAAGGGTGAATGAAATCATGTGATGTAAAACAGAATAAAATAGTAAAGACAAGAGAACATTTTAACAGAAAGCTTTAATAAGTTTAGCTGGATTAAATACATTTTTGTCAAAGATTAAACTGTAGCATTTGCTGTTCATGGAAGAAGCATGGTCAAAAAATCACTGCAAGTTCCATCTTTCCCTCTCTTTTCTTTCCTCCTGTACTTTTTCAAGAACTGGTGTCAGATACAACATATCCTAAACACCAAATATAATTCTGAATAAGCTTAGAACAAACTTTACCAACTCCAGCTGAAAACACTAATAATGTACAAAAAACATTTACTTAAACTAAACTAAACTGACACAATGCGCGACTTGTAGCCCAACAAGTACTTGACACATGTATGGATTGACTAGTTCCCAGGCATATAAATATCGAAAACAACCTCGGTCTACCATCAGAGTTCCAGTGGCTCAATGGTGGGAGCATCCAGCTGGCATTTGGATTATTAAATTTCCAGTTAACGTGTGGCAGGAGGGAGGAACAGAACTTTCGTCCCAATTGACACCAAACTCCTATGTGTAGACAACTGAGACCTAGGTGTTGTTTTTACGGAGGGAGGAAAACCATACCCTGAGTGCCAGAGGTTTTTCGACGCTCGTGGGGATAATGGGGACACATGAGGACACCCATATCCCCAATTGTCCCTACAATCGTGGAAGAACCTCTGGCACCCAGGGTAGGAAAACCAGAGATCCCGGCAAAAAACCCTCGGAGCACAGGAGAGAACAACTAAACTCTACTCACATAGAGTACGGGGGCGGAGTACAGGGCTATTCCCAAATGGTCACCCATCCAAGTACTAACCCCGTCTGACCGGGCTTAACTATTAGTGAGAGGCAGCACCGTAACAGCACATCCCACCCATGCTCCTCAGAAGGTTGTGGGTTCAAGTCCCATCTGGAGCTCAGAGTTGTTCTCTGAGTTTAATTTACAACAGCTTGTACAGCAAAAACCAATGAAAAGACTTTACAACTTCAAGCTGAAAACACTACTAACATACAATAAGTATAGAACAATTGAACTCAGTTGGTTATAATTATATGGAAATATTTCAGATTTGTCTTTACAGACACACGAAGAGAAAATTTCATGATTTTTTCACCTCCAATCCTCTGTATGGCTAGATTGATCAAGGTACAGTGGGGGGTTGAAGTTTGAGAGATGTAAGTTCAAATCCCATTCAAAGTTGAACAATTTTTAGTTGACTTTCTCTTATTTTAATAAAATGTCTTTCTCAGCCTGTGGTGCTTTCTATACTCCAGACTGGAAAGTTTGTAAAATGTACGACAGGTGTATCAACTTTTAGCCACTATTTTGTGCAGGATTGCATGAGAAAATAGCTCCCGGGTGGTCAGGAAATTGGTTACTATTAATTTAATTAGATACTTGAATGGCAATTTTACAAGTTTAGAAAAATATTGAAGAACTCAAGTTACAAAACTTATTATATGCATGACAAAATTACTGCAATCTGATTGGCTAAGAGGAGTGCAATTATATCGTTAATTGCACTCTCCAGAGTTCAAATTAATGTTACCATGGTAACAGTGGTAAAAAATAAAATTCAAAATGGCGGCGTATTTTCAAATTGAAAGATTTTGACTTTTCCAACGACTTGTGGAACACTTTGTGTGGAACACAACTGAAAATTTCATCAGGTAACATCTGCTCACCATAAGTGAAACTGTGTTGTCCAGTTGTAAGAAACAAGATGTTTTCAAATGCATGAATTACTACGAAGCGTATGACAAGGATTGACACTTCAGGTAATTGTAAATTGGTTTTGAAGTTTGTGATTACTTATAGTTAGTTGCCAGAAAGAAAAATTAATTCACTGCTTTGAATAACGTTTTAAGATTGTCTGTGGTTGTATGGCCAATAAACATTCAAATTAAGACGAAATTGTTTGACTGTAATTAAGATAGATATTGTAATTTTGTCATGCATATAACAAACAAGTAATCATGATTTTGCTCATGCAATTAATGATTTTACACTACTCGTGATATTTGAAAATTGAGCCAAATTGCACTCACCTACAGCTCGTGCAATTTTGGATCAATTTTCAAATATCACTCGTAGTGTAAAATCATTAATTGCACTCGCTATCATATGATTACCTATACCAATAAGTTGAAATCACGTGTTCAAAATTCCATGATCAAAGGCTGAAAATTGCATGGCTGTGGGAAATTGTTGTGAAAATTGAACCTTAAGGCCTGGCCAAATGCTTTCAACATTGTTCAACATTGTTGAATTCAACTGTGATTCAACATGTTGAAAGCGTTTGGCTGTTGAATGATGTTGAATGATGTTGAATGATGTTGAACGAAATTTGAACATGTTCAAATTTTTGTTCAACATACGTTCAACAATGTTGAATGAAATGTTGAAAGCGTTTGGCCAGGCCTTTAGGCATATTTGTCATGTGACACCAATTTTCCAGTTTGGTAGACTGTACGTTTGAAAGCCATATTGTTACACCATTTCGTTTTATTTTTTCATTTTATTTCATTTTCTCCACATCAAAGATATTTAAAAAGAAAAGTTTTTATATAAGAAGAATATTTCGATGAAGAACTAACATATTAATTGTTTAAAGAGTTAGAATATTTAATATTTCTCTACAATGAACAAGTGTACTATGAAGGAATATATTACATCATAAAGGTTGAACGAATAGCGTTGAGACAATATACTAGTATTTGTCACAGTGAATACTGTAAGTGATATACTGTACCTCGGATGTTTTCGTCCACTCTTCTTTGGGCAGCAACTGATGCTTCATGGATAAGTCTATTGCTCTCTTCATACGAAACAATCTAAGGTTCTGTTCTTCTTCTGGTAAACGACGCAAAGCTTCAGCAATATCTGGATTGTCTTCTTCGTTCATCAAGTCGTCCTTGCGAAGGCCTTTGAATTTAAAATGGTTCAATATTTTTCACCAGTTTAAGTTTCTTTATACAATATTTCACAATCTGGATCACTTACCTAGTTGTCGATATCCACAAGCTGATAAATACCATTCTCTGAAAGCATTAAACGCTCTTTGTCCAGAGCTCAACTGAGAAGCAAATCTTCGACTAACATACGCCATATTGAACCAGGACTGTTATGGACTCCAGGTGTGTTTAGGGGATCAAGAGGATGAGGGTCACGTCCGCTCTCCCCCGAAAATAACCGCCCCCCCGAAAGTAACCGCCGCCCCCCCCGAAAGTAACCGCCCCCCCCGAAAGTAACCGCGCCCCCCCCCGAAAGTAACCCCCCCCCGAAAGTAAGTGGGGGTTTTTATTATGCAAAGTAAACCCAAAAGTAGCCGCCTCTCCAGAAGTAACCACTCCCCGAATGTAACCACTTTACGTTAAGTTGTTTACATCTTTTTGGCAAGCGCCAGGCTTTAAAAGGTTTCTCAAAGCTTCAAAATTTACTTTTTTTTTGATCACGCGTCGGCAAAAGCTGTAGGTTTGTCGACAATTCGATCAACGCAAAGAATTTTCCATATTTATTAACTTTCAGCTTTGAAATAAATTTATTTGATACATTGAAGTGTTATTGTATTTAGTACCCTAACTTATGCCAAAGAAGTACTTTCACTAACGGAATTTTCACCCCGAAAAATAGCCCCCCTTGACAGTAGTCACCAGGGGCCGATTAAATTGGGGGGGGGGGGGGTGCTGGCTGGGCTGCAGCCAGGGGCCCCCAATCTTTAAGGGACCCAGTTTATAAAAATATTTAGAGAAAATAAAATTTCTTATAGTTTAGATATAGAATCTTGTATGGCTCGGTATCTCAGTATATCTGTCTGCTCTTCAGCGTATAGAGCTTGCTCTGACGGATCAGTCAATCAATACCATGGCTGATGGGTACCTATATTGCCACATGCTTTCACTGCACTCTGGCGCTCACGCTTCCGAATGGAGTAGAACAGGTTAAGTGGTTAACGATCATTTTTAGGCATAATTTTGCATTATTATATGTAGAAAGAGGATAGAATTAGAAACCATTTTTACGTTTGTCGTTTGTCAAAATATAATTTGTCGCATAATTTCTTATTTTTATTGATGATCACTGGTAGGGGTGGGCCGTGGGGTCCTCCATCAAATTCACAGCCAGGGGCCCCATGTAAGCTTAATCCGCCCCTGGTAGCCGCCCTACAAGCTTCCAAAATCCCAAAGTAGTCGCCCCGGCTCCTCTGGGAACTTTACGGTAATGTCGCACCCAATCTCCGCTCCCCGCTCGCTGCAAAATTAGAGCATATTCAAATTTCAAACCGACGACGAAATTCTTATTCCTGAACTGGTATTAAAATTATAGAATACCTTTAACGCTATGTTTTAGAGTGCATTATTTTAGAAAGACGTGATTTCTATTTTTGGTTTCGTATATTTATGGGGGGGGGGGGGGAGGGGGGGCTGTTTTTGGAGAAAAGTTTCTGTTTGAAATAGCACGGAGTCAACATAACAATGCAAATCATTTTATTCCGTCTTTAGTTTTTTACAGATTAGGAATATTTTAATATTTCTATGAAATAAGGTCTAAAATTGCTTTTTAAGCATACATGTTTTATAAATTTTCTCTTGTCATTAGATGACCATTTAGTTTATTTTTCCTTTCTTTTATAATTGCCATAGATGATCCGCTATTATTATCCAGTCTTTGCGTTGGCTAATCCTTTAGCACAGTTCTCTATTTCACTAGCCAGGACTTCAAATTCGCGAAAAAACAATTTGTTGCGGATAATCTTGTAATCTTTATTTGTAGTTTGTTTCTTCTGAAAAAGAAAGAAAGAGGATAGTATTTTAGTCATCGTAGAGTATGACATGTTTTTTTTGGACAGTTTGTGTTGTTTTTGAGGGGAAGGTAATTTGTTTTTCTTCTTTAAAGGACATTGGCAATAAACGGTGAAGTTTGTCAAATTTGAAAGAACTCGTAAAATTGTAATATAAGATCTTTTACAACTTTTTTGTATCTTTCTTCGTTTTCAAGATCAACCTCGTCCCCAGGGCATTTTGCCTCCACGTTGGGAGTCGGCGAAAATGGCCCTGGCATCGGCTGGTCACGTGACACCCAGAATTTTGGGGTGTTTTGGCAAGAAAATTTATGCGGTTTTTGTGTTTCGCTTTTGTGTAATACGTATACATGAATAATAAATAAGAAATATTTAACGCTCTGCCGAATCACTCATGTGAACCTTTATCATAAATGCAACTGGCTAGCATTATTCATCATGATATTCCCCACGATTATCCAGGATACATTTAAATGTCGGGAAGAAACATATATCTAATGTTGTTCTTGACTTTAACCAAAGCTATCGTTACAATTCTTTGGATGAACTTCGCAGAGTGGATTTATTGCAATTCATATTTTGATGAATAAATTACACTGTATCTGAATTAATCAAGTTTTTAAACCGGCCAATCCGATTATAGAATCGACCAGCCGATGCCAGGGCCATTTTCGCCGAGACGAGGTTGTTTCAAGATATTCCAGTTTGTTTGATATGTAAATTAGATGAGAGCAAGGTACAGTATTTTCATACATTACAAAATCACTTACACCTCTATGATTGCTCAATATAAAATGTTTAGTGTCACAAGGCGTTTTTATGTGCACAGTTTTAAGCTATTTTTTTAAACAAACTTAGAGAGATGTAACTGATATTGCAAGGTGTGAAAATAAGACCCTAATCTAATTTACATATATCAAACAAACTGGAATATCTTGAAAACGAAGAAAGATACAAAAAAGTTGTAACAGATCTTCTATTATAATTTTACGAGTTGTTTCAAATTAGACAAACTTAATTTATATTGCCAATGTTCTTTAATATATATATATATATATATATATATATATATATATATATATATATAGGTTGAATAGGTTATAATAACATTTGGCAGAGTGCTCAATGGATACCCAGAGTATATTAAACAAATGGAGGTAGAGTGACTCAACAAATTTGACTAGGCATATTTATTACTATTTAGTTTCGTACCACATCTCGTGGTACGAAACTAAATAGTAATAAATATGCCTAATCAAATTTGTTGAGTCACTCTACCTCCATTTGTTTATATATATATATATATATATATATATACGTGTGGGTTTTGGTCTACGAAACGCAAAGAGTGCTCGATAACATATAGTTAGAGCAAATATAGATTTTCGCTTACCTCAAAAGTCTGCTACAGGCTGTTTTTTAGATTCTTTTTTAGATGAAACAGCCTGTAGCAGACTTTTGAGGTAAGCGAAAATATATATATATATATATATATATATATATATATATATATATATATATATATATATATATAAAACATCAAAAAAGGAATGATAAAATCTTTATTTTACGTTTGGCACTGCCCTTCATCAGAATATTCCGATATGGAATATTCTGATGAAGGGCAGTGCCCGAAACGTAAAATAAAGATTTTATCATTCCTTTTTTGATGTTTTATGATTGTACTTGGAATTGATGTTCAAAGCTGGCTCTCTGACAATATATATATATATATATATATATATAAAACATCAAAAAAGGAATGATAAAATCTTTATTTTACGTTTGGCACTGCCCTTCATCAGAATATTCCGATATGGAATATTCTGATGAAGGGCAGTGCCCGAAACGTAAAATAAAGATTTTATCATTCCTTTTTTGATGTTTTATGATTGTACTTGGAATTGATGTTCAAAGCTGGCTCTCTGACAATATATATATATATATATATATATATATATATATATATATAAACTTCAATTACACCGACAAATTTTTTTAATGTAAACATGTTTCGGCAAACTTATGCCATCTTCAGTACAAGATATGAAAGAATAATTATTTTTACAGGCGGTATATTTATATATATATACGATATGCTAATTGAATAACAAGGATATGACACATATCCTTGTTATAACATATATGTTAACTATATGTTAAAATAATTATTCTTTCATATCTTGTACTGAAGATGGCATAAGTTTGCCGAAACATGTTTACATTAAAAAAATTTGTCGTTTACTTGAAGTTTATAGTAACTTTAGTGCTATTAAGAACATATGGAAATATATATATATATATATATATATATATATATATATATATATATATATATATATATATTACTACTTACATATACATATTCTGCTTTTACTTATTTTGGTTTTTAATGTTTGCTTACCAGAAAGTTTTTTGTTTTTTTATCAAGTGACATCATCGAGATTGTTGGTCTTGTACCTGCCTGCCCGTTATTAAGCTTAAGAAAAGAAAATTATAAGGTGTGACTCCATTTTATATTTTCAATGTTTTGAAAGCCAATATACTACTCTACAAAATCAAACATTTTTAATGCCATGAATCACTTATAAATGTTTGGTTGACATTTCTATTGTTAAGCCAAATCTGAACAACTCAAGCGCCTGGCTTAGTAATTAAGTAGTTGTAAAAACTGGTATTCAATATGTTATTTATTTTTATTTATTAATTAGTGGTGTCTACATTCAGTTTGCTAATTGCTTGTGTGACAAATATGTGACAAAGTTGCGATGTTCAGTTTACAACAACATACGACTTCATGCATAACTGATATGCGTATTTTTTGTCATTGGACTCAGTTGAGAATGTTCTAAACTATGTTTACTTACTAGAAATGCTGTATCCGACGTCGCCCCAGCATAACTTTCGGCTAATATTGTTAAATTCTTTATGCCTGTATTCGTTTCTTCTTTTGTTATGTTTTCTATCAATTTAATAAACGGGTACAGAAGTGTTTGAATGCTTCGAAGTTTCTCTGCTTTCTAAATTAAAACAGAAAAAATGCTGGTAAAATTTTCGTTGGATGAAAACAAGAATTTCATACACAACTTACTGATGCGTTAGGTGGAATGGTTGTATGGAATTTTCCACTGAATGTCAGTCCTTGATAGCCAGCACATGCGCATTCCTTTTTCTAAAATACAAATATGCCGCATAATTATCCGTCACATGCACATAACCGCAACATATTTATAGAATGGCAGTCGTTAAAAACACGAAAGACGGACAGACAGACAGACAGACAGACAGACAGACAGACAGACAGACAGACAGACAGACAGACAGACAGACAGACAGACAGACAGACAGCGCATTTGTGAGTTCGTGTGTCCAAGAATTGTTAGCCTGGGTTTATATTAGACAGAAATAGTCAATCGACAATTTAAGTACGTTTCATGGGTCAGTAAATAAATAGTTTAATTACATTAGCTATTAATTTCTTACATATACGTTAAAAATCTTCAAGACTTTGTCATGTAGCAGTTGCGCATTTGTGATTAAGTCTTTCTCCGTTATTTTTGGTTGGCTGGCTGATTTTGGCAGTGTAAGTGTCATAAGAAAAAGGACAATCTTTATTGCATTCAATTGTACCTAAAAAATGTTTATCTAACATTAAAGCCTGTGCTAAACAATATAGAAACAATAATTGGTACTACTATCGTTGTAATAAGTTCTATACCGGTAGCTCTCATATGGCTGTAGTAGTTGGGTTTTTTGCCTGCCTGCCTGCCTGCCTTGTCTGCCTGCCTGCCTGTCTGTCTGTCTGTCTGTCTGTCTGTCTGTCTGTCTGTCTGTCTGTCTGTCTGTCTGTCTGTCTGTCTGTCTGTCTGTCTGTCTGTCTGTCTGTCTGTCTGTCTGTCTGTCTGTCTGTCTGTCTGTCTGTCTGTCTGTCTGTCTGTCTGTCTGTCTGTCTGTCTGACTGCCTGCCTGCCTGCCTGTTTGTCTGTCTGTCTGTCTGTCTGTCTGTCTGTCTGTCTGTCTGTCTGTCTGTCTGTCTGTCTGTCTGTCTGTCTGTCTGTCTGTCTGTCTGTCTGTCTGTCTGTCTGTCTGTCACCAGGATATCTCTAAAAGTATTGCATCAATTGTGATGTAAGTTTGTGGAGGGATTGTTCTTAGACCAAAAGCCGCTCGCTAAATTATGGTTGAATTTGGTTAAAAATTGAATTAATCTGTAAGCTTTTCTGTGTCGAAGAAAAGAAGAAAAACATGTTTGATTGCGCTCATTCTCTTTATATATGCCAGAATCAGCAAGACACGCACTGAACTCGACAGTTCTATTGTTTGTAGAATAATTCAGTCATGGACCAAGCAACATGCAACCATTCTCTTTTTTGCAAATTACAAGTGCAATCAAGCATATTGTTTTTCATATATGTTGGTAAAGTCTGGTGAAACTTATTGATAACATAATATTTATATTTATATTTATCACTGCAAAAACGTGCAAGAGATGAATATATAATTTTATTTTATTTAACATTTTTTTAGAAATAGTGATTCTTAATTTTGTTAATTTTTTGCCCTCTGTATTGTTGTGTATATATATACAATACTGGTAAACAAAAAGGGAGACGACATTATATATATTTTTAGTTTAAATTAACAAGATGAAGTTTGATATTAGATTTTAAATAAGAATACATTTTGAACTTACTTGGCGGACCATGTTGTTAGTGGAGTAGTAACTTCGTCTTTGTTTCTTTCTTTCTCTTTGCACAATTGATGGCGTTAAGGTTTGATGGGGCGTTTATATAATATTTGCTTACTACATTCTTAACATTTGTTTGGTTTTTCTCTTAGCCATTGACAGTGCTTGGGTGACCACTTTCTACCGCAAAGTACTGTTGAAATACCATAATATATACAAACAGCTATCGTGATTCAAGTGTTCTTTGAAATGGTTGCAGTAGATTGGTAGTTGAATTTCTACATCAGGTGTATTTGTGACGTTTCTTATTTACGTCTAGACTAGAAAGCTACATGGTATTTTTTTTTCTTACCGCAAATGAACGTTACTTTATAAATGATGGCTCCTTATGGGTTTTTAAGATTGTGGTTAGCAAGATAATTTCTAATCTAAACCTCTGGTCGACACAACTCTTGACATTATTCCAATTATTAGATTTCTTATAGCAATTGTAAAATTGTACTTTGTTATATGTTTTTTTATTCTCGTTTTTTTTAAATGTGTGCAGAAATGAACTGACAAAGATTCTAGTAAAAATCATTAGTGTTGTTATTTTTTCTCGCCAGTTGTGTCACTGCAGATATATATTAAGGTTAATATCTATATTACTTTATCCATAGATCTACAAGAACTATTTTCGTTCTTTTTCTTTTATTCTTTTTGGGTTGTTTTCTGTTTTAAAAACAAAGTTAACAAACGCACTTGCTGTTAGGTCTGTTATTCAAATATTATAGTAAGTGTTGTATGAAATGCCTTGTCACTTGATATACGGAGAAGATTGAGGATATTATATAAAGTCTGAAGTCAAGTTGCTTGTTATCAACTTTCAATATGGATAAGAACATTTCTAGAGATAAGAATGATAGGAAAAGGACACCTGATAACAGTGATAAGAAAGATGCATTGTCATGAAATTGTACCGTCAATGGAAATACTCAAGTACATTTAGTATTTCAGTATATTTCGACGTAGTCACGGTTTCTTTATATCTATATTTAGTATTATATTCAGTTCTGTTGAAAACTTTCCAGTCTTGTTTATATGCATAAGAATATTGTAACACATTGACTATAGCAAAACTTGCAAATAGGTAAGAAGTTTTCTGTGGAGCGTAGGCGGAGGTTTAGTCTAACTTGGGGCTAGATGCCACAAAGTTAGTATGCACACCATTCAGCTGGATGCGTCTAGACACGACACGCAGCTCATTGAGAGTGTTTCTGGGACACTTTCTCCATTGTTGCATGACATAGCAAATTTTTGTAGAGTAGTAAATTAAGAACAGTTGAAGCTCTCCTTTTGACTATACTCTTTAAAGCGACCAGCTCGCACAACGACCATCTTTAACATTTACGAACTGGACTCTTTCTTTGTTTTTAAGCTCTGATAAGAGACCAGTTCTAAGTTACGACCACTTTCCCACATCCCCAAGGTGTAGTTTACGATTGCTGCAACTGTACATATAAGTTATGCTGTACTATGCTATGCTGTACTATGCTGTAATGTACTATGCTGTCCTACACTATGCGGTCCTACACTATGTTATGCTGTACTATGCTACGCTGCACTCTGCTGTACTATGCTATAGTGCTGTACTATGCTATGCTGTACTATGCTATGCTGTACTATGCTGTACTGTACTATGCTGTGCTGTATTATGCTGTGCTGTACTATGCTGTGCTGTACGATGCTGTGCTGTACTATGCTGTGCTGTACTATGCTGTGCTGTACTATGCCAGAGCTTGAAATAACGGCCGGCGGCCGGCGGTTTTCCGACCAAATTCCAGTTTTTCCGACCAAATGCTGAAATGATCGGAAATTTTGTCCGGACAAATTTTGAAAAAAAAATAATCTGTTTTTTTTAAATGATCGGGTCGGCGCTCAACACTCCATTTTTCTTGTTAAATTTCCATTGGGTTTTCTATCAGTTTTGAGTTAAAGTTGGTTTTACACTTTACAGTGCACTATCAAAATTTCTTCGATCAGAGTATGCTTTAAACAAAGTTTAGTTAACTTAAGTGTGTGACAGTGAGTTACGAGTCAGAGTGACTGCTTTCATTGTTGTTAATTTGACGACCTGGAAGATAAAGAATACGTTTCCTCGACGTTTCGAGCAAAGGCCCTTCATGATCAGGACAGTTAAATAGGCTGATCAAGCTTATTTGACTCTCCTGACGAAGGTCCTGAGCTCAAAACGTCGAGGAAACGTATTCTTTATCTTCCAGGTTGTCGAGTCGAGATAACAACAGTGCGTGATTTTTAATTCAAAACCATTGCGTTAAACTGCGATTGACGCCATTGTAATCACAGAAACTTATCGTGTAATCCAGCTTTTCAGTTTAAAGTTGTTTCATAGTTACCATTTTAATTAAATTATTATTCACTATAACTAATACGCAATTCAGAATTAAACATTTGTGTTTTATTATTACAAATAACAAGTAGAGTGATTTACTGCATGCTTGACAGAATTTACTCAACGGAGGGCGTCAAACGAAACTAAAAAATTTCCGACCAAATTTGAAAATTTCCGGTCAAATTTCATTTTGCTCGGAAGTTTTGCCGGACAAATTTTAAAATTATTTCAGGCTCTGCTATGCTGTGCTGTACTATGCTGTGCTGTGCTGTACTATGCTGTGCTGTACGATGCTGTGCTGTACTATGCTGTGCTGTACTATGCTGTGCTGTACTATGCTGTGCTGTATTATGCTGTACTGTACTATGCTGTGCTGTACTATTCTGTGCTGTACTATGCTGTGCTGTACTATGCTGTGCTGTATTATGCTGTGCTGTACTATGCTGTGCTGTACTATGCTGTGCTGTACTATGCTGTGCTGTACGATGCTGTGCTGTACTATGCTGTGCTGTACTATGCTGTGCTGTACTATGCTGTGCTGTACTATGCTGTGCTGTACTATGCTGTGCTGTACTATGGTGTGCTGTACTATGCTGTGCTGTACTATGCTGTGCTGTACTATGCTGTGCTGTACTATGCTGTGCTGTACGATGCTGTGCTGTACTATGCTGTGCTGTACTATGCTGTGCTGTACTATGCTGTGCTGTATTATGCTGTGCTGTACTATGCTGTGCTGTACTATGCTGTGCTGTACTATGCTGTACTATGTTGTGCTGTACTATGCTATGCTGTACTATGTTATGCTGTACTATGCTGTGCTATACTATGCTGTGCTGTACTGTACTGTGCTGTACTATGCTGTGCTGTACTATGCTGTACTATGCTGTACTATGCTGTACTGTACTGTACTGTACTGTACTATATACTGTACTGTACTGTGCTGTACTATGCTATACCATGCTAACTGTGCTGTGCTGTACTAATTCAAATGTACCATGGTGTACTAAGCTGTACTATGTTGTGCTATGCTGTGCTATGCTGTACTATGCTGTGCTATGCTGTACTATGTTGTACTATGCTGTACTATGTTGTGCTATACTCTACTACGCTGTACTATGTTGTGCTATGGTGTACTCTGCTGTGCTATGCTTGTACTATGCTGTACTATGCTGTACTATGCTGTACTATGCTGTACTATGTTGTACTATTGGGTGTGAGCCGCTATAATCATGAGAAATAAAAGTGCCGCGTGAGCAGTGTAAATGAACACACGCGTGAAATGAATCTTTGTAGATCAGGAAAGCGCGGGAATCATAGGTGGATGGTAGTGGGGATCAGAGAGGGTTATAGGGGAGATTATGGGAATGATAGGGGGTCACATTGAGGTCATGTGCAATTGTAGTGGGATCATAGGGAGATCTTAGGGGATGATTTGCTTTACTATCGCGTTTATCTAATTATGTATTGGAATGCGATGTAAATATTTCAACTCTGCATATTTTAGCCAGGCTTATGTGTATTATATAATTCTTCCTACACCATTATTTCAATGAACGCTGTTTTTTAGGTTACGTATTTTCAAACACCGCAATTTCTAACCAAGTGACGGTTAGATTGTGGTATCTCGTGAACATTTGTTTGATAGAAATCTAAAGTACTTTAAGAACACTACGTCAAATTCCTTCTGTCTTGTGTTTTTATAAACCGCATTTTACATAATCAGATAACAATGAGATAATCTTTATCTGCTTGTTTATACCCGCATATTTTGCATAAGAGATGTGCGCATAGACACATGAACTCAGACACGTTTCATGTTTTCAAATATTTCATATCATCTGAGTGGTTTACCTGTTTTTTCTCCATCACCCATCTTTATTTTTGTCGTTACTTTTCTGTGTACTGTGAGATTAATCTTATATTGTCCGTAATGTTATGTTGTATACAAAGAATACGTAAAGAAAAACTGATCAGTGAAAAATTCTAGGCGATGTCTATAGTTGTGTAGTAGAGATGCTAGCAAGTGAAGAGACTCTGCAGCTACAAGGAGACGCAGAACAAACTATACAATAAGTTTACCGGTCGTATTCACCTTAATAATATTCCTGGTTGTTTGTTGGTGTGGAAAATTGACCAAATGTACGCTATATGTGGCTTAGCAGCGCGTCGCGATTTACAATAATAGCAATCTTTGATATCACCTGTTGAAGTATGATCAGGAATGATATATAAATATCTACATTAGACGTACGACAACAAGAGACTTTTGGCGAGAACTACGTTGGACTATTTTGAACTACGTTGTACTGTTTTGAACTACGTTGGACTGTTCTGAACTACATTGGACTGTTTTGACCTACGTTGTACTGTTTTGAACTACGTTGGACTGTTTTGAACTACGCTGTACTGTTCTGAACTACGTTGGACTGTTTTGAACTACGTTGTACTGTTTTGAACTACGTTGGACTATTTTGAACTACGTTGTACTGTTTTGAACTACGTTGTACTGTTTTGAACTACGTTGGACTGTTTTGAACTACGTTGGACTGTTCTGAACTACGTTGTACTGTTTTGACCTACGTTGGACTGTTTTGAACTACGTTGGACTGTTTTGAACTACGTTGTACTGTTTTGAACTACGTTGGACTGTTTTGAACTACGTTGGACTGTTTTGAACTACATTGTACTGTTTTGAACTACGTTGTACTGTTTCGAACTACGTTGGACTGTTTTGAACTACGTTGGACTGTTTTGAACTAACGTACTGTTTTGAACTACGTTGGACTGTTTTGAACTACGTTGGACTGTTTTGAACTACGTTGTACTGTTTTGAACTACGTTGTACTGTTTTGAACTACGTTCTACTGTTTTGAACTAACGTTGTACTGTTTTGAACTACGTTGGACTGTTTTGAACTACGTTGGACTGTTTTGAACTACGTTGTACTGTTTTGAACTCGTTGTACTGTTTTGAACTACGTTGTACTGTTTTGAACTACGTTGTACTGTTTTGACCTACGTTGTACTGTTTTGAACTACGTTGTACTGTTTTGAACTGCGTTGGACTGTTTTGAACTACGTTGGACTGTTTTGAACTACGTTGGACTGTTTTGAACTACGTTGGACTGTTTTGAACTACGTTGGACTGTTTTGAACTACGTTGGACTGTTTTGAACTACGTTGTACTGTTTTGAACTACGTTGTACTGTTTTGAACTACGTTGTACTGTTTTGAACTACGTTGGACTGTTTTGAACTACGTTGGACTGTTTTGAACTACGTTGTACTGTTTTGAACTACGTTGGACTGTTTTGAACTACGTTGGACTGTTTTGAACTACGTTGTACTGTTTTGAACTACGTTGGACTGTTTTGAACTACGTTGGACTGTTTTGAACTACGTTGGACTGTTTTGAACTACGTTGTACTGTTTTGAACTACGTTGTACTGTTTTGAACTACGTTGGACTGTTTTGAACTACGTTGGACTGTTCTGAACTACATTGGACTGTTTTGAACTACGTTGTACTGTTTTGAACTACGTTGTACTGTTTTGAACTACGTTGGACTATTTTGAACTACGTTGGACTGTTCTGAACTACGTTGTACTGTTTTGAACTACGTTGTACTGTTTTGAACTACGTTGGACTATTTTGAACTACGTTGGACTGTTCTGAACTACGTTGGACTGTTTTGAACTACGTTGTACTGTTTTGACCTACGTTGGACTGTTTTGAACTACGTTGTACTGTTTTGACCTACGTTGTACTGTTTTGAACTACGTTGGACTGTTTTGACCTACGTTGGTCTGTTTTGAACTACGTTGTACTGTTTTGAACTACGTTGTACTGTTTTGAACTACGTTGTACTGTTTTGACCTACGTTGGTCTGTTTTGAACTACGTTGTACTGTTTTGAACTACGTTGTACTGTTTTGAACTAACGTTGTGCTGTTTTGAACTACGTTGGACTGTTTTGAACTACGTTGGACTGTTTTGAACTACGTTGGACTGTTTTGAACTACGTTGTACTGTTTTGAACTCGTTGTACTGTTTTGAACTACGTTGTACTGTTTTGAACTACGTTGGACTGTTTTGACCTACGTTGTACTGTTTTGAACTACGTTGTACTGTTTTGAACTACGTTGTACTGTTTTGAACTACGTTGGACTGTTTTGAACTACGTTGTACTGTTTTGAACTACGTTGTACTGTTTTGAACTACGTTGGACTGTTTTGAACTACGTTGGACTGTTTTGAACTACGTTGGACTGTTTTGAACTACGTTGTACTGTTTTGAACTACGTTGGACTGTTTTGAACTACGTTGTACTGTTTTGAACTACGTTGTACTGTTTTGAACTACGTTGGACTGTTTTGAACTACGTTGTACTGTTTTGAACTACGTTGTACTGTTTTGAACTACGTTGGACTGTTTTGAACTACGTTGGACTGTTCTGAACTACATTGGACTGTTTTGAACTACGTTGTACTGTTTTGAACTACGTTGTACTGTTTTGAACTACGTTGGACTATTTTGAACTACGTTGGACTGTTCTGAACTACGTTGTACTGTTTTGAACTACGTTGTACTGTTTTGAACTACGTTGGACTATTTTGAACTACGTTGGACTGTTCTGAACTACGTTGGACTGTTTTGAACTACGTTGTACTGTTTTGACCTACGTTGGACTGTTTTGAACTACGTTGGACTGTTTTGACCTACGTTGTACTGTTTTGAACTACGTTGGACTGTTTTGAACTACGTTGTACTGTTTTGAACTACGTTGTACTGTTTTGACCTACGTTGGTCTGTTTTGAACTACGTTGTACTGTTTTGACCTACGTTGTACTGTTTTGAACTACGTTGTACTGTTTTGAACTACGTTGGACTGTTTTGAACTACGTTGTACTGTTTTGAACTACGTTCTACTGTTTTGAACTACGTTGTCCTGTTTTGACCTACGTTGTACTGTTTTGACCTACGTTGTACTGTTTTGAACTACGTTGTACTGTTTTGAACTACGTTGTACTGTTTTGAACTA
>OZ036008.1:9448203-9554991 GCA_964035015.1 Corallium rubrum
TGGTAGTGGTAGTGTCAGTGGGGTTGTTTGTATTTGTGGTGGTGTTGGTGTTTTTTGTTGGTGTTGGTGTTGGTGTTGTTGTTTATGGTGGTGGTGGTGGTTGCCGTCGTCGTCGCCTTGGTTAGTTTACGGGGTTTGGGCTTGCAGCTTGAGATAATTGTCCCAGTTTGAACGCTATGTTAAGAATCACTCTTTCAAACTCGTCCAAAGTAAAATAGTTGCGGAATGCTTTATGGTTTACTTTATGGTTTCCTTTAATGTGTTTCGTATACTACAAAAAAAGAAAAGGAAGCAAAAGGCTTGAGTTACAGCTAACCTAAGTTGTGTCCTGGATTTTATCACGGGAGGGGGGGGGGGGGGGGGCGTTTACTTGATAACTTAAGTTGAAGCGAATATTTTGAGAGGTGGTTGGAGTGAAACCATGACAGAGAAACAAGTCAAAACAAACATAGTATAGATTAAAATAAAAAGATATTCACTTGCAATTTCATTTAAAAGATTTCTTCTCTATCAAGTCCAATAATAATTGTAAGTCTGTTTTTAAAGACGACGCAATAAATGATAGAACTGTACAACAACCCCCCCCCTGTGTTGTGACTTGAACTTCTAAAAATTCTAAAATTTATTTTGCCGTACATTTTAAAAAAATAAAATTTAAAAAAAGAAGTTCAAGTGTGTTGTTTTTGTCTTTTGGGCGAGAACGGATAAACGAGTACTTTTTTTAAATATAGCTCTTTATTCTTGTGATATTTATTGTATCACTATAATATTGTTCAACTCCAGTAAAAGATACGATTAATAACTTTAAAGCGTATTGAAATACACGGTTCGGTCGGGTAAGACGTTGAATCCATCATAGATGTCGACAGTTCAGATTACTTTAAGATAATTCTCATATCGTCGAGTGTAGTCAAAATTTTGTTATTTTTTGTTAAATGCAGTATTTTTAAATGTTCCTACTACTAATAAAATTGATAATCTCACAATGAAGTGTTGATTATCCACACCTACAACTTTTTTTACCTGATAATAAACATGAACCGTTTTCAACAGAGCTTTAGAAGTTAATATATATATTTCTTACCATGTATTGATTCACAAGTTTGTCTAATGTTACTACGCTCTTTATCGCTGGCGTTCGGATCTTTAGTTTTTTCTTCAGCATAATCTGTCGGAGAAGTATATATAATTTTACATTGTTTAACACCAGACTATTTAAACAGTCTAACACCAGACTATTTTACTCTTTAACAACAAATTATTTTACTCTGCCTATAACACGAGACTATTTAACCTGTCTAACCGCACCAGATTATTTTACTCTGGCTACAACACCAGACTATTTTAAACTGTCTTTTATTAAATGTTATAACATACATTTACAACGGTGTTGTAAGTATCATTTAGATTTGCTGCAATTTTATATAATTCCTTTTTCAGGTTTGGGTTTCGTTCCTCTTTTGTCATCTCACGTAACAATGGAATGAATTGGTAAAGGGCTTCTTGAATGTCTACAAATGTCTACAATACAACAAGAGAAGGTATTAAAACTATACTGAATTAAACATGCCTTACATTTGAAATGTAATACATTTAAATATTGTGATGATATTTTTAATGACTAACCCTGCTATTGGAAATTGTTTTGATCAGATGAAACGTAAATTGATCATTCTCGCACTGACATATTTTTCCCTATTAGAAAAAAATAAAAAAGAGGTTATTTGATTTAATATATTCTTGTGGAGGGAAGGGTCCAATTGATCTACACATGCTATAGCAAATACATACAGTATTGAACATGTAAAAATGAAAAGATATTGTTAGAAATGGAAGTATTTGTATATTTTCAACACGATGCATCTAAAAGCCTATGTATGAAACGAACAGACGTGGTAAAAATTGCTGTTTAATTTGCTTGCTTGCTTGCTTGCTTGCTTGCTTGCTCTTGCTTGCTCTTGTTTGTTTGTTTGTTTGTTTGTTTGTTTGTTTGTTTGTTTGTTTGTTTGTTTGTTTGTTTGTTTGTTTGTTTGTTTGTTTGTTTGTTTGTTTGTTTGTTTGTTTGTTTGTTTGTTTCCTTCCTTCTTTCTTTCTTTCTTTCTTTCTTTCTTTCTTTCTTTCTTTCTTTCTTTCTTTCTTTCTTTCTTTCTTTCTTTCTTTCTTTCTTTCCTTCTTTCTTTCTTTCTTTCTTTTTTTCATTCTTGCTTGCTTGTTTTCCTTCTTTCTTTCTTAATTTCTTGAACGCTAATTCCTTATAGTTGATATATAATAATACGTCAGTACTTACATAGCTTGACTTGGCACTCTTAATAATGGATGCTAACACTTCAGAATTTGTTTTCAAATCATAAATATCGTCGGTTATTGAAGTGCTTCTACGTCGACCTTTGCGACCAGATTGTGTATAAGTTAAAGACGTAACTAAGAACAATAGAATAATTGTTGCTGTAGTCATGTTTTGCTAAAATAAGAAAGAAGAAATTAAAGTTGTCAGTCGCATGGAGATTAAGAAAGGTTTTATAAAGCAGTTAGCATTAATAGCATTGGTAGTTATGGTATAATTAGTTCTGGCAATAATGGTACTGATAATTATGGTGCTATAGTCACTGGTATTAGTATAGTAATGGTATAATTAGTTCTGACAATAATGGTACTGGTAATTATGGTGTTATAGTCACTGGCATTAGTAGTAATAGTATAATTAGTACTGGCAATAATGGTACTGATAATTATGGTGTTATAGTCACTGGCATTAGTAGTAATAGTATAATTAGTACTGGCAATAATGGTACGGATAATTATGGTGTTATAGTCACTGGCATTAGTATAGTAATGGTACAAGCAATAATGGTACTGTTAATTATGGTGTTATAGTCACTGGCATTAGTAGTAATAGTGTAATTAGTACTGGCAATAATGGTACTGATAATTATGGTGCTATAGTCACTGGCATTAGTAGTAATAGTATAATTAGTACTGGCAATAATGGTACTGATAATTATGGTGTTATAGTCACTGGCATTAGTATAGTTATGGTATAATTAGTACTGGCAATAATTGTACTGATAATTATGGTGTTATAGTCACTGGCATTAGTATACCAGGTGATCTGAAAACACGGAAAAGGACTGGGACTAGTTGTCAAATAGAAATCCATTTTTCGAATTAAACTATTTAATATCTCGTGAAATATACTTTATTTTGTTCCCAAATTTAGCATAGACTTATCATTTTCAACACTGAACATAAATACAAAGTTTCAACCAGTTTGATAAAGGAAAATGAAAGAAATAAGTTATTCAATACAGCAAAATGGATTTCTATTAGGTTGCTAGTTCCAGGCCTTTCCCTCACGGTCAGATCACCTGGTAGTAATGGTACAAGCAATAATGGTACTGTTAATTATGGTGTTATAGTCACTGGCATTAGTAGTAATAGTGTAATTAGTACTGGCAATAATGGTACTGATAATTATGGTGCTATAGTCACTGGCATTAGTATAGTAATGGTATAATTAGTTCTGGCAATAATGGTACTGGTAATTATGGTGTTATTGTCACTGGCATTAGTATAGTTATGGTATAATTAGTTCTGACAATAATGGTACTGATAATTATGGTGCTATAGTAACTGGCATTAGTATTGTAATGGTATAATTAGTACTGGCAATAATGGTACTGGTAATTATAGTGTTATAGTCACTGGCATTAGTATAGTAATGCTATAATTAGTACTGGAAATAATGGTACTGGTAATTATGGTGTTATAGTCACTGGCATTAGTAGTAATAGTATAATTAGTACTGGCAATAATGGTACTGGTAATTATGGTGTTATAGTCACTGGCGTTAGTAGTAATAGTATAATTAGTACTGGCAATAATGGTACGGATAATTATGGTGTTATAGTCACTGGCATTAGTATAGTAATGGTACAAGCAATAATGGTACTGTTAATTATGGTGTTATAGTCACTGGCATTAGTAGTAATAGTGTAATTAGTACTGGCAATAATGGTACTGATAATTATGGTGCTATAGTCACTGGCATTAGTAGTAATAGTATAATTAGTACTGGCAATAATGGTACTGATAATTATGGTGTTATAGTCACTGGCATTAGTATAGTTATGGTATAATTAGTACTGGCAATAATTGTACCGATAATTATGGTGTTATAGTCACTGGCATTAGTATAGTAATGGTACAAGCAATAATGGTACTGTTAATTATGGTGTTATAGTCACTGGCATTAGTAGTAATAGTGTAATTAGTACTGGCAATAATGGTACTGATAATTATGGTGCTATAGTCACTGGCATTAGTGTAGTAATGGTATAATTAGTTCTGGCAATAATGGTACTGGTAATTATGGTGTTATTGTCACTGGCATTAGTATAGTTATGGTATAATTAGTTCTGACAATAATGGTACTGATAATTATGGTGCTATAGTAACTGGCATTAGTATTGTAATGGTATAATTAGTACTGGCAATAATGGTACTGGTAATTATAGTGTTATAGTCACTGGCATTAGTATAGTAATGCTATAATTAGTACTGGAAATAATGGTACTGGTAATTATGGTGTTATAGTCACTGGCATTAGTAGTAATAGTATAATTAGTACTGGCAATAATGGTACTGGTAATTATGGTGTTATAGTCACTGGCGTTAGTAGTAATAGTATAATTAGTACTGGCAATAATGGTACTGGTAATTATGGTGTTATAGTCACTGGCATTAGTATAGTAATGGTATAATTAGTTCTGGCAATAATGGTACTGGTAATTATGGTGTTATAGTCACTGGCGTTAGTAGTAATAGTGTAATTAGTTCTGGCAATAATGGTACTGGTAATTATTGTGTTATAGTCACTGGCATTAGCAGTAATAGTGTAATTAGTTCTGGCAATAATGGTACTGGTAATTATGGTGTTATAGTCATTGGCGTTAGTAGTAATAGTATAATTAGTACTGGCAATAATGGTACTGGTAATTATGGTGTTATAGTCACTGGCATTAGTAGTAATAGTATAATAAGTTCTGGCAATAATGGTACTGGTAATTATGGTGTTATAGTCACTGGCATTAGTAGTAATGGTATAATTAGTACTGGCAATAATGGTACTGGTAATTATGATGTTATTGTCACTGGCATTAGTAGTAATAGTGTAATTAGTTCTGGCAATAATGGTACTTGTAATTATGGTTCTATAGTCACTGGCATTAGTATAGTAATGGTATAATTGGTACTGGCAATAATGGTACTGGTAATTATGGTGTTATAGTCACTGGCATTAGTAGTAATAGTATAATAAGTTCTGGCAATAATGGTACTGGTAATTATGGTGTTATAGTCACTGGCATTAGTAGTAATGGTATAATTAGTACTGGCAATAATGGTACTGGTAATTATGATGTTATTGTCACTGGCATTAGTAGTAATAGTGTAATTAGTTCTGGCAATAATGGTACTTGTAATTATGGTTCTATAGTCACTGGCATTAGTATAGTAATGGTATAATTGGTACTGGCAATAATGGTACTGGTAATTATGGTGTTATAGTCACTGGCATTAGTATAGTAATAGTATAATTAGTACTGGCAATAATGGTACTGGTAATTATGGTTCTATAGTCACTAGCATTAGTATAGTAATGGTATAATTAGTACTGGCAATAATGGTACTGGTAATTATGGTACTATAGTCACTAGCATTAGTATAGTAATAGTGTAATTAGTTCTGGCAATAATGGTACTTGTAATTATGGTTCTATAGTCACTGGCATTAGTATAGTAATGGTATAATTAGTACTGGCAATAATGGTACTGGTAATTATGGTGTTATAGTCACTGGCATTAGTATAGTAATAGTATAATTAGTACTGGCAATAATGGTACTGGTAATTATGGTTCTATAGTCACTAGCATTAGTATAGTAATGGTATAATTAGTACTGGCAATAATGGTACTGGTAATTATGGTGCTATAGTCACTGGCATTAGTATAGTAATGGTATAATTAGTACTGGCAATAATGGTACTGGTAATTATGGTGTTATAGTCACTGGCATTAGTATAGTAATGGTATAATTAGTACTGGCAATAATGGTACTGGTAATTATGGTACTATAGTCACTAGCATTAGTATAGTAATGGTATAATTAGTACTGGCAATAATGGTACTGGTAATTATGGTGTTATTATCACTAGCATTAGTATAGTAATGGTATAATTAGTCTGGCAATAATGTACTGGTAATTATGGTACTATAGTCACTAGCATTAGTATAGTAATGGTATAATTAGTACTGGCAATAATGGTACTGGTAATTATGGTGTTATTATCACTAGCATTAGTATAGTAATGGTATAATTAGTACTGGCAATAATGGTACTGGTAATTATGGTACTATAGTCACTAGCATTAGTATAGTAATGGTATAATTAGTACTGGCAATAATGGTACTGGTAATTATGGTTCTATAGTCACTAGCATTAGTATAGTAATGGTAATTAGTACTGGCAATAATGGTACTGGTAATTATGGTACTATAGTCACTAGCATTAGTATAGTAATGGTATAATTAGTACTGGCAATAATGGTACTGGTAATTATGGTTCTATAGTCACTAGCATTAGTATAGTAATGGTATGATTAGTACTGGCAATAATGGTACTGGTAATTATGGTGCTATAGTCACTAGCATTAGTATAGTAATGGTATAATTAGTACTGGCAATAATGGTACTGGTAATTATGGTGTTATAGTCACTGGCATTAGTAGTAATGGTATAATTAGTACTGGCAATAATGGTACTGGTAATTATGATGTTATTGTCACTGGCATTAGTAGTAATAGTATAATAAGTTCTGGCAATAATGGTACTGGTAATTATGGTGTTATAGTCACTGGCATTAGTAGTAATGGTATAATTAGTACTGGCAATAATGGTACTGGTAATTATGGTACTATAGTCACTAGCATTAGCATTAGTATAGTAATGGTATAATTAGTACTGGCAATAATGGTACTGGTAATTATGGTGCTATAGTCACTGGCATTAGTATAGTAATAGTATAATTAGTACTGGCAATAATGGTACTGGTAATTATGGTTCTATAGTCACTAGCATTAGTATAGTAATGGTATAATTAGTACTGGCAATAATGGTACTGGTAATTATGGTGCTATAGTCACTAGCATTAGTATAGTGATGGTATAATTAGTACTGGCAATAATGGTACTGGTAATTATGGTACTATAGTCACTGGCATTAGTATAGTAATGGTATAATTAGTACTGGCAATAATGGTACTGGTAATTATGGTGCTATAGTCACTAGCATTAGTATAGTGATGGTATAATTAGTACTGGCAATAATGGTACTGGTAATTATGGTGTTATTATCACTAGCATTAGTATAGTAATGGTATAATTAGTACTGGCAATAATGGTACTGGTAATTATGGTACTATAGTCACTAGCATTAGTATAGTAATGGTATAATTAGTACTGGTAATTATGGTTCTATAGTCACTAGCATTAGTATAGTAATGGTATAATTAGTACTGGCAATAATGGTACTGGTAATTATGGTGTTATAGTCACTGGCATTAGTAGTAATAGTGTAATTAGTACTGGCAATAATGGTACTGGTAATTGTGGTTCTATAGTCACTAGCATTAGTATAGTAATGGTATAATTGGTACAAGCAATGCTGGTAGTCATTATGGTGCTAGTGGTAAAACCACATCTAGGGCGGTTACTTTCGAGGGAGGGGGGAGTTATTTCAATGTGCATGAACATTTTTTGTTGGGGAAAGTCTTAAAAAGCAATTCATGGTTGGAATATGTCAGCAGTGAGTATGTCAAGAGCTGTAAGATGTTATGTCACGTGAGCTAGTGATTGACTTGTTTTGGAGGTGATTGTAATAGACGGGAAAACAATTCAACGACAACTAAAAACACTTATTTCTCAAGCATGTATAAGTTGAGGTCATTATCACTGGTCTGAACTTCTTTTTAATATATTTAATATACTGTCTTGGTGAACCTCTAGTTAAATGTTTAGTTGCAAATACCAAGAGTCAGCTGTGTTTAGGTTATAAAATAATGTTTACATGTAATGTGATAATCTCATGTTTATCCGAGTAGTAAAAGTCAGACGGAAATGCTTATTAAGCTGACAGTCATGACAAGTTGTTGACGTAATGTCGGTATGTTGTATAGAATATAGATTGATATACTAGTTTGATTATAACACGTTTTAATTGATCTTCCTGGGAGGCGGGTGAACCACGGGTGATCTAAGGCCCTTCGTGTCACGTTCTCTTTTTTGGCAGTATATCTAACCTCACCTATTTCGATTGTTGTTTCAACACTGCCTACGCAGCACGCTGCTTTTATTACACTGTTTGAACTTATAATACATACATTGTATGATACGACGACGTGTTTTACGCATCTAGTTCGTTTATATATGACTGAAGGTCATTGCTTTATTAATCCAGGTGCATGCAACTCTTCTCCACAAAGGTTTATTTAGGTCTTTTAAGCTTTTGGTATATTAATTTTATTCAATTGCCCTGCTCTGTTGTGAGATCTGCATGCAATATATATGACAATAGCGTTAAGCAATGCCCACCCCACTCGAGTAGTGGTTTAAACACTCTCTATCCATATCAATCTATACTCGTTCAGAGCTCTATACTTAAGAGCATTACGAAACGTACGTCTGCAGACTGAAAAATCTTGATTCAGACAGATCTGTCGTGCACTGCAAGTCCTGCAAGTTCTCACCTAACCTGACATGATGTAATTGTGACGCGTCTGATTGTTTGAGCTGATATATGTAGAAGAAATAATCCATTCTGAGCACAAAACTAGAATTGGAATCTTTTCAATCTCAGTTTGAGTTAATTGACATGTACGTTCTAACTATTTGTCTGCAATTTCCTAACCACGTTTTTGTTAAGTTTAAAGTTTATAGACATGAAGCGAATTAAACAGCACCAATGCAGTTTAAGTCAACGTGCATAAACATGGTAAAGAAATCAGGTCCACACAATATGGAGCTAGGGAAAAAATGTCCCAAACCAGACTGTTCTTCACTGCCACAGTTAATCTCACAGTTCATTGCATGCCCCACTCTCATGTAGTTAGGTTGACGTACAGAGAATAATAATGACCAATACTGGCACAATAGATATACATAGGTATATAAACAAAGAAACACAACACTCATGTCACCATTATAAATGATATTGGGCATTTCACTCGATTACATAGCATGTTCTAAGGATTTAGGGTGAAGGAAAATTCAATATCTATAACTGCATGATATGACTGCGGAATCATGATACAAAATCTTCCATAACGTAATCAGGAATGTGATGTTAGAAACAATTCCCCAATATTGAACACTGTGACACAATCTTTTTTTTTTCTACCTGGCTGCATGCTTAGTCGGGGTTTGTTTAAATGTTTGTTTGAAATGAAGAAAGTCAAGAAACCAGACTTTATGTTAACGACAAATAATTTTAATTTCATTGCAGCAGCAAAAATTCTTAATCTAGCAGCACTTGCATGCAGTGTATTCTGACAGTTTCAACATATGATCCTTGCATGCATGCATGGTAAAACACAACCCTGCCAACAGATTTAGATCTTGAACGTGGTGAATTGAGAATGTAACATTGACGTTTCGAGCCAAAACTCGGTTTTATTAAAACGTCCGTTCTAGCTATATTCCGGTTTCACGATTTACTCTGATGAAAGACTTTGGCTCAAAACACTACAGTACTCTGTTCCATAAATTGATCTGTTATATGCATCATTGTATCATTAAAGTCTTTATGCAGCAGCACGTTATAACTTATGACAGCCATGTAACTCTCTCTCTCTCTCTCTATATATATATATACTATAACTATATAACTATATAACTATATATAACTATATAACTATATAACTTTTTATATATTTATTTATATATATATATATATATATATATATATATATATATATATATATATATATATATATATAAAATTCCAGATAAGCAAATACAACAGTCGTATATGACTACATGCAACGACGACAACAACAGCATAATAGATTTAAACTTTACGTAAACAGGAACTTAATAGAAGAAACAATTCAGCATAATATTGTCCTTGTTGCAACTCTTTGTTTGGAATTGTACTGAAAAACCAGACTTTTTACTAGTTGATTATGACGCGAATTAAAACGACTATTTTGAACTCTATATTTCCAGGGTTTGCGGGTTCTGGTTTGAAACGTCACTGTATGCATTTCGTTGTTTAAAATCTCGACAGTACGCCATGCCCCTTTCAGATTTTCTATACCTTGCATCGCACTACTTCTACACACAACACACTGCTGTTACTTTTGTATTGCTCTAAAAATGATCTATGCATATACGAAACTGATCTTTTCTTGATCTTTTCTTGCAAGCACACAGGAGCCAAGGCTAAGCTAAGTATTTATATATATGTTCAATATTACATTCATTATATTGCATATATGCATGATTTGAACTCACTTGTTTTTATTGGTTATAATTAAGGCCAGATGTCTTGTACTGTGCTACACTCTTCTTGCTCTTACACTTTGCAACGTTTTGTAAGTGTGCGATATTTATATGATTGATCGATGCATGGAAGCTTTAAGAGCTGTTTCATCACTCATATCTTACACATATCTGGCAATGTTTACAGACAGTGTTTCAGCGCTCTGCAATATAATCTCGCTGCATAATACATGCATGTTATGCATAGGCTATCGTTTTTCAAGTGTCATTAAAAAAAAAGGTTTGCAGAAGATTGGCGCTGAAACGTATCATATATACGTTTATTATTATTGTCCAGACTCATCCTGCTGTTCAGCTGCATGACGTTATCTTTAATGTTACTTTTTTGAAGACGTTTCCTAAATCATCATTAGCAAAATAAATATGTTTGGAAAACACTCCATGCACGAAAAAGTTATTCCAAAGTAAAAACAAACGTTGAAATTAAGTTTGATCCTTCAAATTATTCGAGTTCCAAGTTGTAAAAAAATATTTGAAATGACTGCTAGGAGTCTAATTTAACTCTTGGTTTACTCATTGGTCTCTTGGTTTAATAAAATAATTCTCAAATAATGTAAACTGATGAGTAAACAGCATGAGGCATGAAAAAATAACAAAAAGATGAGCAGCATTTCTTAACTATCCTTGGGACTTTCCTCTTTGGGTCAATAAAATTGTCTGGTATTTGATTGGCACTCTTCTGACATTGTCAATCTGCATTTGACATCGCATAACAACGACGAATTGAATCTGAAAAAAAAATACAATTGCAATTTGCTACGTTTGTAAATCAGTGTAACTTACTTAGGATTGTAACATATAAATTCAACATTTATTTGAACGTCGAATATAAATTTAATTTAGCGTCTCGTCGCATTAATCTTTATCCCTTTCGCTCAGACGAATTTGATTCGTGAGACGAAGATCAAGTTTGTGTGTCAAATTATACGTCGCACTTGCATCGAACAAAAAATAGATAATTCAATTTGTCCGAATTAACTTCGTCATGTTGTGCGTCGTTTAGCGCCGCGGGCCGCGCAAAATAGACAAAAAGATTTTCTGCAGAATTTGCTGCCAGTGATTATATATATATACATATATATATACATATATATATATATATATATATATATATATATATATATATATATATATATATATATATATGTCATGTCATGTCAGATATACAATGCACTATACATATATGCTGCAAGTAAAGAACTGCGTAGGCAGTGCGTTAACGTAGAGAAAATTAGTGGGTTGAGGTAAATCTAAATCTGATAAAAAGCTTTGGCCTGAAATGTCAGTAGACTTTGTTCTACAAATTCCCAGCAGTTGACCACTTGTTTAAGATTTTCTTTAATTAATGCACTACATGCACAAGATCGAGACAATATTCTGTCGACTTAATGGCCTTAATCCTTGGTATGTTCAGTACATAATATGAACTGGCGAAAGTGCTGCCTGCATGCCTATAAGAGGTATAGGATTGACGACATATTCTAGCAGCTTAAAGAAAACTTCAACCGTCGGAAATTTTAAAATGAAATCACTGAGTTTACCAAGCAATTCCTTTGTCTGGACTACACCACTATATGTAGGAATAGACGAATATAATAATGGCAACATTATAACACTGACACAAAAATAAGACTTATTTAAAGCTACAAACATAAATATAACTGTGTTGAGTAAAATCTACAGTAACCTAACCTAAAAAGGCCACATTGCAAATGCATAGCATGGTTTAACCAAAAAAATACTTGCATTGCTAAAGTTACATGCATAACAGATGCTCTTTTTCTTGACAAGAAATTCTTCTAGCTTATTTCTTCCCAATTTTTGGATAACAATTGAATGCGGTGCTGTCAACTTGTGATGATCTCAAAACAAATATATATCTTGCTGATGGAGAAGGCTCTGATGCAAGGCTCAGCTCTAATTAGCTCTTATTTTTGTTTGTTTTTTAAACTCGAGGTAAATAAAATGACATCTGTCCTTTTATATAAAGGACCGTGCATGTACTCTCTTATCTATATTTGAATTGTTCCTGCACTTTATATGATCTATATATAATTACTATATATATTCAATATATATTCAATCCACAAAGTTCATTTTCATTTTTAGTATTTAGATAATAACAACTAGTGGCATATTTTCTTATTCTATAGTATATATTTTATATAAACAACATTAGTTAATCATTGTATACATTTCCCCCTATATACCGATACATACATATTTTATTGGGTAATTCCCAAAAAGGTTTACAAATTATAACTAATATTAGGAATAGATGTAAAAAACGAAAGATCAAAATAATGTTTTTCAAATTGTCATATGCTATTCAATATTCATGTTCTATTCCATGATAGCTGGCTAACAAGTTAGCTTTTAGCTTTTTCTTGAAGGTTCTAAGAGACTGCTCCTTCTTGAGCTCACTGTCCAAATTGTTCCAGATATTGACAGCTGTGTAATGGAATGTTCTCTGCGACGAGGCAGTCGTAAATAGAGGTATTTTCAGAAGGTTGTTGCTGCGAGTATCACGTTCGTCTAACTCCGATCGCGTGACGTATTTATTACTTAGATATAGGTGGGCGCGAGTTTATTCAGACACTTGCCAAGTCATGACTGTGTCTCTGTACTCTAACTGTATCTTTATAGGTAAGCAGTTGAGTTGAAGTAGGCCAGGCGTATATAACATGGTCATTCTACAAGCAAAATTTTGAACTGCCTGGAGCTTCTCAATATTTTTGGTGCTCGTGTTGGCCCACACCGTACAAAAGCTTACTTATTACTAGTGCTGAAGTAACTAACAATTATGTCTTGTGATTGAAACTGTTTTTAACGCGGTTAATCTGGCAGCGTTTTGACATACAAGATGAAACACTGAGTTTAGCAATTTGAAAAGGTTATAGGTGGGTATCTGCAATGACTCGCAAGTGTTTCGCTGTTGAAACTGAACAATCATGCATAATGGCTTATCATGTGGGCGTTCTTTAAGCAAACAATGTACAAATTGACCACGAAAAAAAAGACAAGAAAAGAAGATTTATAATACAATATGTTTTAGTACAATGATGATTAATATGTCATCCCGTAAAAAGAATATTTTAGATTGGTCTAGCGCAATAATAATAATAATAATAATAATAATAATAATAATAATAATAGTAATAGTAATCGTAATAATAATAATAATTATAGTAATAATAGTAATAATAGTAATAATAATAATAGTAATAATAACTACCCGACTACAGTAAATTCTAACTTACTAATAAATACAGTAATTGATATATAAATAGGATATATATATATATATATATATATATATATATATATATATATATATATGTATATATATATGTATATATATATATATATATATATAATTAATTATTTCTAATTGTCTTGTTTTTCTAAACGACTGCTCAAAGGTCGTGCCACCTGGTATCTTAGTCTGTATATTCATTTAATATAATCTTTAAAGTGAAAATTCCGTCTGTATGCACAAGTGGGTTTTTTTACTAATCTATAGTCTTGTGTAGAAGATTAAGATAATCAGCTTTGCTTCCACCATGCATGCGGCCGGTTCTGCTGAACTGTTGACATATCACAATAATGAACAAGAATGCTGTTAAGTTGTCAAATTAATGAATTACATGCAATTATCATATTAACAGGAAATTAATGAGAGGAACTATTTATATTTATATGTATATCTAAAAAGATTATACTGAATTGATTATAAATGTTCTCTGAGATATTTTACTCCAAAAAATTTTTGAGTTCCCAAGCGGGTCCGGGACTAAGAAAAATATCTGGAAGAACATTTATACACTCAACTCTCATTTCCCAACTATAGCATATCTATCTCTTCTCTTATATATTATACTATAGCGATATTTTCATTTAAAACGTTTAGAAGGATGTCCGTCTGATCGGACTGATTGACTCTTGATTATTATTAAAGAGTTCTATTATTTTTATTTATAAAATAACAGGTATGCTACGCACGCTCTGATTGGACGAGAGCCATTTTCACTCAGAGTACAGCCACGTTTGACGTCATTTTCATTTTATAGTGTACAACGCATTCTCTGTTTGGTTAAATCTCACGTAATCACTGGCATATTTATTTGATTACGCCATCATTCGTCAGCTGAGTCTCGGTCACTTTGGTGGCTTCTCCTTGGTTTTTTACCTCGTAAAACGGTTAGTTATTTTATAAAACAAATAGAAAATCGCTTTTGTGACTCTGTACTGATACAAACACGAATGACGCAATTTCAACCGGAAAAAATGTGTGAAAACACTCGGCTTCGCCTCGTGTTTCCACTAGGCATTTTTTCCGGTTGAAATCACGTCATTCGTATTTGTATCACAGTACAGAGACACGTAAGCGATTTTCTATTTGTTAAATATAATTTTACCGGCATTATATTTGGAATCACACATGCACTAATCCACAAATAGCTCTAGGTATAAGTACATGTAATATAAATGCTATGCAGGCAGTATGTTACGAGATATAGAAAATCTCAAAGGTGATCAACTGCTGAGATTTTATATAGTACGATGTTCCAAACCAAAGAAGCTTTGGGTGGTCTTGGCAGTTCACTTGCTACCTGCAGCACACTTTATTGCAGCTGTCACCATGCACTGTAAAGTCTCTTTACTTACTCCCCGCTGTCATGACTGATCAATAATATATTTCGATATATGTGTATCTAATTTTCTCATTTCTCTTTTTATTACGATTTCATTTCGATACATCAATAGTTTGACATACAAAACAAGTGTAGGCGTGGTACGTCGTTCTGTCGTGTCAAACATCCCAAATTACAACACTTCAACAATAATCGCATCTTTAGACGTCAACATTTGACTGAAATGTATGGGTGTAAAGAACTTGCTGGAAACAACATGTAGATTGATTTATGTTTCGAATTCCTAATAAGACGTGTTTTATATCATTCAGTGTAACCTTATTTAGTAATATCAAATATTGTTATATGAATCCGGATTGAGTTTCAATCCGGATTGAAAAGCGAAGTCAATCCGTGTTTACTTGGGAATTGAATCCGCCTGAAATCTGAAATCCGTAAATATTTGAAAACACACATGCATTGTTTGTTCTAGTCCTCTCTGTCAGGTTTTTCATTCCGGAATGAAACTCGCACCGGCTTTACGTGATTCCGGAACGAAATTTCAATCCGGAATGGGATTTCAATCCGGAATGAGAACTAATCTCAATCCGGATTCATGTAAACAGATAAAGGGGTTTGATCAGAAGCGGAATAAGTTCAATCCGGCTTGAAACTCAATCCGGATTCATGTTTAAAACGGCCCCTTATTACAAGATGTATTTAACTTTTATTTAATTGTTATGGAGTTATAATTTCGCTTGTTCAGTTTAGCTTTACTAATACAGCCATTTGCGTTCAAGGGCAAACATTTTCTCGCGTTTTTTTACGTTTAGAACCAGCCCTGGCCTTTACCGTTAAAAGCTGGCATCTTTTTACCGCCACATTAATACAATGCCGGCGCCAAAAGTATCCGTTACAAAACAATACTTTTGGCGCTGGCATTGTATGAATTTGGCGGTTACGTGCAAGTCAAGATGCCCGCTTTTAACGGTAAACAGTTCACGGTTGGTTCTAAACCTAAAAAAACGCGAGAAAATGTTTGCGGTTTGCGCTTGAACGCAAATAGCTGTAGTAGACCACTTTCATAAAGGCCTTCACTTTAAATATTCTTGCATTTAAATGAGCCTTTCTGGCCTCGTTATGAAGCGAAGATTCTTTTGTATTGCACACACAAACGAGGCCAGAAAGGCTTCTTAAGATGTACATAAAAGAATATTCAAATTAATCGCCATTATGAAACTGAAAGTGGTGTATTATGAGGACAACGAATGAGGACTCGTTTAAAATTTAAAAAAAAAAGTTTCTTTCTTTGACCTTTTATACTTTTACTCATGTATGTCTTGAAGAAACGCCTTGTCCAAGTTTTTATAATATATATATATATATATATATATATATATATATATATATATATATATGTATATGTATATGTATATGTATATGTATATGTATATGTATATGTATATGTATATGTATATGTATATGTATATATATATATATATATATATATATATATATATATATATATATATATATATATATATGTATATTATATATATATATATATATATATATATATATATATATATATATATATATATATATATATATATATATGTATATTGTATGTTATAGCGATCGTAGTGCATGCATCAATCAGTATCTTTGAAACAATTTAGTACATTTTTTCATTCTTAAACGCTGCCTACAAGCTGTACAATGGACAATGATATTGAGTTAACACTTTGAAGCCTGAAGACGAGTCTTTAGTATTTTATTCTGGCTAACGCCAGCAGGGGCGCCGGAGCCACGGGGGCAGCTGTCCCCCTTGCCCTCACGGTGCGGGGGCAGCACGGGGGCAACAATTGCCCTTTTCCGTACGAGGAATGTTTTCTACAGAAAGTTCCATTCGTATTATTGTATTAGATTACTGTTGTATTAACATGGAAAATGTCTTACAAGCTAGTTTATTGCTTCAGACCGCGGGGAGGCAGCAAACTAATTTTGCCTTGGGTTACTTCTGTCTTAATTCTGCTCATGCAGGCCTTTTTAACTTGGTGGGTGTTTTGTGATTTCGTTAAGGATGTCATGTTTTACCTTGGCTGACATTTGATTAACATCATTAACCAGTCATTACAAGGTTGCAGATTCGAACCCTGTCTGGGGCTCAAATCTTTTCTTGAGTAATTGAGCTTGACGAACGTCCACCGAACGTCTGTTACATGCATGTTATGTATAATACAACTTATGATGTCATGTTTTCTTAAATGTAAATAGGAATGTAGCATCAATATGTACAATTCAGTCGTTGAATTTACTTTTTCAATACATTGCAATTTATTATATAATGGCTTTTGGTTATTTTATGCTATACAGCAAAATTCGTGAATATTAATTCCCACATGCAAAAATTAATGCTGAGAAAAAGTGCCCCTTTTATATGGCTGCCCCCGCCACCTTAACTAGCTTCCGGCGCAGGCCTCAAAGTGTTAACTCAAACTCTTTACACTTACATTCTCTCAAGTCGTGATATGTTTGTAATGTAGGTCTGAGTATAAATTGTGGTTAGTAAAGAGAGATAAGCACACACTGGTTTCTTGCTCAGCCTCAGAATGCTCACCGAAACCTCTGTAGAGGAGAGAGAGCATACACCATGACTAAAGCAGTAAAGATGTTTAATGAAAGTCATATAGTTGTCATATTACAAAGTATTCTATAAACACAGATATAGAAGCAAAGTAATGCTTTTAATATAGGGAAAACCTCATACGACACATTTCAATATTGTCAGTAAACACTATACAATATAGCTCTATGGCTATAGTTCTTAAAAACGTTTGCAACAAGTTCATATATAATCCACATTTGGAAAAAAACTGGATATGCGAAACTGGATATACGTGAATTACGCGAAAATCCTTTTCCCGTTAAAGTTTGTAAGTTTTCCAACTATAAAGACCCAATAAAGGCCACAACATAACATGTTAAGAACGTTGATGGTCTACTGTACATCCATGCTGGACTGTTGAACAGCAATAAGTTGATGAGCTACAATAAGATCTTGTGGAAGAACTAAATCTTGAGTTTCTTGGTTGGTAGAAATTGTAATAGCTTGTCCTTGTTCTGTTTCAGTAGCTACTGTCTCGCTCATGTACCTTGAAGAACAAAGAAAAAACCCAGAATGGTGTCAATTGGTAGTAACCTTTTTAAAAAATGTTTGCATGCAGTATTGACGTTTTCAGACAGTCCTTCGTGCGCCATGAGGAAACATTGGCAATACTTTATACTGGTGAGACATATTACATGCATGTATATAATGCTAGATGGGATTGCAGCGCTTTAGAATATTTCTAGTTTAAGCGCTTTATAAATATTAAATATGTTGTTATGTTATGTTATGTTATGGGTTATGTTATGTTATGTTATGGGTTATGTTATGTTATGTTACGTTATGTTATGTTATGGGTTATGTTATGTTATGGGTTATGTTATGTTATGGGTTATGTTATGGGTTATGTTATGTTATGCTATGTTATGTTATGGGTTATGTTATGTTATGTTATGTTATGTTATGTTATGTTATGTTATGGGTTATGTTATGGGTTATGTTATGGGTTATGTTATGGGTTATGTTATGTGTTATGTTATGTTATGTTATGGGTTATGTTATGTTATGGGTTATGTTATGTTATGGGTTATGTTATGTTATGGGTTATGTTATGGGTTATGTTATGTTATGTTATGGTTATGTTATGTTATGTTATGTTATGAGTTATGTTATGTTATGTTATGGGTTATGTTATGTTATGGGTTATGTTATGTTATGTTATGGGTTATGTTATGTTATGGGTTATGTTATGGGTTATGTTATGTTATGGGTTATGTTATGTTATGGGTTATGTTATGTTATGGGTTATGTTATGTGTTATGTTATGTTATGTGTTATGTTATGTGTTATGTTATGGGTTATTTATGTTATGGGTTATGTTATGTTATGTTATGGGTTATGTTATGTTATGGGTTATGTTATGTTATGGGTTATGTTATGGGTTGTTATGTTATGGGTTATGTTATGTTATGTTATGGGTTATGTTATGGGTTATGTTATGGGTTATGTTATGGGTTATGTTATGGGTTATGTTATGTTATGTTATGTTGTGGGTTATGTTATGGGTTATGTTATGTTATGGGTTATGTTATGTTATGGGTTATGTTATGTTATGTTATGTTATGGGTTATGTTATGTTATGGGTTAGGTTATGTTATGGGTTATGTTATGTTATGTTATGTTATGGGTTATGTTATGGGTTATGTTATGTTATGTGTTATGTTATGGGTTATGTTATGTTATGGGTTATGTTATGTTATGTTATGGGTTATGTTATGATATGGGTTATGTTATGTTATGGGTTATGTTATGGGTTATGTTAGGTTATGTTATGTTATGTTATATTATGTGATATGTAAATTGGGTATAAATGGTCTTCAAGCTACCCAGAAATTTTCTTGAGTTCCCAAGTTGGACTTAAACCCTCGATCAGGTTTTAGTTTCGAGTTTTGCTCGAGAAGTCAGAGTTTTTTCTGAATAAAATAGCTTAAAAAGAACATGCATTAGATGTATTCAATATGTGCTTTGTTAGTCCAAAGTCCTTTATCAGAGTATTAAGATGATTTACTATATAAAGCTTTAGTTTGAAATGTAGTCTTTTGTTCTCTGCAATCTCATCATGTTACCTCCTATATTGTCGTGCTTGTAACATTATATTATCTATTCAGACAAAACAATTCGATATTGATACTATATATAATGTCAAGGTTAATTGTCTACTAGACATATAAAAGCATGCATTAGTCGAAACAAGAAGCTTATGTGATTAAGAACAAAGATCCTTATTCCACAGACGTCTGCCCTATAAGCTCTGAATAACACCGTCTGTGGTCATTTTGGCGAAGAACAATTTGTAGTTCAAATATACATTTCACCTAGTTGCAGTGTGAAATTCGCTTACTTTATTCATTACCAATGAGCAATAAAATATGAGAAATTCTTTATTTTTTACCACAAAAGTTTGAAAGTGATGATGTGAGCCTGGTGTTAAATATTTAAGTGATTGTTTCATACTCCTCAACGTTTATCTAAAATATATCTTTCTTCCAATCAATTTGCTTTTAACAAAACCAGTTGAAGGACGTGGACTAGGATTCTTGGGATTGTTTGAATTGAGTCAGCTTGCAAACAATCCCAAGCACCATAGCGCTGCTACCTCGTTCCCAGTTTGCAGTCTTCATTTACAATAACGTGATTGCTGTGTGCCTTTTCATTGGTTGTTGAGCACACACACACACACACAGATGACGTCAGCAGACTAGTTCTTAATAATAATTTGTAACAGAGCTTAAAACACTTCATTAGAACCCATTCTATTCTATTCCACTTCATTCTGTTCTATTCCATTTCATTCCATTTTGTTCTATTCCATTTCATTCTGTTCTATACCATTTCATTCTATTCCATTTCATTCTGTTCTATTCCACTTCATTCTATTCCATTCCATGCTATTCTATTCCATTTCATTCTGTTCTATTCCATTCTATTCCATTTCATTATATTCCACTCCATTTCATTCTGTTCTATTCCATTCCATTCTATTCCATTTCATTCTGTTCTATTCCATTTCATTCTATTCCATTTCATTCTGTTCTATTCCATTTCATTCTATTCCACCCCATTCTATTATATTCCATTTCATTCTGTTCTATTCCATTTCATTCTATTCCATCCCATTCTATTATATTCCATTTCATTCTGTTCTATTCCATTTCATTCTATTCCATTTCATTCACTTCATTCTATTCTATTCCATTTCATTATGTTCCATTTCATTCTATTCTATTCCATTTCATTCTATTCCATTTCATTCTATTCCATTTCATTATATTCCATTTCATTATATTCCATGCTATTCTATTCCATTTCATTCTGTTCTATTCCATTTCATTATATTCCATTCCATTTCATTCTGTTCCATTCCATTCTATTCCATTTCATTCTGTTCTATTCCATTTCATTCTATTCTATTCCATTTCATTCTGTTCTATTCCATTTCATTCTATTCTATTCTATTCCATTTCATTCTGTTCTATTTCATTCTATTCCATTTCATTCTATTCCATTTCGTTCTATTCCATTCCATTTCATTCTGTTCTATTCCATTTCATTCCATTCTATTCCATTTCATTCCATTCTATTCCATTTCATTCTGTTCTATTCCATTTCATTCTATTCCATTTCATTCTATTCCATTCCATTCTGTTCTATTCCATTTCATTCTATTCTATTCCGTTTCATTCTATTCTATTCCATTTCATTCTGTTCTATTCCATTTCATTCTATTCCATTTCATTCTATTCCATTTCATTCTATTCTATTCCATTTCATTCTGTTCTATTCCATTTCAATTTAATCTATTTATAATAATAAACTAGCTCTACTTACGCTTCTTGTATGCTTCTCTCAGCAACAACTTGTTCACTTGGAGAGATTTCTTGTGAGTCATTCTCATCTTCTTTATCTTCCTCACTGTGTTGTACCAAATCTGCTGTACTCTCATCTACTTCATTCTTTTCATCATTTTCTCCATCACTTTCAACCAATTCACCACCATCATTAACTTGATTGTTTTCCATCTCTTCTTGATCCATTTCTATACCACTGGTCAGCTCTTGGTCAGCTTCTTCTTTCTTTGTGCCACTCAATGTGATGCTCTTGTGGTGAATACTTGCCATGTGTATGAGGTAGGCATCATCTTCACAAAAAGACATGTAACACACACTGCAGCGATGACGTATATTGATGTTGTGCTTCAGACGAAGATGGTGAATCAACGGTGCAGTTTGACGAAATGCAAGTGGACAGTGAGGACATGGGCGTGGTTTGAGGCCTGTGTGAGTCATATTGTGTCTGCGGAGGGCTGAACGATCACCAAATGCCTTGGGGCAAGACTCGCATTTAAATGGCTTCTCTCCTGTGTGGACACGCATGTGGACCTTCAAGTCAGTTGAACCACGGAATGCTCGGTTGCAGACCAAACAAAAACGAGGTTTACTGTTTCCTGCAGTTAAACACACATAACTGTAAATAATGCACCTATCAATTGAAAGCCCGACTCCCCCCACCCTGGGACAAGGTGGGGGAAATGTGGGGAATTTTATAGCATTTGAAAGGATTTTATGCAAAATCAAATTTTAGCAAATCAAATCCCCACCCAGTCCCGGGGTGGGAGGAGTCAGGCTTTCAATTGATAGGTGCATAAGCCCACTGTATTTTGAAAATATTCTGAAAATACATTCTGCCAAAATAAGGAGTAGCCTTACTTTAGGATTGAGAGTTTAGACTAAAATATATTATTTTATAACATAGATGTAATACAACGGCGATTCTCATTGGCAACCATGCTCCATAACTCGATGGAGCACAGTAATAATTTCAAATGTAGTGAGAAACTCATTTTTAATCAGCGAACTAAATATTGTTTTCTAAATATCAGCGAACTAAATATTATGTTTTGTAACTGATTCTCTGTTATAAAAGAAATGGTTCATGGTTTGGTGTGCTCCATTGAGTCCACTACGAGTGCTCCATGGAGGTGCTCGGTGATCGCCTTGACCAACTCTTACACTTTTTTTGTGCTCTCCGAACTTCCCACATGCATCCATAACACAATGAGCAAGTCAAACCACGAACCATTTCCTAAATATATACTTGTAAACATATGCATAAATGCTTTTTAATTACTGTATATGCAATGAAAAACACTTTTCAAAGCACCCACCTGAATGGATCTTAGCATGTCTTTGAAGAAGCCATTCAGAACAAAAACTTGCAGCGCATTTATCACACTCATATTTCTTCATTTCCTCCTGTCTGGCATGAGCTATTAAATGTTGACGCAATTTCCAAGACTGCTTGAACTTCTTAGGACATTGATCACATTTAAATTCATTTTTACCATCTTTCTCATTCGACTCAGCTGCTTCATCAACTCCAACATTGTCCAGATCATCCAAATTCTCTGAAATAATTAAGCCTCAATTTTATAATAAAGACTTAGTGATGATTTTGTATGCTAATAGCCTGTATTACAATACTGCTCACTTTTAAATAGGATGGATCTCTTCTGTTCACATTAAGTGAGTTAATTCAAAAGAGCCCACCCCTAGCTAAGGTAAAGCAGTAATATTATATAATAATATTATTATTATAATATTATATAATAATATATATAATATTATATATAATATATAATATTATATATATAATAATAATATTATAATAATATTATTATTACTATTTTTTTTATAATTATTATTACTTTAGTACTTGGGACTCCTTTTTAGAGACTTTTTGTAATTAATTTTTAGTACAACCAATTTTTTAATAAAATATTATAAGCAACAATTAAATTGCTGCAACTCATCTTGCAATATTATGGCAATGATGTCCAAGTGTGATTGAAGTATATTATGAAGTTCCAGAAAATATCCATACAACCCCCCCCCCCCCCCCCCATTAAATTGCTGCATCTCATCTTGCAATATATTGCAATGATGTCCAAGTATATTTATACAATACCATATTCTATAATAGTGCTCCCAGTACCTTGAGGGATCGTAGTTACTGAATTAGTTGTTGTAGTACATGTACCATGTTGTGACATGCTTTGTTGTAGCATTCCAACAGCATTTGAAACAAATGGTGAAAGACTAGTTAAATTACCAGCTTGATTTAACTGCATGGTATGAACAACATGATCTGCTGATTGGCCACCATCATTGCTGATTACGGCCAAAACCACTTGACCATTGTTTGCATTGACAAGCTGTGGTAATGATTCCTCACATACGGCTGTAAACTAAAAGGAAAAAAACCCATCATTTCTACATTATAAGAGATAGTTTGTTCACTTCAAAACTTATAAACAACACTTTCCAATTGACTTTTGTACATTACAATACACTGATTGTTTAGATAGATAGATAGATAGATAGATAGATAGATAGATAGATAGGTAGGTAGGTAGGTAGGTAGGTAGGTAGGTAGGTAGGTAGGTAGGTAGGTAGGTAGGTAGGTAGGTAGGTAGGTAGGTAGGTAGGTAGGTAGGTAGGTAGGTAGGTAGGTAGGTAGGTAGATAGTTTAATAATTCTGAAAAATTACAGCCAAATGAGCTGAATTAGATTAAGAATTTACAATAATATAAGTGTATGTATCTAAAACTAAAAGTATACTAAGCCAATAAGTATACAATGCAATAAAATTATATGCAATTACTATAAAAAAAGTTTTTCTGAAGTCTACTGGTTTTACAAACAGGGACATGATATTTACGTGTATTTTCTTTCAACAACAACAAAACAACAACACTTGTTTTATGGCCATTTCCCCCACTTACACAGGGGGTAGCCAGCAGCTCCCCACAGCAGTTGACTCCACTTCTCTCTCTCTCTTGAGCATCCTCCCTTTTTAGACCACACTCTCTCATGTCCCTCTCTACAGCCTGACTCCATGTTGTCCTTGGCCTTCCTCTCACACCTTCCACCCATCATCTTTCCGTATGATGCCACAGTAATACATGCCCCAGTAATACATGCCCCATCTCAACCTGTTCCACCTCACAACATCAGTCACCAACTCAATCCCCATTCTTTCTCTCAACCCCACACTTGGCACTCTATCCCACAAAGATACACCACACATCCAGTAGCTCAGTTTGCTGGTTTCTTGTGAACTTACAATATCCTTATCTTCTGCCACATCAGCAACTTTATCATCAACATCAACCATTGCACCTTCAGACTGTGTCTTGAGATACGATACTTTAACTTCTTCATCCTGGCTCTACAAACACAACAACTTGATAATTATTTTAAAGTTTCCACAATCTCTGACCAGTGATCACCATAAACATACCACCCAGCACGCTGCAAGGCAACCACCATATTTTTATATTTATATTTTAAAGGCTTTGGATCTTCTAACCCAAACTTTAACAGATTTTTAATACTAATTAGCATATACCTCGCAGGTGAATAGTGCTTTTCGCGCAATCTGATTGGCTCCTCTACACACGTAAAAACGCGCAAGCTGTTACAGACCTGCAAACAAGTTGTTACAAGGCTGTTCAACAGGCCGTCACCATCATGTGTTCGCACTGGCTGTCCCAGTCTGTTAACATGTCTGTAACAGGTTGTTGACAACTTGTAACAAGGCTGATGACTCCAACAGACTGATGACAAGTTGTTCCAACAACCTGTTACCGTTCTGCATTCGACAAGTTGTTAACAGGCTGATGGTAACAATGTTGTAGCAGCGTTTTGAATGAACAGCACTGTTACAACCTGTTAACAGCCTTGCTACAAGCCTGTTGCGAACACATCCTGTTGACAAGCTGTGAGATTTTTACGTGTGTAGCTCGGGATATCCTGCACTATTCACCTGCGGGCAAAACAAGATGGCGGCCAGTTTTGCTTTGTTTACCGAGGCAGGAGATTTTGTTGATAAACAAGGGTGATGTAGTAGAATAACGAGAAAAGTCAACAAAATTAGGTAGAAGAGTGTCCCTAGGTATGTTTCTTTACAATTTTCTAGCCATTAATATATTCAAAAGTTGTATTAAAAAAACTGTTTTATCGACAAATATCGAGTACGCCAAGTGTCCAAGTTGCTAGCGGTCGTGTCTTGTATAAAATACCGAAAAATATGAGTTAACCATGTTAAACTTGTTATTTCATTTATGAGGTATATGCTAAAACAATTATTTACCTCAGTGTCGGCGAATAGTGTGGATATTCACCTCGCCGAAGCGGCTCGGTGAATATCGAGCACTATTCACCTCCACTTCGGTGAATAATTGTTAAATAGTTAACTCGAGAGGGACCTAATATATTTTACTGCGCAATATAAACGCCAGACATTATGGCCTTGAAGATAGCTTGAAAATTAAAAATAGTATAATACTCGGCATTTTTTTAATAACCAGATTTTATAGCACTTTTTGATGCTACTAGCTTTCATCGTAACATTTTTAAAAATATTAAATAAAAAACGATTGTGTTTGCTCGAGCACTTGTATTGACAAAAGGATCGAAACACTGAACACATGTTATTGTTCAAGAGGCTTGCCTTGATCTCTGCTCTAATATATTTTAAAAGAAAGAAACGAGATATTTTGGGATAGTTTTTCTTTAGTTCACTCACTATCCTTTCTGTCCTTGCTATCAACCTGTTTTCTTGCTCAGGTGATTAGGGTACTCAGAGAGAATGAAAGAGAATTAAGAGGATAGTTTTACAATACCTTGTTCATGACTTTCTTGTACCTCATCACGGCTTTTTCAGTCAGATCTTTAATTGTCATTTCATCTCCACTATCACAAGGAACTAACACACGCGTTTCTCCAAAACAAACAATTACCTTCATTATTAAAGGCGAATTAGTTTAGAAAAAGATATTTGTTAAAAATCAAACAACTAGACCTTCGTTGATAGAAAGGAAAAATGAGGGACGCCTTTGGAACACGAGGCTTGGAGCATTATGGGAAATAATGGGATCCACTTGACGTGTACATTTTTCACCTGATCACATCACTCACGCGGACACGTATGGAAATTGGACGAAGGTCGACGAGAATTGAATATTCCACTTGAAAACTGGTTTCTCTCTTACTTGAAGGAAACTAAGTCACTTTTTTTTAGATTTACCTTGGTTTATTAAGAGAATAATAACGCCCGAAATATTAAGAAATATATTGTTTTCCCTCCAGTACTGGCTCGGAAAATCTGTTCGGAATCGCTCGGAACTAGTCGGAAGAATTCCGACTTTATTAATCTTTATTCCTTCAGCTTTGCAATGGGGAAATGTGAAGTTTGTGAAGTGTGCGATAGTAAATATAGATGTCCTTCGTGTAGAATTTTATAGTAAGTAATTGAAAAAGACAAACTTCTCTAATAGAAGACTTACAGTACTGTTATTTAATTAATAATGTTAATATATTTACTCTAGCTGTTCTGTTGCATGTTATAAAGCACACAAAGGTAAGGTGAAATATCTTATCTTTTATAATTTATTTAAAATATATAATTTTAATTAAATTTTAACGATTGGACAAGCTACGTGGGCTATTTTTGGCTAGCTTAGGCAAGAAATGGGTTAGAGTAATACCATTCTTAGTTCTAATTTTAATTTTGATAAATTTAAGATAAGTGTGAAAAGTTGAAAGAACAAAGAGAAATGCCTAGTAGTACTATCAGTGATCAACAACACAAGATTAATGGTGGTAAGTTTATTAATATTTTACTCCACTCTACTCCACTCCACTCCACTCCACTCCACTCCGCTCTACTCCGCTCTACTCTACTCTACTCTACTCTGCTCTACTCTACTCTACTCTACTCTACTCTACTCTACTCTACTCTACTCTACTCTACTCCGCTCCACTTGACTCGACTCTACTCTACTCTACTCTACTCTACTCTACTCTACTCTACTCTACTCCACTTGACTCTACTCTACTCTACTCTACTCTACTCTACTCTACTCTACTCTACTCTACTCTATTCTACTCTACTCTACTGGACTCCACTCTGCTCTACTCCACTCTACTCCACTCTACTCTACTCCGATCTACTCCACTCTACTCCGCTCCACTCCACTCCACTCCACTCCACTCCACTCCACTCCACGCTACTATACTATACTATACTATACTATACTATACTATACTATACTATACTATACTATACTATACTATACTATACTATACTATACTATGCTATGCTATGCTATGCTATGCTATGCTATGCTATGCTATGCTATGCTATGCTATACTATACTATACTATACTATACTCAATATGAAATGATTTTTCCCCCCAGATTTAGAGCCTGGTGAATTGACCGACAGTGATTCAGATGATGAAGACAAAGTTAGCCGACAACAGTTGTCTTTACTTGGTATAAATTAATTTTTTTTTTATCAGCACAGGTATATTTTTGGAAACAAAATTATCCATGTTTCCATCTTGGTTTCATGTTCATATTTGTGATGAGTTATTGTGGATTTATCTGCTCGAGGGTTTGTCCTTTGGCATGTCAAATTATCTAGCTTTAGATGGAGTAAAATAATAAAATGGCAACAACGAATGAAAGTCTTCTTTTTTTTTGTTAGAAAATTCTAAAGCAATTAAAGATATGCTAGAAAACGATCATCTCAGAAGTATTATTAAAGATATTGATGGGAAAGATGATCCTGAGAATGAACTTGAATCTGCTATGAACTTGCCATTATTTGCAGAATTTACCAAACAATGCCTAAAAGTTGTAGATGAAAAAAACACATGACATATTGTGACACTGAAGCTAGGAAGAAAATTGTTATATTTTACAATTAAGCAAGTAGATCATAACATGTGCTATCCAGCTCTGAATCTTTATCACCCAGTGAAATGCGCATGGTCAGTGAACTGCGCATGGTCAATGAACTGCGCACGGTGAGTAAACTGCACCCAGCCAGTGAACTGCGCCAAGCCAGTGAACTGCGCCTAGCCAGTAAACTGCGTGTAGCATGCCGTGAACTGCGCGTAGCCAGTGAATTGCGCATAGCATGCAGTGAACTGCGCGTTGCATACCGTGAACTGCGCGTTGCATGCAGTGAACTGCGCGTTGCATACAGTGAACTGCGCGTAGCCAGTGAATTGCGCATAGCATGCAGTGAACTGCGCGTTGCATACCGTGAACTGCGCGTTGCATGCAGTGAACTGCGCGTTGCATACCGTGAACTGCGCGTTGCATGCAGTGAACTGCGCGTAGCATGCCGTGAACTGCGCGTAGCGTGCAGTGAACTGCGCATAGCATGCAGTGAACTGCGCGTAGCATGCCATGAATTGCGCGTAGCCAGTGGATTGCGCCCAGCCAGTGAATTGCGCATAGCTGCGCGTAGCAGGCAATATATATATATATATATATATATATATATATATGCACCTCAACGTTAACACTTATAACGTCTATAAATAGCTTGTCGCACAGACTTTAGAACGAGAGATATTCACTTGTCACATCCGGAAGAACGCAATTTATATATTCGTGTACATTGTGCATTGCGTTCTTCTGGATGTGACAAGTGAATATCTCTCGTTCTAAAGTTTAGTCTGCGCGACAAGCTATTTATAGACGTTATAAGTGTTAATTTTGAGGTTGTCTTAAAAATCTTATTTTTTTTAATTTATTGTATATGTATTATGTATGCAAGGTGTCAACTTCAATGCTCATCTCCCGTCGATCCATCCCGCTTGGTTTGAACTAAAATTGTATTTAGTAATACGAGGTTTATCTTGTCTTGAATCAGGTCCATTTTGTTGCCATGGGCTGGGGACGTGTTGGAATTAAAATCTGAACCGGACAAATAACAATATTTTCCTTCAATGTTTATAGAATGATGTAGGTGGTGTGCAACCAATCCCTTGAGATTTGAAGGACAAAGATATTTTCGCCATGTTGGATGATATTGTTATTTCAGATGATGAAAATTTTTTCAAAACGTCAACCAACATGGCGGCAATGACGTAAGATGCACACCAGCAATAGGAATTACTGATAACTGATGGTTTTGAAAGGAAATATCTCTTGTGAGATGATATGAAAAAATATTCTACAACGGAAAGCCTTTTCAAGAAGTGTTTGTTTGCTATTATTGCATGTGACTCGTGTGCATCCCCCATTCATGAGACGCGGCATGCTGTTCAAAAGGTCGCCATGTTATCTTTGATGTACAATTAGCTTTTCCAGCTCTCAGACTTGCTGTGTTTGGAATTCAAAATAATTTTTACACAACAACAACAACAACAACAACAACGCTTGAAATTTGAAATGCACATAAAAGAATATAAAATTAGCGTCCTTCATTATTGACTGTTTATTCTCATAAACCTTGCTTTATGTATACAGTATAGGTAATAGTATTTAGTGCTAATACACTACAGAATAGCCGATACTAATACTATACATACACCATAGTGACCATGCCAATGAACTATCGTATACATATAAAAGTAATACTAATATCTGTGCAATAAACCCTATCTATATAATCCCCTGGTTGTGCATTAACTTGAATGTTTGTCATCAATACAATATACATTATTAATTACCGATTGTTATGCCTGAGTAGTTATTCAAATTGCAATCTCTCAGTTATTTCTGCATCAGTTTGACTTTGTGACCTTAGGGCTTCCCGTTGGTGCCATTTTATACCACAGTCTACAAGCTTTACGACGTTAGTGACTGTGTTATTATATAGAACTAGAAGTGAACAACCATGGCCGATGGTAGTGAAGAGAATGGTGATAACTATTTATCGTTGACTGCAGAAGAATTGGTTGAAGCTTGGTCGCTACCTCTGAAAATAGCCAAACGAAAAGAGGTTGAAGTTAAAAGAAAGTATAATAGGAGATCCGTGATACGAATTGGCTCTTGGAACTTATTAAGCTTCACTAAACGAAAGGCAATGAATCCTGGTATTCGTGAAGTTATTTGTATGACAATTTTGGAGAATGGGTAAGTTCAAACTTTCAGTTGTATTTGCTTCCTAGCTTGGTTATTTATATGCCGTTTATGCAACGTTTCTCTCTGACGAAGGGCCTTCACTTGAATGTTAGACTTCTATATTCCATGTTTCGGTGGTATATCCAACTTTAGCTTACTATCTATTTCGATTTGTAATCAGGTATTGTAAACAACGAGGCAATTGTTTATGATGAACTTTCGACACTGAATCTCCGCCGAGATCCTATATAAAAATTAGCATACGAATGGTCTGATGTCGCTATGGAAACTCAGCTCTACAATGTCGCTTGAATGAAATAGAAGTTATTTTGCACCGCGGCGTGAGGCAAAAATAAGTTGCTTGGTCAGCTAATTGAATCAAACGACATTACGACAATCAAACTAGTTTTGGCGCCCATGCAATATTTACAACGACCAATGAGAGACTTGGCAGCAATCACGTGGCAATTATTACAAGTAAAAATGCCGCCATTTGTGTTTGGACTAATGATGCCATTTAAGGTGTTGCGGTTTGATTGCTTGAAACTTGGTAATTAGTTGCATCATTGCATGTGTTAATGCTGTTTGTCAAAGAGTCATTTGCAACTCACCTTTCACCCAAGTTCGTTCCGATGTTCGCAAGTTCGTTAGGAGGTTCTTTTCGAACTATGCATTTGATCGGTTGCTTGGTTCCCAGCAAAAACGAACTTTGAACTTCCCGGCCCAACGAACTTGCGAACTTTGGAACGAACGTCCGATCGAAGCTTTGGGTGAAAAGTGCGTTGCAAATGACCCAACGAACCGGCGTGATATTAAAAACACGTGGTTGGCCGCCATTATCGATGAATTCACGAAAACGTTAAGACTACTGTCTGACATTGGAACGGAAAACTGCGTGTGGAAAAACAATAGTCGTACCTATAACCAATCAGAAAGCCGATACGATACTTTTTCACAAGTGAAGAAATATTCGTTTAGCCAATAAGAACTTCGGAAGTTTGAAATTAGTTAACTCTTTGACTCCCAGACTGAACCTTCGTTTTTTTACCGTGTCTAACGACAGACGATTTTACTCGTCAAATGAGAACCTCTGATTGTCAAAGGATTATTATAACATAGCTTTGATATAGCAATGTTTTTGATTGGCTGTCGTGCCTGCTCCATTTAACAATTAGACAACGAGTCGAAGTTGTCTATGAGCGAACAACGAGGACGAGTTGTCTAATTGTTTTAGTATACACCCTGTATCTACTCTAAAAAATAGGTACGCAATGCGTACTTGTGACTACCGCTGTTAAAGATATAGACTTGAAATGCATGAAAATGTGTGAAAAGCACAGACACACACAAAAAAATGGTGGATAAATCTTAGCTAGAGAACCACTCTAGTGGTGCTTTGAACAACCCAATTTTTAACTTTTATCCACTGAACAGCACTATCAGATACATAACTATTCAGTCAGTGGATAAAATTTTATACAGTATTAGGTTGTTCAAAGCATGATTAGTGCTGTTCTTTAGCTAGAACTTATCAACTATATAAGCTATCTTGGCTTTGTACAACTCACCCCAGATCATATACATGCAGATTATTTTTGTGGAAACACCGTAAAATATTTATTTGCTAAGCTTTCAGCCTGTTGACTCAGGTCGAAACTGTTAGCAAATAAATAATTTTCGTGGTGTTTTCTCATCGCCTTGAAAACTTTCAAAGAATTAATCACTCCAGATAATCAACATTGTGTTCCGAAACAACATTTTACCTGCCATAAATATGCTGTCAGTGGCATTCAAGTGTAATGCACATCGCTAATGTTTTGTGATTCTGCTAATATTTTAAATAACACAGTACAACAATACTCAGTATTGTAGTTTCAACAGATATATTTCTTCATTTCAAGGCTTTCAACATATTCAAGGCTTTAAGTTTCCCAACACTTCCCAATAGCTTTACAACAATTTATCAAAATATACAATCAGGGGTGTCGGAAGCGGGGGGGCCAGGGGGCTTGGGCCCCCCCACTTTTTTTGGTGGGGGGGCCAGAATATGTTTGGGCCCCCCACTTTTAACAAGGCCAGTAATAAACAAGGCCAGTAATAAAGTTATGATTAACAAAATCACTAACCCTAGCTAACCCATGACTTTGAATAAGGATATAATAAAGAAATTTGAATGCAGATATTCGATGTCCGGAAAAGTGTTGTCTTTTGAGTATTTTATGACGTTTTTGGACCTTTAGAATTCTGTAAATCCATGTCTTAAAATGCAGGAAATGGCATTTCTGAGACCCTAGATTTCAAAATTCCTGAGGGAGCATGCCCCCAGACCCCCCTAAAAAATTTGGGCCCTCCCCCACTTTTAGTGTCCCTCCGATGCCACTGTATACAATTGGTGGCACGCAGATTATAGAGTGTTTCAGTACTTTCACAAGAGTCAGACTTCTGGTGTATCTACTATTCTGTGGACAGATCACTGTAGCAGCTCTGGTGTCCACAAACGTTGGTTTCTTAATTTCATTATACAAGATACTGAACAACACCTAAAACAAGTAAACAAAGCACCAAGTCAAGGTTTTGTAATGTCTATGTAACAGCCAACATATTTTGTTTAAACTAAATTAAATTAAACTAACCTTATTTATACTGGATAACTCTATCAGTTATATCTAAACAGTTATCCTCAGAGGTCCAGTACGGGCCCACCCTCATTGGTCCAGTGTTACTACAGGAGGAAACCTGAGTATCCGGAGGAAACCTGTGGTGTTTGGTAGAGTTAAACTGGAAGCACTCTTCTCGTATGTGGCCAAGGTGAATTATTTTAATCAGATAAGTGCACCGTGCAGGTATTGAACCCAGCTCGCAGAGGTGAAAGGCACGTGCACTAACCACTATGCCACCAACACCACTTAGCATAAATTTCTTATATACAATGTATATAGAGTAAATACAGGGCACTGTGATATATACTTCTCGAACTCATTAATAATTCACAAACCAAACAGATAGGAAAATCATAAGCGAGACAAAGGTTTGATGTGTGATCAAACAATTCATTTCCTGATTTATTTGATCACAAAACAATGAAAGTTGTGTTTGATCTAATATCAAAACGCCTAGCTCGAAGTTGGTTAAAACACACTTCTCACTCTTAGTGTATGCACTGGTGTATGATATATACATGTACTGTACATGCAGTATAAACATGAGTCACTGGCCAGTGAGCACAACACACAATTCAACCAAAATTAAACTGAAACTTATAAAGCGATTTTATCATTAAAAATAATTTAGGTATATATCAGTTTCTTCGATAAAAGAAGGTTGAAGGCCCAACTTCTAGCAAACTTTATAAGCTGAATATTTCTAGTACTGTTATATAGTACCGATCAAGTACTTATAGATTTTGTATATAGTATATAGTATATAAGATAAACAACGTCACAGTTTTGAAACTATTTCTTACCTTGTATAAACTGATCAATGCGGACAGAAACCGTTCCAAGAAGAAAAGGTTTGCAAAGTAATAATTAACACTTTCAAAAATCAAAACTGTCATCGAGAGAGCAACCAAAATGTAAAGGCGAGATTCACTTTAGTTTATTCCCGCAAGGCCACGAAAATAACTCGACTACTTTCCGAATACTTGGCGATCAACGGCGATCTTCTTGACTATATAGCGATCAATCACGGGCTTTAGGAAAGGCTCAGTATGGCTCGAGTGAAAAGTTGTTTCAGCATACGATTATAAACAAAAAATTGTGTATTTGTCTTACCTTAATGTTCAATGAACTTTCTTATGTATGATACAAAGTCTATGGTATCTTGAAATACGTTACAATCGCTTCGCAGTCTTCCCACATTCACTGAATATCCTTCGATTTGAACGGCCATGTTTACTAGGCCCAATCCTTCAAACTGTCACGCGGCTTACGAGTATTCTTGAAACCCAAAAAACAAGAGGGTAGGATCAAAGTGGGTGTGGTACTCTTCTAAACCAATCAGCTATTTGGATTGCATACCATGTGATCTGTTTGAATCGTCAAGAGCGGGATGAACGTTCTGACGTCACAATAAACGTCAGAATTTTAAAAAATCGCCCGGTCGGAGCCTGGAAGCTATATTTTCCATGATATTTTCGCGCAAAATTCAAATTATTTAATTACATATTCGAAATGCCGACACTGAATCCTGTTCTAAACTACGGACAAAAATACACGGACGAACAGTACAGAGTCCTGGAGTTATTTTCGAAAGGATTCAGTTTTTTCCTGACTGGTAAAGGTGGCACTGGGAAATCCTTCGTGTTGAAAGGAATAATACAACATGCCCGAAACGAATTTGGACCAGAAGCGGTAGCAGTAACTGCTCCTACTGGAAAATCGGCTCTGAATATCGGTGGCCAAACGATTTACTCCTGGGCTGGTGTTGGTCTTGGGAAAGGAACGAGGTACCAACTTCTTGATAAAGTTCTAACCAACAAAGAATGTTGTGGGCGTTGGAAGAAATGTAAAGTGCTCATTATCGATGAAATATCTCTGCTTGGATTGGATTTGTTCGAAAAACTTGAGTTTATTGCTCGACGAATTAATAACACTGAATCACCCTTCGGAGGAATACAATTAATTTTTTCTGGAGACTTTTATCAAATTCCACCAGTCAATGAAGAAGGCCAGAAATTGGAATACTGTTTCCAGTCACCAATGTGGTTGAAATGTCTTGACTTTTCGGCTGAAATTCAACAAGTCATTAGACAATCCGAGCCAGAATTTTTAGCATTGCTTAACGAAATCCGACAAGGCGGCAGTCTATCATCTTTTGCAGTCAGTATGCTAAACTCTTTGACACGCCCCATAGAATGGATGCAAGGCGAAAAAGTTATCAAACTTTTTTCAACACAAGAGCAAGTCCAAGATGAAAACAACAAGATGTTGGATTCATTACCTGGAAATACCCATGTTTTTAATTCCATTGATGGAGGAAATCAAAAAAGCATGGTCGATAAGAAATGCCCAGCATCAAAAACTATCTTGTTAAAGATTGGTGCACCTGTTATGCTGATCAAAAACTCACCTAATGTGGAACTTGTCAATGGGTCACTTGGAACCGTGGTTGGATTTGTGCACAACTATCCACAGGTGCTGTTTGAAAATGGCAAAACAATAGTTGTGCGGGAGTACACTTGGTCAATATGTGATGGTCAAGGAGTTGCCAAATCTACTCGACGACAATTGCCTATCCTTCTAGCCTGGGCAATCACCATCCATAAATGTCAAGGGCTAACTCTCCCTAAAGGAGAAATTAGCCTGTCCAAGTTATTTGTTCAAGGTCAAGCTTATGTTGCTTTGTCTAGAATAACAACACTCAGTGGTGTTCATGTTTTACCAGGATTTGACCTGAAGTTACCCCCTGTAAGTAAATGTGTCCAGCAGTTCTACAAAGAAGGTGTGGTACCAGTTGATGCTGTCAACTGTTTGAACAACATCCCTATACGTATGGTTACAGCTGACCAACCAGAAGAGAGCTTGAACAAAATACAAGACGGGAAAGCTGAACCTGCTATAGCAAATGACTGGAAACACATTCTTCCACTTCCAGCAACAGTAAAGGTTGACCAACTACTACATGGTATGGTTGATGACAAAATGAATTCACAAGAAACTAAATCATTACTAATGGATATTGGTTTTGGTAAAAAGACTGTTCCCCCAATGCTTCTCAATTTTATCTGTCACAGTTGGATGAAACTGGACAAGTTGGTAACAAGGCCAACCACTGATGAAGTTGTAGTTGTGTTGAAAAAGAATTGGGTTGGCTATGCTGGAGCCCTTCATAAATTGAAAATATCAAGAGATTTGTCCAACAGATGGATCGAAGTCTTGATATCTTCTAAAGTGTCTGTTGGAGAGAGGATTTTGAATTCAGTACAACGGTCTGCAATGGTACGACTACTTGACAGGCTGCATGCAATGCTTATAGGTAAGTGACATTGTGCTTTTGTTATTGAAAAACCCCACCATCCCACCCAGGGAAATGTGGAGCATTATATCTTTCAAAATAGATAGGAGAAAATTACCCACTTTTGTGGGCCATTGTACAGTACCAGTTGTCCCATTATGCCCCTCTGTGACTGCATGCATGTACAATGTAAAAATAGGCAGTCAATGACTGCATGTGGCTATAATAATAAGTAAAAAAATAATTTGCTTTCTCTGTAGATTCTATTTATCATGATTGCCATGATGAAAGGAATGAAGTCAGTGACACCACTGAAGAAATTCCTCCCAATGTCCATATTTACACCAAGGAATGTCAAAGCAAAATCAGGTAGATAACAGTTCTATTATAACATAAATTTTAAGTAATGTTTACATGTATTGTGGCCTATATAATTGTAATAAATTATTTTTAAATTATTATTACAGGTACATAGCAGGATGGGCAGTCAGAAAGGAGATAGCTGCATGTAACAGTTACCTATCTAAAAACAAGGGTTCAAAGTCTAAAAAGACCAATAACAGATTGCAAAAAGAAGAAAAAATAAAATTTGTTCTGAAGGTAAGACTTTATGATCAGAAAGATTTTACTTACAGAAACATCAGAAATTCAACGTTCTAGAATGCTTCCTATTTATCAGGAGTAATGTCCAAAAATATGAAGAATTTACCAGGAAACAAGAGAATGTTTTCAATGAATGTATATAGAAGAATTGTGGTGGGTTAATTAGGAATATAATGCAATGTGGCCGGGCAACACTATTGAAAATTGTTGCACTCTGGAAAAACACCAGGTTTGACAACATGCCAATTGTTTAGCAATATTGTATTCTGCCTATCATGGTCACACAATAAATTTTATTCAGAAGAGGGTAGAGCTCAGTTAGAAAAAAAATCAAACCTTGAAAATAAAAGATGTTTTCAATTATAATTATGGAACTTTAATGTATTTTTAGAAGTTTACTCAATCACAGAGTCAACTGGAAGCTGAATCCAAGCACCAAGCCAGCCTTCAGTATATCCAGTCACATAACAGAGGGGGTTTGGCGAATGTCTCAGATGATTTGTATGAATTTACTTTATCTGTGGAGACTTCGTGTAAACAGCATTTTAATGTCAATTCATTTCACAAGCACAAGTGGGACTCATGCAAAATTGGACGTGAAGAAGTAAGGAAAGATCCAATGGTTACAATAGCTTTCAACAAATTAATGTCTACTATTGATGCAGATGAGAGTGGTGACAGTACCATTGATGCTAATGTGAAAGGAGCTATTCAAAGCAGGATCATGAAAAGATACCTCAATATGAGATGCAAAGAGTTTGTGAAAGTGATTAAAAGAGAAATGAAATGTGAGAAGAGCAAAGAACATAGGAAGAAAGTGCAAGAAAAGAAAAACAAAGCTAAAAATGGAGGCAAAGATGTTTTACGTCAATTAACGGAGGATCATTGTGATAACAAGACTGCAGCATTCTTTACATTAAAAGCCATGGCAGCTAAAGGTAAGAACAATTTTACCAAAATGACAAAAAATGAACTTCATTTTATTTGTCATTTGTTTGGAATAAAATTCAAGGAATCTGAAACTAAAGACAAACTTTCTTCAGTTCTAATTAACAAAATCAATTATGCACAAGAAATGACCCACCCCACCAGGTGTACCACTGAAGAACTAAATGCAATACATGCAAGGAAAAACAAGAAATGTGCATCATGTGATGCCAATAGAGAAGTGTTAGGAACACTGACAAACATTGCTAATGTTTCCAACTCAGTGCAAGCTTCTCAACTGCCTTTGCACTCAGTTCCACCAAATAACTTGCCAATGAGAAACAATCCTGAAGCAACAACTAAAGTACGTCGAAAACAATTTAGACCAACTGATGGCCAGAAAACAATTCTTCAACAAGATCATTCAAATGGAATAACAGCTGAAGTGATAAAGCAAAGGGCAGCAGAATTTACGGTTGATGTATCGCAGATTCGATCATGGCATAAACGTTTTAGACTAAAAGAAAAATCTCGGGCATGAAAATATTTATACAAGACCCCTTGCAAACTGGAAAGCATGGGAAACAATTAGATTTACAACAAAAGAAAACAATGCACAGAAAGCAATTTGCTCTCCATTTGTTGTTCTAAGTGTTTTTGGCCCAGCTGCTAACCTATGGCCCATACATGTACAGTATATAAGTATTATACATATATACATATTATGTATATGTACAGGGTATCCAAAAAAAATAACTCCATCAGATACAACTACCAGTAATGACCTTTTTTTCAAAACTAAACATGCCAGGCATGTTTATATAAAAGCCCTAGGTTCTGATTTTATACACTTCTAATGATCTGGTGCCATATGTAGCTGGCTTTTTCTGTTCTGTTGTTTTTCAAACAATTACAGATATAGCAAGAATTATTGGCTTTTGGGTTGGCATACCATTACCCATCCATTGTATTGGGGATCATTCTTTTAAAAGGACATACTGTACAGCTACATGTAGTTTGTATAAAGTATAGGTACAAGTATAAATAGTTATATAAATGTAATGCAGACTGTTTTTACAGTCTTATATGGTTCATCATTTGCTGATACAGTTGTTATTTCCATTTAGCATTTAATCAGTTGAAGAAACTTATCTGTAAAATGTGTGTTGATTATTCTTTATGTTACTTGGCAGAATTCCCATTTGAAATTGTAAGATGTGATAGTCGGACAATCCCATTGATACCTGAACCTGTTAATGTAATATAACACAAGTGTATATTATAATTAATTAAAAGATTTTTTGTAGTTTTCAGCACATATACATGTGTATATTTATTTATCTCTGTTTATTTATAGTAATTAGAGCTTTTGGCCTGTGCATAGGCGGTATATAACTAACAATTTTAATTATTTTATATTTTTAATTACATTCTGTTATGGATAATGTAGAATATACACACATTTCACTTACCATATTGAAGTTCTGTTGGGTTGTTGTTTTGCCCATTTTGGGCCCTTTGCCTTCCAAAAAATTGTTCAAGGTTATCCTGATTTGTTCTGTTGCTTCTGATTTCACATCCTGGGAATAAGACGAACAAGGTTTCACAGTACTTCTGAAAGGCAAATACCATAGAGCGGATATCAAAGCTTAGTTTCTTTGATATAAACATCTTTTCTCGAACCTTGGCCCGCATTCCATGTGAATTCTCTTCAACCCATGTAGCCCAATCGTCAAACCAGGATGCACATGATAGATTTTCTGAAAACCGTGAATCGTCTAACGATCTATGTACAAAAAAAATAAATTATCCAAGTATCCAACTATGTGTAGGTGAATAAATAGGTCAAGGTGTACCTGTACGGAGCTTTGCTTTTAAAATTCTTCAGTAATGTGGAAGTTACTTTAAGTAACTCAATAGTCTTGTCGAACGTTGACACCGTTTCGCCTGTGATATTCTCTATGTGTTCTTTGTGATACTATAATGATAAAATAAAGCATGTTACGGCAAGGATTTAAGCTTACTTGTAGAAAATAGAAATGTAGTGGTCTTACTTTTATACGTGACTATCACTAGAGTATCATACACGCTGCAGTCGAAATTGGTATGGGATATTCCAGGAACGCCATTACCAGGAACCAGGTCAATTTCAGTCACGTGACCATGTAAATTTCACTAATTCACTCAGTACGTACCTGAATAATTTCCATCATTTCTACGCCAAGGACGTCATCTGCAAGATGATTTCGCATCCGACTGGCAGAATTTAGATAGAAATGGTCATCTGTTAGTTTTCGAAATGTGCTGATGGAATTCGTTTTGTCGTGATTATAAGCATCAACCCAGTGCTTCCAGAGAATTTCCTTCCCATCATATCTGAAATGCCGAGGTGTTTTCCCACTTGAGCTACTCTTCTCCAGGTTATTCCTAATCTTTTTGAAGTTGTGCTGATTAGAATGAAAAGCGCACCGTAAGTTTATTGAAGAGAATTTAGGTGGATCAATATAAGTGTACTGTATATTTTGCTAATTTAAACCTGAGCCTATAATTTTACATGTAATACGACCTATAATAGAACAACATATTTTATTGCAAAAATTTTTTGTATATTTATATATTGAAAGGTTAGGAGATGGTTAAGGGTATTATAAACATTTTAGTTTATTATTATTTTGTGTTTGGAAAGTCAAACATCGTAAATATTTACTCACAGAAGAATCCATCATGAATGAGTGTGCTTCACCACTGTACGGATTTGTTGTGGTGAACGAAGAAGATACAGCATCTTTATCATCTTCAAAATGCATAGATATAAAAGCCCTATTGGCCTGTGCCCCATCACAAACAGCCATATGAACATAGAACTTTATTTCTTGTAAAGCCTGAACTATGTCCCAGTATGTGTGAAACAAAGTAACTGGATCGACTTGTGCTGTTGGATAATATGATACAGGGAATTCAAAACCTTCACAGCCAACAAAAGTGAATTGTAAAATATGGGTTGCCATTTCAGCTTTGGGTTCCTTACCTATCAATTACAAATTATACCATATAATCACATGCAATATAATAAATTTTCATGCATTTAACAAAATGTGACATCCAAACTAGCACAGTACTGTACATAATACAGTATTATCAGTATTATTAACTAACATTTGAATATCAATGATTGTATTTTTTCATTCATCTCCCCTATGTTGACGAGACCACACAATTCAAATGTGTCACCAATCTTGCGGAGTTGTAGATCTCCCTGAGAAAAATATAAAATAACATATGGGCCTGGTTAAACAATGTATGTGTGATATCCACTATGAATTGTAGTAAAAATTTATATTATGTATGAAAGGGATATTAATTATAAGCAACAAATAGAGTTTGCCTGAAGAGACATTTCATCAAACATCACATAACCATGCTTCCCTGCCACACTGACACATTCTTTTTGAGCTTGAGCAACCATCCAGTCAAAGTGTTCCTTGCAAATACCATGTTTCTGGAGAACTTTATTTTTTACACTTCTTAAATACCTCCCTGTAAAAGAAATTTAAATGTCAATATACATGTATATAGTCTGATCGAGTTCTTAGGCTGTATAGATAATTAACAGATTGATAGTTTTATTTTCTATGTTATAGCTAGCTGTTATGCATGTCTATATACAAATTGTACTGATTATTCCATTTATTCAAATGTATGAAGCAATCCCTACTCAGGTATGTATGTACTACTGTTATATTAGTAGAAATCACATGATTGTTTATTTTTAAATTACCCATTCCTACTGAGGAAAGCCTTGATTATTTTATTGTGGCCAATACGACACAATTTTATGTAACATCAGAGGGAACTGACCATGGACTGGTTGGGGTTGGGCTATGCAAGGAATCAGGATTAATAGCTTAATAACATGTATAATGTTAAGCCATTTGTATGTATATATAGGAATGATGGTAAGAAAAACAATCAAATTTGAGAATTACATATAAATGGTATAAATTATATGCTTTATAGTACCCACATAGAACACCATACTTGCCAAACTGATATAAAATCAGTCATTGTGTAAATTAAGGTAAACATTTACCTGAAGGGAGTTTAATATACCCAGCATCTCTAAACTCTTCATATCCCTGTTTACTTCTTTGCCATAAACGAAGACATATTTCAAGAAACCTGTATAAGGGTTAAATTTGTATTAATATTTACAATTTTTTTTTTTTTACAGTTGCTTTTTATATATTGTAACTAGTTATCTGAGATGTCTTTGTAAAACACTTTACAGTGATGTTGGCAATCCTCAATAAAGATGATAATAGATTATTATTATTATTATTATTACATTAAATCATGTTGTGCTTTACAAACCTTGGGTGCCAAACTGTTTTTCCAGACTGGAGTACTTCCCTCTGGATTGACCAAAAAAAAGCATCATCATCAAGAGTACCAGTTGAATCACAGTGCTTTTCTGTTTCTTTCATTTCATCATCAAGTTGGTTGAACATAATTTTTAAGTCATCATTGTCACTTTTTGTTAATGTTAGCATTTTTTTTTCTTCTTCCCTTTTCTTTTTTGCATATTTTTCTCTTCTCTCAGCATTGATTGTCCGTCTATGTTGATCTGCACATCTTTTCATTTTCTCAGCATCAGACAAAAATCTCCAGTTTGAAGTACTTGAGCTTTTGGATTTTTGAATTTCTTTGTCAGTTTTGTTTGTGTTAGCTTTGGATTTATATAATGAATTGCATAGAATTATGTTCAGTTTTGAGCATGATTGGCATCTAACACTTTTGCAATTTTTAGTGACAAGATATTGACAGCTGGTAGACCGTATTATTTGAAACGTTTGCAACTGACTGTTGGACATTGTTTCTAATTTTCCTGTTATCTTTCCTTTTTGATCTACACATGGCTTTACATGATCGAATTCTTTGTTGTCACAACCAGGGCATAAAATACTTCCTATACCAATAGTGTGGAGTAATTTATCCAAATCCAATACAATAACTAATTTGGCAGCAACAATATTTGAGAAAATCTCACAATTAAGATCTGTTCCATGAATTTTTACTTGCCAAGTATGATCTGTGTTGATGGTAATACTTCTGGCTACCTGGATTCCATTTATAAGCTCCTTATCAAAATATATGAATTTGAGACTTTGCTCTGTATTTTCAACCAACAACCAATTAATGCATGATATAGATGAACTGGACACATTACTGAAATGGTTTGCAAGTTTTCCAATAGTTAATATACTGGTTGTCGTGGGTTGAATATGAACTTCAAATGGAGAGGATGACATGACCAAGTTCTGATTCACTTCCAGATTTGAATAATATGCTATAAATATACATTTGTTATTATAAGTTTATACATTGAGTAATGGTCATGTCTTTTTTAAAAAACCTTTCACCTTTAATGAGTTATATTTTATATATTTCATTGTGATGTCATGCATATATACAGTAAAAAACACATATAAGAACCTAGTGATTAAGAACTTGTAGACTATTTTTTTATATTTAAACCCCCATTAAATAAGAACATGTTGAGCCTAACAATTGAAACAGGCTGTTATTTGGAAAATTAACCAGACCAGGTGGTCCAGGCATGAATCAGAGACAGTTTAAAAATAGTTTAGTGTTGTTGCAGTGTTGTTGGGCATAAACAACCTGAAATAGGTCAGAGGACCTAGGGTGTGTGTACAGTTTTTACTTAGAATGTGGTGTATAATTCTTTTATATATTAATTAACAAAGAGACTACAACTAAACAGTTTGACCAATAGCAAGAAAATATGAACCTATTGAAAAACCTAAATAGCCTAAATTCTCAACAGACACCAAATATATAAGAACCTTTTTGAGCTAACGTTCTTATACACAGGTTTTCACTGTATTCAATGAAATAAAATAAATCATTTTAGAGCAGATTAATTACATATCTACTTTAATACTATACAATAAATGTAAAGCTTATACAGCAAAAACCTGCTTGTAAAATCTGGCTACTTAGGTTCTTAAATAAGTTCTATATATTTTTTGGCTCAATGTTGCTGGTAAAAAATAGGAAAACTAATATGACCGTGTTTCATTTGTTAAACTAAATGGTGACACAGATCCTTATAAGATTAAGCTTATGTTAAACCTACTTGCTTTCGATCCAGAAGCAGTTTTCACTCTCTTACTTAGAAGAGAAGGGAAGATTTCATGCAGAAGTTTTGCAAAAAGAAGATTTGATAATGGCGTTCGTTTGTACATGCTGCATGTTCGTACGTAGGCAGTATACGCAGTATTCAGCGATAAGCCATCACAGTTGTTGTTCAAAATAACACATTTGCGAGTTATATGGGCATCACTACAAATAATGAAGAATCATAATTTTAATATGCATATTTGATCTTGGACATATACTTCATTTATGTTGATTGTTAACTGTTTTTAGACTTGCTTACACGCTAAAATTTTCCTTCCCAAAATATAGTCCACTGTTGACACCTTTACGTTCATCCATCTTTTCTGTACGGTTTGTTTATACTTTCAAACTTTCCCGCAAAATAATAATTCGAAAATCAAGCTCGCATATAAAGCGCCTGGCTAGGTGGACTGGGGCCGGGGACAGGTTGTTTTCCATATATGGAAGTTGGGGACACGTTTATGCCATATATGGTAGTGTCCTTTCATCTCGCTCTCGACGATGAAAAAATCCAAAGATCCTACCCTCTTGTTTTTTGGGTTAAAAGCAGGACGTGTGACGTCATTATCTAGCACTCGTAAGCCGCGTGACAGTTTGAAGGATTGGGCCTAGTAAACATGGCCGTTCAAATCGAAGGATATTCAGTGAATGTGGGAAGACTGCGAAGCGATTGTAACGTATTTCAAGATACCTTAGACTTTGTATCATACATAAGAAAGTTCATTGAACATTAAGGTTAGACAAATACACAATTTTTTGTTTATAATCGTATGCTGAAACAACTTTTCACTCGAGCCATACTGAGCCTTTCCTAAAGCCCGTGGATCAATAGTAGCGATCGCGTCGAATATCTGGCGATGGCTGCACGAGTATGACGTAAGTGCGGTCCAAGACAATCGCGCAAGCAAACAAGCAAGCAACACGCCGACATTATGGCTACCGCTGACAGGTCAGCGGTAGTCACAAAAATACAGGTAGGTACTTCATGTTAGGGTCCATATAGTGGTTATATATATATTTAATAGTATACGCTTATGACATATAGTGGTACTTACATTATGACATATAGTGGTACTGACATTATAGTTGTTACATACTTATACTTTATTCTTTAAATGCTTTACATGCTTTACATGCTTTATATGCTTTATATGCTTTACCTGCTTTACCTGCTTTACCTGCTTTATATGCTTTATATGCTTTGCCTGCTTTGCCTGCTTTATATGCTTTATATGCTTTATATGCTTTATATGCTTTATATGCTTTCCATGCTTTCCATGCTTTCCATGCTTTCCATGCTTTCCATGCTTTATATGCTTTATATGCTTTATATGCTTTACCTGCTTTACCTGCTTTATATGCTTTATATGCTTTACCTGCTTTACCTGCTTCATATGCTTTATATGCTTTACCTGCTTTATATGCTTTATATGCTTTATATGCTTTATATGCTTTATATGCTTTACCTGCTTTATATGCTTTATATGCTTTACCTGCTTTATATGCTTTATATGCTTTCCATGCTTTACATGCTTTATATGCTTTACCTGCTTTACCTGCTTTACCTGCTTTACCTGCTTTATATGCTTTACCTGCTTTACCTGCTTTACCTGCTTAATATGCTTTATATGCTTTATATGCTTTACCTGCTTTATATGCTTTATATGCTTTATATGCTTTATATGCTTTACCTGCTTTATATGCTTTATATGCTTTACCTGCTTTACCTGCTTTACCTGCTTTACCTGCTTCATATGCTTTATATGCTTTACCTGCTTTATATGCTTTATATGCTTTACCTGCTTTACCTGCTTTACCTGCTTTATATGCTTCATATGCTTTATATGCTTTATATGCTTTATATGCTTTACCTGCTTCATATGCTTTATATGCTTTACCTGCTTTACCTGCTTTATATGCTTACATGCTTTCCATGCTTTCCATGCTTTCCATGCTTTCCATGCTTTCCATGCTTTATATGCTTTATATGCTTTATATGCTTTATATGCTTTATATGCTTTATATGCTTTACCTGCTTTACCTGCTTTACCTGCTTCATATGCTTTATATGCTTTACCTGCTTTACCTGCTTTATATGCTTTCCATGCTTTCCATGCTTTATATGCTTTCTATTCTTTCCATGCTTTCCATGCTTTCCATGCTTTACATGCTTTATATGCTTTATATGCTTTATATGCTTTATATGCTTTATATGCTTTACCTGCTTTACCTGCTTTACCTGCTTTTTATGCTTTACCTGCTTTACCTGCTTTACCTGCTTTACCTGCTTTACCTGCTTTACCTGCTTTATATGCTTTACCTGCTTTACCTGCTTTACCTGCTTCATATGCTTTATATGCTTTACCTGCTTTATATGCTTTATATGCTTTATATGCTTTGTATGCTTTATATGCTTTCCATGCTTTCCATGCTTTATAAGCTTTATATGCTCTATATGCTTTATATGCTTTACATGCTTTATATGCTTTACCTGCTTTACCTGCTTTACCTGCTTTATATGCTTTATATGCTTTACCTGCTTTACCTGCTTCATATGCTTTATATGCTTTACCTGCTTTATATGCTTTATATGCTTTATATGCTTTATATGCTTTACCTGCTTTATATGCTTTATATGCTTTCCATGCTTTATATGCTTTATATGCTTTCCATGCTATATATACTTTATATGCTTTATATGCTTTATATGCTTTATATGCTTTATATGCTTTATATGCTTTACCTGCTTTATATGCTTTACCTGCTTTACCTGCTTTATATGCTTTACCTGCTTTATATGCTTTATATGCTTTCCATGCTTTCCATGCTTTATATGCTTTATATGCTTTATATGCTTTATATGCTTTATATGCTTTACCTGCTTTACCTGCTTTATATGCTTTATATGCTTTATATGCTTTATATGCTTTATATGCTTTATATGCTTTATATGCTTTCCATGCTTTCCATGCTTTCCATGCTTTATATGCTTTATATGCTTTATATGCTTTATATGCTTTATATGCTTTATATGCTTTACCTGCTTTATATGCTTTATATGCTTTATATGCTTTCCATGCTTTATACGCTTTATACGTATATGCTTTATATGCTTTCCATGCTTTATATGCTTTATATGCTTTATATGCTTTATATGCTTTACCTGCTTTATATGCTTTATATGCTTTATATGCTTTCCATGCTTTATACGCTTTATACGCTTTATATGCTTTATATGCTTTATATGCTTTATATGCTTTATATGCTTATATATATATATATATATATATATATATATATATATATATATATATATATATATATATATATAATTTTTTGTCAAGCAATAACATAAGGCCAAGCAATGACATTACCGGCATGACATTTTGTACTCCACACGGTCTAAGTATAAAAGAAACTTCGGTGAAGACAACACTAACAAATTAATATATTTTTTTGTCTAGTTAAATGTTGTAGCTAGTAGTTAATGGCTCATTTAAATGCTTATGAAAATGAACCCAGCACTCAAACTCAGTTTCAGACCGGGAATAAAATGTTGTGTAGTTTGCGCATTGATTTTTGCAATTAATATTGTATAAAAAACAACTTAAAGTCTAAGATAAGTCGATGTAAATGTTTGGGTTTAATTATTGTGTTACTTTACATTTCGAGTTAAATTTAATAAATTGTTGAATTTGATCTTCAAACACATGGTGAAACTATTTTTGATGGTACATATACTCTACTTTCAACTTGGCCCGTTTTTTTGTTTGTCCATATAGCCAATTAAGTACAATGAATGCCCTGAATATACTATATCTGACTGCCTAGTACATTAAGGAAATTAAGTTTCAATTCTTATAATGACAACTGACAAGTTAAGAAAATTGCCACATGCGTGAATATTCATGATAATCGCACATGTGTCGATTATCATGAAACGCATTAGAGTTTACCGCTCTATTTTTGTGGGGAAATAGGACTTTTATATAATAAACAGAGCATGCAATACATGAATGTTTGGAAATATGAAATTATTTCTCGTGTTGAACAGGATATCTTACTCGTTCGCTTTGCTCACTCATGACATATCCTGTCAACACTCGAAATAAGTATCATATTTTCACACACCATACATTATTCTGTATACAACCTTCACCCTAAAGCCCGTGGTTCTCGGTATAGACCCTTTTAATAAGTATAGAATACGTAATTTTCACCCTTTGACGTCAATTTCTTTTCAAATTTTATTTTGAATTCTTTTCAATTTCGTTTATTGTTCTAGCTTATGTATATTTTCAGTATAATGCAAAAGGTTGACAATGACGTCACTAGCGGAAAATGACGTACTCTGCACTTATTAAAAGGGTATATATATATATATATATATATATATATATATATATATATATATATATATATATATATATATAAATATATATATAAATATTACCAGGGTTAAGTCACGTTGGCCTGAAAAACAGAGAAAAATCTTCTCGACGTTTCGAGCGAAGGCCCTTCGTCAGGAGAAATTAGTAAACAACTCACATGTGGTCACGCGTATTTATAGCAGAGCTACAATTGGAATCACGTGAACACATGTAAGCCAATAAAAACAAAGTAAACAAATAAATTAATATGTAATTTTAGCCTGTGTGCAGGTGCTGACCCAATTTGTGGGTCTGTTTTTCTCTGTTTTTCAGGCCAACGTGACTTAACCCTGGTAATATTTGGATTTCAACCGTGGCCGACGTTGTCCTAGAAGCTTTCAACTATATATATATATATATATATATATATATATATACGTGTGGGTTTTTGGTCTACGAAACGCAAAGAGTGCTCGATAACATATAGTTAGAGCAAATATAGATTTTTGCTTACCTCAAAAGTCTGCAACAGGCTGTTTCATCTAAAAAAGAATCTTCAGAATTCTTTTTTAGATGAAACAGCCTGTTGCAGACTTTTGAGGTAAGCGAAAATCTATATTTGCTCTAACTATATGTTATCGAGCACTCTTTGCGTTTCGTAGACCAAAAACCCACACGTATATATATATATATATGTGTGTATGAGGGTGGTAAAGGGGGGTACGGATCACGTTTCACGGGAAATAGAAAAGTCATTTCTCATTTCACGAAAAAGAAAACTGCCATTTCACGTTTCACAAAAAATTGCGGGAACGTTTAATCAACTCTGTCAGAAAATTATTCGCAGGAGGCGAAGTAGATTGAAGCTGAGTAGATTGAAGCTCGTCTATTCTTCAGAATCAGGAGCGGATTTAGGATTTTGAAAAAATCAGTCAAAGTTGTGGTCCACAGTTGTAGGGGGTCCAGGGCATGCTCCCCCGGAAAAATTTTGTAATTGGCGTCTCTAAAATGGCATTTCCCACTATCTGACAGCAGAGTTGAGCAAAATTTTGAAACTTTTAAAACATATTTTTAATGGCACATTTTATCATTTTTACAAAAGATTTTGTCCAAATTGGCGTTTTCTAAACTTTTAATATTGAGAAAATTATGCAGCATTAAAATTATAAAATACGTAATGCTTAATCACAATTCACGACAACTTCAGTACTCTATTCTCATTTCACGGACAAAGATTTCACAAAGATTTTTTATCAGATATAAACGTATCATGAACATATACTACTGATTTCCTTCGTAATTCATAATTCTCAAACTCATTAGCAATTCATAACATAAAAACAAAGGAAATCAGTAACGAGACTGGAGGTTTGGATATCCCAGGAAGCAACATAATTACATAAATTAAGCCAACTTTCACCTTGATTTTCTCTTTAAACACTGATTCGTCTGAGAAGCAACATATCAAACACTCGAAAGAGTGTTTCATCCGATAACCAAACCCAAGAAGTGGGTTGAAAAACGAGGCCTTAGGATATCGGATGAAATACTCCCTCGTGTATATCTATCACATATTGAACTATCATATAAAGCACAAGCATGATAAAGCCTGATATATAAAGCATACAAAGCATATAAAGCATATATAAAGCATATGAAGTACTATATAATAAAGTTTTTAAGGAGTGTTTTATCAGATATAAAGACACGAGGCGAAGCCGAGTGTTTTTATATGATAAAACACGAACTGCGAGTTTATTATACGGCTTCAAAAACGAACCACTTGGTAAGTTGATTGGCGGAGTTAGTTTGAAAAATAACCTTGTCTAAGCCGAGAAAATCAAAGCTAAAGTTTATGTAAATCAGGAGAAATCTTTATCACATATAAAGATACGATACGGTCATGATTTTCTTTTGTGTTTTCCTCATGAATTATTAATGAGTTTTTGAAGCACATATAAAGCATATAAAGCATATAAAGCATATAAAGCATATAAAGCATGGAAAGCATATAAAGCATATAAAGCAGGTAAAGCATATAAAGCATATAAAGCATATAAAGCAGGTAAAGCAGGTAAAGCAGGTAAAGCAGGTAAAGCAGGTAAAGCAGGTAAAGCAGGTAAAGCATATAAAGCATATAAAGCAGGTAAAGCAGGTAAAGTAGGTAAAGCATATAAAGCAGGTAAAGCATATAAAGCATATAAAGCATATAAAGCATATAAAGCAGGTAAAGCATATAAAGCATATAAAGCATATAAAGCATATAAAGCATATAAAGCATATAAAGCAGGTAAAGCATATAAAGCATATAAAGCAGGTAAAGCAGGTAAAGCAGGTAAAGCAGATAAAGCAGGTAAAGCAGGTAAAGCATATAAAGCAAGTAAAGCATATAAAGAATATAAAGCATATAAAGCAGGTAAAGCATATAAAGCAGGTAAAGCAGGTAAAGCATATAAAGCATATAAAGCATATAAAGCAGGTAAAGCATATAAAGCAGGTAAAGCAGGTAAAGCATATAAAGCAGGTAAAGCAATTCAAGCATATAAAGCAGGTAAAGCAGGTAAAGCAGGTAAAGCATATAAAGCATATAAAGCATATAAAGCATATAAAGCATATAAAGCATATAAAGCAGGTAAAGCACATATAAAGCATATAAAGCATATAAAGCAGGTAAAGCAGGTAAAGCAGGTAAAGCAGGTAAAGCATATAAAGCAGATAAAGCAGGTAAAGCAGGTAAAGCAGGTAAAGCAGGTAAAGCATATAAAGCAGATAAAGCAGGTAAAGCAGGTAAAGCAGGTAAAGCATATAAAGCATATAAAACATATAAAGCAGGTAAAGCAGGTAAAGCAGGTAAGGCAGGTAAAGCAGGTAAAGCAGGTAAAGCATATAAAGCATATAAAGCAGGTAAAGCAGGTAAAGCATATAAAGCATATAAAGCAGGTAAAGCATATAAAGCAGGTAAAGCATATAAAGCATATAAAGCATATAAAGCAGGCAAAGCAGGTAAAGCATATAAAGCATATAAAGCATATAAAGCAGGTAAAGCACATATAAAGCATATAAAGCATATAAAGCAGGTAAAGCAGGTAAAGCAGGTAAAGCATATAAAGCATATAAAGCAGGTAAAGCATATAAAGCATATAAAGCATATAAAGCATATAAAGCACATAAAGCATATAAAGCATATAAAGCATATAAAGCAGGTAGAGCAGGTAAAGCAGGTAAAGCAGGTAAAGCATAGAAAGCATAGAAAGCAGGTAAAGCAGGTAAAGCATAGAAAGCATATAAAGCATATAAAGCATATAAAGCAGGTAAAGCATATAAAGCATATAAAGCATATAAAGCAGGTAAAGCAGGTAAAGCATATAAAGCATATAAAGCAGGTAAAGCATATAAAGCATATAAAGCAGGTAAAGCATATAAAGCATATAAAGCATGTAAAGCAGGTAAAGCATATGAAGCATATAAAGCAGGTAAAGCATATAAAGCAGGTAAAGCAGGTAAAGCATATAAAGCATATAAAGCATATAAAGCATATAAAGCATATAAAGCATATAAAGCAGGTAAAGCAGGTAAAGCATATAAAGCAAATAAAGCAGGTAAAGCAGGTAAAGCAGGTAAAGCATATAAAGCAGTTAAAGCAGGTAAAGCATATAAAGCATATAAAGCAGGTAAAGCAGGTAAAGCAGGTAAAGCATATAAAGCATATAAAGTAGGTGAAGCATATAAAGCAGGTAAAGCATATAAAGCATATAAAGCATATAAAGCATATAAAGCATATAAAGCATATAAAGCAGGTAAAGCACATATAAAGCATATAAAGCATATAAAGCAGGTAAAGCATATAAAGCATATAAAGCAGGTAAAGCAGGCAAAGCATATAAAGCAGGTAAAGCAGGTACAGCAGGTAAAGCATATAAAGCATATAAAGCATATAAAGCAGGGTAAAGCATATAAAGCATATAAATCATGTAAAGCAGGTAAAGCAGGTAAAGCAGGTAAAGTAGGTAAAGCATATAAAGCAGTTAAAGCAGGTAAAGCATATAAAGCATATAAAGCAGGTAAAGCATATAAAGCATATAAAGCAGGTAAATCATATAAAGCAGGTAAAGCATATAAAGCATATAAAGCATATAAAGCAGGTAAAGCACATATAAAGCATATAAAGCATATAAAGCAGGTAAAGCAGGTAAAGCAGGTAAAGCAGCTAAAGCAGGTAAAGCAGGTAAAGCAGGTAAAGCATATAAAGCAGGTAAAGCATATAAAGCATATAAAACATATAAAGCAGGTAAAGCAGGTAAAGCAGGTAAAGCAGGTAAAGCAGGTAAAGCAGGTAAGGCAGGTAAAGCAGGTAAAGCAGGTAAAGCATATAAAGCATATAAAGCAGGTAAAGCAGGTAAAGCATATAAAGCATATAAAGCAGGTAAAGCATATAAAGCAGGTAAAGCATATAAAGCATATAAAGCATATAAAGCAGGCAAAGCAGGTAAAGCATATAAAGCATATAAAGCATATAAAGCATATAAAGCAGGTAAAGCACATATAAAGCATATAAAGCATATAAAGCAGGTAAAGCAGGTAAAGCATATAAAGCAGGTAAAGCAGGTAAAGCAGGTAAAGCATATAAAGCATATAAAGCATATAAAGCAGGTAAAGCATATAAAGCATATAAAGCATATAAAGCATATAAAGCATATAAATCATATAAAGCATATAAAGCATATAAAGGATATAAAGCATATAAAGCATATAAAGCATATAAAGCAGGTAAAGCAGGTAAAGCATATAAAGCAAATAAAGCAGGTAAAGCAGGTAAAGCATATAAAGCAGGTAAAGCATATAAAGCATATAAAGCAGGTAAAGCAGGTAAAGCAGGTAAAGCATATAAAGCATATAAAGTAGGTGAAGCATATAAAGCAGGTAAAGCATATAAAGCATATAAAGCATATAAAGCAGGTAAAGCACATATAAAGCATATAAAGCATATAAAGCAGGTAAAGCATATAAAGCATATAAAGCAGGTAAAGCAGGCAAAGCATATAAAGCAGGTAAAGCAGGTACAGCAGGTAAAGCATATAAAGCATATAAAGCATATAAAGCAGGTAAAGCATATAAAGCATATAAATCATGTAAAGCAGGTAAAGCAGGTAAAGCAGGTAAAGTAGGTAAAGCATATAAAGCAGTTAAAGCAGGTAAAGCATATAAAGCATATAAAGCAGGTAAAGCATATAAAGCATATAAAGCAGGTAAATCATATAAAGCAGGTAAAGCATATAAAGCATATAAAGCATATAAAGCATATAAAGCAGGTAAAGCACATATAAAGCATATAAAGCATATAAAGCAGGTAAAGCAGGTAAAGCAGGTAAAGCAGGTAAAGCATATAAAGCAGGTAAAGCATATAAAGCATATAAAACATATAAAGCAGGTAAAGCAGGTAAAGCAGGTAAAGCAGGTAAAGCAGGTAAAGCAGGTAAAGCAGGTAAGGCAGGTAAAGCAGGTAAAGCAGGTAAAGCATATAAAGCATATAAAGCAGGTAAAGCAGGTAAAGCATATAAAGCATATAAAGCAGGTAAAGCATATAAAGCAGGTAAAGCATATAAAGCATATAAAGCATATAAAGCAGGCAAAGCAGGTAAAGCATATAAAGCATATAAAGCAGGTAAAGCACATATAAAGCATATAAAGCAGGTAAAGCAGGTAAAGCATATAAAGCAGGTAAAGCAGGTAAAGCAGGTAAAGCATATAAAGCATATAAAGCATATAAAGCAGGTAAAGCATATAAAGCATATAAAGCATATAAAGCATATAAAGCATATAAAGCATATAAAGCATATAAAGGATATAAAGCATATAAAGCATGTAAAGCAGGTAAAGCATATAAAGCATATAAAGCATATAAAGCAGGTAAAGCATATAAAGCATATAAATCAGGTAAAGCAGGTAAAGCAGGTAAAGCAGGTAAAGTAGGTAAAGCATATAAAGCAGTTAAAGCAGGTAAAGCATATAAAGCAGGTAAAGCATATAAAGCATATAAAGCAGGTAAATCATATAAAGCAGGTAAAGCATATAAAGCATATAAAGCATATAAAGCAGGTAAAGCACATATAAAGCATATAAAGCATATAAAGCATATAAAGCAGGTAAAGCAGGTAAAGCAGGTAAAGCATATAAAGCATATAAAGCATATAAAGCAGGTAAAGCATATAAAGCATATAAAACATATAAAGCAGGTAAAGCAGGTAAAGCAGGTAAAGCAGGTAAGGCAGGTAAAGCAGGTAAAGCAGGTAAAGCATATAAAGCATATAAAGCAGGTAAATCATATAAAGCAGGTAAAGCATATAAAGCATATAAAGCAGGTAAAGCACATATAAAGCATATAAAGCATATAAAGCAGGTAAAGCAGGTAAAGCAGGTAAAGCAGGTAAAGCAGGCAAAGCATATAAAGCATATAAAGCATATAAAGCAGGTAAAGCATATAAAGCATATAAAACATATAAAGCAGGTAAAGCAGGTAAAGCAGGTAAAGCAGGTAAGGCAGGTAAAGCAGGTAAAGCATATAAAGCATATAAAGCAGGTAAAGCAGGTAAAGCATATAAAGCATATAAAGCAGGTAAAGCATATAAAGCAGGTAAAGCATATAAAGCATATAAAGCAGGTAAAGCATATAAAGCATATAAAGCATATAAAGCATATAAAGCATATAAAGCAGGTAAAGCATATAAAGCATATAAAGCATATAAAGCATATAAAGCATATAAATCATATAAAGCATATAAAGCATATAAAGGATATAAAGCATATAAAGCATGTAAAGCAGGTAAAGCATATAAAGCATATAAAGCATATAAAGCAGGTAAAGCATATAAAGCATATAAATCAGGTAAAGCAGGTAAAGCAGGTAAAGCAGGTAAAGTAGGTAAAGCATATAAAGCAGTTAAAGCAGGTAAAGCATATAAAGCAGGTAAAGCATATAAAGCATATAAAGCAGGTAAATCATATAAAGCAGGTAAAGCATATAAAGCATATAAAGCATATAAAGCAGGTAAAGCACATATAAAGCATATAAAGCATATAAAGCATATAAAGCAGGTAAAGCAGGTAAAGCAGGTAAAGCATATAAAGCATATAAAGCATATAAAGCAGGTAAAGCATATAAAGCATATAAAACATATAAAGCAGGTAAAGCAGGTAAAGCAGGTAAAGCAGGTAAGGCAGGTAAAGCAGGTAAAGCAGGTAAAGCATATAAAGCATATAAAGCAGGTAAATCATATAAAGCAGGTAAAGCATATAAAGCATATAAAGCAGGTAAAGCACATATAAAGCATATAAAGCATATAAAGCAGGTAAAGCAGGTAAAGCAGGTAAAGCAGGTAAAGCAGGTAAAGCATATAAAGCATATAAAGCATATAAAGCAGGTAAAGCATATAAAGCATATAAAACATATAAAGCAGGTAAAGCAGGTAAAGCAGGTAAAGCAGGTAAGGCAGGTAAAGCAGGTAAAGCATATAAAGCATATAAAGCAGGTAAAGCAGGTAAAGCATATAAAGCATATAAAGCAGGTAAAGCATATAAAGCAGGTAAAGCATATAAAGCATATAAAGCAGGTAAAGCATATAAAGCATATAAAGCATATAAAGCATATAAAGCAGGTAAAGCACATATAAAGCATATAAAGCATATAAAGCAGGTAAAGCAGGTAAAGCATATAAAGCAGGTAAAGCAGGTAAAGCATATAAAGCATATAAAGCATATAAAGCAGGTAAAGCATATAAAGCATATAAAGCATATAAAGCATATAAATCATATAAAGCATATAAAGCATATAAAGCATATAAAGCATATAAAGCATATAAAGCATGTAAAGCATGTAAAGCATTTAAAGAATAAAGTATAAGTATGTAACAACTATAATGTCAGTACCACTATATGTCATAATGTAAGTACCACTATATGTCATAAGCGTATACTATTAAATATATATATAACCACTATATGGACCCTAACATGAAGTACCTACCAAAATACAGTTTTTCTAGTGCAAACTGACGAAAATGTTGTGTTATTTAACCACTCGTAAGCGGCAAGTAAAAGCAGATTTAATTAATGAAATACGGTTTAATTGTATTTCGTTCCTTACCATTAAAAATCTTCATGCCATATTTTGTGGCGTTTTTAGTTTTCTCAGGGATAGAATTTTCTATCAAACTCTCAAAAACTTCCTCCGAAACGTCTGCAAAACGAGAGTTTACTGCCATATTTTTTCAGGTTTGTTTTCATTTTTCTCAAACGTTGTCCATCACGAATAGACAACGGTTGAGTAGCCAATCAGTATGCAGGATTTGTAATAGACTATGGTTGGGTGTATACTAAAGTCTAAAACTCGATGGAGCACGCTAAACCATGACCCATTTTTGTATCTGCGCAGCAGATATATTGCTATCGTGTTGTGTGTGTGTTTGTGTGTGTGTGTGTCTGTTAACTTTTTGGTGTAACCACTGACCTTGTAGCAATAGACGAACCAGGCGGAAAGCGTAATCTTGTCAGGAATATTAAAGCCCAGCATATAATTTTAAAAAGCCCCATATTGAAAGAGACATGAGTTATTTCAAATTTTTATTAAAACTAACGTTTCGTTGCTAATCCTGCAACATCTTCAGAGTGAATAATTATTTACAAGGTTATCTCGACTTATATGCTAATATATTTACAATAACAGGAAATGAGTAACTGAGAGAGGGGTGGAAGTGACAGTTAATAAATTACAGTGTGAAGTAACAGGTATGATAGAATGTTTTCAGTTATGTGTCAAGACAAGTATAGAAAAATATTAAAAAAAACGTGTGTATAAATCAAAATAAGTTTAAAGGAAGAGAACTGATTTTAGCGTTGAGTGAAGGATTTAACTTATTAATAAGCAGACTTTCTCTAAGAAGGAGTTCAAAATTGGAAGAAGAAGAGCTTAGAATAGAAAAATCTGTTAAAGAAACAGGGTGGCCGGTTTTTTTGTGGTGTGCTAAAACTCCAGACCAGGAACTCAAAGAAAGAGGCTTTCCCGTGTAAGCCGAAACTCCCATGTGTTCAGAAGCACGCGTGTGTAAATGGCGAATGGTTTCACCAACATACAATGACTCACAGTCATGACACTTAAATTTATAAACTACGCGTGATCTTAAAGCGAAAGGAATTTGATCTTTAAAACGGAAAAAACTTGAAAGGCGTCTAATAGGTTTAAAAACAACACGAAGTTGAATTTGTGGAAAAGCAGAAGCAAAGAGCTTAACGATTTGTTGGCGAATTTGAAGGGAGTGTTGACCGGTGAACTTACCTCCGTTCACCGGTCAACACTCCCTTCAAATTCGCCAACAAATCGTTAAGCTCTTTGCTTCTGCTTTTCCACAAATTCAACTTCGTGTTGTTTTTAAACCTATTAGACGCCTTTCAAGTTTTTTCCGTTTTAAAGATCAAATTCCTTTCGCTTTAAGATCACGCGTAGTTTATAAATTTAAGTGTCATGACTGTGAGTCATTGTATGTTGGTGAAACCATTCGCCATTTACACACGCGTGCTTCTGAACACATGGGAGTTTCGGCCTACACGGGAAAGCCTCTTTCTTTGAGTTCCTGGTCTGGAGTTTTAGCACACCACAAAAAAACCGGCCACCCTGTTTCTTTAACAGATTTTTCTATTCTAAGCTCTTCTTCTTCCAATTTTGAACTCCTTCTTAGAGAAAGTCTGCTTATTAATAAGTTAAATCCTTCACTCAACGCTAAAATCAGTTCTCTTCCTTTAAACTTATTTTGATTTATACACACGTTTTTCTTTATATTTTTCTATACTTGTCTTGACACATAACTGAAAACATTCTATCCTGTTACTTCACACTGTAATTTATTAACTGTCACTTCCACCCCTCTCTCAGTTACTCATTTCCTGTTATTGTAAATATATTAGCATATAAGTCGAGATAACCTTGTAAATAATTATTCACTCTGAAGATGTTGCAGGATTAGCAACGAAACGTTAGTTTTAATAAAAATTTGAAATAACTCATGTCTCTTTCAATATGGGGCTTTTTAAAATTATATGCTGGGCTTTAATATTCCTGACAAGATAACCACTGACCTGTAGTGTGTGCTGTAGTGTAAACTCTAACCAATGCGCGACAATTACATCGGGGACAACCGAAGCTCAGAATTTTGTGGCGTCGACGTACGAGTTGTCCGTTTGAACGATGGGAACAAGTATTCTTTAATCCCGATCTTACCGTGTTTATACAAATTCGAAGCTGGTCAAAGAGCAACACTATTTTCGAAGAAAGACAATACCGCCATTTGCAGTTGAACTTGCAGCTTGCGTTAATTAAGACGTTGTTTCATCGTTTGAAACTCTGCGTTCATTGGACCGCAACGCATTGTTTCCAAGGGCACAACGTGACCTTGCTACGGAGCTTTGACAGGGTTTCAATTAGTGATTAATTTGTTATTCGCGATCGTGGCGAGTAGATATTATAAAAAAAATGTCTAGTAAACGATTTAGCAAGGCCGGACGGACATGTAATGTTGGGAAAGCTCTATCATGACCTAAGGAGAAGCATTATTGATAAGATATCGGAAAACGGTAGAGAAAGAGCAACGGCGACCGTTATAACAAATTAATCACTAATTGAAACCCTGTCAAAGCTCCGTAGCAACGTCACGTTGTGCCCTTGGAAACACTACGTTGCGGTCCAATGAACGCAGAGTTTCAAACGATGAAACAACGTGGTCTTAATTAACGCAAGCTGCAAGCTCAACTGCAAATGGCGGTATTGCTGAAACAAATGGCAAGTATTTTTAACATGACTGTGACGAAATTGTCCACTATACCGCGTAATATAACAATATCTTTTAATAAGAAAATAAAATAATATACAAGCTCGACTCCGCGACTCTATCTTTCACAACAACCCATCTCGTCTAAACTTCAACTGTCAAAAAACTACATCTCACTCATTAAGCATTGTCTGTTGTCTCTGTGTGTCTAAGACACACCCCTATAATTAAGCTTGAAATAGACAACTAAAGTATCAAAATTGTCACATATCCTCCTTTTTCTCTAAGAACAAATATTTACAAAATTTGTTCTCAACGTCCTATTTAGTCAAACGAGACATAGTGTCAGCGTTAGCGTTCTCTTTTCCACTTCGATGCTGGATCTTGAACTTGTACGACTGTAGTGACAGACTCCAACGCGTTAATCGTCCATTCTTATCTTTCATCTGGTCTAACCACTGTAAGGGATGGTGGTCGGTCTGGATTGTAAAATCCTGTCCATAAAGGTATACTCGTAAGGTCTGGATGGCCCATACTATTGCCAGGCATTCTTTTTCTATGGTAGCATATCTTGTTTCCCTTGGACGTAACTTACGGCTAATGTAGGCCACTGGGTGTTCTCCGTCAGGTCCTTCTTGACTCAATACTGCTCCTATACCTCGTTCTGACGCATCTGTTTGGACAACAAATGGTTTGGACAAATCTGGACTATGTAACACTGGTAGACTGCACAGGCGATCTTTCAATAGAACAAAAGCCTTTGAACATTGGTCGGTCCAGGAAACAACTTGTGGTGCTGCCTTTCTGGTCAAATCAGACAACGGGGCTGCGATCTCTGCGTAATTTGGAATGAACTTTCTGTAATATCCACTAAGTCCAAGAAATGCTCGTACGTCAGTTTTAGTCTTTGGTCTTGGGAAGTCTTTAACGGCTTGAACCTTGCTTTCGGTTGGTTTGACCTTTCCTCCTCCAACGACATGACCTAAATACACCACTTCCTCCATTCCAAAGTGACACTTGGAGGGTCTTGCAGTGAGTCCCACCTTTCTTAGACGCTCTAGAACTTCTCGAACATGATGCAAGTGTTCGGTCCATGTCTGACTGAAAATAATAATGTCGTCCAAAAGTGCTGCCACAAATTCTTCTGATCCTTGCAGAACACAGTCCATTAATCTCTGGAAAGTGGCTGGAGCTCCATGAAGACCGAATGGCATGGTTGTAAATTCATATAACCCGTTTGGCGTGATGAAAGCGGTCTTCTTTCTTGATTCCTCGGTTAAAGGTACTTGCCAATACCCTCGCGTCAGATCAATTGTCGAAACGTACTTGGCTGTTCCCAGTCGGTCAATAATGTCGTCAATCCTAGCCATCGGATAAGCATCAAAACTAGAAATCTTATTAAGCTTCCTGTAATCCACACAGAACCGCTGTGTTCCGTCCTTTTTTGGTACCATCACTACTGGAGATGCCCACTCGCTTCTGGATGGTTGAATCACTCCCATCTCTTCCATCTTTTCTATCTCTTCTTTCATCTTTTCTCGCTGCGCATATGGTATTCTGTATGGAGCTTGACGTATTGGGACTGCATCACCTGTCTCGATGCGGTGTTCTGCTTGGTCTGTACGACCTGGCTTGTCTTGAATGATGTCCTTGTACTCTTCTAAGAGTCGTTCCATTTGTTCCCGTTGTGTTTTCTGGAGGTTGCTGCTAATGAACACTTCACTCTCATCCTCATTGAAACATGGTGGCACAGGTATAGTTTCTCCTTCATCGGTACTGTATTCCGTGTCCGTTTCTTCTTTGTCTTCAAAATAACTTGTCGCCTGTGGTGTATGCCATTTACGAAGCATGTTAACATGGTAGACTTTTGTTCTTTTCCTCTTTCCCACCATTTCTACTTCATAGTTGACAGTTCCTACTTTCCTCTTCACTTTATAAGGACCTTGCCATTCAGCTCGTAATTTATTGGTACTAGTTGGTAACAGTACCAGGACTTCTTCTCCTTCGTTGAACTCTCTAACCCTTGCACTTTGGTCGTACCATTTCTTTTGACGTTTCTGAGCCTTTGCTAGATTGGTTTGTGCTATCTCCATTGTCTCTGATAGCCTTTCTCTCATCTTCATCACGTAGGACACAATACTTTCCGAACTCTTTGGATCTGTCTCCCACGTCTCTCTAAGGATATCCAATGGACCACGAACATGTCTGCCAAACAACAGTTCAAATGGTGAGAATCCTGTCGATTCATTCGGTACTTCTCTATAGGCGAATAGAAGATAAGGAAGCCAACGATCCCACTCGGTCGGGTCATCTTTTGCCAGTTTCTTTAGCATGGATTTAAGAGTGCCGTTAAAACGTTCTACCAGACCATCTGTCTGGGGGTGATACGGACTCGTACGTATTGGCGTTATCTTCAACATTCGGTATACCTCTTTCAACAACTGCGATGTGAAGTTGGATCCCTGGTCGGTAAGAATCTCTTTCGGTACACCCATTCGGGAAAAGAATTTACCCAACTCTTCGGCTATAGTTTCGGCTTCGACATTCTTTAGTGGTATTGCTTCAGGATATCGTGTGCTGTAATCGCAGATTACCAAGATGAATTTGTTACCTGATTTACTTCGTATCAATGGCCCCACAATGTCCATAGCTATTCTCTGGAATGGCTCTTCAATAATTGGTAAGGATACCAGATGTGCTTTCTTGACCCCTCTGCGTCCGGCTGACTTTTGACAGGTTCCACATGACTTGCAATGTTGGTTTACATCGTGGATGATCCCAGGCCAATAAAATCTCGCTAACAAACGATCCAGTGTTTTTTTTCCTTCCTAAATGACCACCCATAGGTATATCATGAGCCAACTCGAGAGCCAATTTGCGACATTTTCTGGGTAATATCAGTTGCTCGGCAGTCTGTGAGCCATCTTGATCAGCTTCTTTAGAACACCACTGCCTGTAGTACAGTCCTGCTCGTTTAAAAAATTTTCCAGTGTTGTCTGGTAAGGTTTCTTCTCTAACTAGTTTTCGAATGGACTCTAATGTTGGGTCATTTTCTTGGAGATTCTGGAATTCTCTTTTGCCAACATTCAGTATCGTTGAGGTACTTTGTTCTTGGTCACTTATTCCACTTGAGGTTGTTAACTCGTCGTCTCCCCAGTTGCTGTCATCTCTCTCAGTCTGAGGGCAATCTTCTAGCTCTTCTGTGTTGGTACTCTCATCATCTGACCCGAGTACAGTTGGTTGTGAGTATATGTTCTGCCACACTTTCTTTGCTTGGCGTCTTTCTCTCTTCGTCTTCCTCTGTTTCTGCCCGCCTTCGAAAACACTATCATCAAACTGATGTAAAGGGGCTTGCTCGTCTTCTTCAATGTCTTTCTCGTCATCTCTCGTTAGTCGTCTGGTTTTTACTCCAGAAGTCATTTCCTTGGCAAGGGTAGTTGCTTCTTCTTTCTCCTTCTTTCTTTTTCGTATTCTTGTCAAAACTGCATACGCCTCTTGTTCCCGGACAGCTAACTCCAATAAGTTGCCAATGTCTCGCCCCAACAGGACAGGTCTGGGTAGTGTTGGTGATACTCCAGCTCGGACATGGTATATTTGATCGTTGATTTTAATTTCTATGTTGGCTGTTGGATAAACAACTGAATCACCATGGGCGCACTTAATTTGAAGCTGGTCGTTTTCATTTATTCTCTCATTTGTAACTAGATCTTGATGAACCAACGTGCAGGAAGCTCCAGAGTCTACCAAAAGTTCTGTGGGGATGCCTTCGACTAATCCTTGGCACACGTATTCCTGGTCCCTTGATTTGTAACTGCTTGATGTGAACTGTTTCGCTTCACTTTTAGTGTTGTCGCAGAAGTAAGTTCCAATTTTCTTTCCCCCATTGTCTTTCGAGGCTATACGACTAGGACATCTGCTCGCAATATGGCCTAACTTTCCACAACTGTAACATGTCAGGCCGGCGTCTCGCCTCATGATATTTTCACTCTTTTTCCGGTCATCTCTTGGTCCCAAAGAAAAATTGCCAACTTTATTTGTTGTACTTCTACAGTCGCGTGCGAAGTGTCCTGGTATACCACACTTTAAGCAATTTCTGTTATCCGTATTTCCATTGAATATACTCCCTCTTGCCGAAATAATGTCATCTGCTATCGTCCCAGCTTCTTCTGCGGTTTTGGGCTTTCTTTCTCTCACGCGAAGTTGTAAGTCTCGTGGCATTGCGTTCACCAATTGTTCCCGAATAATAACATCGACTAATTCGTCTTTATTACGTTCTATGGGCTTCAACCACTTCTTCGAAAGATCTCTTAATCGTACCTCTGTCTCGGTGTAGCTCTCTTCGGCTTTCTTCTTAGTACTTCTGAATCGTTGACGGTAAGTTTCTTCGTTAATGTTGAATCTTTTCAAAATCGCCTGCTTCACTTCGTCGAAATTCTGTGCTTTATCAGAATCCATGTTGGCATACGCGGCTTGTGCTTTTCCGGTTAACAATGGCGCTAATTTTAGCACCCAAACGTTGTCTGGCCATTTATACGCGTTCGCTACTCTTTCAAACATTGTTAAAAAATGTTCGATGTCATCCGTATCCGTCAACTTCTGCATGCGAGCTTCGCGTGGTTTTTCTTGATCTCCGATTTCCAACGATGGCGTATTTCCGTTCGGATTACTCACTCTCATATTTTGTTCATACCAGTCTCGTCTTTCTTTCTCGTATTGTTCAAACCACACGCGTTTTTCTTCTTCTTCCTTCTGAAGTCGCTCTGCAAATATTTTCCTTTCCTCAAGCAGCCTTTCTTCGCGCTTTCTATCTTCTTCTATACGACGTTCTTCTCGCCTCTTGTCTTCGTCTTGTTTATTGGCTTTATTCGTAGTCTGTGCTTCGAAAATTTGCAAAAAATGTTGGTCCCGCAACTCTTGTCGTTGTTTCTCTTCCTTCTTTTCCTCCAGAAACGAGCGTAAAAGATCATGAACCGTACCTCCATCTGATATCTCTTCTGCGTCTCCCGATTCCTTTGTTCGCTTACTTTTCACTTTCTCCGCCATAATATAAAATCAATTCTTTCGCCGCTCCGTCGTGTTGTTGTTAAACTCGGTTCGAACGTCTTGGCGACAATTTGCAATTTCTGTGGGCTTCACTTACTGACAGTTTTTATCTTCGGTGAATTTGTGAGATCCCACTTCTGACACCATATGTGACGAAATTGTCCACTATACCGCGTAATATAACAATAACTTTTAATAAGAAAATAAAATAATATACAAGCTCGACTCCGCGACTCTATCTTTCACAACAACCCATCTCGTCTAGACTTCAACTGTCAAAAAACTACATCTCACTCATTAAGCATTGTCTGTTGTCTCTGTGTGTCTAAGACACACCCCTATAATTAAGCTTGAAATAGACAACTAAAGTATCAAAATTGTCACAATGACTTATAGTAAACTTGCAAGTGTGATCTCCACAGTTTTTGTGCGTCATACAGAATGACTGAAGAGTTTAGATTAAAGAGTTTGGGCGATTTATCGAGTCATGCAGGCGACTCAGGCCAACACAGTTGTAAACTGTAACTTTATGAATAGGACCATCATTACTCTTCGGAAGACAAACAATTCTCTTTGGAGGAATCTTACAAGTATATACTTCACAACCGGTAGCATCGTTTTTTATATTTAATGCAATCAAGTTTATTAGCAGTACAGTAAACGTACTCATTGACTGCTCGCTGTATGAAGTATCTAAATAGCCATGATCTGCCCCACGATATCTTTTTAATATCAAGGGATTGATCTTTCATCTCATTCGCTCATTTAATACATTAACTGAGCTGGATCATAGTTAATAGAAAATATACATGGTTTGGAAGCTCAACAAAAGCCATTTTTTTATGTTTTTGTTCAGGTTTTTGAAAATTTTTGCACTTTCACGGTTTAATACTGAACATATTGTGTTTTCTGTATAATGAAGCAATCATCCAATAGCAACATTTAGGTTCAATCACTCAACCGTACGTGTTAAATATTAATAAACCTAACACAAAGGATTTATGTGCCTTCATGTACCTTGTTAACCGCTTTGAAGTTTGCCAGGTTTCCAAACCATGTATATTTTCTATTAACTATGGCTGAATTGATTGACGCTTCCCAAATTTGCTTCAACGGGTGTGAACAATGGTGAATAATAATATTAAATTGTGAAAGCAAATTCGGGAGTGTCTTTTAGGGCCTGTTTACAAGGAGGTAGGGTTATCCTAGCACCCAGGTTACCCTAGCATCCTTATAAACACAACAAACAAAAAAACAAGCAATGTGCAAGCTGTAACCCGGGTTGTAAACAGGTCCTTAGGCTAATTTTGGCGCCGATACATGTACGCATAGCGTACCTTTTGTTTAAATCCAGGGTCAAGATCTGAGTATTTTTTGAATTTGTAGAATAAGTATACTTGCTGCCCAAGAACTTGCTGAAGAAGGAGCTCTAGAGTTGGTAATTAGTTTTAAAATATTTTTTTTACAAAATAATGGAATCACGTTTTTAGTAAATCGATCATGAGTTGATGTAATGATTCAGTTTTTATAAGTAAACATGAAGTACAAAAACCGACTTAATTAGCTTTATTAAGATTTTTGAAGTGCTTGCCTTGGGTTTGTTCACTTCGTAAAACACATGTCATCTTTATTTTCTTTCAATCTTTCATGTTTCAAATTCTGAATTCAACGAAATTTTTAGTTTCAACTGTGTCGCTTTCTGAGCTGTCAAATTGTCTGTATATTGAAATGTGCATGTCGATTAAGTGAAATGTTCGTTGTGTAGATTCGAGATGAATTGAACAACCCGACCACACCTAATGTAAAAAACTGGAAAGGACACCGTGGCAAATGGTGTGACGTCACACGTGGCGGGAAGAATGTACATGGTAAACAATAGATCTATTTACCAATAGTAATGGTGGTGATTAAGCTTGGTTATGCCATCATGTTGATAATGGTGGTTATACTAGTGATGTTGGTGGTGATTATAATGGTTATGGTAGTGGTAGTGGTAGTGGCAGTGGTAATTGTGATGGTTATGATCGTACATGCACTGATGAAGATGGTAGTGATGTTGGTGGTGATTAAAGTGGTTATGGTAATGGTGATAGTAGTGATTGTGGTGATTATGTCATCATTAGTAATGATGGCGGTTGTACCAGCACTATGGCAGTGGTACTAATACATGTTTCTTAAGTATGATTTTAACAGTATTTTGACTTTATGCTTTTTGCAGTCTATGGAATGTAATGGTTTTTTATATGACACTTCTCGCAATGTTCAATTAAAAGATCATGGTTTGCTGCAGAAAAAACAAAAAATTAAAGGAGAAAAAGCAGACTTTGCTCGCAAACCATTTATTGGATATTTTAAAGGTAGTATACCAGAGCGCAGTTCCAAATAGAGCCTGCAGGCACAAGTTTAATAGTTGCAAATTCTGTTCAAGAAGAAAAAGTTACTCTACACCTAATTCTAGATTGTATTCACTAAATTACTTGACCTGAGGATGACTCGAGACGTCAGATATTTTAATAAGATTAACTTAAGATGGCTTACCATTTTTTTCGGTTATTGCTTCAACACTGCCTACGGCCTACCCAGCACGCTACTTTTTTACCATAAAATAATTTAGAGTGGGAATTTGAGCTTCTAGTTCAAAAAAGATCTTAAATATATCCCAGTTAATCTGAGTTTTGAAAAGCTAGCATTCAAACTCACTATTACTCTGAACAGTACAATGACAAGGAGATTTTTTTTTGGATATGCTAATATATGGAAATATACGCTCGTACATTCTATTTTTTATATTTTAAGGTGTAGTTGTCTTACTTATAATAATACTTAATCATATAGGCGTGCATTGTTGCTTTGCAGTGGCTTGCAATTGCAGTAGACGGTCATTTGTATCTCACAATGGATTTTTAATCTTTTCATGAAGGTATATCGTTTTGATTTCGTTATTCTCAGCGTCCATCTTAAAGCGACAGGACTAAATAATGAAGATATAACAAGATTAGAGGTGAGAGATTTTTGATGCAAGATTCCAAGAATTGTTTATTATTTTCTCTGTATCTATAGTTAAGTTATTGATTCAGTTCTTGCATGCAACCGTTAATAATGTATAGTTATTTTGAGTGCTTTGTTCCAAGGTTGAAATTGATCGTATTCCAGATATTTTTGAAGCAATTGAAGACAGCATGCCAGGTAAAAAATATTAAGTTATATTTCAAAATATCAATAATTCATTAGTTGAAAACGAAGGAAATCAGCACTGAAACGCTGATTGATACGATTTTGTACGCACGGCAGCCATTGTCTGCCTGCTGAATGTGCAAACATTTTTGTGTTCTCTGTTGTAAAAAGATAATAGTGCTTGCAAAAACAATTTTGGCTTGAAAATTTTAAGTATAGGAAAACAAGACGCGAGCAATATGGCTTTTCTCCAGCCATATACCAACATTTTTTATTATATTTTATGTAGGCGAAGATGACATAATGGTTGTTGGAGATTTTAACCTCACACCAAAAGACGATGGTTGGTGTATTAATAGCAGCGTTAGATCTAATTTCTGTGTGACGTAGTCACATGACAGTCATGACGTAGTCATTATCTGCTTATGGAAACTTTCTTATGTAAATAAAGTAACATACAGCAAAAAGATGCATGGTTCCTACTATTGTCATGATTATTCGATCTTGTTATTGTTGTAGCAATGAACGATCAGGACATGTGTACCAGTCTTTTTCATAAGGTGTAGCACAACATTGTTCACGGCACAAGAGTGTTTTCTGTTCGCAGCACAGCATTATTTTTTTATTATTTTAAGTTTTTGATGTTTTCCGCAAGGCTGGGTTTAAAAATGCCATTGCTGATGGAACACACACAAACATTAGTGTTCATCATCTGGATGGATCCAAAACTTATGACAACATTTGGATTAAACAATCTGGACGAACAGATAGACAAGAGTACTCTGGACGATCTGGTAAGAGAGAGTGAGGAAGGGAGAGAGTGAGGGAATAAGGGAGTTGGTGGGTCAGTAGGTTGGTGGGTGAGTGAGTGGACTGACGAGTGAGGGGGTGAGTGAGTGGGTCGATGGGTGAGAAGGTGAGGTGGGTGTGTGATGGGGTGAGTGAGTGGATAGGTGGGTGAGTGAGTGAGTGAGTGAGTGAGTGAGTGAGTGAGTGAGTGAGTGAGTGAGTGAGTGAGTGAGTGAGTGAGTGAGTGAGTGAGGGGGTGAGGGGGTGGGTGAGTGGGTGAGTGGGTGGGTGAGTGAGTGAGTGAGTGAGTGAGTGAGTGAGTGAGTGAGTGAGTGAGTGAGTGGGTGGGTGGGTGGGTGGGTGAGTGAGTGAGTGAGTGAGTGAGTGAGTGAGGGGGTGAGGGGGTGAGGGGGTGGGTGAGTGAGTGAGTGGGTGGGTGGGTGGGTGGGTGAGTGAGTGAGTGAGTGAGTGAGTGGGTGGGTGAGTGAGTGAGTGAGTGAGAGTGAGTGGGTGGGTGGGTGAGTGAGTGAGTGGGTGGGTGGGTGGGTGGGTGGGTGGGTGAGTGAGTGAGTGAGTGAGTGAGTGAGTGGGTGGGTGGGTGGGTGGAGTGAGTGAGTGAGTGAGTGAGTGAGTGAGTGGGTGGGTGGGTGAGTGAGTGAGTGAGAGTGAGTGGGTAGGTGGGTGGGTGGGTGGGTGGTTAGGTGGGTGAGTGGGTGTGTGGGTGGGTGGGTGGGTGGGTGGGTGGGTGAGTGAGTGAGTGAGTGAGTGAGTGAGTGAGTGAGTGAGGGAGTGAGGGGGTGGGTCACGAGGGGCTCTCGGAGTGGGCAAGTACTTGAATGAGTGAGTGTTTGAGTGGGTGGTTGCATGTATAGTTAGGTGTGAATGAGCTGGATAGGTATGTGTGTTGCTTTCTTGCCACCATGGTTGAAAAATGATGTTTATTTCAGGTGTTGGTCGTGATAATCAGACCCATGAATGGATTTCTTGGAATGAATGGAACGCAGGTGGCACTCCATCTGATCATTGTATGGTGTGGGCAGAGTTCTTCTATGGTAAAGATTATGATGAAAGTTCAGGCAAAGAACAACTGAACTTAAGAGAATCAAAAAGATACAAGATGGAGGAATGCGATAGTGATGAGGAAGATTCTTAGACGTCAAATCGTATGACTGTTTGTTGATTTTTACTAAGTGTGTGAATAAATGGCGTTTTGTGCTGTGACTTGATGTCCAATTTTGTTTGTTTTTTTGCATTTGACGACATATTTTTAAAAAGCCGCAGAAAGACTTACTGCAGGGATTGAAATTTGAAATTTTCGGCAATATCCAAGTGGATACTGGGTTTCTGATTTTGGTATTGAAATCTAGTACCCCCCTTTTGAATACGAAACATCTCAACTTGCAACTATCTAAAACTAACTTTAATAAGTCACGCAAATCTTTGTGGATAATATTTGGGTGACGGAAAGTGCGGTTTTCTGGAGGTAAGGGCCCCCAGAAAAAGCTGGAGAAGCGAAAGTCAGAGTGAGAGTAAGGGCCCTCACTGTTATGGACCTTGCTCTCATGTCCCAGCCGGGCTTCCCCGTGGTGAAGTTACCGAGAGAAGCGAAGATCAGGGTGAAGGTAAGGGCCCTCACCGTTATGGACCTTGCTCTCCGTCGCCGGTGTGTGCTTCACCGTGGGCGAAGTGTGGCCGAGGGGACACCACTTTCCGCCCCGATTTCTTTATTAATAAAATATTAAAAATATATTTATACAATTTTGGGTTTGTTCTTTACCTCGCTGACTATTACACAAAAACTAAATGATGTTTCAACGATAAACTATATTACAAATTGAGGTTTAACAACAACTCTAAGTGTTCCATATTTATTCTCAAAGGGTGCGGTGGGTGGGGTAACTTCGACTAGATGTTTCGACGAAGGCGATCAGAACCAGAGTGAGCTATCTTGTTTTTTGACAGACTTTAAGTGCTTATAAGCTTGGAATGTCCGGTTTGATTAAATCGTATTAGGTAACTTGTGCATACCTTGTTTTTGCCAAATTGCTTAAGAGCAAGAAAAGATAACGCAGGAAATGTCACAACTGCGCTATTGCGTGAGAGTATTAAGATGTGCTTCTCATTAATCCCAATTTATCTAGTTAATATAAATTGGCGCATAACAGTTTGCATGTGTCAGTGCCTGCAATAACGTTACGTTTTCAGACATTACGTTACATCATAAGACGTTTACTATACCCGTTACATTGTAAGACATTACGTTACATTGTAAGACATTACGTTACATTATAAGACGTTTAATATACCGGTTACATTGTAAGACATTACGTTACATTATATACCGGTTACATTGTAAGACATTACGTTACATTATAAGACGTTTAATATACCGGTTACATTGTAAGACATTACGTTACATTACAAGACATTTAATATACCGGTTACATTGTAAGACATTACGTTACATTACAAGACGTTTAATATACCGGTTACATTGTAAGACATTACGTTACATTATATACCGGTTACATTGTAAGACATTACGTTACATTATAAGACGTTTAATATACCGGTTACATTGTAAGACATTACGTTACATTACAAGACGTTTAATATACCGGTTACATTGTAAGACATTACGTTACATTACATTACAAGACGTTTAATATACCGGTTACATTGTAAGACATTACGTTACATTACATTACATTACAAGACGTTTAATATACCGGTTACATTGTAAGACATTACGTTACATTGTAAGACGTGACGTTACTTCAGATTCTGTGATTTTGTGGCTGTGCGCTATTGAAATTTTTAGTGTATCCCGCTGGATATGGAAGTTAAGACTTCTAGATCTAGTATCCAAAACGACAGTCTAGTAATGTGAGTATCCCGTGGATATATCGGGATATCGCAAATTTCAAGCCCTGAAGACCTTGGAGGGTCCTTTTGAGTAATTCCTTTTACTGACCTCCGTATAAGGACTGGAGTCATTTTTTATCACTTCAGTGGAGACTGGAGGGGAATTACATGTTTTGTTGTTTTTTGACCTACATTGACGTGAAACATTTCTGTAGCCCCACACAGAAATTGACCTTTATCAAAAGTATGTGTATTCTGAGAATTGAAATGAATATCTCTAATCTCTGACTTCTAGTGATGGTACTAGCTTGTGTCACTGCGCAAACTCGAATTTTGGTATGTTTGGGGGTAGGAGCAGATTGCAAAAAGATATTAATAAGCCATTCGTGCGATGACTTACAATAGTAATATTGGGCATTTCACTCGATTACATAGCATGTTCTAGGGATTTTAGGTGAAGGAAAATTCGAGTGTAGAATATGTACATTTTAAGACCAAACCGGGACCAGTTGCGAAAAATGCAACTACACAGGCCTTCCGGCAGGAATAGATCCCACGACCTTGCGATTCTAGTGCAATGCTCTGACCACTGAGCCACGGAGGCCGTTGCCGAGAGCTTGATCGCGAGTTCCGTATACATTAAGGTGGTAATGCCAGGAGAGAATTGGGTTTATTAGAAGTAATATTGGGCATTTCACTCGATTACATAGCATGTTCTAGGGATTTTAGGTGAAGGAAAATTCGAGTGTAGAATATGTACATTTTAAGACCAAACTGCGACCAGTTGCGAAAAATGCAACTACACAGGCCTTCCGGCAGGAATTGAGCCACGGAGGTCGTTGCCGAGAGCTTGATCGCGAGTTAGAACATGCTATATAATCGTGCCCAATATTACTTCTAATAAACCCAATTCTCTCCTGGCATTACCACCTTAATGTATACAGAACTCGCGATCAAGCTCTCGGCAACGGCCTCCGTGGCTCAGTGGTCAGAGCATTGCACTAGAATCGCAAGGTCGTGGGTTCAATTCCTGCCGGAAGGCCTGTGTAGTTGCATTTTTCGCAACTGGTCCCGGTTTGGTCTTAAAATGTACATATTCTACACTTACAATAGTGTTGGGTGACTACAATTACCAGAATGCTTTTCTAGCTTCTTCTATTCCATCTTACGTCATCGTGCAAATGGTCTATTGCTGCCCCAGGCTCCCGTGAAAACGTGTCCGATTTTTATGCGCATGCGCGAGATTCGTCATTCTGTGACGTCACTCAGCAAGCGTGCCATTGATTTTGGCCTCACCCCCCCTGACCAAATAGATGCGCAAGGTAACATGCGCGAGGACACTTACATCAAAGGTGCCGACACGGAGTCAGCAACCTATCAATAGTCGATTCATTGTCTGGATGAAAGCGGCTTGCTAATGTAATTGTATGCTTGATGGTTTTCAATTATTTATAGATTATAAGTACGTCATTAAATAAACCATCAAAGTGTCGAATGCCCATCGTGGCGTAATAATTGTTTGTTGTTCATTTAGTACAGCATTTGAAAAAACTCGCAGAAGATGAGCTCTGTTAAACGGCAACGAAAGAACCAAGATAAAGATGATAGTCAGTCAATAAGCGACGAAGAACCTGACTATTTTGAGCTGACATCTGAAGAGATTGCTGCTCTTTCAAGTCGACGGTTGAAAATTGAAAGAAGAAAGCCAGTTGCTAAAATCCCTCGCACCTTTGAAGGACGAAGTGTGGTACGAATAGCGTCTTGGAACTTATTGTCCTTTTCGAAATGGAAAGCTAGAAATCTTGGAGTACGTGAAGTGATCTGTATGACAATCTTGGAGAATGGGTGAGTGGAATTTTAATTAGAAATGTTCTTGGTGTTTGCCAGCATTGCAGTAAGACCGGACCCTCAGGCACAGCATTGTTTTGTCTCAGCATTGTTGCGAGCGAATAGGGATTCAATAGAGATGCAGCATGTGCCGTTCAGAGCAGTACACCGGCTTCGAAATCAGTGCCGGTCACCGGTCACTGACTGGTAAAATTTTACAGTTTGACTGGCAATACCATCGCTTGGCGGACATGCATGACCGGTGAATTTTTGAATCCAAGTGAGAGCGAATGTGTCAAATTGTAATACGATATGCTGGCGTTGTGCCTATATACAAATATAATTCATAATTAACAATTAGACAAAGAGCCCGAGTTTTCTATGAGCGACCTGAGACACCACAAACGACCCACATGGGAATATTTGTGAGAGAGTATCGGAGCAATCAAGCAAATATAATTACCATTGGTAACTGGTTATTTGCTATGCACGATTGCCTCACACATGGGAGGTGGGAGGCTTTCAGTGTTTGAGGGGATGACTCATTCATTGGGAATTGTGCTTCCGTTGCTTGTGTATATCAAATTGCATGGCATGGGCATGTGTCCGCAAGAGGTCTAGCCTGCGTGTCAGGCTCTTAGCTTGTTCTGGGGCGCGGGTTTAGGGGGGGGGGGCTACAAGAGGGCCACCATTGCAGCTCTGCCAGTGACCCCTTTATTTATTCGTGTTTTTCTTGGGGTTTTTTCTAAACTTTTATATTATCGTCAATTCACCTACATTCCCCTACATATAGGCTGTTTTCCCCGTAGGTTTCCCCTACAACCTACAGTTAGCAAAATTCCCTTACCGTAGGGGAATTCCCCTACGAGTGGCAGTGCTGACGCGGACGATCATACTGGCCAAGTAGAGAAAACTCTACTTGGAGCGCAAATAAGTATAACTAAAAATGACCGGTAAAAATTCGGCTGTGAGCGGCAAATTTATTGAGCCGCCGGTCATAGTGACCGGTATACGTTTCAAATTTAGGTTGTAGGTTCATGTCTCGCTAGCTAATTTAATTAAATCCCTATCCCATCATGTCCCAACCGATCCCCTGTGGCCCCTATCGGAACCATGTAAAAACCATGTAAATGTAACCCTGTACACCCTGTAAACCTTGTAACCCTGTAACCCTGTAAACCCTGTAAACCCTGTAAACCCTGTAAACCCTGTAAGCCTTGTAAATTAACCCTGTAAACCCTGTAAACGTTGTAAACGTTGTAAACCCTGTAAACCCTGTAAACCTTGTAAACCTTGTAAACCTTGTAAACCTTGTAAACCTTGTAAACCCTGTAAACCCTGTAAACCCTGTAAACCCTGTAAACCTTGTAAACCCTGTAAACCCTGTAAACCCTGTAAACCCTGTAAACCCTGTAAACCCTGTAAACCCTGTAAACCCTGTAAACCCTGTAAACCCTGTAAACCCTGTAAACCCTGTAAACCTTGTAAACCTTGTAAACCTTGTAAACCCTGTAAACCTTGTAAACCTTGTAAACCCTGTAAACCCTGTAAACCCTGTAAACCTTGTAAACCTTGTAAACCTTGTAAACCCTGTAAACCCTGTAAACCTTGTAAACTTTGTAAGCCTTGTAAACCTTGTAAACCTTGTAAACCTTGTAAACCCTGTAAACCTTGTAAACCCTGTAAACCTTGTAAACGTTGTAAACTTTGTAAACCCTGTAAACCTTGTAAACCTTGTAAACCTTGTAAACCCTGTAAACCCTGTAAACCTTGTAAACCCTGTAAACCTTGTAAACCTTGTAAACCTTGTAAACCTTGTAAGCCTTGTAAACCTTGTAAACCTTGTAAACCCTGTAAACCTTGCAAACCCTGTAAACCTTGTAAACCTTGTAAACCTTGTAAATCTTGTAAACCTTGTAAACCTTGTAAACCTTGTAAACCTTGTAAGCCTTGTAAACCTTGTAAACCTTGTAAACCTTGTAAACCTTGTAAACCTTGTAAACCCTGTAAATCTTGTAAACCTTGTAAACCTTGTAAACCTTGTAAACCTTGTAAATCTTGTAAATCTTGTAAACCCTGTAAACCTTGTAAACCTTGTAAACCTTGTAAACCCTGTAAACCTTGTAAACCTTGTAAACCTTGTAAACCTTGTAAACCCTGTAAACCTTGTAAACCTTGTAAACCTTGTAAACCTTGTAAACCTTGTAAGCCTCGTAAACCTCGTAAACCAAGGAGTGCATGTATATCTGCGGGTAGTAGCTTGCATGGTATGTCTATGTGTGTGTAATATATACTCTATGGGTATAATTTATACAAAAATGTGGGTATGTGTATTTCCCTCTGTATTTTCTTCAACATTATTTTGCTACAGTTTCACTTTTATCGTACGCGATGGATCTACCATGCACTCTAGCATGCATGCATGCATACATATCTTTTATGAGTTCTTTGTTATCTAGTTGTTTTGGGGGGTGGTGCACGTGTGCAACATTAACAGTGACAGTTACAAGTTGACCATCATGGATTTTTAATGACTTTAATATAGCCATGTTCATTTTGCTATGCTGATTTTTAGGGGGAGGAGTTATACCATTAAAGCGATCGGAGGGATAATGTAAGCGAGGCATAATAACATCATTTATTGAATATTTATTGAACAAAAACAAGTTTCAACATATTAAAAACGTCAAAGCAGGAATAAATTGTACAAGAAGTAACTGTTTACAATATTATTTACATCATGACCGTCGCGCATAAATAATGTCCCCAGGTTTACTGAAAAGTGCTCTCTTTCAGTTAAAAAGTGTCATGTTTCTGACAAAACATAAGCGGCATTTGGCAATGGAAGAGTTGCCTTTGAAAAGTTTTGCATTTCCCTGCCCTCATCTACATTTTATGTAATAATAGCTCAAGTACGAAACAGGAGACTTTACCTCGTGACTATTAAAAAGGCTCGCCTTTTCAATAACATTCAGGTTTTAAAATCCCAGTAAAGTCAGACTGAGTATTTGAACTGATTCCTCAAGCTCACGAATTTGCATATTTTTAACTATGGTAGTTTTGAGAACTCATTAATTCGGACTTAAACTAGCACTTTTGAAATATGCAAACTCAATACCTTGAGAGAACACGCCCCAGTCGCAAGTTGCCCCATCAAAACTGAACGATCTCCTCATGAATGGACGAGTTCGGCAGTTGGAGAGGATCATGGATAATTTCAAAATAATTCAAATTTGTTACCCATGATCGTCTCTTCCTGGGTTACAGGGTTTACAAGGTTTACAAGGTTTACAAGGTTTACAAGGTTTACAAGGTTTACAAAGTTTACAGGGTTTACAAGGTTTACAAGGTTTACAAGGTTTACAAGGTTTACAAGGTTTACAAGGTTTACAGGGTTTACAAGGTTTACAAAGTTTACAAAGTTTACAGGGTTTACAAGGTTTACAAGGTTTACAAGGTTTACAAGGTTTACAAGGTTTACAAAGTTTACAAAGTTTACAGGGTTTACAAGGTTTACAAGGTTTACAGGGTTTACAAGGTTTACAAGGTTTACAAAGTTTACAGGGTTTACAAGGTTTACAAGGTTTACAAGGTTTACAAGGTTTACAAGGTTTACAGGGTTTACAAGGTTTAAAAGGTTTACAAGGTTTACAAGGTTTACAAGGTTTACAAAGTTTACAAGGTTTACAGGGTTTACAGGGTTTACAAGGTTTACAAGGTTTACAGGGTTTACAGGGTTTACAAGGTTTACAAGGTTTACAAGGTTTACAAGGTTTACAGGGTTTACAAGGTTTACAAGGTTTACAAAGTTTACAAAGTTTATAAAGTTTACAAGGTTTACAAGGTTTACAGGGTTTACAAGGTTTACAGGGTTTACAGGATTTACAAGGTTTACAAACTTACAAAGTTTACAGGGTTTACAGGGTTTACAGGGTTTACAAGGTTTACAAGGTTTACAAGGTTTACAGGGTTTACAAGGTTTACAAGGTTTACAAGGTTTACAAAGCTTACAGGGTTTACAGGGTTTACAGGGTTTACAGGGTTACAATGTTTACAGGGTTTACAGGGTTACATTTACATGGATTTTACATGGTTCCGATAGGGGCCACAGGGGATCGGTTGGGACAGGATGGGATAGGGATTTAATTAAATTAGCTAGCGAGACATGAACCTACAACCCAAATTTATTTCGAAGCCTGGTAGTACATGAGTCATCGGACCGCAGTCATAGCTTTTTCTTTTCGAGCCAAAATGCCGCTTTCAATGCATGAATGATTCCATAAATTATTTCGTTCACTGCTTTCCTCATTGACTCACAATCGCACTTCATCGCCGTCCGAATCAAATGTTCTTCGGAAACTGTCAAACTTTATAGGTCAGTTTGGAATGGTAATTTACAGCCGCAATTGTATTTTCTTATTTCACATTTCGAGTGTTACATTTCACTGCTGATGCTTGATATAGTTATGCATCATGGTAGTTTGTGGTCAGCTATTTATTTAGTAGCTTGCGCCATTATTGTTGTAACTCTTGGAAAAGCGGATATCTTGTGACATCTCTCTCAAATACGTATCGGTTATTACTTGGATCAAGTCTGCCTCTAGGGCCGCGCGGTGAGTTGTTTATTTATCAGTTTTCTCTTTTTAAACATTTCAGAATTAGTATTATAGCTGTTCAGGAGCTTGCTGAAAAAGGAGCGTTGCAAATTGTAAGTTTATACCGTCGGTTGCATCTATTAATAATGGACACCACCAATGAAAAACATGATCAACGCTGACGTCAAATTTCTATGTTTATGCGTGGAACTTCTTTGATTTGTCGTTTTTCTCGCCGTTTGTTTCACTCGTCTATTGAGCTCAAGAACTCCTCAATTGTCAATCGACCAGCCATGATAAATTCGTTGCCCAAGTTTGGCATTCGAAAGCAAACACGTCACATGCGCAGCGTAAACAGGTGTAACAGGAAATCCGCCTTCCTGGGGGGTGAATTTCCTAGGAATATCGCCCCCCTTTAGGAATTTCGCCCTCCCCCTCAGTGTTGCCAACCTTGGGATTTTATCCCAAGATCTTGGGATTTTTTGAAGGAGTTGGGATTTTTTTGGGATTTTTTTCTCAGGGATTCAACCTTGGGATTTTTCTTGGGATTTTTCCAGAGCAAACAGTTTCGGTTTTAAAAAGCTGATTTCAATGTTAAATAATTGTTATTTTTTTAATTTACCTGATCATTAATAGATGTCTTAGATCATACTCAGTGATCGTACTCCACTGCCTGTGTATTCGTTTGATTTAGACAAGATGAAGTACTCTATTACTGGGATTTTTACGAAACTTGACTTGGCAACACTGCTCCCCCTTTTAGTCGCAAAACATAAATCGCCCAAATTGGCAAACATTTATATTGCCAACAACACATGCATTCTGGAAGCCAGTCGAGATAAAACTACTACGGCAATGTGTTTGAACACTAGAATTTTATGTCATATACAAAGAACGTTTGCAAACGACGTCGGTTCCCAAGAGTAATTTTCACGCCGTCGTGACTCTGTTGACAACGTGAAAAAGCATTTTCACGTTGCATAGACAACGCGGAACCCGAGTCACTACAGAAGCCTTGGGAAAGTTTAACCTTACTTTCGCGACTAACATAGATTGGACCAGTGTTTTTCCTCAAGAATTTAAGAACAGAATGAGTCCGTGCGATTATGAATGTATAAGTACAACACTATTTAATACCACTCTTAAACTTCCTGCCGTAGCCGTAGTCCGTTGTCAGGATCTTAGAGTCCCTTCAGAATCGAAAGCACTTCTATCTTTCATAAGCTAACCCATTGAGCTATATAGTCAACTAGTATAATTTTTATAAGATATTAAATTTACTAAACAATGTTCTTGTCATGTTTTGAATTTAAATCGAAATCGAGAAGGGGGGGGGGGGGCGAAATTCCTAAAGGGGCGAATTTACAGGGGGGGGCGAATTTACCGTGACACCGGCATAGACCTTTGACGTCAGGGTAGAACGTGGTGTCCATTATTCGTGCAATCGACGGTATTACTGTGGATTTAGGTTGAGTGTTTCGGGACTCAACACTACCGTTCTTTGCTGGCTTGAACCACGAATATGTGTGGATCGATATCGAAGTTGATATATATATATATATATCTCCATCCGCAGTATATAGAGATATGTAAACTCGATCGAAAGCCGTTAGAAATTATTCTTGGATAGAATAAAAACTGGAGTTTTGAATTGATTCAAAACTGGAGTTTTGAATTGAAATTATTTCTCATTTGTTTACTGGCTCCATGAAATAGTGATCTAGAGTGTGGATTTATGTTAGAGTTAGGTCGGTTAATATTTGCACTATTTGCTAAACAAGAATTATATCAATCGTTTCTTCACTGTTAAGATTCGAGATGAATTGAACAACCCGACCACACCCAATGTAAAAAACTGGAAAGGACATCGTGGCAAATGGGAATGTGTGACGTCAGAGATTGCTGGCATGATGTACAGGGTGAGTTGGAACATGACGTGTTACAAATGTTAGGTATAGGTTAATTAACCCTGTATATCCATTCGTCACTTTAAGAATTTTATTCTGGCTAACGCCAGACGATTTTATTCAGCAACATGGGAAGGTCTTGGGTACCTGTGAGTCAGAGCCCCTTTCCGACCTACGCATGCTTCGGGGGAAAGTGGGCTCTGCCAACAAACTTGATCTTCGCCCCAAGTTTGGGGCGAGTCAGTCAGGTTTTAAACTGGTCAAACAAGTTCTAGTTTACGAACACGCGTAAGCAGGAAAATAGGAAGTGACGCGTTAGAGCCTGGGCCCAAAATAGTATCTTGACAACAGTTCACGCATGCTCAAAGAGACATCGAGTTTGTTGGCAGAGCCCACTTTCCCCCGCAGTTTGCGTAGGTCGGAAAGGGGCTCTGACTCGCAGGGTAGGTCTTGGGCTATAAAGGGTTCATGGTCACGCTACGGCCTCTCATTTGCTCCGGCTTCACTCACGATGTTAAATCCCAAAACACATGAGTTGCATGTACCATTAATTAACCACCGTATCCCATGACACACCCAAAATTAGATGAGAAGACAATAGCTGATTGAAAGCAAGGTTAAAACAGATTTCTGATGAACGAAATGCTTTGTTTCAGTGAATGTTCATTGTGAATGAAAGTCATTTGCTGTTTAATTTAACAGTGTTTTAAATCTCATTTGTATGCATAGCGTGATAAGTAGTTATCCGAGTGTTATCTCTTCAAAGCCCTGCCCACTTGACGTCGTTTAAGGGGCAGATTACATGAGCCGGCTAACCGGGCTGACTCGTGCGTGTCACGAAATTCTTTCCTCGGCCGCAAAAGGAGATTTCAATCAACGTTAGGATTCGTTTACATCTAAACTAAACCAATTCTTCTTTGTACATTTAGTTTACGCGTGTTTTAAAACCACAGTAAGATCCTAATCAATCGCGTGAGCCCAGTTAACCCAATTAACCTAGCCTGCGTGCAGACGTTCACTCCCCCCCCCGAAAGGCGGAAAGGGGGGGGCGGGGAGTGAACGTCTGCACGCAGGCTAGATTACCCGGGCTCATGTAAGCAGCTCCTAAGACAGTTGGATAAAGGATTTAATGCGTCTCTTGGAACAATGAATTTTCGGTGTGTCATGGGGTTGATATGTGTATAGAAATGCATTTCTTTATCTCTTAGTATAATCTTTATCTACCATGTTTTTAGTCTAGGGAGTGTAATGGTTTCTTATGGGATATCAGTCGTGGAATTAGTCTGACAGATGAAGGATTACTGAAAAAAAGAGTGAAAAAGAAAGGAGAGAAAAAAGACTTTGCTCGGAAACCATTTATTGCTTATTTTAAAGTGAGTGTTCAAGTGATGTTCATCATTGTTTTTCTGGGAAGCCATTAGGACCGTTTATGCGCGAGAGCTGATAAAACTTGGCTTACACCAAACGCGCCTTGATACATAAGACGCGAACTGGCACATTTAAACGGCGTTTTGGAACAAGTCGCGACTTGTGTAGGAGGCAAACACACGTCTTTGTACGTTTTCTACGAGTGTTTCGCGTCTTATGTAAAGCGTATATCCTGTGATACGAGTTATCTATGGTTCTTCATGTTGGAGTGGTAAACGTTTTCAAACACATGCATTGTTTTATAGTCCTATGTATTGTAGAACTGAATGACTCACACTTCATACCGCGTTATTGAAATATTGACGTCAATGACGTATATATTATGACGTCAATAATGATATGACGTCAAATTATGACGTTGATATTATGATGCTAACGTTATAACGTCAGAGTTTTTACGTTAATAGTATGACGTTAATATTATTGCATCAGCACTATGTCGTCAGTATTGTGACGTCACTGTTATGACGTCAGTACTATGCCGTCAGTGTTATGACGTCAGTGTTATGACGTCAGTACTGTGTTGTCAGTACTATGCCGTCAGTATTGTGACGTCAGTATTATGATGTCAGTGTTATGACGTCAGTGTTATGACGTCAGTACTATGTCGTCAGTATTATGATGTGAGTATTATGACGTCAGTGTTATGACGTCAGTATTATGTCATCAGTACTATTTCGTCAGTATTGTGACGTCAGTATTATGATGTCAGTGTATGACGTCAGTGTTATGACGTTGCACGACGTCAGTCCTATGACGACTATGAAGTCAATGAAATCAATACTGTGATGTTAGTGACATGATAATATTAACGTTTATTGCTTTGAATGTGTAATAATATTTTCTTTTTTGTATTTTGAAGGTTTGTCATTTTGATTTTGTTCTTGTGAGCGTACATTTAAAGGCGACTGGACTACGTGGAGAAGATCTTAGCAAGTTGCAAGTATGTTATCAATATCTCTATGGTTATCAAGTGTCGTGGGTGTGGCTGTATGAATGTGGTGGTATGGCGTGTAATGTTTTCATTAAGAACTAGTTGTATTATTTGATTATTTCTATAACAGAAAGAACTTGATCGTGTTCCCGACATTCTTGAGGCTCTCGAAGAGAGCATGCCAGGTGAGTAAAAGACAATTGTAATAATGTCTTGTTAGTTCTTGGCTTGAATTGTTAAGGCTGATTGACACACTTGTGAAATAAGCAAGAGGACAAACACTATAGTTGTGTGAACCGGAGTAAAACAAGCGTAAGCACAACCACGAGACAAAAGAATCCTTGTTTTCTCTTTTGTACAGCTCTTAATTGTGTTTGTGGCTTGTGCTTGTGCTTGTTTCGCCCTAAAGGAATACCTTTTTGTTTTAACTTTTGTTTCGTTCTTGTGCTTGTGCTTATTTCACAAGTGTGAGTCAGTTTTTTTAGCTTAGAAAAACAACTTGAATTCAAACGTGTGTAGTACGTATAAAGGCATGTTTTAGTGTCATTGCACGTCGTTGGTCAATTACACTTCTTTTGCGGTGGTATTAAAATATAACATTAGATGGCTACATGCGCAGTAGAAGTTTATATTTTATTTTGTTTTCTAACATCTTTTACAGTTTACTGTTATTCATGATATTCTTAAAATATTTAATCTTTACTTTCGTGTTTAATTCTATATTACTGTGGTGTTTTTATCTAGATGAAAAAGATATTATTATTGCCGGAGATTTCAATCTTTCTCCCACTGCTAGCAGTAAGTGATTTTATTGTTTGAACTTTATCTAACTTGACAAAGTTGGCGGCAGAAATCTTGTGACGACGGCGTCATGTTCTACTGGATCTGCGTTCATACTTCTTGTATAGAAAATAGTTGAAAATTATCCCAAGAAGCTGACTGCGTTTTGCTCATTTTGGAAAAGAGAAAACAGGCAGCAAAAAGCGTAAAAATATCCTTGAATTCAATTTTTAGCAGACTAAAACTTTTTGTTGTCACTTAATTGTACTAAACTGGTTTAGAGGCCAGCAAAGAAAATCTCTAGTGATTTCAAACTGCACTACTCGATTGATATTATTTTCAGTTATCTGTCTTTAATAAGCAGACTTCCGTGGTCCTTGGTGTGTGGGTGCGCTCGCTGTATATACCCACTGACCACCATTTATTTCTTTTCTATAATTTGTGACATTTTTTTGTTTAAGTTTTTGATGGGTTTCGCGAAGCAGGTTTTATGAACGCAATCAGCGACAAGACTCCGACGAACATCAGTAAACGCCATCCAGAAGGAACCCAGACTTACGATAATATTTGGATTTTGAAAGGAAACCCTGACAAACAAGAGTACACTGGAAGATCAGGTATTACTATAATGAAAAATGGAGAACTTCTCTCAGTCTTACATCTAACTTGAATTTGAATTTTGAATTTATTAACTTTGCCACTTAATGTGTGGCAGGAGAGAGGAACAGAACTTTCGTCCCAATTGACACCAAACTCCTGTGTGTTAGACAACTAAGACCTAGGTGTTGATTTTACGGAGGGAGGAAAACCGGAGAACCCGGCGAAAATCCCTCGGAGCACAGGAGAGACCAACTAAACTCTACTCACATACGTTGGCGGAGGATGGGGTTATTCCCAAACGGTCACCCAACCAAGTACTAACCCCGTCCAACCGGGCTTAACTATTGGTGAGAGGCAACGCCCTAACAGCACACCCCACCCGTGCACACGTAAAAACGCACAAGAAACAAGTTGTGAGAATGTACGCATGCTTACAGAAATAATTATTTGCTTGGGGGGAAATAAAGAACACTCACGTTTGTTTATATGCGTGCGTGTAATTCTTGCAAATTGGTGTTTAAATTTTAGGTGTGTGTCGTGAAGGATTGAGTCATCCGCTTATTCCTCACAAGGGATGGGAGCCGAACGGACTAGTATCAGACCACAGCCTTATATGGGCGGAGTTTTTCTATGATGAAGATTATGATGCAAGTACAGGAAAAGAACAACTATCTTTGGCAACGTCTGAAAGATACAAGGTTGATGATAACTAATAAACGGTGCCTATATCTTACTGACAAACATAACTACTTTTATCAGTAATACCTTGTTAGCTTTTTAACCTGTCAGTGGCGATTGGTTTCTTGAGTAATCAAGCCACTATGTTAGAAAGGTGAAATATTTTTTTACTTGTTATCTATAGGTAGCTTTTTAACGGGTGCTTGCTTTGTAATAAACTTTTGAAAATTGGTAATACTAAGAGGTGTGTAAGGAGAGGCGGAGTGGAAGGGAGAGAGGGGAAGAGAGGGGAAGAGAGGGGAAAGGGAAGGGAGGGAGAGAGAAGGAAAGAAGGGGGAAGGGGAAGGGAGGGAGAGAGAGGGAAAGAAGGGGGAAGGGGAAGGGAGGGAGAGAGAGGGAAAGAGGGGGGAAGGGGAATGAGGGAGAGCGGGGGAAGGGGAAGGGAGGGAGGGGAAGAGAGGGGGAGAAGGGAAATGGAAGGAGAGAGAGGGAAAGAGAGGGGGAAGGGAAGGAGAAAGAGGGGAAGGGGAAGGGAGGGAGAGAGAAGGAAGGAGAGGGGGAAGGGAGGGAGAGAGAGGGAAAGAGGTTGGAAGGAGAAGGGAAAGGGGAAGAGAGGGAAAGAGAGGAGGAGGAGAAGAGGGGGGAGGAGGGGGTGTCCTCAGATTTGAAGAAGTTAAGAGGCTAGCGCCTTCTTTATGCACTTGCAGTAACTTATAAATCTTTATTTTTCTTCGGACCGTATTTTACCAAATCCTGCTTTCTGATTGGCTAACGAGCGGTCCGTATGAGCCCGTGCGGACCGCTCAAAATAATTTTTTTTTAAATGTGTTTTATAGGCCGTAAAATATTCTTAAAACGTTTGAAAATAAACTTAAACGAAATAAAAAAAATCAAATTTTGAAATCGAGTTTTTCATCCGTGAAAGAGACCTAAAATCTAATTTTCTTTTTCGAATAAATATGTTATTTACCGTTTTAGTCGGTCCGTATAGAGAAATATTTCTATATGTTTATTATGTATTGGGAAAGGTTGGATGCGATGACTCAGATGTGAATTCTGTACCGACTGCGCATGTCACAGGGCATCCCCACAAGTTTACCAAATCATGCGGGTGTGCGGACATAAGTGCGGGTTGGAAAACAGGAAAATTGTCCTACAAAAGTGTCCACTTCTTGTTTCGAAACTGTTTAATATTGTTTTCGTAACAGGAAGAATGTGTGTTGTCCGTTGGGCGGAGGTCGCATTTTTCAGCCAATAAAGAAACACATTTCGAAAGTGTTTCGATCATATGAGTCACGAGGTGTAATCAGGGGGGAGTGGAACTAGGCCAGCAGAACATGGCGGAACACGAAGTTGAAAGAATCAATTGTGTTGAAGACGATTTTGATTCAGATAATTCTAGAGTAGGAATGAACAGAATTGGAGAAGAAACTCCATTACTAAGAATACAAAATAGAGGTAAGAGAAATATTTTGTGCAATTTATTAGTGGTAGATTTTGCTTCCTCAAGTTGAGCTGTCAGAGTTGTGTCAGAGCGAGCGAGACTGTTGAAAAGAAAATAATTATTAAAAAACTTTAAATGGGGCTGAAATAATAGTAAATTAAGAATTAAATTTATGAATAAAGTATCTTAGTTCAAATGGCAATAACGACTGTGTAAATGTATAAAGTCATAAAGAACAAGGTCTGAAGGTCATGTGATTTTTGCTGTTTATTTGATAGCTTGTGAGTTTGCTTCATGTTCATTTATTGTAGAATATATAAAATAAATCATTAAACCCACAAGTTATCAATTAAAGTTCTATCATCGCCATGAAAAGCTTCAAGAAACTTGTTCAATTATTGTTTAGGACACAGGTGTTTGGAGTGGGGGGTAGTGGGGGAAGACTACATGGACTTGAACCCCTTCCCACAAGTTTTTAAATGGGGGCTAAGCCCCCTCCCCACTCAAAAAATAAATAAACCCGGCTGAACACCTTAAATTTCTTCTCAAAATGAAGGGAATGCAATTTCAGAGAATCTAAAATTCAAAATTTTGCAGTCACGGTCATTGTAAATGATATATTAATTAATCCATTAATTCCTGCCTGAGCTAGCCAAAAAGTAGCCTGGTCAAAAAGCTCTGTTTATTATTTACTTTGTCTAATGTTTCATATAAAGTGAGTTACCAGTTAACAATTACCTTTCCAGCTTGCCATAAATGTCAAAGCTTCATCCTGGTATGCCTAGTTTCTCCAAATCCAAAATTATCTGAGGGACATGCTCCCAGATCCTCTTGGCATTTCTTGCGCCTTTGTTCATTCTTGTCCTGGATCTACCTTAGCCTCTCTTGTGGACATTCCTAGGGTCATACAGTATGCATATTTTTTATGACCTTAAGAATGTCTAAAAGAGGCCACATTGTACTGTAGATGTGCTTGTGATAAATGATTTAACCCATTGCTAGGATGTCTGAGGGTTCTCTCTTTGACAAGTAAAATCATCTGGTGTTAAGCAAAGTAAAAAAAAATAGAGGGGTTGTTTTTGGCTGGTTTCAGCAGCAATAAGTTAATCACTTGTTAACCCATTGCTACCCAGGATGTTTGAGGGTTCTCTCTTTCATGACTAAAATTGTCTCAGTTGCATTAGGTGGAGGGAAGAAATAAAATTTGAACTCAAGCAGGAATGGGTTAAAGCTTGGGCATTATTTGAATGTTTTAAGCATTATGATAATTATTTTGTTAAGTGCACAAGCCCTAACCCTAGGTAGTTTAGAGAAAAGTACTGATGTACATGCAGACAGTACAGTACTGTTATATCAGAAATAGTACTTGAACAATTTTTGTATTCCAGATGATGAAAATAATGGCAAGCTGTCAACTTTTTTTGGAGTTGTTATTCCATGTACGTTATCCATGTTCAGCATTATCTTGTTTTTGAGAGTTGGCTATCTTGTTGGACAGGTATAGTACTTTAATTATACTAGATCTTTATTAATACAGTTACATGTAGTAGGTGACAGAATGCAATTCTATTCTGTTGTATTAATGTAATCAATATACAGCAATGTGGTGATAAATTTTGTGTTTATATTTTTAGGCTGGATATGTTGTTTCTGTTGCTTTATTGGCTGTAGCTTATTTTGTGACTGGTTTAACAACATTGTCAGTGTCAGCTATATCTACTAATGGTAATGTTAAAGTTGGTGGTGTCTACTGTATCCTTCATGTGAATGATTAAAATGACTAATGGCATACCTAGGGTTAGTGCTTAGTTGTGTGGTGCCTTTTTATGGCACAGACAAATTAGGTTGTATTCTTGGGGCAATGAGTTGTTTGTCTACACAATAGTCATGTACAGGCCATTCTGAGCATGTGATGACCTCATGGACAGACAAAACTAAGTGAAATAACCATAATTTATATTTAGTTTTAAACTATAAATTGTCACTCAATATCTGAATATTAACAATGTGTACAGTATGTGAGAATTAACAAAACTTTACAAACTTGAAGTTGAAAGTACATGTACTATATGATGCATTTAATATTTTAATGGGTTTACACTGTACATTCATCCAATCATTGAGCAGACTTCTTGTCAAAATCAAAACAATAATGCTAGTATAATAGCTAGCTGATAATGTCAGAAGCTGCATTTAAAATTGAGTTTTTAGATATTAGTTTATTGTGACTTAACATGAATAATTACAGTTATGATTAGTCGAGCTTTGGGGCCAGAATTTGGAGGATCAATTGGAATAATATTTTATGTTGCCAACCTTGTATCATCTGGACTGTATTTAATTGGTAAGAAAGTTTTGTAATTTATTTAATTTTTCAATTGTAAAGTACTGTACATGACTGTACCACATTTAGTTTAAAATAAATTTATTTTAAATATTTTAAATGATCCCTTCCCCATTAAGGGGGTAAGGGGGGAAGAGACAGCCTGGGCTCTTTTATTAAATAATATATATTTAATTGCAATGTTACAAAAGTTAAAAAGCTGTCTTTTTACAAAATTAATTTAAAAAAAAAAATTAAATTAAAATCAAATTAATTTTAAATTAAATTAATTTTAAATTAAATTAATTTTAAATTAAATTAAATTAAATTAAAATTAAATTAATTTTAATTTGAGTCATTCCAGAAGAGATCCATACCTCCCCACAGAGGAAATTTGTGCCATCCAGGGAGGGGAGGTGGGTAAATCTACTGCTGATACGGGTGTAATAGTAAAATGTACTAGGACGTCTGAAGGGGGGAGGGGGTCAACTTCACATTTCCTCCGTGGGGGAGGTGTGGATGTTTTCTGGAATGACCCAATAAATTAAAATTAATTTAATTTTAAATTAAATTAAAATTAATTTAAGTTAATTTAATTTAATTCAATTCAAAATTAATTTAAATCAAATTAAATTAAATCAATTTTAAATTAAATTAAGTTTGGGTTAACACACCATCATTAATTTTACAATCATGTGGTTAATACGTCCTAGTTTCTACAGTACTATAAAGCTCAGTCCTTGTGACATCTGCAGTTGTAGACACTCTATTTAATTTTGTTTTGCATTTTAGGTTTTAGTGAAGCTCTTATCAGTAGTTTTGGGGAAGGATCTGGGGCACTAACTAGCAGTGGAGGTAGGAATGAGAAAGATATGTTTATTTATTTAATATTTTTTGATCCCATAATACTGTATACTATACAGTAGTTGAGATATTACACTTTACTAACTCAAATCCACCAGAAATTATTTTACATTGGAATAGAAGGGCTTTAGTCTTGCTAGACTGAAAGCCAGCCAGTGATCTCTTCTATAAGATGAGATCAGCAGCTTGCTTTTAATCTATAGTCTTGCAAGCATAATGTCACATTTCTTAATTTTATAAATGAAATAAATGAATGGTGTATTGCCTTGGTGCAAACACTTCAGCATCAGTTTGGGAAAACTTGAAAGTACTTATCTCTTCCAGGGGCGGATCAAGGAGAAAATCTGACTGTATCGTATTTGTGATAACACCAAAGTTAGGGGGGTCCGGGGGCATTCCTCCCCCGGATAATTTCGAAAATTAAGACACGGAAATGCGATTTCCTGCAATCTGAGGGAATGTTTAGACAAAATACAACAGCACACACAACTTAAATTTTTCATGAATATAAATAACCAAAAACGACAAATTAAAGTTAACTTGTATTATAAAAAGTTTGGTAATAAATATTGTCAACAACTAAAACTGTTTATGTTACTGTAGATTATTTAATACTCAATATATAGGTCAACATACCTGTATCGGCAAGCTATCATACTTTATAAATTAATTAGGCTATAACAAGCCCAGATGACATCTACTTTTATAAATAATAGTTATATTCCCATTCTAAATGCGTGGGCTACCTGGACATTGTAATATTATACTCAGAATAACACATTCTAAATGTGTTAATGCCATTGTGATCAAAACAATGATGACACAGACACTAGTATACAGAGAGGTTCATGAACTAAATTAATGATATTTTCAAAAGCATATCAGAACAGTAACTGTCACTCAGACTTGGCTTTACGCCGACTCGAGTAAGTCTTCATTTTAATGTAAATCAATACACACAAGTCAAGGACAGTCTCAGTCACTCTCATTAGCATACTCTAAATTTGGTGCATAATATTAGTAGCTAAGATATTTATTATTCACGAACTTTATACCTCACTGGGTGCTGATTTGAAGAGCGCGATTCCTGGCTGCGAGGGAACTGTAGCTTCGCAAAATTAGACACAGCAAATTCGACTGTAAGACACTTCTCACAATACGCTTAAGAGGGAGTAATCTACTCGCCTTTTCCTCCGGAGAATAACTTCCATTATCCAAGACACACAACAGCTGTTGTAGAACACTGTTAGAGGCGCTTGCCACTCGCAAAGTTGCATAAACTAAATCACATCACGCCATAATCATATTTAGATCGTCGGAGACTGCTCCGATACAGTCAACTGTATCGGAAGTGTGGAAACTGTAGCAAAACGTGACCAAAATCAAGCATTTTGATTGGTTTGATACAGTCAACTGTATCAGATACAGTCGCTACAGTTACTATATTTAGCACAACTGTATCAATCGTAACCTCATCGGTAACACATCGCCATTAAAGAATCGAGACGAGAGCGCCTTTTGCGCGATGCTTCACTGGCAAGGAAACGCAGGCTGGTGGGGGTGCACTTACGGGCAATTTTTGCGGGCTACCGAGAATTTCCTGTGTGAGTTCGTCTCGCTGGTCGTAGAACAGAACTGATTTTAAGCTTTGAAAAATTGCGTACATTAACATCAAAGAATTTGAAAATGATGTTGCTGAACTTTGAAAAAGCTACTTGTGAATTGTAATTATTCGAATTTTAATTTGTTTTAATTTAATTAAATTATTAAGTGAAAATCTGACTGTATCATACGATACAGTTGATACAGTCTAGATCCGCCCCTGTCTTCCTATACTTTACGTTTATATAAATAGCCATTTTCTATTTTAAAATTAATATTATATATTTACTAAATTCTTTATATTATTTAAGGTATACCAACAGGAAATTGGTATGGCTTTCTCTATCGATCTCTGGCTCTCCTGTTCAATTTATGTGTTTGTCTTGTAGGTGCAGGTAGGTAGTTATTAGTCACTTGTAAGTTGCACCATTCAGCAATTTTAAATTTTATAAGAGTTTGTACCATTCAGCAATTTTAAATTTTGTAAATTGTGTGTACTCAAATTTTTGGCAGCAAATAACAATTACAAAAATAAGCTTCCAATGTGCTCAAAACAACCCAATATATTAAAAAAAATTATTTTAATAAATAATCTATCCCTATCTGCTGGGTATGTGTATATTACACTGCATTATATTCAATGTTTTGCTGCTTTTAATATTTAGGAATGTTTGCTAAGACGACATTTTTTATCTTTCTTGGAGTTATGGTTTCTATTTGTTCAACTTTTGTAAGTAAATCCTCTTCCTCTACACTACTTAGAATTATGGTTTGGCATGCTCCATCGAGTTATGGATGCACCATGCACGTGGGAAGTTCGGAGAGCACATGAGAAAAGCATAAGAGTTGGTTGAGGCGATAGCCGAGAAGTGCTCTCCAACTTCCCAAGTACATCCATAACTCAGTGGAGCACGCCAAACCATGAACCATTTATTTTATAACAGAGAATCAGACACAAAACAAAGGAAAACAATATTTATTTTGCTGATTAAAAATGAGTTTCTCATTACGTTTGAAATTTACGGGCTCCATGGAGTTATGGAGCACGCACGGTAGCCAATCAGAAACAGCGTTGTATTGCATCTATGTTATAATACCGTAGAATCCCGAAAGTAGACCCCCCGAAAGTAGTGCCCACCCCCCCTGAAAGTAGCGGCCCCCCGAAAGTAGTCTAATTTCTCCTGACGAAGGGCCTTCGCTCGAAACGTCGAGAAGATTTTTCTCTTTTTTTCAGGCCAACGTGACTTAACCCTGGTAATATTTACAAATTTGAGATGTCTACAAAATTTCCGAAAGTAGCGGCCCCCCTGAAAGTAGCTACAAATTTGAGATGTCTACAAAATTTCCAAAAGTAGCGGCCCCCCCGAAAGTAGTGGCCTCCCCGAAAGTAGTGGCCTCCCGAAAGTAGTGCCCCCCCCCAAAAGTAGCGGCCCCCCCGAAAGTAGTGGCCCCCCAAAAGTAGTGGCCCCCCCCGAAAGTAGCGGCCCCCCCGAAAGTAGTGGCCCCCCCGAAAGTAGTGGCCCCCCCCGAAAGTAGTGGCCCCCCCAAAAGTAGCGGCCCCCCCGAAAGTAGTGGCCCCCCAAAAGTAGTGGCCCCCCCCGAAAGTAGTGGCCCCCCCCGAAAGTAGTGGCCCCCCCCCGAAAGTAGTGGCCCCCCCGAAAGTAGTGCCCCCCCCCGAAAGTAGTGGCCCCCCCGAAAGTAGTGGCCCCCCCCGAAAGTAGTGGCCCCCCGAAAGTAGTGGCCCCCCCCGAAAGTAGTGGCCCCCCGAAAGTAGTGGCCCCCCCGAAAGTAGTGCCCCCCCCGAAAGTAGTGCCCCCCCGAAAGTAGTGGCCCCCCCCGAAAGTAGTGCCCCCCCGAAAGTAGTGCCCCCCCCCGAAAGTAGTGCCCCCCCCGAAAGTAGTGGCCCCCCAAAAGTAGTGGCCCCCCCGAAAGTAGCACCCCCCCGAAAGTAGCGACAAATTTGAGATGTCTACAAAATTTCCAAAAGTAGCGGCCCCCCCGAAAGTAGCAGCCCCCAAGTCATCGCTTGATTAACTCGAAAGTGTTAAGTTTCAACTATCAACATACCAAAGTGTATAACAGTCAGAGTTGAAATGGCATAAGGAAAAACTAAAGCATATTAAATGTGTTAAATAGGAAGGAAAAATGAATAATATTCCCACAGTATGTTAACGTATTTTACCACCCGTAAGTAGCGGCCCCTCGTAAGTAGCGGCCCCTCGAAAGTAGCGGCCCCTCGTAAGTAGCGGCCCCTCGTAAGTAGCGGCCCCTCGTAAGTAGCGGCCCCTCGTAAGTAGCGGCCCCTCGTAAGTAGCGGCCCCTCGTAAGTAGCGGCCCCTCGTAAGTAGCGGCCCCTCGTAAGTAGCGGCCCCTCGTAAGTAGCGGCCCCTCGTAAGTAGCGGCCCCTCGTAAGTAGCGGCCCCTCGTAAGTAGCGGCCCCTCGTAAGTAGCGGCCCCTCGTAAGTAGCGGCCCCTCGTAAGTAGCGGCCCCCCGAAAGTAGCGGCCCCTCGTAAGTAGCGGCCCCTGGGCCCCTCGAAAGTAGTGGCCCCCAACAGCAGATAAAACCGAAAGTAAGGGGGGACCGCTACTTTCGGGATTCTACAGTAGTAATTATGCATTGTTATTTTAGTTACTGAGATTAAGTAGCAAAATTAATTAATTAAATTGTTATTGCTTACAGTCATTTACAACATTCTTTTTCCTTTTTGTTGTTTAGATAAGCTTTTTTATTCAAAGGAGGAAAACCTTCACAGAGTTTCCTTTTGACAATACATTGCATTCGGTAATAAAAAAATTATTTATTTGTTTTAACACAGTACTGTCCATTGGTTACTAAATTTTAGGAGATTTAAATGCCTAGTGTATCAGTTGTGTTCAAGTGTTCATAATTTCTCTTAGTTCATGTTCACCTCGGTTTTCTTTGATGTACTGTGGTTGTTTATTTATAATAGTTACTCCCAACCACGCATAAATGAAGTTAATTGCCTCGGGCTAAAAAATATTAGCTTTAATGAATGGTCACGAATGTGATAAAGCTATGGCTAATGCCAGATGATTTTACTCATCAAGGGGAGGAGCTTGGACACCTGGCCAATAAAGAGTTAAATGGAATGCATGACTGTATTTAAAAGCAGTGCAACAAACTGTTCATCTTTATTCTTTAATCTTCAAAGATCCATATTGACACAGATGAGAATATATTGTGTGGTCAAAGGACACAATATTGTTGTACTCAATGTATTTAGTTCTTGTGTGAGAACATTTCAACTTGGTAAAGCCGTTTTTCTCAAAGGTATTTTTCTTCTCTCTTGTATGTATCAGAATTACACTGCTCCACTTCAATATACTAGTTGGAATTGGACGACCTTCCAACATAATCTTTGGGTATGTTTATTTCAGTAAGCCAGAATTATAGATCAGCAGTAGTAGATCATTTATTAAATCCATTGCTGCCTAGGTCTCACAGTGTAAGGTAAGGTCTCACAATGTAACGTAAGGTCTCACAATGTAACGTAAGGTCTCACAACGTAACGTAAGGTCTCACAACGTAACGTAAGGGCTCACAACGTAACGTAAGGGCTCACAACCTAACGTAAGGTCTCACAACCTAACGTAAGGTCTCACAACGTAACGTAAGGTCTCACAACGTAACGTCCGGTCTCACAATGTAACGTAAGGTCTCACAATGTAACGTAAGGTCTCAACGTAACGTAAGGTCTCACAATGTAACGTAAGGTCTCACAATGTAACGTAAGGTCTCACAATGTAACGTAAGGTCTCACAATGTAACGTAAAGTCTCAACGTAACGTAAGGTCTCACAATGTAACGTAAGGTCTCACAATGTAACGTAAGGTCTCACAATGTAACGTAAAGTCTCATAACGTAACGTAAGGTCGCACAATGTAACGTAAGGTCTCACAATGTAACGTAAGATCTCACAATGTAACGTAAGGTCTCACAATGTAATGTAAGGTTTCACAATGTAACGTAAGGTCTCACTATGTAACGTAAGGTCTCACAATGTAACGTAAGGTCTCACAATGTAACGTAAGGTCTCAATGTAACGTAAGGTCTCACAATGTAACGTAAGGTCTCACAACGTAACGTAAGGTCTCACAACGTAACGTAAGGTCTCACAACGTAACGTAAGTCTCACAACGTAACGTAAGGTCTCACAACGTAACGTAAGGTCTCACAACGTAACGTATATCGTCTTTAAGCCCAGAGCAGTGTAACAGTTTTCACAGCGTGGTAGGTTTTACGTTTTACAACTAAACTAATACGTTAAAGCGAAAGATACCGTGACTTACAATGAATATCAGCCAATACAGCTTTCTTTTTCAGATGGGTAGAAAATGTAAAAGTTAGGTTCATATTGCTATGCCATAATTGATAAGTTTTAACGCAACGTGCGATTCACACGCGCAAAATTATTTACACGTGCGAATTAGCACACACGTGCAGTTTTCCTTAGGAAAAGGCCTGGATATCCGAGGTGAACATGTTTTCACAATCATGATTATTGTGTTTGACAGGTTAAAAGTACTACAGATTATCAGACTAACGCAGTTCCAACACTTTTGACAGTTTTTGGTGTTTTGTTCAATGGTGTTACTGGAATAATGGGTAAGTTGCTTGTATTAACACAGCTGTACTTTTGTGAAATTTCATCAACTTTGTACCACAGGCTTAAACTGTGTAAGTTGACTTGCAGGCTGTACTGACAATTGAAATATAGTAAGGTTAGATATACTGCCGAAACAGAGAACATAGTAGTCTAACGTTTCGAGCGAAGGCCCTTCATCAGAGAGAAACATCACGTAACGTTTCTCTCTGACGAAGGGCCATCCCTCGAAACGTTAGTCACTCCTACATTTTCTGTTTCAGCAGTATATCTAACCTTGCTATATTTCAATTGTTGTTTTAACACTGCCTACGCAGCACGCTACTTTTATTGTACTGTATGCAATGGTGTCTTTGACAACATTGATTATTCTGGCAAGATCAAGATGTCTTGTAGCTAGGTGTATTACACTTACATCTACAGTCTTGAAATCTAAACTTTTGGTTTGCCCACTTATTTTGTAGCTGGAGCAAACATGTCTGGGGATTTGAAAAATCCTGCTAAGTCAATTCCTAAAGGAACTCTAGTGGCTTCTGTTTTTACATTTATAGCATACTTTATATTGGGTGAGTGACATACTTTGAATTATTGAGTATTGTACTGTACTATGAGAATACTACACGTCAGTACACGATGATTAGACTGTCAATTAATCAATCAATCAATCAATCAATCAATCAATCAATTAACCAATCAGTCAATTAATCAATTACTCAATTAATGAATCAATTAATCAATCAATCAATTAACCAATCAGTCAATTAATCAATCAATCAATTACTCAATTAATTAATCAATCAATCAATCAATCAATCAATTAACCAATCAGTCAATTAATCAATCAATTACTCAATTAATTAATTAATTAATTAATCAATCAGTCAATTACTCAATCAATCAATTAACCAATCAGTCAATTAATCAATCAATTACTCAATTAATTAATTAATCAATCAATCAATCAATCAATTACTCAGTCAATTACTCAGTCAATTAATCAATCAATTACTCAATTAATTAATCAATCAATCAATCAATCAATCAATCAATCAATCAATTAATTACTCAGTCAATTAATCAATCAATTACTCAATTAATTAATCAATAAATTACTCAATTAATTAATCAATCAATCAATTACTCAACTAATTAATCAATTACTCTGTCAATTAATCAATCAATCAATTGATCAATTAATTAGTTAATCAATCAATCAATTACTCAGTCAATTACTCAGTCAATTAATCAATCAATTACTCAATTATTAATCAATCAATTACTCAATTAATCAATCAATCAATTACTCAGTCAATTAATCAATCCATTACTCAATTAATTAATCAATAAATTACTCAATTAATTAATTAATTAATTAATCAATCAATCAATCAATCAATCAATTACTCAACTAATTAATCAATTACTCAATCAATTAATCAATCAATCAATCAATCAATCAATCAATTACTCAACTAATTAATCAATTACTCAGTTAATTAATTAATCAATCAATCAATTACTCAACTAATTAATCAATTACTCAGTCAATTAATCAGTCAATTACTCAATTAATCAATCAATTACTCAACTAATTAATTAATCAATCAATCAATCAATTACTCAACTAATTAATCAATTACTCAGTCAATTAATCAATCAATTACTCAATTAATTAATCAATTAATTAATCAATCAATCAATCAATCAATCAATCAATTAACCAATCAGTCAATTAATCAATCAATTACTCAATTAATTAATTAATCAATCAGTCAATTACTCAATCAATCAATTAACCAATCAGTCAATTAATCAATCAATTACTCAATTAATTAATTAATTAATCAATCAATCAATCAATCAATCAATCAATTACTCAGTCAATTACTCAGTCAATTAATCAATCAATTAATTAATTAATTCAATCAATCAATCAATCAATTACTCAGTCAATTAATCAATCAATTACTCAATTAATTAATCAATAAATTACTCAATTAATTAATCAATCAATCAATTACTCAACTAATTAATCAATTACTCTGTCAATTAATCAATCAATCAATTGATCAATTAATTAGTTAATCAATCAATCAATTACTCAGTCAATTACTCAGTCAATTAATCAATCAATTACTCAATTATTAATCAATCAATTACTCAATTAATCAATCAATCAATTACTCAGTCAATTAATCAATCCATTACTCAATTAATTAATCAATAAATTACTCAATTAATTAATTAATTAATTAATTAATCAATCAATCAATTACTCATCTAATTAATCAATTACTCAATCAATTAATCAATCAATCAATCAATTACTCAACTAATTAATCAATTACTCAGTTAATTAATTAATCAATCAATCAATTACTCAACTAATTAATCAATTACTCAGTCAATTAATCAGTCAATTACTCAATTAATCAATCAATTACTCAACTAATTAATTAATCAATCAATCAATCAATTACTCAACTAATTAATCAATTACTCAGTCAATTAATCAATCAATTACTCAATTAATTAATCAATTAATTAATCAATCAATCAATCAATCAATCAATCAATTAACCAATCAGTCAATTAATCAATCAATTACTTAATTAATTAATTAATCAATCAGTCAATTACTCAATCAATCAATTAACCAATCAGTCAATTAATCAATCAATTACTCAATTAATTAATTAATTAATCAATCAATCAATCAATCAATCAATCAATTACTCAGTCAATTACTCAGTCAATTAATCAATCAATTACTCAATTAATTAATCAATCAATCAATCAATCAATCAATTACTCAGTCAATTAATCAATCAATTACTCAATTAATTAATCAATAAATTACTCAATTAATTAATCAATCAATCAATCAATTACTCAACTAATTAATCAATTACTCTGTCAATTAATCAATCAATCAATTGATCAATTAATTAGTTAATCAATCAATCAATTACTCAGTCAATTACTCAGTCAATTAATCAATCAATTACTCAATTATTAATCAATCAATTACTCAATTAATCAATCAATCAATTACTCAGTCAATTAATCAATCCATTACTCAATTAATTAATCAATAAATTACTCAATTAATTAATTAATTAATTAATCAATCAATTACTCATCTAATTAATCAATTACTCAATCAATTAATCAATCAATCAATCAATCAATTACTCAACTAATTAATCAATTACTCAGTTAATTAATTAATTAATCAATCAATCAATTACTCAACTAATTAATCAATTACTCAGTCAATTAATCAATCAATTACTCCTCAATTTATAATTAATCAATCTATTACTCAATCAATCATTCAGATTTCTATTTTCATGTATTTGTTTGTTTTCATTTAGTGTCATTCACAAGTGCCACATGTTCCAGATCATTGTTAGTTAATCAGTATAACTACTTACAGGTTCCAATAAATTATGTACTTGTTTGGTAATACAAGAAATATGCTAGCACACTATCTTTTCAGCTCACTACAATATACAAACAACCACAAAGACCAAGCACAATGACTAATCTATGTGTACTGTCATTAAAACATGTGTTTTTCTTTTAGGTGATCAATAAGGTTCCTGCCTTGACAACTGTTGGTGTGTTCTTAGCAACATTATCTGCTTCCTTGAGTTGTATGATTGGTTAGTGATTGATTTTTACATTTTCTTCATAAGTCAACTTTTATTATTTTGTTCTGGTTAATGCCAGATAATTTATTTAACAGTGGTGAGAGGTCAAAGTAAAACATATGTGCTATTTTGGTAGAAGTGAGTTTATAATGTCTTTTACTTCAAAACTTTCCTCAATCAGGTGCGACCAGAGTGCTCCAAGCTGTTGCCAATGATAATCTGTTAGGTTTGTATGAAAATATATTTTAATAAACTTTATTATTATATGGCTGGGTTTGATTTCCGGTCCGTACGCAAAACGACGCACGCTGATTGGTTCCTGAGAGGTCGGGATTTTACGATATTGACCTACTGGTCAATACGCTTTTTTCTCGGCCCTGTAAGTTTTGGCGGGAACATTTCTGAGTTGATTTGAATACAGATAAAAGAGAAATAGGTATCTTTATTCAAATATCTGAACAGTAAAATGTGTTGGAACATCACTGCTGGTTTTCTTTAAAGCTGTTTATCTAAAAACACGACAAATAAAAGCCAAACTGGTGTAAATAAGAAGGCCAAAAAGTGACACAAAAAAGTCAACAGGTAAGGTAAACAGCATACTCCGAAGACGAAAACAACGCTTGAAGCTAAAATGAACCAATAGCCATATAATAAATTCCTTATTAACCTCGTTTGCTCGGTCTGTACCGGAAAGTATTTGCCCTCGGTTTTATCGCACAAACCTCGCTCCTTCGTCGCTCGGTCTGTACGAAAACCTCAGGCAAATACTTTACCGTACAGACCTCGCACTCGGTTAATAAGTCTTTAATAATGCATGTCATCTTTAAAGCTTTTCCTTTCTATTTTGTTTCTGTCTTTGGTTTTTATTACCTTAAATCTTTTTATTTTTATTCTCCATAAAAGGTTCATACATTAAAGTTTTGGGCCGTGGTGTAGGAAGAAACAAGGAACCTATATGGGCTGTGCTAGTTTCTTGGTTTTTAGTGCAGGTAGAATGTGAGCTATTATTGTTGCAATAAAACAGATTAAATAACTTGCTGTTTATGGTTTATTAGTTACGTGTTTTTATTATTTATTCTGGATTTACTTGTTCTGTTTTAAAGGGCTTGTGCAGTGAAAAAAGTTTGGGAGAGACTCCCTTATTTAAAAGAACTTTTGAAGTTATAATGATTGACGTTTGCAACTCTTCCACATCTAGTCACTTCGTTCTTGACATATTGAGATTTTTTTTATATGTAAATAACATCACTTTGCACTGCATAATGACTTGTTGGGAAATCTTGAATATCAATTTGAGATTATTTGACGAAATCAATTTTAACTGCTCATGTGCTTCTGTGTATCGCAGGACACTATACATGAAAAGTTTCAAGTGATTTACTTGAAATATTGCAAGAATAGACATGATTTTCCAACAAGTCATTATACAGTGTGACGTGTAAATTATGTTGTTTGCATATCACGCAAATTCCAATATCTTCTGAGATATGGAAGAGCTGCAAACGTCATTCTTTATAACTTCAAAAGTTCTTGTAAATAAGAGAGTTTTTAATAATTGTCAGTTGTTTGCTGTACAAGCTGTGTTAGTTAGTAATACTCAGAAAAACTCTGAGCTCTAAGCGGGACTCGAACCCACAACCTTCTGAATGCTAGCCAGACGCTCTAACCATTGAGCCACTAGAACTCAGATAGCGGAGCAAGGTTAATTAAGGTACTTATACCTCAGACTGTGCCCAGTCCTCTAGGAATGAGTCTTAACCGTTCGGTTACAAGTACTTGTTGGTCTACAAGTCGCGTTGTAACGGTAAGTTTCCAGTTAAACACTGTTAGTTAGTTTCAGAAATTGCAGCTTGATGTTAGTAATAATTGTCAGTTGTTTGCTGTACAAGCTGTATTTGTTAGTAACACTCAGAAAAACTCTGAGCTCTATAAGCGGGACTCGAACCCACAACCTTCTGAATGCTAGCCAGACGCTCTAACCATTGAGCCACTAGAACTCAGATAGCGGAGCAAGGTTAATTAAGGTACTTATAACTTATGGGTTCGAGTCCCGCTTAGAGCTCAGAGTTTTTCTGAGTATTACTAACTAACACAGCTTGTACAGCAAACAACTGACAATTATTACTAACATCAAGCTGCAATTTCTGAAACTAACTAAGAGAGTTTTTCCCGAACTTATATTGCGCTGCATAACTACTTTAATTATATCTTCTTTTTAGATGATTATTTTTGTTGATAAAGTGAATACATTAGCTCCAATAGTTAGTATGTTCTTCTTGTTATCATACGGCGTCACAAACCTGGCTTGTTTTGTCTTAAAAGCTTCATCAGCACCAAATTTTAGGTAATTATTTAGCTTCTAACTTACTTTGACATTTTGCTTTTTTATCCTGCAATGTCCTAAAGTATTTTTTTTTGTTTTTTATTTTATACCATATACTAGGCCAACTTTTCAATATTACTCCAGATGGACAGGTATGTTATAATTGTTATATTAATTTATTTGTTTTTATAATATGATTATGTAATAAACTGTACATGCACTGTATTTCATATAAATTCTGGTAATTGAAAAAAAAAGATTTCTTAGGTAACAAACCACAACAATTACTGTACTCAAAATTTTGAAGCTTGGAATGGCGATGTATGTTAATGTAATAAAACAAATTGTTATATACCAAAGACTTTCGTTTGCCAAAGATGAAATCCTATTGGTCAAATCATGGTCACGTGTTGTTCAACAAACTCAATGTTTCTTTCTGCCGAGGGAAACATTGCACTGTTTCCCTCTGACGTCAACAACGAAGAAGGAAATAGTGCAATGTTTCCCTCTGACGTCTGCTTTAATCATGCGTTGTTCACGTGAATACACAAAATCATTATTGCATCAGATCAAGAACTTTGGACTTTTTGGAACATTTTGAAAACAAGAGCTGTTTCGAGCTTGTTTGGTACGAAATAATCCATTTTCCAAAGGAAAGAATATCTATACATATCTCCAAAGAAGGTCTGGAGAAAACCTGGATAAATTTAAAGCTGTTCTTTGTACTTGTTGAGTCTGGTGTATTTGTTTAGTTGAATTGAAATCACGAAGACAAAGTCAAAGTGTTTTGGTTTTGCCTTTTGCAAGTTTCGAGTCATTTGGTATTTTGTATTTTAAAAGTCTTTGGTATATAACAAAACGCTTGTTGACTTTTGCCTCGAGAAACATCGAGTTTTACGGTCCCTCAGGCTTCAATGTCACCCTCGGGCTATAAAAGCCCTCGGGTGACATTGAAGCCTTCGGGTCCGTAAAACTCGATGTTTCCCTCGGCGCCAGTCAACAAGTGTATAATGTTTGAGGTTATACACCATGTTTATTAACGATAAAATTCACTGAGCTTTCGTTCTGTAAACTCGGGACTTCGTCAGTCTGCGTGTCTGAGGCCTTTTCCACACCTATCCGTTTGAAAACACAACTTTTTTATCCGTTTTCAAAAAAATCCGCGTCCACACGAGAACAGGAAAACGGCGTTTTCAAAAAGTTCCACTTTGGAGACCGTCTTCGAAAAGTTCCGTTTTTGATAACCGCTTCATCGTTTACGTGTGGACGGAAGGCCAATCCGTGACAAAAACGGTAAGTTGCGTTTTCAGAAAAATCCGGATACGTGTGGACAGTGGCGTGCTGGCAGGGGGGGGCCGGGAGGCCATGGTCACCCCAGTGAAGTTTTTTAGGGGGCGCCAAAGCTTAAAGGGGGCGCCAAAATTGGCCCAAAGGACACAAAAACGTTAGTCAGAATTTTATCAGACTCTGATAAGCCAAAAAGAGAAACAAGAGTTTGAGTTTGTGGAGAAGCTTGTCAGCTTGGAGACAATGCACTGTCTTTTATCGAGATCTCAGTGCCTTTGGAAAAAATTGCAGTTCACAGTAGCACAACACCTCGCGCCCTGCAACACCTTTCCGAATTCCGTCGTTCTGACAAGCTGACAAGACTTCTGAATTCCAATACACCAGATTTTTTGAAAATACAGTATACGGTATATTATATTGTGTAGAAGCTGACAATAGTAATTACAACACACAAAATCCATTTTAATTTCTGTCTGCGAAATTGAACGAAATGTCAAAGGTTAATGACCATTAATGACCATGCACTAGGTGTTCAATAGATTTTTCTGTATTGATAGCTTGAAAATAGATTATAATTATGTAGTTTGTCGGTTATTGCGATAATTTCACGCTGAAAAGACTGGAAAAAGCTAAAAAAATTTTAGACGTTCAAATTTTGAATTTTTTTTCTCCCGGACCCCCTTACTAGCCCTCATGTCGGGTGCCATCCCTGAACCATGGGGGGGGGGGGGCCTCCCCTGACGAACAAAGGCCAGCACGCTACTGCGTGTGGACATAGCCTCATGAAACTTCAGTCACGCTCTGACGAAGTCCCGAGTTTACGGGACGAAAGCTCAGTGAATTTTATCATTAATAAACATGGTGTATAACCGCAGACATTTTGTTTTACTAGATTAAGTTACTGTACTGTTTATAATCATTAATTAATTACTGGTAAGTTAATTATTCTAATTACAGTAGATTAATTTGTAGCGATTTTTTATTTTTGTTCTGAGCAGCTTTATTGGGGATGCTTTCTTGTTTTGCAATAATGGTTGCAGTCAATCCTGCTTATGCATCATTGTCAGTTGGTAAGTTTCTTTGTTTTAAATATTATTTTTACATGTATATATGTACATTACAGTCAAGTTTGTCAAATACTAACTTGCTGCTAGTTTGGTAAATATGTCATCAATTTCTTGTTTTATTTCAGCAATAATGATTATCCTCTTCTTGGTAATTGTGTATCGTGCTCCTGCCACTCCATGGGGTGATGTTTCTCAGGCAGTGATTTATCATCAGGTACATGTATATATATATATGTATGTATATATATATATTATATATTATATATTATATATATTATATTATATATATATATATATATATATATATATATATATATATATATATATATATATATATTATGGTTTGCGTTTTTATTTGATCTTTATTTGTGGTACACACATAAACCGCGCTAGCTGTTACACACCTGCAAACAAGTTGTTACAGGCTGTTCAACAGGCTATAATAATAATGATCGAAATATGGTATAGTAGGTAATACTGCCAAAACAGAGAACGTAAGTGGTCTAACGTTTCGAGCGAAGGCCCTTCGTCAGAGAGAAACGTGACGATTCTCTCTGACGAAGGGCCGTCGCTCGAAACGTTAGACCACTTACGTTCTCTGTTTCGGCAGTATTAACCTACTATACCATATTTCGATTGTTGTTTCAACACTGCCTACGCAGCACACTACTTTTACTGTAATAATAATGGTCTTTAATTAGAATACATCAAACGTGTATCTTTACAATCAAATCACTCCTAAGGATTTTTCAATGTGGTCGTGTCGATGCATATCAAAGGCGCTTTAAGCAGTCGCCATACGCCACAGTTCAGACCATGGATCCCTGCTGAGCCCTATCACCGTCATGTGTTCACACTGGCTGTCCCAAGGTTGTTGACATGTCTGTAACAGGTTGTTGACAACTTGTAATGACTCCAACAGACTGATAACAAGTTGTTCCAACGGTGTGTTACTATTCTGCACTCAACAAGTTGTTAACATGCTGATACTAACAAGGTTGTAGCAGCTTGTTGAGTGAACAGCATTGTTACAACTTGTTACCAGCCTTGTTACCAGCCTGTTGTGAACACATCCTGTTAACAAGCTGTGAGATTTTTACGTGTTTAGTCATCACAAAGTTGTTGGGACATTTACTTTTGTTTGTTTTTATGAACTAGATTATGTCAGTAGCAGCGATCTTTCAAAGCTATCTATATACAGCAGTAACACTTCAACTCAACTCAGCAGCAGCAGTAAAGTAATGTACAGTATTGTTGTGTACGTGTGTTGTTTTTTTTTAGGTTAGGAAGTATCTTTTAAGATTGGATCCAAGGAAAATTCACGTAAAATACTGGAGACCACAGGTATTAACTTTAACTCTCACCAATGTCAGGAGGTCTTCCCATGTGATTAAAATCGTCTGGCACTAGACAGAGTAAAATATAAAAAGTGCCAAATGACACCGATGGCAATGAAAGTGTTAAATGACTGGATAAAGTACTGGGGGCTAATCATCCTTACTTGCAGCCAGCGGCTGAATTGCGAAGGACGCAGATCAATGTGGCCGTGTCGAGGCATATCAAAGGCGCTCCAAGCGGCCGCCAACGACACATTCAGACCATGGCTCGCAGCTATGATGTTAGGTGTTGATTTTATGGAGGAAAACCGGAGAACGCGGCGAAAAACCCTCGAAGCACAGGAGAGATCAACTACAACTCTACTCACATGAGTTCCAAGCTCGACAACGGGGTCATTCCCAAGCGGTCCCCATCCAAGTACTAACCCCGTCTAACCAAGCTTAACATCTTGGTGAGAGGCAGCGCGCTAACAGCACACGCCACCCGTGCTCCCCTAATGCAATTAGTTTTAATCTCTTAATAATGAATTACATATTATTTCTAAACCATTGTTTACAGGCTTACAGTTGTACTGTAGTTTTCATTATGCTATTACTGTACAGTATAGACCTTACTCAAAAATGGCCGCCGAATTAAAATTCTTTTATATATATACATATAAATTAGCCCTTATGAACTCGTTTCATGTGTGAAATTCAAAATAATTTTTACTTTAAAACGAGATCATAAGGGCTAATTTATATATTCACATAAGAATTCTAATTCGGCGGCCATTTTGGAATAAGGTGTATATGTGCAGTGTTCAAAAAGAGGTGCACAGCTAGCTCACTACTGTGAAAATAATATTTGATTACCACTTAAAAAATATAATGAGCTATTGGTTTTGCAGACCAAACTGCTATTAGTATGGATCGTTTTCACTCGCGTGATCGTCGGCACCATTGGGGTGGTGAAACAGTACGAAATATTTGAGTGAGAATAGAGTCAAATTCCCATAGGATAAAGATTGTGCACCAATATGGGCACTATTTCATTGTTTCTGTGCACCAATATGGCCGCCGTGACGTCAGATGAAAACCAATAATTGATATGATTGTTTTATTGCAAGGTATTACTTTTGGTGTCCAATCCTCGTTCATCTTATCCACTGATTGACTTTGTAAATGATATCAAGAAGGTAACAGTTGATGATTTGAATGCATGAAAAACAAGCTTTATCTTTTCCTAATTTTCAGTTTCTTTTTAGAGTGGTTTGTATGTTCTTGGAAATGTAATTGTTGACGATTTTGATGGACAGGTACAGTACCGTAGAGTTTCCAAAATACCCCCCGCCGTTGCTTTCGGGATTAGTGTCCATTAGGGACCGCTACGTTCAGACAACATTTGATTGAGAAGTTACTTTTATTCTTCTTAGTTCTTATACTCGCACGTTAGTTCCATAAATTTAGATAGTATCTTGCAAAGTTTGCACCATGTTTGTATAGGTAATAGCATGGTTTCGAATGCTATTGCTTATTAATAATATACATGACAAAAGTTAACATGAAGAGAATCTTTCTAATCAAAGTGCTTTGTTCAAATACCATACATGAAAAAAATTTAACAGAATGAGCTTTCTTTCTAGTCAAAAATGATTTTTGTGCAAATTTAGAAAATTAAAAAATTTGCACTGTATTTCCTTTTTTCTGCACTGTATTTCGTCAAAACTGCACTGCTCTCAGCCAATCAGAATTGAGAAATTTTTTCATGTATATTGTTTGTAATAAAAGTGTTAATCATTGAGTCATTACTTTCTTTTGTGCGCGCGTTACATGCATACAGCATAACTGCTTGTGCTGGGTATATGTTGCACATAAAAAGTTATATCGGTTAAAGTGGCTATGAAGCGAAAATTATTATTGTCTTAAATGAAAGAACTCTCAAAACG
>OZ036008.1:9555191-9650191 GCA_964035015.1 Corallium rubrum
AAAGTGGCTATGAAGCGAAAATTATTATTGTCTTAAATGAAAGAACTCTCAAAACGACAAAGTAATATCTTATGCAGATCTTCGTTTCCGTGCCTCGTTGTTGAGTTATTTCAAATTTTTTTATATGCAAATTAAACACTTTGACGTCACACGTGTATAATGAGTTATCACAGAAGGTTCGGTATCTTTGCTATTACCAAAACGAAATCACTTAAAAATCTGTATGTCTAATGCTGTGTGCGAAATAGTGATTCCATTTGATAATAGCAAAGATATACAACTTTCTCCGATAACTCATTATACACGTGTGATGTCAAAGTGTTTAATTTGCATATCAAAGAAACTGAAATATCTCAACAGCGAAGCACGGAAACGAAGATCTGCAAAAGATGTTACGTTGTAGTTTTAAGAGTTCTTTCATTTAAGACAATAATAATTTTCGCTTCATAGGCACTTTAAATGTGGCGCGTTACTTTCGGATAGCCGTTAGGCCCGTTACTTTGGGGGGTTTTTGTGGCCTTTATTGAGACTGCTTAACATAAGTTGACTGCTGTTGTTATGTAATACAGCATAACAATGGCAGTTGAACTGGGTCATAATACAGAATCTTTTTACTAATAGTACAGTTTAATTCCAGTTAATGCTGTAAAAAAGTTTTTGACTAGTGTTTGAATTTCTGGAAGTTTATGTCTTATTCTATATTTCTTGCTAGGCAATTGCCCAACACAAGCAGGAAATTCATCATTGGCTTAATTTTGTTAAATGTTCTGAAATTAAAGCATTTGTTGATCAAATAATTGCCCCATCAGTAAGAATTGGAGTCCAGAATTTGCTAATGGTGAGAATGAATCATTTAAGCTTTTATATCAATAAATGTTGATTTGCTTTTACAGGCATGTAAAGGTAAATATAGAGTGCCTAATAAGCCGTGTTTACACTGCAAGTCATGGCTTGGCCAGCTGGCCCGGGGTAAATGTGTCGTGTTTACACTGGCACAAGCCTGGCCAAGGCCAAAGCATATAGGCCAACAAAAGAAGCGAGCCTAGATATTGTGGCCTAGACCAGCCCAGGACGTGTTTACACTGCCAAAAAGTAGGCCAAAGTTAGGCCAGGGCTTGCAGTGTAAACACCGCTTAAGATAAGCAATGTTTTATGTCTTGACTATAGTTCAAGCGGTTCTTTAATCCTTTTCTTTTTCAGTCATCTGGATTAGGAGGAATGAAACCAAATACTATTATTTTAGGTAAAGATTTTATAAACAATTTTAGTAAATATAAGATATTAATGTGCTGCGTCTGGGTTGTTGATATCAGATTTGCCTTTGATCAGAAACTAAGGAATATAATGGATCAAGCCAGCCAGCTATTCATCCATTTATCTGTTCATCCATCCATCCATCCATCCATCCATCCATCCATCCATCCATCCATCCATCCATCCATCCATCCATCCATCCATCCATCCATCCATCCATCCATCCATCCATCCAACCATCCATCCATCCATCCATCCATCCATCCATCCATCCATCCAACCAACCAACCAACCAACCAACCAACCAACCAACGAACCAACCAACCAACCAACGAACCAACCAACCAACCAACCAACCAACCAACCAACCAACCAACCAACCAACCAACCAACCAACCAACCAACCATCCAACCATCCAACCATCCAACCATTCAACCATCCATCCATCCATCCAACCAACCAACCACTCGTGCTCACATTGGGTTGAATGTTATGTTAGGGTATTTTGACCAACAAGATCCAGAGGACCTGATCACCCAAGGTGTTTGGCACAGACAATATCCAGTTTTTGGAAGAAAAAGAAAAGGTACAAACAGTAATTTATTTCTACATTATATGAAATAATTTGTTGAGAGTAGAAGAAGTTAAACACTGATAATGTATGAGTTTCTTTTCTGAATTACTCCAAGATTTCTAACCATCTTATTAATAATATGTATAGGCTAGATGCCAGCATGCTGTTGGATCTATTATAATACTGAATAATCTTCTAATTTTTGAAACTATTTTAGAGCAACTGCATCATGAAATTATGGTAAACTTGCCAAAACTAAGAAAAAAGGTTAATAGTACAATCTTTGTAATACCTGCTTCATTTTTAGTGTTTTAATTTGTGGTTTGACAAAGATTAATATCATTTGTTTTGTATATAATTGTCAAAAATATTTTAAAATTAGTTTATTACATTCATTAGGGTGAACAATCTATGCGTATTGCTGATTACATTGGTATTATTAAGGTAAATTTCTTATGCCGTGTGTTAGTGCAGTGAATAATATACTGTATGTTACTTGATTATTAGGGCGGCTGTTTATACGAGAGCTGGATAAGACATGGTTTATATATAAGACGCGAACTGACTATATATACGGTGTTTTTGAACAGGCTGCGGCCAGTGAACTGAATGTAATACTGATTTATAGTTACTCAGTAACTGGCCATGGCTTGTGTAAGAGGCGAAAATGAGTCTTTTTATACCTTTTATACGAATGTTTCGCGTCTTATGTAAGGCGTTTCCTGCATAAGGCGTGTCCTGTGCAAGGCGTGTTCTGTGTAAGGCGTGTCCTGCATAAGGCGTGTCCTGTGTAAGGCGTGTCCTGTGCAAGGCGTGTCCTGTGTAAAGCGCGTTTTTTGAGCTCCGTGGTATAAACGGTCCTATTGTACATAAAATAATAACAGTAAATAATAATTCTAGTAAAATACACATTGTTGGGACTTGACGATAATTCTTGGATTTATTGATTTTTATTTCCAGGATAGTTTGCTATTAGAAAAGAATATCTGCATTGCAAGAAAGTAAGTTACTTTGCTAATTAAATGTACAAATATGCCTAGCTGCATGCACAGTGTTTTTACTCTGCTTATTATTAATTGTTTCCCTTTAGCTTCTCCTTACTCAAGAAGACCGAAATCAGAAAACAAGCGTACATTGGTTAGAATATTTAATATACTGTATACATTTCATAAGTTTGCAATCTGAAAGGTGTTATCATTATAAAATTAATTTACATATGTATGCCTATTTTTTTTTTTTTTATTTTAACAACTACAGATGTATGGCCAATGAATGCAAATTCAATTGAGCACAGTAAGTTTACTTAAGAAGATTACGATTCTTTTTTATTCTTATTCTTATAACTACATGCACTTAAATCATAAACTGATTCTACATTTTCTTTCTCTGTTAACCATCTAGCCAGTGAAGGAGTTTGTGACTACACTTACTTATTAATACTTCAACTAAGCTGTATTTTAAACATGGTACCATTCTGGGAAAGTCGCACAACAATAAGACTCATGTCTATTGTCAACAGTATGTACTGATCAGGATTCTTGCCATTATTAGTAGTACATAAAACGGGTCCTACTAAACACCGTCCGTGAACGCCCGCGGCTGTCAATTCTAACCGTCCGTGATCAATATTTATAATAAATTAGTCGATGTTTAAATATTTAAGAAAAAACTATTTATTTGTGATTCAAAAACTCATTAATAATTCATGAGGAAAACACAAAAGAAAATCATGACCGTATCGTGTCTATATGCGATTAAGATACCTCCTGATTTACATAAACTTTAGCTTTGACCTTTCAAACTTACCACGCCATATGAACTTACCAAGTGGTTCGTTTTTGAAGCCGTTCAATAAACTCGCAGTTCGTGTTTTATCAGATATAAAAACACTCGGCTTCGCCTCGTGTCTTTATATCTGATAAACACTCCTATTCGTTTATTAAACAGACTTAAAAACTGTATTTGCACCATAATTTTTCCACCGGTGTGATGATCCCAACTCACTGATGCATGAGTCATTCAAATGCCAACATGATTTCCACGAATCGTGCAATATAATTTTCAACTAATTTCAACCGACTTATCTTTAACAATGATTATTATCTGGCAATATTAAGAAAACAAGAAACCAAAGACAAAATCTTTCAAACCTTCACTCCAGTTAAGAAGGTTAGCTAGCAATATTATATTAACCATGCATGCATGCGTGCAGGTAAATTATTTCGAATTTTACATGGAGTGCCGTAACGATAAAAGTGTAGCTTGGGTTCAATCCAAGCCAACGGTTTTGTATTCTCTTTTGTTTGCTTTTATGCTAGCTGCTTTTGTTTTCTTTATATTAAAAGTCCACTGATAAAAACTGTATAAAAGATACGTAATCAGCTAAACTTAGGCCTAAGTCAAACGTCGCTCTTCTCATACGCCGAACCTAATGAAAATGAGCTAAATCCTTTGTTTATGCTGATTTGCATTAGGTTCGGCGCATGAGAAGAGCGACGTTTGACTAAGGCCTAAGGACGCTATTGACCACGGACGCGGTTAAATTAAGATCGCACACGTTGGACGGTGTTTAGTAGGACCGCATAAAATATATTGTGTGATGAGTTGCAAGTCTTAAGGTTGTATGTGTCCATATGAGAGTAGAGACTGTGCAATGTACCTACAGATCCACTCTACTCACTACAGATAAATCCAAATGTCTCTAAAGCCTGGTTGCCATATAAACGCAATTACGATCGCTGCGATTGCCATGATAGCCGAGGTAGAACATTTTCTATCTCGGCGATCGTTGCGTCAGTGGTTCCCTTAACTCTTTCACGCATGGCTTCCCAAGACTTGTACCCTTGACGAGTAAAATAGTCTGGCGTTAGACAGAGTAAAAAAATAAAGTTGTTCGACAACAACGATGCGAATGAAAGAGTTAATTTATTTTGGAGCGATCGTGGCGATCATTGCGTTTATATGGAAACCAACCTTAATAAATATATCCCCATGCACCTCCTACACACTGCAACACGCTGGCAGCCCTACCCACTAAATTACAGTTAGTATACAGTTTCAATTACAGTGGTTTTGAACTAGGTGTGTGTGTGTGTTTTTTCAGATGATGACACTGAACAGTCAGAGAGGAATCATTTAATGTATCTTCTTCATGAATTGAGAATACCTGGAGAGGTTCAGGTACTGTGTTTTGTTCTATTAAAGTTTTGTTCCTACTACCTGTACTATCACTAACAGGTTGGTGACTCAGTACTGTATTGTTGTAATGGTAGTGCACTTAATTATATCTTTTCATTCGAAATATAGTAAGGTTAGATATACTGCCGAAACAGAGAACGTGGGAGTCTAACGTTTCGAGCGAAGGCCCTTCGTCAGAGAGAAACGTTAGACTCCTACGTTCTCTGTTTTCTGCAGTATATCTAACCTTACTATATTTTGATTGTTGTTTCTACACTGCCTACGCAGCACGCTACTTTTATTACACTATTTGGATATCTTTTCATTCCAGATGGTTCATGATACAGATGAACATTCTTCACAAAGGGTAAGTATTTTAAATAAATTGTCCTCCTCCACGTAGGTTTCCTTTGGACTATACTACTGTAGTGTTATGGTATTTCTTTATTTCAGCCTTCTGTTGGAACCACTGAGTGGTACGAACATCTCAATCAATTAATGAAAGTTCATTCAGGAAATGCTGGTTAGTATATATCAAGTTGCCAGAACTGAATCATTCTCTTATCTTAATTATTGAAATTTGCAGGTGAAAATGTTAAGAAGTCAATATTTGAACGTTTTTGATCAGCTTGTTTAATGATCAAAACTATCAAATCATTTGTGTACAACTGTGACTTTTTTTTATATTTTATACAAGTGGATATATAATATATTTCCCTATTTGTTGCTTTTCTTAATTATATTATGTAGCTGTGATATTCACCAGCTTGCCACAAGTTCCAGAGCAGGAAAGTTTGTACAATCATTTTATGCGACAGATTTCTGTTTTATCAGGTATGTTTTCTGTTATTTTCTCGCAGTGAGGTCATGTCCACTAAATAGAGTGGTTCAACTTTTTGGGACATTCCTGATTTAACAATCTTATGTTTTGTGTATTTAACTTACAGATGATTTGCCTCCGATACTGATGGTGTATGGAAAAACCAAAGTTATTTCACTCTCATTGTGATAGGATTTTAATAATTTTTTAAAAGAACAGCATATGGTTAAGCCACGTGGGGGGGGGAACAGTGTATTGTGCAGTATATAAAATGATACAGAGAATGTGGTACAGAAATAACAATCCATATTTGTTTTAGGAAAATCAACATTTTTATGGCAGAAAGACAAATCCATCAATTCAATTTTAACAAATGCCTTTTATTAATTAACCACTCATGGCTACAGACTGTACTGCTGACAAGTAAAAGTACACACCTGCATGTAATCTGCCAACAGTAGACACAGCTTCATGTCAGGAAGTTAAATGCTGTTGTTTCTCGAGACCATCTGCAGATTGCGTGCAGGTCTGTCCACTTGTGAGCCAAGAATAGATGTAGCTGGAATTTTATAATATTAGTCTGGCCAATTAATTTTACTTATGAAAGTTAATAATCAAACTTTTGCCATTATCAGCAATTTTACCAATAAGCTCCTCTACAATATTAAAGGTACAGATAATGTTATTTTAAAAATAATGTTTTTATTGTGAATAAATTCAATACAATATAATTAAGATATTATATACAGTAACAGGTTAGCCATTTTTTTGGCTTCTCAGAATTCTTATATCTTTGTAACATTTAAGTGTTCTAAGAATCCATTTACTCTTGCTGACGTCACATTCAGAACTGGTTTTCCAAGATTTCTTCTACTTTTCACTAAATTGAAAAATGTATTTCTTTGTTCATTATTTCTCATAGCTGCATGGGAATGTTCTTCTGACTGAAAAAGAAATTCAGAAAAATGTTTAAAAAAATGTATTAAAGTATTTAGGCATACTGTAAACATCTGATATAAGCCCTGGGCACAGAAGAAGAATTGACCTGGGCTATATTTGTAGGGAAGGTGGGGGGGGGGGCTTATATTTGGAGGGAAGGGGGCTTATATTTGGAGGGAAGGGGGCTTATATTCAGAGGGAAGGGGGCTTATATTTGGAGGGAAGGGGGCTTATATTTGGAGGGAAGGGGGGCTTATATTTGGAGGGAAGGGGGCTTATATTCGGAGGGAAGGGGGCTTATATTTGGAGGGAAGGGGGCTTATATTTGGAGGGAAGGGGGCTTATATTTGGAGGGAAGGGGGCTTATATTTGGAGGGAAGGGGGGCTTATATTCGGAGGGAAGGGGGCTTATATTTGGAGGGAAGGGGGCTTATATTCGGAGGGAAGGGGGGCTTATATTTGGAGGGAAGGGGGGCTTATATTCAGAGGGAAGGGGGGCTTATATTTGGAGGGAAGGGGGGCTTATATTCAGAGGGAAGGGGGCTTATATTTGGAGGGAAGGGGGCTTATATTTGGAGGGAAGGGGGCTTATATTCAGAGGGAAGGGGGCTTATATTTGGAGGGAAGGGGGGCTTATATTTGGAGGGAAGGGGGGCTTATATTTGGAGGGAAGGGGGCTTATATTTGGAGGGAAGGGGGGCTTATATTTGGAGGGAAGGGGGCTTATATTTGGAGGGAAGGGGGCTTATATTTGGAGGGAAGGGGGCTTATATTTGGAGGGAAGGGGGCTTATATTCGGAGGGAAGGGGGGCTTATATTTGGAGGGAAGGGGGCTTATATTCGGAGGGAAGGGGGGCTTATATTTGGAGGGAAGGGGGGCTTATATTCAGAGGGAAGGGGGGCTTATATTTGGAGGGAAGGGGGGCTTATATTCAGAGGGAAGGGGGGCTTATATTTGGAGGGAAGGGGGGCTTATATTTGGAGGGAAGGGGGGCTTATATTCAGAGGGAAGGGGGCTTATATTTGGAGGGAAGGGGGGCTTATATTTGGAGGGAAGGGGGCTTATATTTGGAGGGAAGGGGGGCTTATATTTGGAGGGAAGGGGGGCTTATATTCAGAGGGAAGGGGGGCTTATATTTGGAGGGAAGGGGGGCTTATATTTGGAGGGAAGGGGGCTTATATTTGGAGGGAAGGGGGCTTATATTTGGAGGGAAGGGGGCTTATATTTGGAGGGAAGGGGGCTTATATTTGGAGGGAAGGGGGGCTTATATTCGGAGGGAAGGGGGGCTTATATTTGGAGGGAAGGGGGGCTTATATTCAGAGGGAAGGGGGGCTTATATTTGGAGGGAAGGGGGCTTATATTTGGAGGGAAAGGGGGCTTATATTCAGAGGGAAGGGGGCTTATATTTGGAGGGAGGGGGGCTTATATTTGGAGGGAAGGGGGCTTATATTTGGAGGGAAGGGGGGCTTATATTTGGAGGGAGGGGGGCTTATATTTGGAGGGAAGGGGGACTTATATTTGGAGGAAGGGGGGGCTTATATTTGGAGGGAAGGGGGCTTATATTTGGAGGGAGGGGGGGCTTATATTTGGAGGGAAGGGAGGCTTATATTTGGAGGGAAGGGGGGTTATATTTGGAGGGAAGGGGGGCTTATATTCAGAGGGATGGGGGGCTTATATTCAGGGGGAAGGGGTTAGTTTTCAGGGCGTATTTTCCAGGGGGTTATCGGAAGTTTACGGTATTTTCAAAGATGGAGTGTTTTGTATTAAAAGACTTGTACAATTGCTTACCACAGTTAAGTAAGGATAACTTAGAAGTTCTTTGTTAGTTTCAATCCGTAAATTATTTTCCTTTATTCTTCTTCTCTGAAATCTCGTTACTTTCATCACTACACGATGTTTCCTAAAATGGTTCCAAAACACTTTAACTAACACAAAACTAGGACGATCAATGCAGTCAATGCTTTCGTCTCTTTTGGACACTTTGAACCTGCGATCGTTTGATCAAGCAATAATGATCTATTTTCTAGCTTTCTACTGCGTGTTTCTCCTCATCAAATTCTGCTTACCCAGAAAATATTCTGCCAGGAACATGTCTTCGAAATAAGATCTTGGAAATCCACATTTTCACTTTTTAGATTTCTCGTGCGCCACGTTTAACAAGAGCCTGGGGACAAGGTTGTGAGAAACCGCTGATTTATCGCTGACTCAATTACGAGCCCGTAGTTTCTACCGCTGAATTCCAATATGGCGGCTGTTTCAAGGTTAAGACTGAATTTGACAATATTGTTGTTTCCATCAATACCTGGCCATACCTTCGGAAAATGTTTCTTTAAATGCGCTCCACTTGTTTCAGGTATGTTTTATTTTGTTTTTATTTGGCAGTAATAGTGGTATGTTTAAAAATAAAAATATATAAAATATGTATAAATGTAAAAAGAAATACTGCATAAATATATCGTGGAAAAACTTTGTGAGATTGTTTTTAGCAATAAGATTTTACAAAGGAAGTGCTAGGGACACGAGGAGAAGAGAGTGGAATAAGAAAATGGCAGAACTGAAGAAACAGAAGCCAAGGTGAGTCTTGATTAAAATTCAATTATGATAATTATACAAATTTATATCAACTGTTTTTTAATTTTTATGTGTTTGTATTTTCAGAAAATTTGATTACAAACTGTTTATTTCTACAAACTATGAAAAAGAATTATTTGCTTTTTCTCATCGACTGCGTCTGGATCCTGGTAATGATCTTTTAAGAATAGCTCTTACACATAAAAGTTTTCTCACCAGTGATCGAGCAGATGAGGTTGAACATAATGACAAACTGGCAGTTTTGGGTAAGTATTTTAATTCACTAAATAAAAGCAAAAGTAGAAACATAAAGCCTAGTTAACCCGTTCCTGCCTGAGCTAGCCAGAAACAGCCCATGTATTTTTTACTCTGTCAACCCTAGCTCAGACATCCTAGCAGTGGGTACATTGCTTACCAGTCAAAATGTCCTCAATTCAAAACGTCCTTAGTCCACAGAAGTCAAAAAGATAAATATAGTATATTAGCAGACAATTATAGTATATTAGTATATTATTTAAAAGTTACGAACATACAGAAGTGAATACTAAAGCAGTTTAATGGTTCATTTGTATCATTTGACTGGGCTTTGTGGCCTTCGTTGCTGTATTCATCATTGTGTTACTATAAAAATGGAACTGACATTGCTTTAATAGAACAGATTACTGGCCTGAAATATCTGAAGAATATATTTGTCATGGTTAAAAATATACTATGAAGTCTTTATATGAAGGGTATTATATTAAATGTTGACATGTTCCCCAATCAGTTTGGAAGATGTGAGGACATCTTGACTTGAGGACATTTTGACTGGACAGGGATACATTAAGCATCATGACAGGAATAAATCATTTTTCTTAAATACCTTTTTGTTTTTTAAGGTTTCAGTATCACTACTCAGTTTATTGGTGAATTTTTATTTTCCTCATTAACAAGTTTTCCAAGTTATGGATTGAGGTATTCTAAGATAATAATTATTCTAGTTTCTGCTTCCTTCCTCATCCTATTTACCCATTCTTGTTTTTATAGATGGTCTTTTAAAATGTTTGATTGATTTGAAATCAGATGATAGCTTGTTCTAAATAAATATATATGTATATATTTTTACAGAAGTGTCCAAGAACATTTAGTAAGCAGAAAAGTATTAGTCAAAGTTGCAAGATCTTTGTCCATTCTGGAATTAATACGAACACCTGTGAGTAATGTACTACTTTGAATCTGACCAGTAGCTATAGTCGATTGATTCTTGATTGATTTTCATAATATTTTGTAGTATGATCTGGACTCTTCAGAAGAAATTCACGAGACTAATGTATCCAAAGAAGATATAATATCGGATTCAATTCTTGCTCTTATTGCATCTATATACTTAAGAGAGGTGAGGAAATTGTTTTCATTCTAATTACACTAATTACACCCCTCTTTAATTACACCCCTTCTCTCTAATTACCCTCCTCTCTAATCACACCTCTTTAATTACACTCCTCCCTAATTACACCCCTTCTCTCTAATCACACCTTCTCTTTAATTACACTCCTCTCTAATTACACCCCTTCTCTCTAATCACACCTTCTCTTTAATTACACTCCTCTCTGATTACACCCCTTCTCTCTAATTACCCTCCTTCTCTCTAATCACACCTTCTCTTTAATTACACTCCTCTCTAATTACACCCCTTCTCTCTAATTATACCCTTCTCTCTAATTACACCCCTTCTCTCTAATCACACCTTCTCTTTAATTACACTCCTCTCTAATTACACCCCTTCTCTCTAATCACACCTTCTCTTTAATTACACTCCTCTCTAATTACACCCCTTCTCTCTAATTATACCCTTCTCTCTAATTACACCCTTCTCTCCAATTACACCCTTCTCTCTAATTATACCCTTTCTCTCTAATTACAACCTTCTCTCTAATTACACGCTCTCTAATTACACCCCTTGTTTCTAATTACACCCCTTCTCTCTAATTACACCTCTTTTCTCTAATTACTCCTTCTCTCTAATTACACCCCTTCTCTCTAATTACACCCCTTCTCTCTAATCACACCTTCTCTTTAATTACACTCCTCTCTAATTACTCCCTTTCTCTCTAATTATACCCTTCTCTCTAATTACACCCTTCTCTCTAATTACACTCTTCTCTCTAATTACACCCTTCTCTCCAATTACACTCTTCTCTCCAATTGCACCCTTCTCTCTAATTATACCCTTTCTCTCTAATTACAACCTTCTCTCTAATTACACGCTCTCTAATTACACCCCTTGTTTCCAATTACACCCCTTCTCTCTAATTACACCCCTTCTCTCTAATTACACCCCTTCTCTCTAATTACACCCCTTCTCTCTAATTACACCCCTTCTCTCTAATTACACCCCTTCTCTCTAATTACACCCTTCTCTCTAGTTACACCCCTTCTCTCTAATTACACCCCTTTTCTCTAATTACACCCCTTCTCTCTAATTACACCCCGTCTCGCTAATTACACCCCTTGTTTTTAATTGCACCCCTTCTCTCTAATTACACCCCTTCTCTCTAATTACACCCCTTCTCTCTAATTACATCCTTTCTCTCTAATTACACCCCCCCCCCCCTCTTGGTCATGTTAACTTCAGTACTACTAGCCTGCGTGCAGACTCTGCTCGTTTCCGGAAGAAAAATCTTCCGGAGACGAGTTGAGTCTGCACGCAGGCTACAGTACTACATGTTATATCTAATTATGTAAATAGTTTCTTAGTTTTTTGTCTTTTTCCTTTATATGTAAATATCTTTTGCACACGCCCCTCATGGAAATCAGCTTCGGTTGACGGGGTCAACGTTTTTAAATAAAGTTTCTATCTATCTATCTCTCTAATTACACCCCTTGTTTTTAATTGCACCCCTTCTCTCTAATTACACCCTAATTAATCTTACGTAGGGCTCTGATGAAGCTCGTTCATTTGTTCATGATTTCATTCTTGTGGAACTATATGGTCAAGAACTGGAGTCCATTATTAAATTTAAAAATCCTGAAATGTCATTAGCAACTTTACTTCAACAATTAAAAAAGGAGAATCCTGTTGCTAGGTAACTAGAGGAATATTTTGATGTACCATATAATTTGTGGATTAATTGAAGATTTGTAGGGGGGGGGGGGGTAGACACTCCCAATTAATATTTCTTTTTGTTATATTTTGAAGAATTATAAGTTCCAGTGGAAAACATACAGACACTCCAGCATATGTTGTAGGGATATTTAGCTCAAACTTACTGTTAGCAAAAGGTATAGAAAATTATATTTTTAGTTAGCCTAGGTGTGTTTTTATTAACTTACTACTTCAATGTCTGCTTTGCTTTGCTCTGCTCACCAAACAAATACATTCTCTTTCAATTCAGGTGTCAGTTCTATTCTAGAAAAGGCCAAATATGAGGTAGAAGTCATATTTCTTTGTTGTTTAATTATTCTTGGGGGGTGCCATGTACAAGCTATCATGGTGCATGGGAACATGCCACTCGTTAGTGTGCAACTTTTTGCTATTTTTAGTCTTGAACAAGGTATTATAAGTCACTTTTCTACTCTGGAACTCAGGGTCCGATTTTTACACCCCTCCCCCCTCCTGTATCTTAATGTCACTGCATCACGACATGCAATTGTCTAATTTTTATTAAATGTATTTTCAAGCATTATGTTTTACATTTTCAGGCATATTGTTCAGCGTTGACCAAAGTACTGAAATCCAGCATTCCTCAACCAAGTGGATATTCATCAGACAAAATAAATAAATTGCACATATAATAATGAAAGAAATTTGTACAAAGCAGTTTGAACCTGAGGATTTACTAACATGTAAATAAATAAAAGAAATAATTCTATAATGTACACACAGTGGCATAACGGAGCTACTGGGGAGGGGTGGGTTCTTAGTCAATTTGCGTTCAGGGGTCACTCCCCTCCCCCCAAAATTTAGACAGGTAGACTTCAAAGCTGAACCTTCAAAAAACAGCTAGCAAATATATTTCGCTGAGCAATTCTACTGTTATAAAGTGGTATTTTTTCATAATTTTGCACCCCATGTCTCAAAGTAATAGCTTGAGCTCCCTGTGCCAGTTGGTAGTTGCGCAAGGCATCCTGGGTAAGGCCGCCATTTTGAATGCGATGGTTGCAGTGTCATTGTCTCATTGAGAGAGTTGTGATTTTCTCTTCAAAGAAGTATGTAAAAGTGAACGTTTTTCTGCTTTACAACCGTCAAAGATAGATTAATTAGACTAGAAATGTACAACGGTATTGGTCTAACCACACCGCGTGGTTCAGGAACGAATGGTTATGTTATTCGAAACTTGTCTTTCGTACGCAACCAAAAAGAAAGAGTTGGTTATCAAAATGAAGTGGACCTGGCTAAGTTTGAACAAACGATGACAAAGAAACCGAATAAAGAAATCTTAGAGCATGAAAGAAAGCGACAGATTGAAGTACAATGTACTGAATTACAAGACACTTTGGAAGAACAAGGGTAAGTTGTTTCTTATGTGTATGTATGGTCATGGTGTCTTGCACGTGTTGGCAATAATTAAATCTCTGCAAAGTGAAACTCATTCGCTTGTAAAATAAATATTGGAACACTATTTTTAAAAGCGAATGATGTCTCTACACGTCTTTTGTGAAATTTAAGTCCCAGCCAAACTTACAAAATTATTAAAACTTTACTTGGCTGCAAACATACAGTGACTACAGTCCATGTGAATAAAATGGTGGCTACAATCGAATTTTCATGCAGTTTTCACTGAATCTGCGTTAATCACAGGTAATTTTTTGAAAAATTACATAGCACAGCTGTAGGAAATTGTTCTAAAAAATCACCACAATGGATATATCTAAACTTTCCAGTCTCAGATAGATAGATAGATAGATAGATAGATAGATAGATGGGTTTATTAAGACCTTAATAACAGCATACACTGAATTGCTAAGGTTTACATAAAGTGTTTGAATAATATAAAAAAGGATATTATAAAATACAAAGTATAATAAAAAAACTAAGATAATAATAATTACAATTTCCTTACTATTGTTCAAATCTAAAATTTTATGCGTATGACTCTCATAACGAATTGTAATGTCGCACACTAGCATTGATGAAAGTGTCTAGGAACCTGTTAGTTCGACATCTCGGCAACGTGAATAGTCTTTGCTTACGTAATTTAACCGTTGGATGGCTATTGTTAAATGGGAGAAAGCTATGTAAGTTATCACGATCGTTAGAAATGATTTTATTAAAAAAGGTTTGACATAGATGTTCTCGATGTTGTGTTAAGGTATTTAGACCTGACAGAGGAAGGGCTTCACTATAATGTAAATTGTATCCGTAGATAATGCGCAAAGCCCTCATTTGAACTCTTTCTAAAGAGAGGCTAAGAGAGTCAGGTAAACTGTAATGGAATAGTTGACAAGCATACAAAAGTACGGATTGGATACATGCGGTGTAAAAGAGCACCAACTCGTCAGATGGAACTTTGGCTCGTTTAAGCTGTGATAAGAAATACAGTCTTTTTACAGCTTTCTTTACTGTTGTCTCAACTAGTACTTTCACAGACTCGACCTGGTTAACCACTGCTCCATCGATAACTACTCTGTCACGAGGTAGTGGGGTACGCGAAAAAGATATTCTTAACTCTTTGCATTTCTTTGGATGTAATTGGAACTTATTTATCGTTGACCACGCCACTATCTCATCTATAGGATTTTGCGCATGACTAAGAGCACTACTGTTAACTGTTTCATAGATAGTTGTTATAGATAGATTAACCCATTCATAGCAAGCCAAAAACAACTGCTTTATATCAAGCCATCAGCAGCTGAGTGGTGTTCACTAAACTATGTACTGTCTATGCACTGGCTCTGACAGCAATGGATTAATGATCCTACTCCAGACTGGAAAGTTTGGTATACACTTATTACAATAATAGGGGGAAATGTTGTACTAAAATGAGTGTTGACGATGTGAGATGGTGAAACAAGATGGTATGTACAATAATAAATTTTCTAGTCAAGTCTTAAGCTCTGTAATGGCATTCTTAGAGGTACAACTTAGAATGTACTGTGATAGAAACAGAGGGATATAGAAGATTAGAGGTGTAGTTTGGGGAGCTATGGGAAATTGTTCAATTGCTACTAATGGTAATTTGTTGAGGGGGACAATAAATCAATGTTAGTATATCTTTTAATTTATAGATTTTCACCAGATGAAATTGAAAGTCAAGTGTCAGTGTTACGAGAGAAATTGATGGAAGAAGGAGGATTTAATGATGAGAAAGAAAAGAAAGCAAAACCAATGTAAGCTAAATTATATACTGATCATCACATGTTGTATAAATCGAAGGTTGCAGGTTTGATTCCCAACCAGGCTAAGTAGAGTTTTCTCTACTTGTCTGGTATGGGTTCATCACCCAGAGTAACACCTTAATATCATTCTTCACCTTAGTTCCCTGTCCCATAATAATCATTGGGTCATTCCAGAAGAGATCCATACCTCCCCCACAGAGGAAATTTGTGCCAGGGAGGGGAGGGGAGGGGGGTTAATCTACTTCTGATAATAGTAAAATGTACTAGGACGTCTGAAGGGCGGAGGGGGTCAACCTCACATTTCCTCTATGGGGGAGGTATGGATGTTTTCTGGAATGACCCATTTGAAATTGTCATGTAGTCTGGTTCAAAATATCAAATAGCCTAAGTACTATTCATTCAACCTTAGAGCATCGGAATAGTAAACCAAAGGTTGCAGGTTTGAATCCCAGCTGGGCCAAGTAGAGTTTTCTCTACTTGTCCGGGCTGATTCATCACTTGGAGTAACACATTATTATTATTATCCACCTGAGTTCACTGCCCCACCACAATGGGTCAATCCAGAAAACATCCACACCTCCCCCACGGAGGAAATGTGAAGTTGACCCCCTCCCTCCTTCGGACATCCTAGTACATTTTACTATTATCAGAAGTAGATTTACCCCCCTCCCCTCCCCGGATGGCACACATTTCCTCTGTGGGGGAGGTATGGTTCTTTTCTGGAATGACCCAATGATCATTTGAAATGTTGTAATTACTGTAACTTTCAGTTCAACTTTGTTTTATTGTCAGCTTGACTGAAACTCATCAAATTGCGCAAGCAAATGAAGAGAAAAATGCAAAATTTAAGGAAGCTTTTGGAATAAAAGATGATTATAAAGGTGGTAGTGCATTCAACCAGCAACTGCAAGCCATTGAAAGGATGAAAATAAAAGAAGAAAAAGAGCAAGAAAAAGAAATGAGGAAACTAGAAATAAGGTAAACAGAAGTCTTGAAATGCTGTTTAATAAAAATGGTATACATGTAATAAGAAATTATATATATATATATATATATATATATATATATATATATATATATATATATATATATATATATATATATATATTTGGTATGTAAAAGAGTTGAAATTTAAGCTGAAAATTAATACATACTCAACAGTTTATCAATTGCCCAACTTTATGAGAAAGTAGATTTATTTTAAACTGTGTATGATCTTAATTTGTTATGAAATGCCTTTGAACAAAAGCTATAAAATTTCTTGAGGTGTATTCATAACAACTACAGTATATACTGGTACTGTATATATTACAAACAACTGTTGCTGCTTAGTGGAAATAGAAAAATGCAGATCTTAGTCAGATTTTACAAACTTTCTTGCTAAACAGTAATAGTTGAGAGGTTGAAACTGTGTTGTGACCAACTGGTGCTTACAGTATATACCAGCCTTCTTATATTAATGTTAGGTGAAAAACTAAAGAAATCAGTAAAATATAAAAAGTGTAATGAGTGGTGATTGAAGGTGCTAAGTTTTCATATAAAAATACCTATAGCATGTTAGCAGCTAGTAGTTATATGACTGCTGTGTTGACCTTACACAGCATTATTTTGCACATTTTCTGCACTCACAGATACTGCAACTTTTGCATGCTGAATCAAGTTTGATGTATAGTAGGATTTTCTTGTCAATTTGATGCCATGCAGTCACACTGTAAATTGTGATCATAATTTGACATCAAAATTCCACTATACTGATGACCAGGCCTGTATTTGAGGAGGGGCCTGTCCTCCTGAATTTTACCAGAAAATACAGTAGTGAGAGATGGGGAAATGTCTCTGTTTAGCACTTATTTGAAGACCAATTTTTGCACCCAACATTGTAAGCCCTCTCCCTCAGCACCCTTCTGTAGCACTTGGCCCCTTGCATGGGTGTGATAACTTAAGCCAGTATGCAAAACTCAAAATGCATGAAAATATCAGAGTGACATAAATAAGAAGCATTAGATTAAATTTTTCAAACTATTGAAAATACTGGTATTTGTACATCTAGCTAAATTGTGGATTTTTCTATTTCCCAGCCATAGTTGTATACACTGTAGGTAGAACGTTCATTGTTTCTTGGTGTAATTTTTTGCCTTTTTAAGGTAAGACTAAAATTTAATATATTTTTTTGAATGTTATCTTTTAAATATTAACTCATTCCTGTCTGAGCTGGCCAAGAATGACCCTTTTGTTGTTGTTTTTCTTTGTCTCATCTCAGCAGTTTCATAATTTATCACCAACTCATTCCTGCCTGAACTGGCCAAAAATGACTCACTGTCTCCATTATTAAAGACCCCATTATTGGTTTATTCCATGACTCACTGTCAGTGTGTATAAAATGCTAGGTTATTGTACTGTGTCTGTTTGACAATGGTACTCATTGAATGAACAACACTCAGCCAGCCTAGGCACTTGCATGTGTGCAATACCAGCACTGACACTAAAATAACACCACAGCACCACTAAGGCCCACTAACACCATCACCACAGCAACATCACCACAGCAACATCACCACTAACACCATCACCACAGCAACATCACCACTAACACCATCACCACAGCAACATCACCACTAACACCATCACCACAGCAACATCACCACTAACACCATCACCACAGCAACATCACCACTAACACCATCACCACAGCAACATCACCACTAACACCATCACCACAGCAACATCACCACTAACACCATCACCACAGCAACATCACCACTAACACCATCACCACCAATAACACCATCACCATTGGTCACCATCATTAGCCCCACTAACACCATCACCACCATAACTAACACCACCACCAGTAATGCCATCACCACCACTAACACCATCACCACCACAACTAACATCACCAGTAACACCATCACCACCACAAGTAAACACCACCACTATTAAACACCATCACCACCATCATCACCACCACTAACACCACCACCACTAACACCATCACCACCACAAGTAACACCATCACTGACACCACCACCACTACAACTAACACCACTACTAAGACCACCACCAAGTATGGTTATTGAGGTGTGGGTGCTTAACCAGTCCAATATGGTTGACCTGCTATACAGTAAAGTAGCCTGAAGGAATAACTGGTATTTCTATTTGTTTAGTAAATTGAATGAATCAAAGAAGAGAAAAGCAAAAAAGAAAAGATCAGATCCAAGTTCCAGCTCTGCTGGTAACAGTGAATCAGAAAGGTAACAGAATGAGTCTAAGAGAACTTACACATGGGCTTATAAAAACTAATTTACTTGAAGTCCTGAGTAAGGTTAGATATACTGCTGAAACAGAGAACGTAGGAGTCTAACCTTTTCGAGCGAAGGCCCTTTGTCAGACGTTTCTCTCTGACGAAAGCCCTTCGCTCGGAACGTTAGACTCCTACGTTCTCTGTTTCGGCAGTATATCTAACCTTACTATATTTCGATTGTTGTTTCAGCACTGCCTACGCAGCACGCTACTTTCATTTCACTGTTGTAAAAATAGTTTGTTTTTTTAATTATAAAACTAACATTTCTACATTTCATTATTTTATATATCAGTAGTTGTGGATGCATTCTTCATTTATTCATTTGTTTAATGTTTGTAGGTAACGAGGATTGGGCTTGCTTCAAAGACAAGTCATGTCAAAGATTTTCTTGTTAAATCAAATTGAAACTAATGTTTACGTGTCCTAAATAAATGGTTTTGTTGTGTTTTTCGAACCAAGCAATTCATTAGTTTAGCTCACTCTCATATTGCTTTTTATTTTGCAGTGAAGGTGACAGAAAGAAAAAGAAAAAACCCAAAAAGAAGAGAAGAAAAAGAGCAAAGTCAAGCAGGTATCTCTTGCTTCAGTCAAAACTGGAGTGAGCTATATATTGTTTGCGTGGAAATATTATTGATAATTACATCAGCAAGTTTTTATGAGACGTTCTTTCTTGACACAGAAAGTAACTCATTCCTGCCTGAGTCAGTCAAAAATTGACCCTTTACTGTTTTACGCTGTCTAACACCAGACAATTTTACCCATTAAAGAGAGAACCTTGTGACATCCTAGACAGCAATGAGTTAACAAGTGATTAACCCATTCCTGCCTGAGCTGGCCAAAAATGACCCCTTTATTGTTTTACTCTGTCTAACACCAGACAATTTTACCCATTAAAGAGAGAACCTTGTGACATGCTAGACAGCAATGAGTTAACAAGTGATTAACCCATTCCTGTCTGAGCTGACTAAAAACAGTCCCTTTATTGTTTTACTCTAACACCAGATGATTTCACTCATCAAAGGGAGAATCCTCAGACATCCTCGACAGCAATGGTTAAAGTTGTTCTCTGATTATAATGTTGGCAATGTTATTGCGTAATCCTAAAGATGTTATGGTAGTTAGTAATCATGCAAAGTTTCATTTGAAAATTCGTTGAAGAAAAGGTGGTATTTTACGTGGGAAGTTTGTACTTTGGAGCGCCGCCATTAAAGTGGCCGAGCTTGAGAAGAGTCGAGGAAGCTTATGACGTCATAGATTCAATAACAACAATGACCCTTTTAATAATTGTCAGTTGTTTTACAAGCTGTGTTAGTTAGTAATACTCAGAAAAACTCTGAGCTCTAAGCGGGACTCGAACCCACAACCTTCTGAATGCTAGCCAGACGCTCTAACCATTGAGCCACTAGAACTCAGATAGCGGAGCAAGGTTATTTAAATAGTGTAATAAAAGTAGCGTGCTGCGTAGGCAGTGTAGAAACAACAATAGAAATATAGTAAGGTTAGATATACTGCCGAAACAGAGAAGGTAGGAGTCTAACGTTTCGAGCGAAGGCCCTTCGTCAGAGAGAAACGTGAGGCCCTTCGTCAGAGAGAAACGTTTCTCTCTGACGAAGGGTCTTCACTCGAAACGTTAGACTCCTACGTTCTCTGTTTCGGCAGTATATCTAACCTTACTATATTTCAAGGTTATTTAAGGTACTTATACCTATGATCTTTTGTTTTGTTGAGTCTGTGACGTCATAAGTTCTCCTCAACTCATTCTTTTCAAACACGGCCAATTTGGCCAAAAACTGGTCGTGCTTTCTTGTTTGTTTTATTGAGTATGTCAATGTTAAAAACTTGCCATAATCTAGTTACTTAGTCTTAGGGTAAACCTTGGATAGTGTTGGAAAGAGATGACAATGAAAGAAGATAAAACTAATTATTTATTCACTGCAGCTCAGAAAGTGAACCTTTGGGTGAAGAAAAAGAAGAGCGAAAAAACAAAACCCGAAAGTAAGTAAAAAGGAATTTAAAAAAAATTGAGGTAGACGTTGAGAATGTTGACAGAGGAAATGTTTATTATTTTTTGCAGTGAAGAAAGACAACGTTCTCGTTCGAGAGAAGAAATGGATTCTAATGAACAGAGAAGAGTGATGAGGAAACGGAAGAGGTAAGAAACATACCTGGGATAACACCGTTGCCAAACGTTTGCGCATGCGTGAATTCACTGAGTAAACATTGCAAGAGAAGTGGGAACTAGCCGTGGTGACAACAACCAGACAATGAAGACTAAGTAAGACTCGACTATTCATTTGTGTTTTAAAAAAAAGGTAAAGAAAATTACGAAGGGGTAAATTCAGAATATGTTACAATATTGACAAGGAAGCCATGCACAAATTACCCATTGGTAGTATGCTTATAATTTGAACTTTTGTGTCGGACTCTCGGACCAGTCTAAATATTTCAGTGGTTTCCCGCTCTTTTTTTGAAATGCGAGCTCGGACGTCGGGCATGCGTTAAACGTTTGGCATCGCTGTCACCTGGGATTCGAACACGTGACCTTCGGTTTACTAGTCCGACGCTCTACCGAGTCAAGTTGGGAATAGGTCGTAGAATGATGGTACTTATATTTGATATTTCGAAACTGAAATTTAGTTTCTTTAATATGGAAAGCCTTAACTCTCTTTAACCATGTAGCTCAATGAACGAACTCAGTCGGTAGAGCGTCGGACTAATAAACCGAAGGTCGCGGGTTCGAATCCCAGCCGCGGTCGAATAGAGTTTTTCTCTGCTCACTGGTATGGTTCGTCACTCGGAGTGGCAGCTAATATTATTTATTATATATTCAAACTTTATTCTCGTTCGTGATTGGCCAAAACGCCCCCGCTAATTCTCCGTATGTGGAAGCTGACGCGTTATTTCAGCTGCTGACGTGATCAGCGTGCAATAATACCTTGTTTTGGATCGAACTTCGATCCAAAACAAGGTATTATTGCACGCTGTCGAACCCAAGCCCCCAGCGCGGTCGGCAGCTTGCTAAAAATCCCGCCAAAACTAAATATTTTTGAAGAGTAAACAAAATGGCTTTTAACCGGTTTCCATCGTTAAACGAAGAAGAAATTTCGACGTTGCTCTCAGAGAAAGATAGTAAAAGCACGAAGAGTATAGTTTTTGAATATATTTATTATATATTTATTGGATTCGGTTTTCGCATGATATCGAGAATTATCAAGGCCTCGGTTTGTGTTATCCACCGAAGCCTTCGGCTTCGGTGGATAACACAAACCTCGTCCTTGATAATTCTCGATATCATGCTCAACCCCATTCAATAATTGTTTAATAAAGAATAATACATGGATGTGCGGAAATATGAAATTTATTTCTGGAGTGTTGACCAGGATATCTCACGAGTGAGCGAAGCGAACGAGTAAGATATCTTGGTCAACACGAGAAATAAATTTCCTATTCCCGCACATCCTTGTATTGTTGTGTTTATTATATAAAAAAAATTGTCCTATTTGCCTTACAAAAATTGCATTAAACTATAATGCTGATTCAGCGATAATCGTCACATGTGAGATTATCATTTTTATTAGTGGGGGGAAAATCAATAAAACACTCTATTTTATATAATAAAATTGGTTATAATATTTTAAATGATAATGACAATTTTTAATAATATTTTACGTGGTGTTTCCACAAAACTTATTTATATTATATTATATAATAAAATTGGTTCTGTTCTTGTCCAGTTCGTACAAGGAAAGGAGCAGAGAACGAGACTTGAGGAATAACGAAGAACAGAATGACAAGTCACCCAGGGAAGAAAAGAACAGAGAGCAAGAAACTGGTGAGAAGAGAAGAAAACGATCATCACGAAGTTTAACAAGAAAAACAAAAGAAAATAGAAATGAAAAGTCTGATGATCGAGCTATGCGTCGTGACGTCACTTCCCGGATGACGTCACCCAAACAACGAAAGTCGTCAAAGAAAACACGATCACAAAGCGAGTCATCAGAGAAGGCTGCTGTCAGTTCTTCAATTCACACTCAATCAAGAAACAGACGTCGTTCAAGTACGCCTCGCTCTCCCAGTTCACCACCAAGAAACGACCGTTCCAGTCCCTCACGTGATCTCAGCCCACATAAGAGGAAAACTCGTTCCAGTCTGTCTCCTAATGCATTTCCGTGGAAGAGTCGTGCCAGTCCTCCACGCTCTCCCAGCCCACCTCGAAGGAAACGTCGAACCAGACCCCCACGCTCTCCCAGCCCCCCACGCTCTCCCAGCCCCCCACGCTCTCCCAGCCCACCTCAAAGGAAGAGTCGTTCCAGTCCCCCACGCTCTCCAAGCCCACCTCAAAGGAAGAGTCGTTCCAGTCCCCCACGCTCTCCTAGTCCTCCTCAAAGGAAAGATCGTCGTTCCAGTCCTCCACGCTCTCCTAGTCCTCAAAGGAAAGATCGTCGTTCCAGTCCTCCACGCTCTCCTAGTCCTCAAAGGAAAGATCGTCGTTCCAGTCCCCCACGCTCTCCTAGTCCTCAAAGGAAAGATCGTCGTTCCAGTCCTCCACGCTCTCCTAGTCCTCCTCAAAGGAAAGGTCGTTCCAGTCCCCCACGCTCTCCTAGTCCTCAAAGGAAAGGTCGTCGTTCCAGTCCTCCACGCTCTCCTAGTCCTCAAAGGAAAGGTCGTCGTTCCACTCCTCCACGCTCTCCTAATCCTCCTCAAAGGAAAGATCGTCGTTCCAGTCCCCCACGCTCTCCTAGTCCTCCTCAAAGGAAAGATCGTCGTTCCAGTCCCCCACGCTCTCCTAGTCCTCCTCAAAGGAAAGATCGTCGTTCCAGTCCCCCACGCTCTCCTAGTCCTCCTCAAAGGAAAGATCGTCGTTCCAGTCCTCCACGCTCTCCTAGTCCTCCTCAAAGGAAAGATCGTCGTTCCAGTCCCCCACGCTCTGCCAGTCCTCCTCAAAGGAAAGGTTCCAGTTCCCCATGCTCTCCTAGTCCTCCTCAAAGGAAAGGTCGTTCCAGTCCCCCACGCTCTGCCAGCCCACCTCAAAGGAAAGGTCGTTCCAGTCCCCCACGCTCTGCCAGTCCACCTCAAAGGAAAGGTCGTTCCAGTCCCCCACGCTCTGCCAGTCCACCTCAAAGGAAAGGTCGTTCCAGTCCTCCACACTCTCCTAGTCTACCTCAAGGGAAAGATCGTTCCAGTCCTCCACGCTCTTTCAGTCCACCTCAAAGGAAAGGTCGTTCCAGTCCCCCACGCTCTGCCAGTCCACCTCAAAGGAAAGGTCGTTCCAGTCCTCCACGCTCTTCCAGTCCACCTCAAAGGAAAGGTCGTTCCAGTCCCCCACGCTCTGCCAGTCCACCTCAAAGGAAAGGTCGTTCCAGTCCTCCACGCTCTTCCAGTCCACCTCAAAGGAAAGGTCGTTCCAGTCCCCCTAAATCTCCTAGTTCATCTCCAAGGCAAAGTAGTTCTCATTCTCCTGACCGCCAAAGTTCACCGGTAGAAACGCGTCAACATTCTTTTACTCGCTCCAGTCCTCCTGCCATTCCACAAGAAACACGCCGTTCTAGGTCTCCTTCTAAAATTTCTAAAAATACCATACAAAGACCTAGTTCCCCGCAGTCCTCGCCCGGTAGACGCCGTCCCAGTCCTTCTCGTTCAGCAAGTCCTCCAAAGAGACGTCGCCCCAGTCCTCCTGGATCACCACCGCGACGACGCCCCAGTCCCTCTCGTTCAGCAAGTCCTCCCAAAAGACGCCGACCCAGTCCTAGATCACCACCGCGACGTCGCCGCAGTCCCTCTCGTTCGCCAAGCCCACCGAGAAGACGTCGCCCCAGTCCCTGTCGTTCGCCAAGAACACGTCGCCCCATTCCCCCTCGTTCGCCAAGTCCACCGAGAAGACGTCGCCCCAGTCCCTCTCATTCGCGAAGCCCGACAAGGAGACACCGTCCCAGTCCTCCGAGATCACCACCGCGACGTCGTCGCAGTCGTTCTCCTTCTGATAACCAGCCTAGGCGTCGATCCAGTCCTTCTCGTCCAAAGAGGCGTGACAGTCCTCGTCAACCTCGCAATCAATCACCGTCGCTGGAAAAGAAGCGTTCTTCGACAGTAACGCAAGACAAGCACTCTGTTGATGAACAAAAAGCAAGTGTCTTACGTCAAAAAGAGGAAAAATACCGCTCATCAAAACGAAAGAAAAAGGAAAACTCAAAGTCATCTTGTTCCAGTTCGTCAACATCATCTTCGTCCTCATCTTCGGATGAGAGCTCGTCTAGTTCAGATACTAGTTCCCGGGATAGCTCGTCTGAAGACTCCTCACCTGAGCGTTCAAGAAAGTTGAAGACGAGGCGTGAAAAACCAAGTTCAGTTGGTAAAAACTCAAAGGAAAGAAACGAAGATAATGAAAGAGGGAAGAGAAGACAAGAAAATACGAAATCACAAGATCAAGTGTCGAGTAAAGACCTGGGATCTAAGAAGAGAATTGAAACAGAAAAGAAGAGAAGCCATGGCAGCTCAGAAAGGAAAAAGATTACGTCATCACGTTCAAGAAGAAATGAAAGGTTAGTAAATAATCTATTACGCATGCGTCTAGTGGTTCATAGTAGAGACTTTATGATGTCAACCTCAACGACGACGTCTTTTAAACAAAAGGATTATTTTTGCAAGACAAAGAGAATGAATAATTTGCAGTCCCCAGAGTAATCTCAACACCGTCCTCGTTCTTTATACAACGCCACTTAGAGCATTTTCACGTCTTCAGGACGACGTCAATGGCCAAAAGATGAGAACTGTTGCTTGAGATTGACTTCAATACAGACACTACAATTATTTTGGCAATTCTGGGGTGTTTTGGAAGTCATTAAACTAGCTTCGAATATCAAATATAGTCAGTTAACCGTGACTTCTTTAAATTGTAAGATTTATCTTGCTTTCTAACCGCCGTCATCGTCCTAGCATCTTAAAGTCTCTAGTGTCGTAATCCGTTTTGTTGGTTTAACTGTTCGTTGTGTTTTTCTTTGTATTTATTTATTTATTTATTTATTTATTTATTTATTTTTATGTATTTATTAGCAAAACTAAACACGCGAAGAAAGGAAGTGAAAGAAAAGAGAAATCTGAGAAACGCAAAGGAAAAGAAAGAAAAAGTGAATCAAGTAGTGAAGGTTCATCAAGCTCATCGAGCTCCAGTGACGATGAAGACAGCAGCAACAACAGCAGCAGCAGCAGCAGTAGTAACAGTGGCGACAGTAGTGCGACAGACTCTGTCGATTGATCACGACAACTCTAACTCCAGTGACTTGGGAAAGATAGTTAAGTGCCTTATGTTGTGTGGAAATTGTACATATTCGTATATTCTTTTAATTTCCCTAAGAAGAAACGTTTTAGATCAGGTCGTTCGAAAATTTATCTTTATGAACTTTTTTGTTGTAAAAGTTGGGAACTTTAGTTACTGAAATGATGTCAAAAGAAGAAAGAAATAGTATTATATATGGCCCAATTACGGGAGCAATTCTTGCTTCCAACAGCATGCGAATATAGAAGCGAAGTGTTGTAAACATTAGTTCTTTTACCAACACCTTGTGTGAGTTTTTACGTTACTTGTGCTAGCTATTTACCAACTTTAACAGCGGAAAAGTCTAGATGAAATTTTTGAATGACAAAAATTCATTTTACAGTTCATTTTTGAACAATCTAAAGATTCTGAGTATATGAACTGTCATGCATTGTCATGTAATATAGGGACTTTGCAAGGAGTGCTATGTTGAGAAGTGTTACAGTACAGTGCTCTGGGTGTTGACCAGGTATTATTGATTGTCGTTGTATTGACAGTTCCATTAAAGTGCTTATAAACGCAAATATGATATTACTGCATATGGATTCTATTTAATGTGTATAGCTGAATGCCATATTTTGATTTGAGCTTTTATTTGTTGTTATATTGAGGTTTGTATTTCCAAAATGGTAATGAGTATGACGTCTATGTAGGCATAATTTGCATACGCAGGTATTCCGTTACAGCAGAAATATTACCCAATTCACATGTTAATGGAATACTTGAATAGTATATTCTATATTTTATTTTTTTCATTAAGATCTTCAAGCGGTTTATCATAAAAAAAGAAAAACCCACACAAATGCTTACATTGACGTCATCCTCATTACCATTTTGGAAATACAAACCTCAATATAACAACAAATAGAAGTTCAAGTTAGAACATATTTTGGCGTTCAACTATTCACGGTTACCATAGTCAATCGAGATGTGGTCTGGAAACTCAGCTAAAGTCTTTGGTCTATCTTTTTGTTCGCCTTTATGCATTTTTGTGCACGGTGCACGGTCACTGAACACATTGTATTTTAGTATAATGAACGAATTGTCCAATAGCAACGTTTCAGTTCAATCACTCAACCGTGCCATTTAAATATTAATAAACCTAAAACAAAGGATGTGCACGGTGTAAGGTATGGTTCAACATAAAATCACAGCTCATTATAGGCGCTTTGAAGTTTGCCGAGTTTCCAGACCATTTCTCGATTGACTGACGTTACATAGAATCCACATCACTAATACCTTATTTGAGTTTACAGGCACTTTTACAGTGTTGTTTCCAGGTGACATGCAGACGTTTTGAGCTTGTGTAGTTTACAAAACAAGGGAGAAAACAGTAGAAGAAACGCTTGTGATGTTTGCTCTTGTATAAAACGACTTCAGTCAACCTCGTTACCAGGGCGTTCGTGAGAAGATGTGGCGAGGCGAGAGAATGTCCTGGTGAAGGATGGATTTTGGCGGGAGCATGTTACCAAAATCGATACATGTAGAAGATTTCTCGTTGAATTCAGCACGCTGGAAGGACCAAAGACTCGGTAAGAGTAAAATACTTTGTTTGCTTTTTACAGTTCGCTTGCACGGACTGGTAGGAAAATATTTCCAATACATTGGAGATCTCCAAGCTTTGCCAGGGCACTCTCTTGCATTACAAGTAATGTTTTGCATTTCACTAGATTAAGCGGAATATACTAGGTAATTTGGTGAAGGAAAATTTCGAGTGTAGGATATATTACCGTAAAGAATTCGAATAAGCGCCGGCGCTTATTTAATTTTAGGAGGTCGATGGGGGGGCGCTTATTCAAGAGGGGGCGCTTCTTTAATGTTTTAGCAAACACCGCAATCTGATTCCATAAAAACGCAGAACTTTAATAACAATCTTAACAAGAACAATAACAATAAGAATTTAAAAAAAACTGAAACCTTAGTTCTCTGCTCTAGTAGATAGAATACAAGTTATATTTATAATGTAGCTAATTGTTCTAATGACCAGTTCTAATATGCGCAATGCATACATTTGTGACAAAATGTTGAAGGACAATTGATTTTATACCGATGTTCATGCGTCTCATGGGTAATCATTTACATACAGTAGTTCCCTATCGAGAGGAAGGGGGGGGGGGGGAGGGGGGCGCTTATTTCAAAAAATTTATTGGAAGGAGGGCGCTTATTCGAATCATGACGTTTACATTATAAGCCCAAACCGGGACCAGTTGTGAAAAATGCAACACCAAGGCCTTCCGGCTAGGAATTGCACATACTAGTGCAGTAATATTTGGCATTTCACTCGATTAAACTGGATGTTCTGGGTCTCGCGAAAGCCCTGGGAACGAGGTTGCGTTTCAGCTGTTGGTTGCGCGAACTTGAACCCAGGACACTGAAGACAGGTAGCTTAGTAAATGAAAATTTAATAATCTTAAGCTTTTCATTTTGTATTTGTATACAGGCAACATTTTTAATAACTATAAAAAAACTTAAGCTTATAAAGAGTGAATAATCAGAAATTGATGGGGTACTGACGTGTTGGGAAATACGTACCCGGGGTTATATACCCTATACTTGCGTTGGTGACGTGTGTCATCAAGTCACTCCATTTTGCCGTTGTCTGTTAGTTATAGATGCACACATGATGTCACAACAGTCTAGTCAGTGATGTTCTTACCACGTTGTGACGTCTTCTGTGCATCTATAGCTGAACAGACAACAAAAAATAGAATCTATTTGTTTTATACAATACAAAAATTTAAAAGGTTTTTATCGAAACTCTTGCCGGATTTTGGGGCATGAAGAAAGAAAAAAGCAAGTCAGCTGACGTGTCCATGTGTCTGTCCTCTAATAGATCATGGGCAACAACCAACGAAAACACACATAGAAACCAGCTCGACAACCAGGTTGCTATGCGTGTTTTCATTGGTTGTTGCCCATGATCTATTAGATCACGTCAGCTGACTTGCTTTTTTCTTTCTTCATGCCCCCAAATCCGGCAAGAAGTATTGTGCAATTTTTATATTGTATAAAACAAATAGATTCCATTTTGCCGTCATCTGTGCATCTCCCAGAAGACGTCACAACGTGGTAAGAACATCAGTGACCCACTCGACTGCGTCTCGTGGGCCACTTTTTTGTTCTTACCACGTTGTGACGTCATCTGTGCATCTATAATTGAACAGACAACGGCAAAATGGAATCTACTTGTTAAGTTAAAATGAAATAAATTCCTTTCATTAAATTTCGTGAGCCAAGCATATCTTGTCTCATGACCCGCCCACAACGAAATGGATTTTTTTTTCATCATTAAATTTCCAAAGCGAAGCTTATCTTTTAACTCGCCCACAATAAAATACGTTTTCTTTCGTTTAAACTTCGCGAGTGAAATTTAACATCGTGTCTCGTGACTCGCCCACAATGAATTACTTTTTTTTATTAAATTTCGAGTGCGATGCTTGTAATTTTTCCATGATTCAACAACGATGAAGTACGTATTTCTTTTCTTAAACTTTGCGAGGGTTAAGTTATAAAATTATAAAGTATGTTTCTCTGACTAGCACTATGGGACAATAAAAATTAAAACAAAAACGTTCACGAGTTCACTGTGCCACAATAATCATTTGAAATTCTGCTAAAATGTTAATTACAATGTCGATTAACTATAGCATTTTATGTCTATAAAAGTGCGTGTTGTTTTTCTTTGGTTTTATTTTTTCATAAAATCTTGAGTGAAATTTGATGTCTTATCTCATGGTTCGCCCATAATGAAATATGTTTTTCTTTCATTACTTTGAGAGATTGAAATCAAAGCACGTATGCTAATGACCTTACGTCATTTCCGATAAATAGTTTCCTCCGTTGAGAACAAAAACGTTGATCTATATATAAACAGTTGATTCAAGAGAGCATGTCTAATATTTTGTCGGTGTGTGTCTGTGTAGTTTTAAACGTTTTTAGCTTTGGCCAGGTCTGGGGGTTTTTTCTTTGTAGTTTGACTCAGCTGCTATATACTATTCGCAAAGAAAGTTAAAAGACTTCTGGTTTGAACAATCGGGTAAGATCTTCATTTTGCGTTGTTGTTCTAGCAGTTTTTAAGAAGCTGTTAACTAACCGCATGTGTTTAGTTCTTTGAACGTTTTCATGGCGATAAAGTAATAAAAATAAGTTTTGTGGAAACACCACGTAAAATATTTCTTTGCTAAGCTTTCGGCCTGTTGACTCAGGCCTTCATCAGAGCAAAGGAAGGCCTGAGTCAACAGGCCGAAAGCTTAGCAAAGAAATATTTTACGTGGTGTTTCCACGAAACTTATTTGCGTAACTGTATGTATGTTTAAAATACTTTTTTTTTACTTTTTTTTTTGAAGCAAATGGTAGAGATTCCTTGGAAATCTAATTATGGTAATTATATGACTATGCTATCGTGCGAAACAAGTATGTATAAGTCAAATATTTATATGTAGCTTGTAGCTTGTATTTTTGTTTCCTATATTGTTCATTGAATTAGTTGTACTGTTCATCCAGTTAAGACCAGCTTTTGCTGAATGGATTTTTTTAACAGTTTAAATAAAGATTTAATAATAATAAATTGTATAAATATTTGAAGCTTTTTACGAAAAGTTAAAATTTTATTTTTTAAATGTCAAATCTTATATTAGTCAGACATGTTTTGGAAAGAGAAACCGCGTCAATGTCGATCTTAAACTATTTCATTTAACCCTTGAACAGGCAATCAGGCATTTTGTCTCTATATATTTTCCCCTGGGTAACGCCAGACGATTTTGCTCATCAACTGGAGATCTCTTTCAGATACATGCCTGTTAAAGGCTGACAGTGTCGAGATTTTTTAAATTTATTTCATACGATTGGAGTCTTTAATATAGTTTAACAGCATGGTTCTCACAGCTAGGGCCATTTAAATACGGGCGAAAATAAGTCACGGCTTAAAGTGCCTATATCATGGTTGGCGATTTTACATATTTAGGATTTTATAAACCTTCTGAGAAGATTTATAATATATCTTTCTTTTCTAAAATTCCTTCTTCACGGACTTTTTGGCTGTTAAAGTTGACGGAAGTGACGCCAAAAGAAGAATTTGTCTAAAACCACTTTACAGATTCCTCCTTTGACGTCACTTCCGTCAACTTTCACAGCAAAAAAGTCCATGAAGATGAAATTTTGGAAAAGGAAGATATCTTACAAATCTTCTCAGAAGGTTTCAAATATCCTAAATATGTAAATTTCCCCACCATGATATAAGCACTTTAAATTAGACGCGTCCAGTATAAAAAGGCACAACGAATGTCTTGTTTTTATCTGAGGCGCAACCTTATGTAGATAAGACGAGAATTGCGTATCTTTTATATACAGTAACTCAGAGAAGATATTACTGATGTGGATTCTATGTAACGTGAATAGTTGAATGCCAAAATATTTTCTGACTTGAACTTTTATTTGTTGTTATATTGAGGTTTGTATTTCCAAGATGGTAATGAGGATGACGTCAATGTAGGCATTTGTGTGTGTTTTTTTCTTGTCTTGTGATAATAGTAATAGTTTTATTAAAAGACAATATTGCAGCCAAAAGCTGAATTACATTGCGTTGTGTTAAGAATTTACAAAATGTCCTATAATATAATATTTAAATACAATCAATGTAATAGTGTTCCTAAATAAAAAATTAGCGTTTAAAATTTCTGGCAGAGGCAACGATAAAAGAGTTTGAAAACCTCTTTGTCTTGCACCTAGGAAAGTTAAAAACTCTTTCATGTCCCAGAGAGCGACTACTTCCGTTGTTAAAGTCAGGTAATAAGTCGTAAAGTTTATGATTTGGGTCATTTGCAATTGTTCCACTTGAAAAAAACCCCGCTTGTGTATCATTAACATGTGAATTGGGTAATATTTCTGCTACTGCGTATGCAAATTATGCTACATACAGACGTCATCCTCATTACCATTTTGGAAATACATATACAAACCTCAATATAACAACAAATAAAAGTCCAAATCGAAAAATATTTTAGAAAAATATTTCGTTTAAATTTAAGCTTAGAATTAAACCATATGCCATCAAGATATGGCAAAGTATATAATTATATTCACATGATTGATTACAGCACCTATATATTAGTAAACTGTATGACGGTTATAGAGCGTTGCAAGGTTAAGGTGCTGTTATAAGGTGCTGAGAGAGAGAGACCATATATACTGATACAGTACTATTAGGGATTTATCTGACTTAATTTATTATTGAGGAGGTTTTCCAACAAAGTTTTGTCTATTTTTTCCACCTTTGGCAAAGATTTTCCTTGGGTTTTTTTTCTTCATTTCGTATCTAATTATTATTCAAGGGCTTTATGCGATATAAAGCCCTCAGAAGAAGAAAGAAAACCAACTCAATAATAAATTAATTATATATAAATGCATGTAGTTTAGTCATATCCCTAGAATAGTCGGTACACTAATGTTTAAAAAGACACATTTTAAAGAATACCTACAGCTGTTCGTATACCAGTTTACCGCCCTCGCGTCCTCCCTATACCTGCGGGGGTCTCTACGAGGGAGCTCATTGACTCGAACTAAACAGAGAGCTATTTCATTATTTGCACTGTACATGCATAAAGACATAATTAAAAACAGTCAACAGAACAATGTGTTAAGAAACTTGTAGTAATCCCCAGAGCGCTAAAACTAAACTCTGAATCTGATTCATTTCTAATAACTAAAATGAATTTTAATAATTATAGCAGCAGCTAACAAAGATATTTGAAAAGAAAGCAGTTGGAGGGCAGGCAAAAGTTTGTTTTGTTTTCTAACCTGGCGACCATCTGTTGTTATACAACTGAATCTTGTCATTTGTGCGTGTGTGTCAGGTATTATGCAAATATGAGAAGTCAAACCAATCATTTTACGAAACCAACCTGCATCTTTGACATGCTAATACTCGTAAGACACAATGAAGGCACTTAGGAGTCAGACTGCATGTTTGAATTCGATAATGAAACCTGTTCTTTGCCTGACTATCCAAACGGTTGGAAAGGTTTAAACAGAAGCTCTTTCTACAACGGCGTAATCGGCATTGAAGTGGAATAGTTTATTGCGATATTCTTCGCTCTGTCGTTTAACGTAAGTATATATATAGGTATATAATTATATATATTAATACAGCAGCATTATAGAGGCATGACCAGAATCCAACACTGCATTTTATCGTATGCTTTAACTGTTGATTTTAGTTTATTAAATAAAGGAAAGGAAGAAATCTTTCCAAAGTTTATACACAAAGAAATCAACATGATATTATTTACAACGAAGTTGATGTGTCATTTTTCTTCTTTCAATAGTCAATTTATTTAATGCAGACGTCATGTGTTGGTTAGTGGGGGTAATTTGCCGCTCATTTAGACACGGTTTAAAAACCATGATTATATATTGGCGAGACATTACTTCTTTTTAATGCAATTAGCTTGCTTGAATATGCTGGAAAATTATAGAAGCTTTATAAATTAAAATTATAAAATGTAAATAGCAATCTACAGATGAAAATTTCGTTTACCGCCAACCGCTACTGAACTCCAGGTCATTGAACTCGCATCCCTTGCTTGAAACTGCCTTAAATGCTTAATGCCTTAATTTGCTTCAATATCTATATGTTTCATTGTTAGGGCTATCCAGTGCTTTAGTTTTTGATTTATTGTATTTTGCATAAAAAAATCGTTGTATTATAACTCTTTAGTGGCACAATAAATTCTTCTTGTTCTTCGTCTTGAAACGACAAGGTGGGAAGTTTATCAGGCATGAAAAGAGGAGTTCACTATTGTTTGCCAGCCAAGTTTACAATGATAACTAGAGTGTAACGAGAGATAAACAAGCGAGATATGCCTGTTTTATTAACAACTCTTTTTGAAAAGAAAATGAAATATTAATGGCAAGACGTGAAACCTAAATTTCAAATAACAGCTGGAGTTACTAGAAAACTGTTTTTCAGTCCTTGAAGCTTGATTCCAACACTGATTCGCTTTTTTCTTTGTATCACCCACTGCGTGGCTCGTTTTAAGAGGCCGAGAGGACCGCAAACAGCTGCAACCACGGACGCCTTGTGTAGAAATGCTAGCCCGTCAAGATACTGTTATTCACATATATATATCTTCAGAAAAGAGTTGAACGCCGGTAAACTTTAAAAGTTCATCCGACTTTCTTAAGTGTCATGCGGACTTATACATATATCTATATAATGCAGGCATATATAGCTCTGGGCCTTGTCGTGCTGCGAAGAAAGTTGATTATAATATCTAGTTTATCAACATTATTCTAGCTAGATTCAAATCAACACGAATTTTAATACTTTATATATTATATCGAAGATCATGCTATATATATAATACAAGCGGACCTCTGTTAGCTTTCAAACAAAGCTGTTAAACTGCAAGCTTGCTATATTAAATCACTAATATTTAAAAGCGGTTTCTTATATATAGTGTGTTTGTCCGTGCAGTCTTTACAATACAGAGAAAAGTTGCATTATTATACATTAATATTGCCGTCTATGTACCAGTTGATAATATACCTAACCAGTCCATATCGTTTTAAAAAAATATTATAAAAAGCGAATAACGATATCCTGTCATATGCATTAATAGTATTATCTCTTAAGAATATTACTTAGCGGTTGTATAACATTTTAAATCCTAGGCAAATAAAATAAACAATTATATATTCTCTTTACATGAATGCTTGGATTAGAGTTTGTCTTGTGCCGTTATTAAATACTTCAATCTCTTAAAACAATACTATACAGAGCAACGTGTGTATATATCTTGCATGAGTGAGCGCTTCCGTCTGACAGTTTCAATACATTATTAGATCCAGATGTTATTGTATGATAACACAACGTTATTAAAGTGTATTAAGTTATGTAATTCATTAGTATCTGCCTACAGGGTGTATCAAAAAAAAGGCTACCCTTAGAAAATATAATTAACATTCTTTTCAAATAACCTATTGTATATTGACAGCCCTGTGGTCAGTTGAACCATTTTTAATCGAACTGATATGAATATAATTAACATTTTTATTTCAGTTATGCTCCTTCATACGTTTAGAAGTTATCGTAATTTCCCAGGTGTATACGACCATTTGTTTTTTACGCATCCGTGACTTCAGAGGTGTCCAGGGCTGTCAATATACAATAGGTTATTTGAAAAGAATGTTAATTATATTTTCTAAGGGTAGCCTTTTTTTTGATACACCCTGTATATTAAGGGGCTGTTTATGTGAGCCAGGCCAGCCCGGTTAACTTGGCTCACGCGATTGATTAGGATCTTACTGTGGTTTTAAACTCGCATAAACTAAATGTACAAAGAAGAATTGGTTTAGTTTAGATGTGAACGAATCTTCTGAATGTCGATTAAAATCTTCTTTTGTGGCCAAGGAAAGAATTTCGTGACACGAGTGAGCCCGGTTTAACTCTACATCAAATATGTTATCTGTTGCAGTGTTCAGAGGCGTAGGAACGGATTCAAAGTTGGGGGGGCTGAAGTCGACATGCAGATAATCAGTGACCGCATTTTTAGCGGGGTTTGGGGGTGCTCTCCCGGAAAATTTTGAAATCTAGAACCTCGGAAACACAATTTGCAGTAATTTGAGCAAATTTTACGTGTGATTCTACAGCAAGCATAGTTCAAATTTTAACATAAAAACGAAGAAATTATTAAACCAATCTGGGAACCAATCTAACCATTCTCGTCCCCAGAGCCCGCATGTCGCGTGGCTAACACTGGATGGCTAACACTGGATGGCTAACACTTCAGGCTGTTCACAAAATCACGCTACACCCGTTTGTGAAATCTCGTGTTGTCGTGTAGATGAACCCCGTAGGTAGATTACCGTAAGTAGCTGCTCTCCTAGCCTCTGTATAGGCGCACTAATACAATCATTAAATTTAGCAACGCTTGTCCTGACTATTTTTTTGGTGGTGGGACTCAAGCCCCCCCCCCCCCCCCCCCCCCCCCCCCCCGCTTCCTACGCCCCTGGCAGTGTTGATTTATATTATCAATCGTCGAAACACAACGCTATTAAATAAGACCAGTTCGCGTACCGTGGCCTATACCATAACGTTATTCATCTTTTTAAAAACGTAGAACGTTTAAAAATCTCTCGTTTGAACGCAGCGTTTGTTTTTTTATCTGATGTATATTTATTTGATCAACAACATCAATACCAGCTTTGGTATAGGTGGTGTGCAACCAATCCCCTGAGATTCGAAGAACAAAGGTATTTTCGCCATGTTGGATGATATTATAATTGCAGATGATGAAAATCTTTTGAAATCGTCAACCAACATGGCGGCAATGACGTAAGATGCACACCAGCAATATAGGATACAAACGCGACACTAACTACAACTACATGACATACATATTACATATATATAAAGTCAATTTCTATTATCTACGTTAAGTTATCAAAAATTGTTGAAACATCGAAACAGTATTCCCCTGCCAAAGCCATAACTGTTCTGTCTTGCATATATAGGCATAAGGTACATAAAAATATCTTGGGAGTTAAACAATTCGAATGAACTATTTACTTTATATAGGTTATCAATAAAATTTACTCTTTTACTCTGATGTGACGTCAACTGCATGCTATGCATGTTTTATGGTTTTATAATTCGAGAAAGACTTGTCGTCGATACATCAATATACATTTATTTTAATTTTGCTGGCCCGCTGATTCAGACGTTCAACTCCATCAGCAATGTTTTTATACTTCATAAAGTTTATATGGTTCTATATTCTATTTTTTATGTTTCCATGGTTCATAATGTTATAATTATCGGGAAACTGTTACGTGTTTTAATGACCCCTCGAAACAGCCGTTTTCACCGTAGGCGATGCCGAGAGGGCGTCAAAACATATCTTTTCTGAAGGAGCTTAATTGAAAATTTTAATTAAATTACAACACGAAATGTTGGCAAACCTATCAAACAAAACAAAGATACGATTTTAATTTTTTTTCCTAGGGCAAAGTAAAACTAATGTTGTCGGCTGCCAAAGATTACGTGAAACTGATGACAATTGAGATCGCCACACCACGCGACCGTCCGTCCAATCAGAAAGCAAGAAAAACGAATTTTGACACTTTATGTAAATGCACATATATATCATTTCATGTTTTCATATTTCAATACGTTTTTATGACTATATATTTAGTCTTATACATCTAATTATACGTATAATCCATCTATTGCTTGGTTTTCATCTGACATCATGGGGCCATATTGGTGCACAGAAACAATGAAATGGCGGTATATTGGTCGGCACAAGCTTTATCCTATGGGAATTTAACTCTATTCTTATTCAAACAATTCGTATTGTTTTACCACCCCCAACGGGGCCACCGATCACGTGAGTGAAAACGACCCAGGAAACTCGTATACCCAGGCTGTTGTCTCCGCTTTCTCGCTATACTCTTCGTTTAAATCATTCTTGTCTGAGGGCTTCTACTAATAACCGAGGGCTTCCTCCGAGGTGAATGAAATCGTCTGGCGTTAGCCAGAATAAAATTACTAAAGATCGATTCGGACAAGAAAAAGTCTAACCTCTTGAAACTAAATTTATCCAAATAGGTCTGACTTGCTGAAGAACGTTTATTTCATTTTCATTCGTAATTTTCTCCCGGCACTTATACCATGTTGATCTTCTCTCGTTTTTCTTCGCCATTCTAGTTAGTTCATATATATATATATAGCTTTCTTATTTGCTAATATTTGTGGTCTCGTTTCTGATTGGTTAAGCATTCTGATTTCTGAGTAGTTATATTAGACCGCTATGCATTGTAATCAATCCCTCCTCTTTTTCGTTGCCAATACTTTCTTGTTAATCGTTTCTTATTTGTCTCTAGCAGTTCTGAGCAGGTGCAAAGGCCATCACAGCACACTTTATCGATAAAGGCAAAGAAAGAACAAGGCAACCCTCCGACATTGAAGAATATCTCTAAAGGTAAGTCCAGAAACATTATTCACTTAATATTTGTACAATCTACTATAGTCCTTTTTTACGTTTCACTTAATATTATTCACGTTCTTGACGCTTCGTTTTTAACATGTTTGGCTCCTAGTTTATTAATTGTACACGGCTGTATTATTTAACAAGAGAATCAAAATTTAATATCGTGAACTATTATAGTCATAGCTTCTACATAACGCGTTTTATCTAACACTGCTATAATATACAGCTAACAGCAAAACTGAACGATTAAGAGGCCCCTTCTGGATCTTAGATAACACAATAAGCAGCAGTGCATTGTACACACGATTTTCAAAATGACGCCGCGTATATTTTTTTGAAACTTGTGTGAAAAATTATGAAACTTCTGTCTGGTTCGTATATATACAAAATATAAACTTTGGAGAAAAAGAATGTATTATTTATTAAAGTCATTCAAAAACTTCATTTCTGTTCTCGTGTATGCTATTGCCGCATTTCAAGGCTTATTTAAATATTAATAATAACCAAATCAAAATATTAAGTCTCACCTGCTGATTTTAAATAGCTTTTTTTTACTTTCGGTTCTTTTGGCTGTGACGGTGTGGAAGTACGCGTAAGATTGTCGAAATGAGAAAATGATCGGATGAGTAGACTGAACTCTGAAGTACTTATAGATCAAAGCACTTTGAATGCAAATTATCATTTCTACAAAATTTGCATCTGACTGCAATTTCTGTTTATATTACTGTATATTGTTATATCATAAGTTATATCAGAAGAAAGGTTCTTAATCTCATGACAAACAGAGCCTAGAGCGCGGCTTTGCATGCATGCATCAGGAACAAAGCAATACACGTTAACATCTTCAGCTTGTGTTCCACACGACTGGTGCATGGTCAGAACAAATTTCGTGAATTACAGTCTTTATACATCAATACTGACATGCTGCAGTGAACATATATCGTAAACTCATTTTGAAAATTGAGTTAACGCGAGTGAGACTTTAACTCGCAACTTTTAAAGTTCAGTTCATTGATCTACTAACTGAACCGCAGGTTAAGCTTCTTCGTTGGTTTGAATCGGTAGTCAGGCATGTGCTTATATCAAAGAGGGTTGTCCTTGTTCGTCAGTTAAGCTGGCCCTTTTGTCGAGATCTCGCGCATGGCAATCAAATTCGTTTTGAAATTTGTATATAAAGATTGTCTCTCTTACATATGAACGCTTTCGAAATCATCACGAGAATATCTCTCCCGCGTTTAATTATTTTACACGAACGAAGCCTTCCTAGTGAGCTCGATAGCTCCTGCAGCTAGCAGAGCAATCGCGATATAGAAATGCCGTATAGAGTTGCCATATAGGTCAATTCAACCTTTCAAGTTCGATTTTCAGCTGGGCTGGATAATTTATCAGTATTTTATATCTCGTTTTCGTTCTGAGCATGATGTTGTTATAGTCATGTTAATTCAAGTAAGGTTATAGCTGAAATGACTTGGCTTAGAGGTGATGCACTAATTGGACATATTGTTTAATCTTACCCAATTCCAATCAAGTTTTTTAATGATTTTTGTTGCCCTACACTACCAAGTGCACAGGCCATGATTGAAAATGAAATATTTCTCTATAACCATCGACTGTATTTTTTTCGGAAGAATCTTTTTTATAATATACAGTATTTTGGTATATATATATAGACTTTGAAATATGGTTGTATTTTGTAGTCAAGTGATTCAAATCATGTCAAGATTGTAATTAATGGTGTCACCGTTGCTATAGTGATATATGTCTACAAAATTTATTGGCCATCTTATTGATCAAGACTATCGTCTTTGAAAACAATTCCTTTAATAAATTTCTTTCTTTTTTCATCTCAGCATTTCTAACACAAGCAATATTATATCCCAGTTAGTTAAGAATAAGACAAAATTATATTTCTCTATTAGAAAACCACGAACAAACGACAATTTAATTTAAAATGACTGAAATGAAACTTCAATTTCTATATATACTAAATCAATAACAAGACAAGACTATCGAACCTATTGCATTGAAATGGTAATATTCTGACTTTATTACAAACTTATCTCTTTACTCAAAGTAAATACAAAAACATCCCTAGGTCTGTCACATTTGCTTTATTTAAATCCAATTCTGGTTTTTATTCTGAATTTTTGCCAGCCTACGTGATCCGATTTGGCTAAATCGTTTTAATGCGAGGTAAAAATTATTTCTCGTTTCATGATCATGTGGTATTCATTTCAGGATATGATTGTTTTTTCCCGACTTTCTGGAGCCTGTGTGGCTGTCATTTTTAGACAAACTATTGTAATCATTTCTGAACATGGTGTTGCAAAGATTGCTGTCAAAGGTTCTTGAAAATAATCTTGTTTTGGATTGGAATCATGGAACTATACTAATACTAATCCGATTCAGTCTTGAACTTCAGATCATTAGATTATTAAGAGTATATAAAAAAAATTAGAGTGTTGTGTAGGCAGTGTTTTAGCTAGCATGCAAAGTCGGAAGATGTTTTTATGATCATGAAGGAACTACTGCTGCTTCGAGTTGGAACCTTTATCAGAATAAAACGTAATTACGTAATTACCAGTAGAGTATTGTAAATGCAGAAAATTGGCTATTCATGGTTTGACATTGAATCCACATCGAAGGAACACTATTGGCAAACGTATGCGCACGCGTGAGTTTTCAAGAATAGACTGCTCTAGCCTCTAAGATGTCGAGCTTTCCGGCTTATTTCTGAGCTGCGAGCATGCGCACAACGCTTGTCAGCTGTATACATAGAACAACGTTACATCATCGTACAATATTTGATTTCAGGAAAATTTAATTCGTTTGCAAAAAGTGACGGGGGAAAGCACGGGAAATGCGCAAATGACTTTGATTCGGGCGTTGTCACTTGCGACGTTTGACCTACAATTGGTTACAAGTCCTTTAATCCGTAGGAAGAGTTAATTGGTGGTCATTAATCTACGACGTGTTAAGACGTTAACGTCATTGTCTAAAAATAAGGTTACAAATTAATAGTATTACAAAGTACATTGATGTGTAGCTAACGTTTGCATGTATACTACCGTATTTGGCAAATCAGTTATTTGAATGACTACGCTGTTATGATTGCTTCTAAGGCTATGATCATGAACGACTGTTGCTGTATATATAACGATTGAATTAGAGAGAATTGTGGGACCGAAAAGTAGAAACCGAAGGTGCCACAGCGATGAATTTTGTAACGTTCAAGAGTTTGATATATACTTGCTTTTAAATAAAGTTGGTCGAGAACCAGAAAAAAAAGTATTTTACCATGAGCTAAATACACGCAATTTTGAGGAATTTTAAAGGCTCGTTTTTAGTAGGAGAGGGCGAGTTATCGTAACACGATACTCACCAACTCTTAACTTAAACCTAAAACTGTTAAGTGTGAAGACGTATTAAACACTCTTGTCCAAGACTTAATCCTTTTGACTACCAGGGATCTTCTCTTGTCCTTTGAGAAGACAAAATCATAAGACTTTAGCCAGAGTAAGTTGCAGAATTCTTGGCACTCAAAGGATTTAAGTAATTTTCTTTCTCTTCCTATCAGAGGTGTAGAATAAAGATGGAATATTAAAACAGGGAGGGGAGGGCGAGGTTCTTTCCAGCAGCACCCTGCGGACCAACATTTGCTTCTTCCCCCCCCCCCCCCCCCCTGATGTACAATATAGATGAACAGATTTTTTGTTTTGGTATTTCGTGTGAATTTTCTGTCCCCAGCTGTGATATGACTAAAGATAAAACAATTTCTCAAGCCAGTTAGACAAAATAGAATTCTGTTTGTCAAAGTGAAAACGTTATGATAAATTGTTCATGATAATTGACTAATGTATACATTAGTCTTTACGTTGAATAATATTGGTTATCGATTGAGAATGTTTATGCTTTTCAAGTCTATATTCTTTGAGTAATGATTTGAGTAATGATTTATTTAACGTCGTAAGCACAGGATGTGCTCGACCAATGTTGATTTTACGGAGGAAGGAAAACCTCAGAACCCTGCGAAAAACCCTCGAAGCACAGGAGAGACCAACTAAACTCTACTCACATGAAATTCAAGTTCGAGAACGGGGTTATTCCCAGACGGTCACCAGTCCAAGTACTATAAACTCCGTCCAACTGGGCGCCCTAACAGCAAACGCCCCCCATGCTTCCCCTTTATTACTGTATAAAGACGATCTCACCGTTCAGCTGTTGTTCACTGCGGTTTCATATTCAAATATTACAACGACTCTGTCTCGGTTCAACAGTTGTCTTCTCGTGTTTTCAACCGCTGCTATTTTCTCAGAAAAGCAAAAGAAGGAACTCGATGTATCATTGTGCTGTAAATGAATGAAGTCAATGTGGCAAGAAATAAAACCGGTTTTCCACTTCGCAGACTAGTTCAGTTCCACTGGCGAATTTTGTCGCGCGAAGCGACCTTTTTCCTTTGTCGTACTTATATGAGCTCTTGAGTGGAACTAATTGGAAATATATGACAATCTATTCAATTTTAATAGAAATGTCAACAAAAGTAGATAGAAAACTTTTATGTCAGTTTCGAGAAACGTTTCAGAGAATGAATCATGAAATTGCCATTTTTGGGAACATGAGCGCAAAATGTCATGCATGTGAGCGGGAGCGCAAAATGTCATGCATATGAGCGGGAGCGCAAAATGTCATGAGCGGGAGCGCAAAATGTCATGAGCGGGAGCGCAAAATGTCATGAGCGGGAGCGCAAAATGTCATGCATATGCGGGAGCGCAAAATGTCATGAGCGGGAGCGCAAAATGTCATGAGCGGGAGCGCAAAATGTCATGAGCGGGAGCGCAAAATGTCATGAGCGGGAGCGCAAAATGTCATGAGCGGGAGCGCAAAATGTCATGAGCGGGAGCGCAAAATGTCATGAGCGGGAGCGCAAAATGTCATGAGCGGGAGTGCAAAATATCATGAGTCATGAGTGGGAGCGCAAAATGTCATGAGTGGGAGTGCAAAATATCATGAGTGGGAGTGCAAAATATCATGAGTGGGAGTGCAAAATATCATGAGTGGGAGTGCAAAATATCATGAGTGGGAGTGCAAAATATCATGAGTGGGAGTGCATGTAAAATATCTTGAGTGGGAGCGCAAATTTCCGAGGGCTTGCGCACCATTTCGAATGCGCAAGCATTGCGTAAAATTCGGTTCGGGGTTAGAAAATGTTTATTTCTTATATTAAATGACTCGCCAGGCTTCTAGTACAGACTCTTAGTTAATGATTCGCAGCTGGCAACAAGTTCAAATATTTAAAAATAATACTGGTTAATACAAATTATCCTAACTATACAAATCATCCTAACTATACGTACAAATACAGTCAAGGCGTCAAAACTTTATAGACATGTTCGCCTCAAGAATTTCAGCGCTGATAAGATCTTTGAACATTTCTTCGGTGTTTCACAAAAGAAATGCGACACGACACCTTTATAAGCGCGCACCGCAAAAGAAGCCTGACAAAGAAATTAAGATTCTTGAGGCAAACGCGCATTTAATATGATGTAAATTATTAAATTATTGTCTCTACTACGTCTGGTCTCGGAGATAATATATAAGTCAGGAACCTTATTAGACTTGGCAATCGCTGCGATCTGACGGAGTTTAATAGTTGGGCTTGTATTTGGGAATTGAACGAAATCTCAGTGAGATTAATTAACTTAAACTGAATTCTTCGTCCAGGTAGGATTGCGTTTAATGTCTGGCGGCGCGCAGTCGTTATTTTTCCAGTGTCAAATAAAGCTTGATGTTTATATGTTATTCTTGTTCTAGCATATTTCTTGGAGTTGGGTCTCAGTCACCATTGAGGTCATCATTGGTCGGCGTTGGCGTTACAAGATATTACAAACTTGCCAATAATGTGAATTGATTTCACTCATCACGTTTTTTTCACCAAGCGGGATTATATTGGTTTTGAAGTCTCAATCGAAGTTGACATTCCGTATACCAATCTTCATGTTTTTCTCCTTGCTCGTAATCATCGTTGTACTTGTCGTGCTCTTCTTAGTCAAGCTAAAGTATGACAATCAAAAGCTATCTTTTAAAGGAGTCTTCTACCATAAACATTGTAGGTTATCTCAGTTCTTACTTCATAAATGGACAGCCATAGAGGAACCATTTCAACCAACATTCTGGGCTACAAATGGTCACATTCAAACCTTACTCTTTCTGCTCTGGCCAAGACCTGAGGTGAAAGTTCGAAGAGAATATCTTCGACTGGAAGACCAAGGAGTGCTTGCTTTAGACTGGTTTACAAGTAATGAACAGTTATTGGATTCATCTAGTCCTGTGTTAATAATAATTCCAGGATTAACATGCAGTGTCAATGAAGTATCCATGCTATATTCTCGTGCACAAGATGTCTCTTTTAGATATGTTGTCTTCAACCGGCGTGGTCACGGTGGATCAGTTCTTACTACAGCCAGCTTACACAACTCGTGCGAGGGAAAAGATCTGGATGAAGCTATATTGTATATTCATAATATTTATCCTTATGCAAAGCTCGTTGCTGTTGCTTATTCCTTAGGAGCTGCGCTTTTATTATCGTATTTAGAAGAAACGAAAAAAGCACCTCTTTCTGGAGCAGTCTGCATCTCACCTAGCTACGAAATGGATAAAGGTCTAGACATTAGTTTGCCTCCTCTTTACGAATATTTACTGACAAGACGTTTACTTCGATTACTTAAACAACATCCTGGTTTGTCCAGTGTCATTGATTATGACCTAGCTTTACAAAGTTGCAGCGTGCGGGAGTTCAACGAAAGAGTTTATGAACCGCTGTCTCGTTTTAACAGTTATCGTTGTGGCTTAGAAGATCCGTTGAATAATAACTTCAACAATATTTCTCGGATACGGGTTCCCACTTTGTGTATTAGTGCTCTAGATGATCCGATTTGTATTGAGGAAAGTATTCCTTACACTCTCTTTAAGAATTCTTCTAATTTTTACCTAATTACGTGCGAGAAAGGAGGTCACAGTGGCTTCTTCCAGGGAGATGTCTATCTACATTCATGGGCAGATCATTTGGCTTCTACATTCCTCGATGCTATGATTCATTTTAATTTACGAAAACCAGTGGAGAGTTCTTCGCCAATGATGTTTCCTCATTTCACTCGCGATCGCAGCTACACACAGTGAAATATAAGCATTTTAACTTTGAAATTTCGCCAGCATTACTACGATTGTTATTACTGTCAGTCAGCCGTGATGGATTGCATGTGTTGGCTAACCGGGTAATATACCGAACTCCTGGACAGGACTACAGGAGACGTTGGAAGAAAAACTATGTTGCCACGGTTGAAAATGGTGTGAAATTTGACAAGTCAATAACCGTGTATTAACCGTGGCATTTGATCACGCAGTATGCGACAGAAGTTTCTAATGAAATGGCGCACGCTGAAAACGGTACGTTATTTCGCCGTTAGTTTTTTCCTACCGCGGGATCGATCGCGTGAAGTTAAATGTTCTAGAAAGCGACAGAAAGTGCAGTTTCATCTCCCGGTGTATTATTTGTTGTGAAAATGTAGACTGTACATCTGAAACATCTGTTAACAATTAAAAGAACTAAGATTATTTAATTTCTTGTTAAATACTTGTGCTGTATGCCTGTCTGTTCAAATGGGACTAAGATTTGAAGGATAACGCAAGCATGCAAAAGAATCGTTTTCTATCCAGAGAATATTTCATTTAAAGCTATTTTGCTAAAACTAAAAGATGAATGTAGTTGAATTAAATGGCCGGTAAAAAAACAAACAAACAGCCATTCCCACATTTGGCTCAAATTAAAGTGATCCCCGAGGTAAAAGATGTGTTAATTAAGCTGCTATGACAGAGTTCATGATATAATTTCAGACAATTAACTATAGGCAATGTCGGCAATTCAAAAACCTTGTATGTCTTTTAGCAGTTAGCATTGTTGCTTTTATCAGTAGCACAACCATATTTAATATCTATTGTTGTCAGAGAAGTGTCAGTTGCTAATAAATTTACCGCATTGTGTCTCCACACCATATAATCACCTCAGTAATTGACTTGTTACCCAGGTCCCAGGCAGACCAGGGAGCCCATCTTGGCAGCGCGTGGGCACTGTGGCGGACTCGAAAGACGCGCGGGGGACTGTGGCAGGGGATTTAAAAAATACGAAAACGGTTACCGGAAGCGAGGAAAAAACGGGGGAAAAGGGGGGGAGGGAGAGGAAAAAATATAAGGGATGAAACACCAAACGTTCAACGTGGAATGCGTTCCGCAAGTAGCCAGGACATCTCGTATCGTCGGGAGCCACCGTTGGAATACTGAAACCTACTGAAACTCAGAGTCAGATGAATGTGCAATAAATCAATAATCCTGAGACTTCCCACTTTATCCGAAAAGCTTATCGTAGGATTTCGTAGCTATCCGAAGTGTCAACGATGATGTAGTATCCTAGCTACTTGCGGAACACATCTCCCGAAAATACGATATGTAATTTAGCTGCAAAATCAGGGCTAAAAGTTGAGATTTTGCATCATTTTGATTTATATTTTGATAAATGAATCATTATCACAACTACTTCGCTCAATCGTCTTACAATTTTAATACCTATAGCCTCTTAAAACGATGTTCAAAACAAGGAAGAATTCGTGTTTCATCCCTTTACTATTTTCCTAAACACACCACGATTGAGTGTGCCACAGATGCCCACGCTCTGCCAAAATGGGCTCCCTGTGGCAACACCCCTAATTTACAAAGACACCCCTCCCGTTTATTCAACATGTCCTCTCACTTAAAATTCAGCATTATCATGTCTAGAATTCAGGATTATCCTGAAGCCTAGGGACTTCTCTGTCCCACATGTGGGATGTTAAATTAAAAGCATATAACAGTTGTGGTCACGGTCTCGGGAGTGGAACACTCTTCCCGGAGGGTTGTGGTTCAGATTTAGCACCCAGACTGCGGTCTCGAAAATGTTCGCGCAAAATAATTCCGCGAAAAATATTTCCAGTAAAAATATTCTCGAGAAAACATTCCCGCGAAAAAATATTCCCGCAAATAAAAATATCAAGAATAAATTCCCGCTAAACAATTCCCGCGAAAAAATTAAAACGTTAACCCGGCCCAATCCCCTACTGTGCTCTGCTTGCTTGGTTACCAAGCTTTCTTTGCAACACTGAGTCAGTGTTTTGAATATTTTTTGGGTATTTTGTAGTTTTCTTTCTTTAAAAAGGAAATAAAAATGGTAAGTTGTGTTTACACTCTTCTACAATGTATATCTTTACACTTTTGTTGTATTTTGTATGTTTAAAAACGTTTTACTTCGAAAATTAATATGTGTTCTTTGAATCTTTGTACATGTATAAATTCTTTGCTGGGTTTCTTTCATTAGTTTGGCTTCAATATGTTTGACACGATACCACGAGGTTTTAATACACAATATAGATGTTATTCTATTATGATGTGTCCAGGAAATGAACGAGAAGATGTTGAGAAAGGAGGAAAAAGTATGTAGAAATATTAAGGTTATTTTAAGTTTTATGTATATGTATATGTACATGTATATGTATATGTATTATGTATTATGTATATGTATATGTATATGTGTATATATATATATATATATATATATATATATATATATTAGTGCTCAATGCTTTTGGGTAGAGCTGGATATGTATTATATAATATATATAATAAATATCCTAATAACTCAACCTGTGGGCTCGTAGTCCCACTGTAATTTCTCGTTCTCCTTAACTTCCACTTGTGTTTCTTTAACTCTATAGAACACAGAAAATGTGTTCTATTTCTTAATGGTAAAACAAATTATCTTAACTTTGTAGTTATCATGCCTCCTTCTGCACTGGATGTCCTGGGTAAGTCTCAACTGGTATCATTGTATTATCAATATTATATTACATGTATTGTCAATTCCCAAAATTTAGTACCAGTGTTGTTTATCCATTGCTTGACTACACTTCAATCTTGGTCAAACTGTTATATTGTTTCTTTCTATTTGTGTTCTATGCCTGGCATTAATAAAATGTATGTTTAACTAAGTATATATTTATCTTAATTTTAGCTCGTCTTAATATTGTCTACCCTATGCTATTTAAACTGACCAATCAAACTGATAAGCGATCAACTCATTGTGGTGTTTTGGAGTTTGTAGCTGATGAAGGCAAGGTTTATCTACCTAACTGGGTGAGTACATGATAATACTGATAATGATTAGATTGTGGTGGTGATAATAATGGTGGTGGTGATAATAATGGTGGTGGTGGTGGTGGTGGTGGTGGTGATGATAATGATGATAATGATGATGATGATGATGATGATGATGATGATGACAATGATGACAATGATGACAATGGTGATGATGACAACAATGATAATAATGGTAATGGTGATAATGATGATGGTGATGACAGTGATGATGATAATGGTGATGGTGATGATGGTGATGGTGATGATGGTGATGGTGATGGTGATGGTGGTGATGGTGATGGTAATGATGATGATGATGATGGTGACCAGTGATGGTGATGATGATGGTGATGATGATGATGATGGTGATGATGATGATGATGATGATGGTGATGATGATGATGATGATGATGATGATGATGGTGAGGATGATGATGATGGTGAGGATGATGGTGATGATGATGATGGTGGTGAGGATGATGATGATGGTGAGGATGATGGTGAGGATGGTGATGATGATGATGATGATGATGATGGTGGTGAGGATGATGGTGAGGATGATGGTGATGATGATGGTGGTGAGGATGGTGAGGATGATGGTGATGATGATGGTGATGATGATGATAATGATGGTGACCAGTGATGGTGACCAGTGATGGTGATGATGGTGATGATGATGGTGATAATGGTGATGATAATGATAACGGTGATGATGATGTTGATGATGGTGATGATGATGATGATGGTGGTGAGGATGATGAGGATGGTGATGGTGATGGTGATGATGGTGACGATGATAATGGTGATGATGGTGACGATGATAATGGTGATGATGATAATGGTGATGATAATGGTGATGATGATGGTGGTAATAGTAATAGTAATAAACTTGTAATGGTAGTAGTAATAAATAATGGTAATAAGAATGATGTTAATCATGATCATGATGAATATTATGATACAAGTATTATTTACTGGAATTATATTTTTTTAAATTTTTTTGTGTATAGATGATGCGTAATCTTTTTCTTGATGAAGGTCAATTACTTCAAGTTGAATGTGCTTCTTTACCTGTTGCTACTTACTCTAAGTTTCAACCTCAATCTACAGATTTTCTTGATATCACTAATCCTAAAGCTGTGTATCCTTTTCATTTTATTTTATTTTTATTTTATTTTATTTTATTAACTTCGCCATATGTAGAAATAACATACATAGAAATAAACATATAAATAATAGCAGGTTTAACAATGGCAGGGGAACCACAACAGCGTTAGCCAATACTGTGGGCCCTAAACATACAAAGGATATAGAGAGATAACTATGAAAAATAAAATTACAGCACATTATAAGTATTACATAATTACATACAACAAGAAATTGGGTCACTGAGACTCCGAACAGAGTTGCATTTGAGACAGATTGTTTTAAACGTGCGAGGGTCTTCAGAGTTGTAAGAAGTTACCAACGATAAAAAATAATACTTAAGCATAACTGATTTAAATAAAGAAAGAGTATCTGTGTTAAGGTCAAGTTTGTCTGCAAGAGAGTTCCAAATTCTGCAAGTTCTGATGACGTAGGATTTTTGATAGGTAGTTGTTTTACATTTACGAATGATTAATTGTGTTGCCATTAGAGGATCTAGTTGGTCTGGATGTACGGATAACTGGAAGAACGGAAGATTTTAAACTGATTAATCCATGTGTTATTTTGTAAAAGAAAACCATGTCTAAATACTCGTGCCAATAACAAAGTGGAAAGAGCGACAAATACTGCATCCTATTATTGTAGTCAATATCACAAGAAAATGGCAGGTTGAGAATGTATTTGGTTGCTCTCCTCTGAATTTGTTCCAATTGCATAATCTGTTCTATCGACTGTGGAGCCCAAATTTGTGTCGCGTATCCCAAGTGGGGACGCACCAAAGCAAGATACAGCGTGCGTCTCACCGCAGTATTCTGGATAAACCTAGTGTTCCTTCTGATGTAACCTAGAAGTTTATTGGCACGTGAAGATTGCTCGTTTACTTGTTTGTTCCATGTTAAATTACTCGCTACCCAGACGCCAAGATCTCTTTCAGTTTCGGCGGTTTCTAGGGTGGAGTGGTTGAACGTGAAAGTGGATTCTATTGGCTTGATCCTCCTCGTGATTCTCTGGGCTTTACATTTGGTCTCATTGAAGCAGAAGGCGAGGCCAGACAGTGAAGACCAGGTTTGTAAACTGTTCAATACGACTATTAGATTTTAGAGTTGATGTAATATTTTGAATTACAAGACTGACTGTTTCATCAGGTGATCCAAAAATGAGAAAACAATTCTTGGTAAATTAGAAAGTGTAGATTATGGTGGTACTTACAGTAACTAAATGTTCTAGATTTTAGTTTGTTCAGTTTAGCCTTGACGCTTCAAAGATTAGAAAATGCACTGAGATCATTTGCATGTCTAACGGTTGGTGATATTATTGCTATAACATATAATAAAAAGGTAAGGCTAAATAAAGGGTCATACAGATGATACTGCAGTACAGTATAGTATAGTATACAGTAGTGCACTGCACTTCACTTCACTTCACTTCACTTCACTTCACTTCACTTCACTTCACTTCATGACACTGCACTGCACTTCGTTTCACTTCACTTCACTTCACTTCACTTCACTTCACTTCACTTCACTTCACTTCACTTCACTTCACTTCATGACACTGCACTGCACTTCGTTTCATTTCACTTCACTGCTCTTCATTTCACTTCACTTCACTTCACTTCACTTCACTTCACTTCACTTCACTTCACTTCACTTCACTTCACTTCACTTCACTTCACTTCACTTCACTTCACTTCTCTTCACTTCACAACACAACACTACATGACACTACATGACACCAGTGATGGATGCAAGGGGGGTGCCAAATGCCTTGTCAAATCCAAGTACATTAAAGGACGCATTCATTCAATGTCTGTATAAACTTAATAGGACCTAGGTATTAGGTATCATAGCTATCTGCTATCATATGATTCATAGATATATGATTCATACATTAGCTATCATATGATTCGTAGGTACAAAAAAAACATTTTCTAGTGGGCTTCACCCCCTACCCCCCAGCCCCACCACCACCACCAGCTCGGACCCTGCTGGGGGCTGTGTCCCTAGACTGCTGCCGTAGCTCCCTCAGCAGCGCTCCACCCTGCCCGATGTGAAAGTTGTAATATTTTTTAATATTATTATGTTAAGGTGTATGAGTTCTTAGTTCTCGAGGCCAAACCAGGTCGAGCAGTTTCTATTATCGAATGTGACATGCAGGTATGTCATTCATATTGCTTTTTGTATAGTATGAACTGACCTAAGTGACAGAGAACTTTTCAGGGGGGGGGGGGGTCAGGGAGACAACATATTATAAGACAATGTATTTTACAATTGTAACTTTTATGTTTTTCCCAGGTAGAGTTTGCTGCACCAGTTGGATATGTTGAACCACAAAGACAACCGAAACAAGAAACCAAACAAGAGGTACTACCTAAGATCTTATCTCCTTTCACCCCCCACTCCTACTTCCATCCGACCTTTACCCTCATCTCTCTTCCACCACTCTCTCCACCCCACCTCCAACCCCACTGTACCCCCATTTTCCCACCCTCTCACCCTACCACAATCTATTTTCCCCTATCCATCATCACTACTCCCACCCCCACTGTACCCCCATTTCCTACTACTATCCTGTTACCACCAACTCCATTCATCCCCTTCACCTCTATCCCCATGCCCCACCTATATCCCCATTCCTCACCTCTCCCCATTTCTCACATGTATCCCCACTCATCACATGTATCCCCATTCCTCACCTCTATCCCCGTTCCTCACCTCTATCCCCATTCCTCACATGTATCCCCATTCCTCACCTCTATCCCCATTTCTCACATGTATCCCCATTTCTCACCTCTATCCCCATTTCTCACCTCTATCCCCATTTCTCACCTCTATCCCCATTTGTCACATGTATCCCCATTTCTCACCTCTATCCCCATTTCTCACATGTATCCCCATTCCTCACCACTCCCCATTCCTCACATGTATCCCCATTCCTCACATGCATCCCCATTCCTCACCTCTATCCCCATTCTTCACATGTATCCCCATTCCTCACCTCTATCCCCATTCCTCACATGTATCCCCATTTCTCACATGTATACCCATTCCTCACATATATCCCCATTCCTCACCTCTATCCCCATTCCTCACATGTATCCCCATTCCTCACCTCTATCCCCATTCCTCACATGTATCCCCATTCCTCACCTCTATCCCCATTCCTCACATGTATCCCCATTCCTCACCTCTATCCCCATTCCCCACATGTATCCCCATTCCTCACATGTATCCCCATTTCTCAAAAGTATCCCCATTTCTCACCTCTATCCTCACCTCTATCCCCATCCTCACATGTATCCCCATTCCTTACCTCTATCCCCATTCCTCACATGTATCCCCATTCCTCACATGTATCCCCATTCCTCACCTCTATCCCCATTCCCCACATGTGTCCCCATTCCCATTCCTCACATGTATCCCCATTTCTCACATGTATCCCCATTTCTCACCTCTATCCCCATTTCTCACATCCATCCCCATTTCTCACATCCATCCCCATTCCTCACCTCTCCCCATTTCTCACATGTATCCCCACTCATCACATGTATCCCCATTCCTCACCTCTATCCCCGTTCCTCACCTCTATCCCCATTCCTCACATGTATCCCCATTCCTCACCTCTATCCCCATTTCTCACATGTATCCCCATTTCTCGCCTCTATCCCCATTTCTCACCTATATCCCCATTTCTCACCTCTATCCCCATTTCTCACATGTATCCCCATTTCTCACCTCTATCCCCGTTTCTCACATGTATCCCCATTCCTCACCACTCCCCATTCCTCACATGTATCCCCATTCCTCACATGCATCCCCATTCCTCACCTCTATCCCCATTCTTCACATGTATCCCCATTCCTCACCTCTATCCCCATTCCTCACATGTATCCACATTCCTCACCTCTATCCCCATTCCTCACATGTATCCCCATTCCCCACATGTATCCCCATTCCTCACATGTATCCCCATTCCTCACCTCTATCCCCATTTCTCACATGTATACCCATTCCTCACATATATCCCCATTCCTCACCTCTATCCCCATTCCTCACATGTATCCCCATTCCTCACCTCTATCCCCATTCCTCACATGTATCCCCATTCCTCACCTCTATCCCCATTCCTCACATGTATCCCCATTCCTCACCTCTATCCCCATTCCCCACATGTATCCCCATTCCTCACATGTATCCCCATTTCTCAAAAGTATCCCCATTTCTCACCTCTATCCCCATTCCTCACCTCTATCCCCATCCTCACATGTATCCCCATTCCTTACCTCTATCCCCATTCCTCACATGTATCCCCATTCCTCACATGTATCCCCATTCCTCACCTCTATCCCCATTCCCCACATGTGTCCCCATTCCTCACATGTATCCCCATTTCTCACATGTATCCCCATTTCTCACCTCTATCCCCATTTCTCACATCCATCCCCATTTCTCACATCCATCCCCATTCCTCACCTCTCCCCATTTCTCACCTCTATCCCCATTCCTCACCTCTCCCCATTTCTCACCTCTATCCCCATTCATCACCTCTATCCCCATTTCATCCTTTATCTGTATTGCCATGCTACCCCTATCACACCCTACTACCTCTGAGAGGCAATGGTGGATAGAAGTGATAAGCCTCTGGGTTATACAATGTTAGGTCATACTTGATGTAAACTATATATAAATTAAAGTTATTTATCTTTGTTTTCTCTTATGCATTAGGAGGTAGTTGAAGACATTGATCCTGGCTTTCAGGTAAACTTCATTTCAATATTATAAAAGAAAATATGTTTGATTCTATAATTCAACTTTGGTTTGTGGATACACATGTTAAAACTAGTTATTTGTAAATAATTAATTTAACCAAATAAACAATAAACATGGTGTATCCACAAATCTATCTTGAATTACATTCATGATGATACTTTTTATAATTAATTGTAATTAATAATTTTGATTTGTGTAATTTATCATTTAGGCATTTTCTGGCTCAGGTTTTCGTCTTGATGGTAAGAAAAAGAAATCTAATGCACCAAGTGAACCTGTTCCTCTTGGACCTGTTGATAAGAAAAGGTTTGTATCATGAGAAATCCTGTTTTAAACGTATGTTATTTTATAATGTACAGTAATATTTATTTAAAACATTTATATATTGTTGGTTAACCATTTTATATGGCTCCACCATATAATGTAATTTAATTTGTTTTCCCAGGGGAATTCCAAATTATGAATACAAGAAAGGAAAAATCACATTTAAAAGAGTTTTCAAGACCAACAATACTCAGGTAGCAACACTTGACTGTTAGGTTTAAAGTTTTTGCAGTCACATATATTTATCAAATAGACCTTTCCGCATGAAGTGAATGACTTACGTGATCTTACCTTTTAACAATTCTGATTGGCTAATGTTCAATGTTTGTCTAAAGTTTTGGATCTCCGAAGTTTTGCAACAGCCAATCAAATCACTCAATGCATTATCCATGCACTTCATGAAACAAATGAAATTTTTCCTTTTCACACATATTGCTAAGCAAACAGCAACTGATTTATATTATTGTACAACTATTTTTTTTAAAAAGAAAGAGCCAGAGAAAGAGGACTTTTCGCCATTTGGTGGGAGTGGTAAACAATTAAAACCAAGAAAGAAACAAGGCAAGTACAGAAATAGTACACTGCTTTTTAGATGAACTGTACTGTGCTGCACTGCACTCTACTCTACTCTACTCTACTCTACTCTACTCTACTCTACTCTACTCTACTCTACTCTACTCTACTCTACTCTACTCTACTCTACTCTACTCTACTCTACTCTACTCTACTCTACTCTACTCTACTCTACTCTACTCTACTCTACTCTACTCTACTCTACTCTACTCTACTCTACTCTACTCTACTGCACTGTACTCTGTACTGTACTGTACTGTACTGCACTGCACTATACTGTACCATACTCTATACTGTACTGTCTGTATTGCACTCTAATGTACTGTACTGCACTGTACTGTACTCTGTACTGTATTATACTGTACTGTACTGCTATATTGCACTCTAATGTACTGTACTGCACTGTACTTTACTGTACTAGTGTACTGTATTGTACTGTACTTTGTACTGTATTGTATTGCACTGTACTGTACTGTACATTACTGTCACTGTACTGTACTGTTCTGTAGTGTACTGTCACTGCACTGTACTGCACTGTCACTGTACTTTACTGTACTGCACAACATACTGTACGTACTGCATTATACTGTATCAAATCATGCCATATTGGTACTGTACTGTACAATTTCCTTGTATTAATGACTAATAAATTCTTTCTCAGGTTCCAATAGACAATAGTTCAACTTTATCTGATTGGATTACGATTATATTGGACAAACTTGGAGCAGTGATTGTTGGCAGGAAGTACAACACAGCAACCAATATAAATCCTTTGGGGCATATTTGGTCAATGCATTCACTCTCAGCGAACACAAAGTTGACTTACGGTAATAGATACACCACATTTGCTATAGCTTTATATTAAGGAGAGGTAATACAGGCAACATGGCAACTTTGTTGCATTGCAAGTTGAAAAGTGTTGTTACATGTATTACCAACTACCTTAAACATTGTTATGCAACGATGATTTTGTTGTTGAGTTGAAAACATTTCTACTTGCTGCAACATGCTGTTTCAACTTGCAACAAAATCATTGTTGCATGACAATGGGTGGTAATACGTGCTTTTCAACTTGCAACGCAACAAAGTTGCAGCAATTTGTTGTTCGTATTACTTCACCTTTATAGCTTTAGGATGTTTAAAATAATAGAGCTTCTAATTATAAAAACTAGAGACCAATGAACCATTTTGGACCTACATTTGTATGACAATTTTCAGCAATCCTTCACCTATGACATTGACTGCTTAACAGAACATTACAGTATATTGTGGTATTTAGTTCTTTGGTCTTTAAATATTAAATTTCCCAAGAACACAGAATGACAATAATGTTTAAAACATAAATGTAATGATAAAAAATTTTTTAGTAGTTTCAGTCAATAGATGAATGAGTTTCTACTTTGATCCTTCAATTAGTTTTCGGTTTACTTAGGTAAATGTGAATTGCCTACGTGTCTTGTATTATAAGTATGATTAGTTGTGGTCAGTTTGAAATCAAAATTTATTAAATTGTTATTACACTTGAAAATCATTATTTAACCGTTTTTGACCCCATTCAAAAGTTTCAAAAGTGACCAAAATCGGTCAAAAAGTAAAGACTAACCCCTTTACTTTTTTTTCCGGATTTTTTTCCAAAATTCAGCAAAACTATTTTTAGCCGAAATACAGCCTTCTCCTTTTCACAGGTCTAAAACGACTTAATTAACCGTTTTTGACCCTAACTCAAAAGTTTCAAAAGTGACCAAAATCGGTCAAAAAGTAAAGGCTAACCCCTTTACTTTTTTTTTCCCGGATTTTTTTCCAAAATTCAACAAAAATATTTTTAGCCAAAATACAGCCTTCTCCTTTTCACAGAAGGTCTAAAACGACTTTATTTAACCGTTTTTGACCTTAACTCAAAAGTTTCAAAAGTGACCAAAATCGGTCAAAAAGTAAAGGCTAACCCCTTTACTTTTTTTTCCGGATTTTTTTCAAAAATTCAACAAAAATATTTTTAGCCAAAATACAGCCTTCTTTTCACAGAATGTCTAAAACGACTTTATTTAACCGTTTTTGACCCTAACTCAAAAGTTTCAAAAGTCACCAAAATCGGTCAAAAAGTAAAGGCTAACCCCTTTACTTTTTTTTTCCGGATTTTTTTTAAAAATTCAACAAAAATATTTTTAGCCAAAATACAGCCTTCTCCTTTTCACAGAATGCCTAAAACGACTTTATTTAACCGTTTTTGACCCCAAATCAAAAGTTTCAAAAGTGACCAAAAACGGTCAAAAAGTAAAGGCTAACCCCTTTACTTTTTTTTTTCTGGATTTTTCTCAAAAATTCAACAAAAATATTTTTAGCCAAAATACAGCCTTCTCCTTTTCACAGGTCTAAAACACTTTATTTAACCGTTTTTGACCCTAACTCAAAAGTTTCAAAAGTGACCAAAATCGGTCAAAAAGTAAAGGCTAACCCCTTTACTTTTTTTTCCCCGGATTTTTTTCAAAAATTCAACAAAAATATTTTTAGCCAAAATACAGCCTTCTCCTTTTCACAGGTCTAAAACGACTTTATTTAACCGTTTTTGACCCTAACTCAAAAGTTTCAAAAGTCACCAAAATCGGTCAAAAAGTAAAGACTAACCCCTTTACTTTTTTTTTCCGGATTTTTTTAAAAATTCAACAAAAATATTTTTAGCCAAAATACAGCCTTCTCCTTTTCACAGAATGTCTAAAACGACTTTATTTAACCGTTTTTGACCCTAACTCAAAAGTTTCAAAAGTGACCAAAATCGGTCAAAAAGTAAAGGCTAACCCCTTTACTTTTTTTTTTCTGGATTTTTCTCAAAAATTCAACAAAAATATTTTTAGCCAAAATACAGCCTTCTCCTTTTCACAGGTCTAAAACACTTTATTTAACCGTTTTTGACCCTAACTCAAAAGTTTCAAAAGTGACCAAAATCGGTCAAAAAGTAAAGGCTAACCCCTTTACTTTTTTTTCCGGATTTTTTTAAAAATTCAACAAAAATATTTTTAGCCAAAATACAGCCTTCTCCTTTTCACAGAATGCCTAAAACGACTTTATTTAACCGTTTTTGACCCCAAATCAAAAGTTTCAAAAGTGACCAAAAACGGTCAAAAAGTAAAGGCTAACCCCTTTACTTTTTTTTTCCGGATTTTTTCAAAAATTCAACAAAAACATTTTTAGCCAAAATACAGCCTTCTCCTTTTCACAGAATGTCTAAAACGACTTTATTTAACCGTTTTTGACCCTAACTCAAAAGTTTCAAAAGTGACCAAAATCGGTCAAAAAGTAAAGGCTAACCCCTTTACTTTTTTTTTCCGGATTTTTTCAAAAATTCAACAAAAATATTTTTAGCCAAAATACAGCCTTCTTTTCACAGAATGTCTAAAACGACTTTATTTAACCGTTTTTGACCCTAACTCAAAAGTTTCAAAAGTCACCAAAATCGGTCAAAAAGTAAAGGCTAACCCCTTTACTTTTTTTCCGGATTTTTTTTAAAAATTCAACAAAAATATTTTTAGCCAAAATACAGCCTTCTCCTTTTCACAGAATGTCTAAAACGACTTTATTTAACCGTTTTTGACCCCAAATCAAAAGTTTCAAAAGTGACCAAAAACGGTCAAAAAGTAAAGGCTAACCCCTTTACTTTTTTTCTGGATTTTTCTCAAAAATTCAACAAAAATATTTTTAGCCAAAATACAGCCTTCTCCTTTTCACAGGTCTAAAACACTTTATTTAACCGTTTTTGACCCTAACTCAAAAGTTTCAAAAGTGACCAAAATCGGTCAAAAAGTAAAGGCTAACCCCTTTACTTTTTTTTCCCCGGATTTTTTTCAAAAATTCAACAAAAATATTTTTAGCCAAAATACAGCCTTCTCCTTTTCACAGGTCTAAAACGACTTTATTTAACCGTTTTTGACCCTAACTCAAAAGTTTCAAAAGTCACCAAAATCGGTCAAAAAGTAAAGGCTAACCCCTTTACTTTTTTTTTCCGGATTTTTTTTAAAAATTCAACAAAAATATTTTTAGCCAAAATACAGCCTTCTCCTTTTCACAGAATGCCTAAAACGACTTTATTTAACCGTTTTTGACCCCAAATCAAAAGTTTCAAAAGTGACCAAAAACGGTCAAAAAGTAAAGGCTAACCCCTTTACTTTTTTTTTCCGGATTTTTTTCAAAAATTCAACAAAAACATTTTTAGCCAAAATACAGCCTTCTCCTTTTCACAGGTCTAAAACACTTTATTTAACCGCTTTTGACCCTAACTCAAAAGTTTCAAAAGTGACCAAAATCGGTCAAAAAGTAAAGGCTAACCCCTTTACTTTTTTTTTCCGGATTTTTTTCAAAAATTCAACAAAAATATTTTTAGCCAAAATACAGCCTTCTCCTTTTCACAGGTCTAAAACACTTTATTTAACCGTTTTTGACCCTAACTCAAAAGTTTCAAAAGTGACCAAAATCGGTCAAAAAGTAAAGGCTAACCCCTTTACTTTTTTTTTCCGGATTTTTTTAAAAATTCAACAAAAATATTTTTAGCCAAAATACAGCCTTCTCCTTTTCACAGAATGCCTAAAACGACTTTATTTAACCGTTTTTGACCCCAAATCAAAAGTTTCAAAAGTGACCAAAAACGGTCAAAAAGTAAAGGCTAACCCCTTTACTTTTTTTTTCCGGATTTTTTTCAAAAATTCAACAAAAACATTTTTAGCCAAAATACAGCCTTCTCCTTTTCACAGAATGTCTAAAACGACTTTATTTAACCGTTTTTGACCCTAACTCAAAAGTTTCAAAAGTGACCAAAATCGGTCAAAAAGTAAAGGCTAACCCCTTTACTTTTTTTTTCCGGATTTTTTCAAAAATTCAACAAAAATATTTTTAGCCAAAATACAGCCTTCTTTTCACAGAATGTCTAAAACGACTTTATTTAACCGCTTTTGACCCTAACTCAAAAGTTTCAAAAGTCACCAAAATCGGTCAAAAAGTAAAGGCGTTAGCCTTTACTTTTTTTTTCCGGATTTTTTTCAAAAATTCAACAAAAACATTTTTAGCCAAAATACAGCCTTCTCCTTTTCACAGAATGTCTAAAACGACTTTATTTAACCGTTTTTGACCCTAACTCAAAAGTTTCAAAAGTGACCAAAATCGGTCAAAAAGTAAAGGCTAACCCCTTTACTTTTTTTTTCTGGATTTTTCTCAAAAATTCAACAAAAATATTTTTAGCCAAAATACAGCCTTCTCCTTTTCACAGGTCTAAAACACTTTATTTAACCGTTTTTGACCCTAACTCAAAAGTTTCAAAAGTGACCAAAATCGGTCAAAAAGTAAAGGCTAACCCCTTTACTTTTTTTTTCCGGATTTTTTTAAAAATTCAACAAAAATATTTTTAGCCAAAATACAGCCTTCTCCTTTTCACAGAATGCCTAAAACGACTTTATTTAACCGTTTTTGACCCCAAATCAAAAGTTTCAAAAGTGACCAAAAACGGTCAAAAAGTAAAGGCTAACCCCTTTACTTTTTTTTCCGGATTTTTTTCAAAAATTCAACAAAAACATTTTTAGCCAAAATACAGCCTTCTCCTTTTCACAGAATGTCTAAAACGACTTTATTTAACCGTTTTTGACCCGAAATCAAAAGTTTCAAAAGTGACCAAAAACGGTCAAAAAGTAAAGGCTAACCCCTTTACTTTTTTTTTCCGGATTTTTTTCAAAAATTCAACAAAAACATTTTTAGCCAAAATACAGCCTTCTCCTTTTCACAGAATGTCTAAAACGACTTTATTTAACCGTTTTTGACCCTAACTCAAAAGTTTCAAAAGTGACCAAAATCGGTCAAAAAGTAAAGGCTAACCCCTTTACTTTTTTTTTCCGGATTTTTTTCAAAAATTCAACAAAAATATTTTTAGCCAAAATACAGCCTTCTTTTTCACAGAATGTCTAAAACGACTTTATTTAACCGTTTTTGACCCTAACTCAAAAGTTTCAAAAGTCACCAAAATCGGTCAAAAAGTAAAGGCGTTAGCCTTTACTTTTTTTTCCGGATTTTTTTCAAAAATTCAACAAAAACATTTTTAGCCAAAATACAGCCTTCTCCTTTTCACAGAATGTCTAAAACGACTTTATTTAACCGTTTTTGACCCTAACTCAAAAGTTTCAAAAGTGACCAAAATCGGTCAAAAAGTAAAGGCTAACCCCTTTACTTTTTTTTTCTGGATTTTTCTCAAAAATTCAACAAAAATATTTTTAGCCAAAATACAGCCTTCTCCTTTTCACAGGTCTAAAACACTTTATTTAACCGTTTTTGACCCTAACTCAAAAGTTTCAAAAGTGACCAAAATTGGTCAAAAAGTAAAGGCTAACCCCTTTACTTTTTTTTTCTGGATTTTTCTCAAAAATTCAACAAAAATATTTTTAGCCAAAATACAGCCTTCTCCTTTTCACAGGTCTAAAACACTTTATTTAACCGTTTTTGACCCTAACTCAAAAGTTTCAAAAGTGACCAAAATCGGTCAAAAAGTAAAGGCTAACCCCTTTACTTTTTTTTTTCTGGATTTTTCTCAAAAATTCAACAAAAATATTTTTAGCCAAAATACAGCCTTCTCCTTTTCACAGGTCTAAAACACTTTATTTAACCGTTTTTGACCCTAACTCAAAAGTTTCAAAAGTGACCAAAATCGGTCAAAAAGTAAAGGCTAACCCCTTTACTTTTTTTTTCCGGATTTTTTTTAAAAATTCAACAAAAATATTTTTAGCCAAAATACAGCCTTCTCCTTTTCACAGAATGCCTAAAACGACTTTATTTAACCGTTTTTGACCCCAAATCAAAAGTTTCAAAAGTGACCAAAAACGGTCAAAAAGTAAAGGCTAACCCCTTTACTTTTTTTTTCCGGATTTTTTTCAAAAATTCAACAAAAACATTTTTAGCCAAAATACAGCCTTCTCCTTTTCACAGAATGTCTAAAACGACTTTATTTAACCGTTTTTGACCCTAACTCAAAAGTTTCAAAAGTGACCAAAATCGGTCAAAAAGTAAAGGCTAACCCCTTTACTTTTTTTTCCGGATTTTTTTTAAAAATTCAACAAAAATATTTTTAGCCAAAATACAGCCTTCTTTTCACAGAATGTCTAAAACGACTTTATTTAACCGCTTTTGACCCTAACTCAAAAGTTTCAAAAGTCACCAAAATCGGTCAAAAAGTAAAGGCGTTAGCCTTTACTTTTTTTTTCCGGATTTTTTTCAAAAATTCAACAAAAACATTTTTAGCCAAAATACAGCCTTCTCCTTTTCACAGAATGTCTAAAACGACTTTATTTAACCGTTTTTGACCCTAACTCAAAAGTTTCAAAAGTGACCAAAATCGGTCAAAAAGTAAAGGCTAACCCCTTTACTTTTTTTTTTCTGGATTTTTCTCAAAAATTCAACAAAAATATTTTTAGCCAAAATACAGCCTTCTCCTTTTCACAGGTCTAAAACACTTTATTTAACCGTTTTTGACCCTAACTCAAAAGTTTCAAAAGTGACCAAAATCGGTCAAAAAGTAAAGGCTAACCCCTTTACTTTTTTTTTCCGGATTTTTTTTAAAAATTCAACAAAAATATTTTTAGCCAAAATACAGCCTTCTCCTTTTCACAGAATGCCTAAAACGACTTTATTTAACCGTTTTTGACCCCAAATCAAAAGTTTCAAAAGTGACCAAAAACGGTCAAAAAGTAAAGGCTAACCCCTTTACTTTTTTTTTCCGGATTTTTTTAAAAAATTCAACAAAAACATTTTTAGCCAAAATACAGCCTTCTCCTTTTCACAGAATGTATAAAACGACTTTATTTAACCGTTTTTGACCCGAAATCAAAAGTTTCAAAAGTGACCAAAAACGGTCAAAAAGTAAAGGCTAACCCCTTTACTTTTTTTTTCCGGATTTTTTTCAAAAATTCAACAAAAACATTTTTAGCCAAAATACAGCCTTCTCCTTTTCACAGAATGTCTAAAACGACTTTATTTAACCGTTTTTGACCCTAACTCAAAAGTTTCAAAAGTGACCAAAATCGGTCAAAAAGTAAAGGCTAACCCCTTTACTTTTTTTTCCGGATTTTTTCAAAAATTCAACAAAAATATTTTTAGCCAAAATACAGCCTTCTTTTCACAGAATGTCTAAAACGACTTTATTTAACCGTTTTTGACCCTAACTCAAAAGTTTCAAAAGTCACCAAAATCGGTCAAAAAGTAAAGGCGTTAGCCTTTACTTTTTTTTTCCGGATTTTTTTCAAAAATTCAACAAAAACATTTTTAGCCAAAATACAGCCTTCTCCTTTTCACAGAATGTCTAAAACGACTTTATTTAACCGTTTTTGACCCTAACTCAAAAGTTTCAAAAGTGACCAAAATCGGTCAAAAAGTAAAGGCTAACCCCTTTACTTTTTTTTTTCTGGATTTTTCTCAAAAATTCAACAAAAATATTTTTAGCCAAAATACAGCCTTCTCCTTTTCACAGGTCTAAAACACTTTATTTAACCGTTTTTGACCCTAACTCAAAAGTTTCAAAAGTGACCAAAATTGGTCAAAAAGTAAAGGCTAACCCCTTTACTTTTTTTTTTCTGGATTTTTCTCAAAAATTCAACAAAAATATTTTTAGCCAAAATACAGCCTTCTCCTTTTCACAGGTCTAAAACACTTTATTTAACCGTTTTTGACCCTAACTCAAAAGTTTCAAAAGTGACCAAAATCGGTCAAAAAGTAAAGGCTAACCCCTTTACTTTTTTTTCCCCGGATTTTTTTCAAAAATTCAACAAAAATATTTTTAGCCAAAATACAGCCTTCTCCTTTTCACAGGTCTAAAACGACTTTATTTAACCGTTTTTGACCCTAACTCAAAAGTTTCAAAAGTCACCAAAATCGGTCAAAAAGTAAAGGCTAACCCCTTTACTTTTTTTCCGGATTTTTTTTAAAAATTCAACAAAAATATTTTTAGCCAAAATACAGCCTTCTCCTTTTCACAGAATGTCTAAAACGACTTTATTTAACCGTTTTTGACCCCAAATCAAAAGTCTCAAAAGTGACCAAAAACGGTCAAAAAGTAAAGGCTAACCCCTTTACTTTTTTTTTCCGGATTTTTTTCAAAAATTCAACAAAAACATTTTTAGCCAAAATACAGCCTTCTCCTTTTCACAGAATGTCTAAAACGACTTTATTTAACCGTTTTTGACCCTAACTCAAAAGTTTCAAAAGTGACCAAAATCGGTCAAAAAGTAAAGGCTAACCCCTTTACTTTTTTTTTTCTGGATTTTTCTCAAAAATTCAACAAAAATATTTTTAGCCAAAATACAGCCTTCTCCTTTTCACAGGTCTAAAACACTTTATTTAACCGCTTTTGACCCTAACTCAAAAGTTTCAAAAGTGACCAAAATCGGTCAAAAAGTAAAGGCTAACCCCTTTACTTTTTTTTTTCTGGATTTTTCTCAAAAATTCAACAAAAATATTTTTAGCCAAAATACAGCCTTCTCCTTTTCACAGGTCTAAAACACTTTATTTAACCGTTTTTGACCCTAACTCAAAAGTTTCAAAAGTGACCAAAATCGGTCAAAAAGTAAAGGCTAACCCCTTTACTTTTTTTTTCCGGATTTTTTTCAAAAATTCAACAAAAATATTTTTAGCCAAAATACAGCCTTCTCCTTTTCACAGAATGCCTAAAACGACTTTATTTAACCGTTTTTGACTCCAAATCAAAAGTTTCAAAAGTGACCAAAAACGGTCAAAAAGTAAAGGCTAACCCCTTTACTTTTTTTTTCCGGATTTTTTTCAAAAATTCAACAAAAACATTTTTAGCCAAAATACAGCCTTCTCCTTTTCACAGAATGTCTAAAACGACTTTATTTAACCGTTTTTGACCCTAACTCAAAAGTTTCAAAAGTGACCAAAATCGGTCAAAAAGTAAAGGCTAACCCCTTTACTTTTTTTTTCCGGATTTTTTTCAAAAATTCAACAAAAATATTTTTAGCCAAAATACAGCCTTCTTTTCACAGAATGTCTAAAACGACTTTATTTAACCGTTTTTGACCCTAACTCAAAAGTTTCAAAAGTCACCAAAATCGGTCAAAAAGTAAAGGCTAACCCCTTTACTTTTTTTTTCCGGATTTTTTTTAAAAATTCAACAAAAATATTTTTAGCCAAAATACAGCCTTCTCCTTTTCACAGAATGCCTAAAACGACTTTATTTAACCGTTTTTGACCCCAAATCAAAAGTTTCAAAAGTGACCAAAAACGGTCAAAAAGTAAAGGCTAACCCCTTTACTTTTTTTTTCCGGATTTTTTTCAAAAATTCAACAAAAACATTTTTAGCCAAAATACAGCCTTCTCCTTTTCACAGAATGTCTAAAACGACTTTATTTAACCTTTTTGACCCTAACTCAAAAGTTTCAAAAGTGACCAAAATCGGTCAAAAAGTAAAGGCTAACCCCTTTACTTTTTTTTTTCTGGATTTTTCTCAAAAATTCAACAAAAATATTTTTAGCCAAAATACAGCCTTCTCCTTTTCACAGGTCTAAAACACTTTATTTAACCGCTTTTGACCCTAACTCAAAAGTTTCAAAAGTGACCAAAATCGGTCAAAAAGTAAAGGCTAACCCCTTTACTTTTTTTTTTCTGGATTTTTCTCAAAAATTCAACAAAAAATTTTTAGCCAAAATACAGCCTTCTCCTTTTCACAGGTCTAAAACACTTTATTTAACCGTTTTTGACCCTAACTCAAAAGTTTCAAAAGTGACCAAAATCGGTCAAAAAGTAAAGGCTAACCCCTTTACTTTTTTTTTCCGGATTTTTTTAAAAATTCAACAAAAATATTTTTAGCCAAAATACAGCCTTCTCCTTTTCACAGAATGCCTAAAACGACTTTATTTAACCGTTTTTGACCCCAAATCAAAAGTTTCAAAAGTGACCAAAATCGGTCAAAAAGTAAAGGCTAACCCCTTTACTTTTTTTTTCCGGATTTTTTTCAAAAATTCAACAAAAATATTTTTAGCCAAAATACAGCCTTCTTTTTCACAGAATGTCTAAAACGACTTTATTTAACCGTTTTTGACCCTAACTCAAAAGTTTCAAAAGTCACCAAAATCGGTCAAAAAGTAAAGGCGTTAGCCTTTACTTTTTTTTTCCGGATTTTTTTAAAAATTCAACAAAAATATTTTTAGCCAAAATACAGCCTTCTCCTTTTCACAGAATGCCTAAAACGACTTTATTTAACCGTTTTTGACCCCAAATCAAAAGTTTCAAAAGTGACCAAAAACGGTCAAAAAGTAAAGGCTAACCCCTTTACTTTTTTTTTCCGGATTTTTTTCAAAAATTCAACAAAAACATTTTTAGCCAAAATACAGCCTTCTCCTTTTCACAGAATGTCTAAAACGACTTTATTTAACCGTTTTTGACCCTAACTCAAAAGTTTCAAAAGTGACCAAAATCGGTCAAAAAGTAAAGGCTAACCCCTTTACTTTTTTTTTCCGGATTTTTTTCAAAAATTCAACAAAAATATTTTTAGCCAAAATACAGCCTTCTTTTTCACAGAATGTCTAAAACGACTTTATTTAACCGCTTTTGACCCTAACTCAAAAGTTTCAAAAGTCACCAAAATCGGTCAAAAAGTAAAGGCGTTAGCCTTTACTTTTTTTTTCCGGATTTTTTTCAAAAATTCAACAAAAACATTTTTAGCCAAAATACAGCCTTCTCCTTTTCACAGAATGTCTAAAACGACTTTATTTAACCGTTTTTGACCCTAACTCAAAAGTTTCAAAAGTGACCAAAATCGGTCAAAAAGTAAAGGCTAACCCCTTTACTTTTTTTTTCTGGATTTTTCTCAAAAATTCAACAAAAATATTTTTAGCCAAAATACAGCCTTCTCCTTTTCACAGGTCTAAAACACTTTATTTAACCGTTTTTGACCCTAACTCAAAAGTTTCAAAAGTGACCAAAATCGGTCAAAAAGTAAAGGCTAACCCCTTTACTTTTTTTTTCCGGATTTTTTTTAAAAATTCAACAAAAATATTTTTAGCCAAAATACAGCCTTCTCCTTTTCACAGAATGCCTAAAACGACTTTATTTAACCGTTTTTGACCCCAAATCAAAAGTTTCAAAAGTGACCAAAAACGGTCAAAAAGTAAAGGCTAACCCCTTTACTTTTTTTTTCCGGATTTTTTTCAAAAATTCAACAAAAACATTTTTAGCCAAAATACAGCCTTCTCCTTTTCACAGAATGTCTAAAACGACTTTATTTAACCGTTTTTGACCCGAAATCAAAAGTTTCAAAAGTGACCAAAAACGGTCAAAAAGTAAAGGCTAACCCCTTTACTTTTTTTTTCCGGATTTTTTTCAAAAATTCAACAAAAACATTTTTAGCCAAAATACAGCCTTCTCCTTTTCACAGAATGTCTAAAACGACTTTATTTAACCGTTTTTGACCCTAACTCAAAAGTTTCAAAAGTGACCAAAATCGGTCAAAAAGTAAAGGCTAACCCCTTTACTTTTTTTTTCCGGATTTTTTTCAAAAATTCAACAAAAATATTTTTAGCCAAAATACAGCCTTCTTTTCACAGAATGTCTAAAACGACTTTATTTAACCGTTTTTGACCCTAACTCAAAAGTTTCAAAAGTCACCAAAATCGGTCAAAAAGTAAAGGCGTTAGCCTTTACTTTTTTTTTCCGGATTTTTTTCAAAAATTCAACAAAAACATTTTTAGCCAAAATACAGCCTTCTCCTTTTCACAGAATGTCTAAAACGACTTTATTTAACCGTTTTTGACCCTAACTCAAAAGTTTCAAAAGTGACCAAAATCGGTCAAAAAGTAAAGGCTAACCCCTTTACTTTTTTTTTCTGGATTTTTCTCAAAAATTCAACAAAAATATTTTTAGCCAAAATACAGCCTTCTCCTTTTCACAGGTCTAAAACACTTTATTTAACCGTTTTTGACCCTAACTCAAAAGTTTCAAAAGTGACCAAAATTGGTCAAAAAGTAAAGGCTAACCCCTTTACTTTTTTTTTCTGGATTTTTCTCAAAAATTCAACAAAAATATTTTTAGCCAAAATACAGCCTTCTCCTTTTCACAGGTCTAAAACACTTTATTTAACCGTTTTTGACCCTAACTCAAAAGTTTCAAAAGTGACCAAAATCGGTCAAAAAGTAAAGGCTAACCCCTTTACTTTTTTTTCCCCGGATTTTTTTCAAAAATTCAACAAAAATATTTTTAGCCAAAATACAGCCTTCTCCTTTTCACAGGTCTAAAACGACTTTATTTAACCGTTTTTGACCCTAACTCAAAAGTTTCAAAAGTCACCAAAATCGGTCAAAAAGTAAAGGCTAACCCCTTTACTTTTTTTTTCCGGATTTTTTTAAAAATTCAACAAAAATATTTTTAGCCAAAATACAGCCTTCTCCTTTTCACAGAATGCCTAAAACGACTTTATTTAACCGTTTTTGACCCCAAATCAAAAGTCTCAAAAGTGACCAAAAACGGTCAAAAAGTAAAGGCTAACCCCTTTACTTTTTTTTTCCGGATTTTTTTCAAAAATTCAACAAAAACATTTTTAGCCAAAATACAGCCTTCTCCTTTTCACAGAATGTCTAAAACGACTTTATTTAACCGTTTTTGACCCTAACTCAAAAGTTTCAAAAGTGACCAAAATCGGTCAAAAAGTAAAGGCTAACCCCTTTACTTTTTTTTTTCTGGATTTTTCTCAAAAATTCAACAAAAATATTTTTAGCCAAAATACAGCCTTCTCCTTTTCACAGGTCTAAAACACTTTATTTAACCGCTTTTGACCCTAACTCAAAAGTTTCAAAAGTGACCAAAATCGGTCAAAAAGTAAAGGCTAACCCCTTTACTTTTTTTTTTCTGGATTTTTCTCAAAAATTCAACAAAAATATTTTTAGCCAAAATACAGCCTTCTCCTTTTCACAGGTCTAAAACACTTTATTTAACCGTTTTTGACCCTAACTCAAAAGTTTCAAAAGTGACCAAAATCGGTCAAAAAGTAAAGGCTAACCCCTTTACTTTTTTTTTCCGGATTTTTTTTAAAAATTCAACAAAAATATTTTTAGCCAAAATACAGCCTTCTCCTTTTCACAGAATGCCTAAAACGACTTTATTTAACCGTTTTTGACCCTAACTCAAAAGTTTCAAAAGTGACCAAAATCGGTCAAAAAGTAAAGGCTAACCCCTTTACTTTTTTTTTCCGGATTTTTTTCAAAAATTCAACAAAAATATTTTTAGCCAAAATACAGCCTTCTTTTCACAGAATGTCTAAAACGACTTTATTTAACCGCTTTTGACCCTAACTCAAAAGTTTCAAAAGTCACCAAAATCGGTCAAAAAGTAAAGGCTAGCCCCTTTACTTTTTTTTTCCGGATTTTTTTCAAAAATTCAACAAAAACATTTTTAGCCAAAATACAGCCTTCTCCTTTTCACAGAATGTCTAAAACGACTTTATTTAACCGTTTTTGACCCTAACTCAAAAGTTTCAAAAGTGACCAAAATCGGTCAAAAAGTAAAGGCTAACCCCTTTACTTTTTTTTTCCGGATTTTTTCAAAAATTCAACAAAAATATTTTTAGCCAAAATACAGCCTTCTCCTTTTCACAGAAGTCTAAAACGACTTTATTTAACCGTTTTTGACCCTAACTCAAAAGTTTCAAAAGTGACCAAAATCGGTCAAAAAGTAAAGGCTAACCCCTTTACTTTTTTTTTCCGGATTTTTTTAAAAATTCAACAAAAATATTTTTAGCCAAAATACAGCCTTCTCCTTTTCACAGAATGCCTAAAACGACTTTATTTAACCGTTTTTGACCCCAAATCAAAAGTTTCAAAAGTGACCAAAAACGGTCAAAAAGTAAAGGCTAACCCCTTTACTTTTTTTTCCGGATTTTTTTCAAAAATTCAACAAAAACATTTTTAGCCAAAATACAGCCTTCTCCTTTTCACAGAATGTCTAAAACGACTTTATTTAACCGTTTTTGACCCTAACTCAAAAGTTTCAAAAGTGACCAAAAACGGTCAAAAAGTAAAGGCTAACCCCTTTACTTTTTTTTTCCGGATTTTTTCAAAAATTCAACAAAAATATTTTTAGCCAAAATACAGCCTTCTCCTTTTCACAGAATGTCTAAAACGACTTTATTTAACCGTTTTTGACCCTAACTCAAAAGTTTCAAAAGTGACCAAAATCGGTCAAAAAGTAAAGGCTAACCCCTTTACTTTTTTTTTCCGGATTTTTTTCAAAAATTCAACAAAAATATTTTTAGCCAAAATACAGCCTTCTTTTCACAGAATGTCTAAAACGACTTTATTTAACCGTTTTTGACCCTAACTCAAAAGTTTCAAAAGTCACCAAAATCGGTCAAAAAGTAAAGGCGTTAGCCTTTACTTTTTTTTTCCGGATTTTTTTCAAAAATTCAACAAAAACATTTTTAGCCAAAATACAGCCTTCTCCTTTTCACAGAATGTCTAAAACGACTTTATTTAACCGTTTTTGACCCTAACTCAAAAGTTTCAAAAGTGACCAAAATCGGTCAAAAAGTAAAGGCTAACCCCTTTACTTTTTTTTTTCTGGATTTTTCTCAAAAATTCAACAAAAATATTTTTAGCCAAAATACAGCCTTCTCCTTTTCACAGGTCTAAAACACTTTATTTAACCGTTTTTGACCCTAACTCAAAAGTTTCAAAAGTGACCAAAATTGGTCAAAAAGTAAAGGCTAACCCCTTTACTTTTTTTTTTCTGGATTTTTCTCAAAAATTCAACAAAAATATTTTTAGCCAAAATACAGCCTTCTCCTTTTCACAGAATGTCTAAAACGACTTTATTTAACCGTTTTTGACCCCAAATCAAAAGTGACCAAAATCGGTCAAAAAGTAAAGGCTAACCCCTTTACTTTTTTTTTCCGGATTTTTTTCAAAAATTCAACAAAAATATTTTTAGCCAAAATACAGCCTTCTTTTCACAGAATGTCTAAAACGACTTTATTTAACCGTTTTTGACCCTAACTCAAAAGTTTCAAAAGTCACCAAAATCGGTCAAAAAGTAAAGGCGTTAGCCTTTACTTTTTTTTTCCGGATTTTTTTTAAAAATTCAACAAAAATATTTTTAGCCAAAATACAGCCTTCTCCTTTTCACAGAATGTCTAAAACGACTTTATTTAACCGTTTTTGACCCCAAATCAAAAGTTTCAAAAGTGACCAAAAACGGTCAAAAAGTAAAGGCTAACCCCTTTACTTTTTTTTTCCGGATTTTTTTCAAAAATTCAACAAAAACATTTTTAGCCAAAATACAGCCTTCTCCTTTTCACAGAATGTCTAAAACGACTTTATTTAACCGTTTTTGACCCTAACTCAAAAGTTTCAAAAGTGACCAAAATCGGTCAAAAAGTAAAGGCTAACCCCTTTACTTTTTTTTTTCTGGATTTTTCTCAAAAATTCAACAAAAATATTTTTAGCCAAAATACAGCCTTCTCCTTTTCACAGGTCTAAAACACTTTATTTAACCGCTTTTGACCCTAACTCAAAAGTTTCAAAAGTGACCAAAATCGGTCAAAAAGTAAAGGCTAACCCCTTTACTTTTTTTTCTGGATTTTTCTCAAAAATTCAACAAAAATATTTTTAGCCAAAATACAGCCTTCTCCTTTTCACAGGTCTAAAACACTTTATTTAACCGTTTTTGACCCTAACTCAAAAGTTTCAAAAGTGACCAAAATCGGTCAAAAAGTAAAGGCTAACCCCTTTACTTTTTTTTTCCGGATTTTTTTAAAAATTCAACAAAAATATTTTTAGCCAAAATACAGCCTTCTCCTTTTCACAGAATGCCTAAAACGACTTTATTTAACCGTTTTTGACCCCAAATCAAAAGTTTCAAAAGTGACCAAAAACGGTCAAAAAGTAAAGGCTAACCCCTTTACTTTTTTTTCTCCGGATTTTTTCAAAAATTCAACAAAAACATTTTTAGCCAAAATACAGCCTTCTCCTTTTCACAGAATGTCTAAAACGACTTTATTTAACCGTTTTTGACCCTAACTCAAAAGTTTCAAAAGTGACCAAAATCGGTCAAAAAGTAAAGGCTAACCCCTTTACTTTTTTTTTCCGGATTTTTTTAAAAATTCAACAAAAATATTTTTAGCCAAAATACAGCCTTCTCCTTTTCACAGAATGCCTAAAACGACTTTATTTAACCGTTTTTGACCCCAAATCAAAAGTTTCAAAAGTGACCAAAAACGGTCAAAAAGTAAAGGCTAACCCCTTTACTTTTTTTTTCCGGATTTTTTTCAAAAATTCAACAAAAACATTTTTAGCCAAAATACAGCCTTCTCCTTTTCACAGAATGTCTAAAACGACTTTATTTAACCGTTTTTGACCCTAACTCAAAAGTTTCAAAAGTGACCAAAATCGGTCAAAAAGTAAAGGCTAACCCCTTTACTTTTTTTTTCCGGATTTTTTTCAAAAATTCAACAAAAATATTTTTAGCCAAAATACAGCCTTCTCCTTTTCACAGAATGTCTAAAACGACTTTATTTAACCGTTTTTGACCCTAACTCAAAAGTTTCAAAAGTGACCAAAATCGGTCAAAAAGTAAAGGCGTTAGCCTTTACTTTTTTTTTCCGGATTTTTTTCAAAAATTCAACAAAAACATTTTTAGCCAAAATACAGCCTTCTCCTTTTCACAGAATGTCTAAAACGACTTTATTTAACCGTTTTTGACCCTAACTCAAAAGTTTCAAAAGTCACCAAAATCGGTCAAAAAGTAAAGGCTAACCCCTTTACTTTTTTTTTCCCGGATTTTTTTCAAAAATTCAAAAAAATATTTTTAGCCAAAATACAGCCTCCTTTTCACAGAATGTCTAAAACGACTTTATTTAACCGTTTTTGACCCTAACTCAAAAGTTTCAAAAGTGACCAAAATCGGTCAAAAAGTAAAGGCTAACCCCTTTACTTTTTTTTTCCGGATTTTTTTAAAAATTCAACAAAAATATTTTTAGCCAAAATACAGCCTTCTCCTTTTCACAGGTCTAAAACACTTTATTTAACCGTTTTTGACCCTAACTCAAAAGTTTCAAAAGTGACCAAAATCGGTCAAAAAGTAAAGGCTAACCCCTTTACTTTTTTTTTCCGGATTTTTTTTAAAAATTCAACAAAAATATTTTTAGCCAAAATACAGCCTTCTCCTTTTCACAGAATGCCTAAAACGACTTTATTTAACCGTTTTTGACCCCAAATCAAAAGTTTCAAAAGTGACCAAAAACGGTCAAAAAGTAAAGGCTAACCCCTTTACTTTTTTTTTCCGGATTTTTTTCAAAAATTCAACAAAAACATTTTTAGCCAAAATACAGCCTTCTCCTTTTCACAGAATGTCTAAAACGACTTTATTTAACCGTTTTTGACCCTAACTCAAAAGTTTCAAAAGTGACCAAAATCGGTCAAAAAGTAAAGGCTAACCCCTTTACTTTTTTTTTCCGATTTTTTTCAAAAATTCAACAAAAATATTTTTAGCCAAAATACAGCCTTCTCCTTTTCACAGAATGTCTAAAACGACTTTATTTAACCGTTTTTGACCCTAACTCAAAAGTTTCAAAAGTGACCAAAATCGGTCAAAAAGTAAAGGCGTTAGCCTTTACTTTTTTTTTCCGGATTTTTTTCAAAAATTCAACAAAAACATTTTTAGCCAAAATACAGCCTTCTCCTTTTCACAGAATGTCTAAAACGACTTTATTTAACCGTTTTTGACCCTAACTCAAAAGTTTCAAAAGTCACCAAAATCGGTCAAAAAGTAAAGGCTAACCCCTTTACTTTTTTTTTCCCGGATTTTTTTCAAAAATTCAACAAAAATATTTTTAGCCAAAATACAGCCTCCTTTTCACAGAATGTCTTAAACGACTTTATTTAACCGTTTTTGACCCTAACTCAAAAGTTTCAAAAGTGACCAAAATCGGTCAAAAAGTAAAGGCTAACCCCTTTACTTTTTTTTCCGGATTTTTTTTAAAAATTCAACAAAAATATTTTTAGCCAAAATACAGCCTTCTCCTTTTCACAGGTCTAAAACACTTTATTTAACCGTTTTTGACCCTAACTCAAAAGTTTCAAAAGTGACCAAAATCGGTCAAAAAGTAAAGGCTAACCCCTTTACTTTTTTTTTCCGGATTTTTTTTAAAAATTCAACAAAAATATTTTTAGCCAAAATACAGCCTTCTCCTTTTCACAGAATGCCTAAAACGACTTTATTTAACCGTTTTTGACCCCAAATCAAAAGTTTCAAAAGTGACCAAAAACGGTCAAAAAGTAAAGGCTAACCCCTTTACTTTTTTTTTCCGGATTTTTTCAAAAATTCAACAAAAACATTTTTAGCCAAAATACAGCCTTCTCCTTTTCACAGAATGTCTAAAACGACTTTATTTAACCGTTTTTGACCCTAACTCAAAAGTTTCAAAAGTGACCAAAATCGGTCAAAAAGTAAAGGCTAACCCCTTTACTTTTTTTTTCCGGATTTTTTTCAAAAATTCAACAAAAATATTTTTAGCCAAAATACAGCCTTCTTTTCACAGAATGTCTAAAACGACTTTATTTAACCGTTTTTGACCCTAACTCAAAAGTTTCAAAAGTCACCAAAATCGGTCAAAAAGTAAAGGCGTTAGCCTTTACTTTTTTTTTCCGGACTTTTTTCAAAAATTCAACAAAAACATTTTTAGCCAAAATACAGCCTTCTCCTTTTCACAGAATGTCTAAAACGACTTTATTTAACCGTTTTTGACCCTAACTCAAAAGTTTCAAAAGTGACCAAAATCGGTCAAAAAGTAAAGGCTAACCCCTTTACTTTTCCGGATTTTTTTCAAAAATTCAACAAAAATATTTTTAGCCAAAATACAGCCTCCTTTTCACAGAATGTCTAAAACGACTTTATTTAACCGTTTTTGACCCTAACTCAAAAGTTTCAAAAGTGACCAAAATCGGTCAAAAAGTAAAGGCTAACACCCCTTTACTTTTTTTTTCCTGAAAATTTTTTTTAGCCAAAAATGCAGCCAATTGAATAGTCTCGCAGCCGTTGTTAGGGTGGAGCGACCCTAACAACGGATGCGAGGGAGACTACCAATTGAACAAATTTTCTTAGTGCTTTTGTCGGGTAATAAAAACAACAATTGACAAAGGTGTCCATTAAAAAGTTATAAATTTATTTAATATTTTTGAATAAGCAAGGAAATATTAGTAAATAATAAAAATTGGATATGATTTCTAAATTGCTAAAATAGCACAATTTATCTACATAAACTTTGCCATAATACATGTTTAGTTGAGCTACATAAAGTACAGTTGTTGCTCAAGAATGGTTCAGCTTTTTTAATAAAATTTAAAAAATTGGTAAGATAAGGTCGATATATAGTAGAACACCTAATTACTACGACCACATGTTAACGGCTTTTTGAACAGTTGGGACAGAAGTGCCTGCGGTCAATATCTTTAAAATTATAGATTTGAAATTGTACTACAGCACAGGAAGCCCAACTACGACGCTTGGTTTGCGTTTTTCTTGGGGTAATATGTTTTGATTTTTTATTATAAAAGTTGAGTAGTCTTAACAAAAGATTAGTTTTGCTGTTCTAATACTAGCGATCGAGCGGCGAAGCCGCGAGCCGAACACGCGAGCAAAACTCATCTTTTGTTAAGACTACTCAACTTTTATAATAAAAAACCAAAACATATTACCCCAAGAAAAACACAAACCAAGCGTCGTAGCCTGCGTAGCCAGCGCTGGGGATTGGGACGAATAGTGAAAGGAGCGCTTGCAGTCACCCATTGTTATTTTTCGTGTATAGCGTTCGCCGGCGAACGCTCGCAATCTATTGGTTGACACGCTAATGACGTGACCTATCAATCAAAGAGAGTTTGAATTTCCGCTGCAGACGTTGACGAAGAAGAGCGTTGTGAAAATGTGCCTTGCATATATAATAATATAAGGAAACGAGTTCAAAATAAACTGAGATTGAGAAGAGAGTGGCCATAAGGCAGCCGCATGTGCATCCGAAGGAAAGTGTTTATTCGCTGGTTTCCCAACAGTTAATAATACGGTAAGATTTTCACGCAAGACGTGGCGACTTCGGCGACTTCGGCTTAACGGCGAGTATTAATTCTGAATTGTCTGACATTGGCTTGAGCGAAACATCATGTAGAATTTCGTATTACACTCCCTAACACTCGCATTTGATTCGAATCAGTGGGATCTACTCAGGCGTACGTCTCCTGCTGCATTGGCGGTTGGCCATCATCGCCAGTTATCAGTGGAAGATAAAATTCGCTATTAAATTTAACTCAGTATTATTGATATGCGTGCGAATGTCGCGAGATGTTATGATTATATTTATATTGATCGTCATAGTCGTTACATACACATGTTTTATAACTACGAAAATAATCTGTTTGAGCTTTTTGTAGCCCACTCAACATAAATTGTTTAATTATTTAAAATATTTTGAAACCAGCCAAGATATAGCAACAGCAGAATAATATAATATTGACAAATTCCTGAATCAAGAAAGCACTTTGATACACATGCTCATTCATAACTGTGCTATTTTAGTTAATTCTAGATACGTGTTTTTTAAATGGAGTAAATATTTGACCAACTTCCAAATTAATTAAGCTATTTAGCTCAGGTTTTTGAAATTGACAACTTCCAAAAATACACTGTTTTAATTAGGGGGCGGCACGAAAAATAACAATAGGCGCCTGCAGGCGCTCCCTTCCCCAATCACCACAGCGCCGGCTACGCAGGCTACAAGCGTCGTAGTTGGGCTCCCTGTGACTACAGCAAATGCTCGAATTAGATTTGCCTATTCTTGAAATGAGTTACGAAAGGCAAGGTAAAGTGCTTGTATTTCAATGGAGTGGTGTATTTTTAATGTATAAAATCTTAGTGGTTTTTTGTAACCCCGAGAACGAAAAGTGCTCAGTAACCAGGCACATTCGGTTTACGCTGACGTCAGGTAAAAAGAGGCGGGAAAAACAGCAAGATGACCAAATACTCAAACTTCACAGAAAGATTTGTTCTTAACAGTGAAATAAAAGTAGCGTGCTGTGTAGGCAGTGTAGAAACAACAATCGAAATATAGTAAGGTTAGATATACTGCCGAAACAGAGAACGCAGGAGTCTAACATTCCGACTGAAGGGCTTTCGTCAGAGAGAAAACGTTGAGTGTGGAAGACGAAGGCTCCTACGTTCTCTGTTTCGGCAGTATATCTAACCTTATTATATTTCGAGATTTGATCTTGGCTTTCCACTCCACTCCAAATCAGTAAACTAGAGCTATTATCCAGGTAATTCAGTACCAATACCATGAAAGTTTAATTCAGTAGTTGAGAAAATGCATTTAAATTAGGTTGATTTTTAAGCAAATGAACGACTACTTTTAGTCCGTGTACGGTATTGATTTTTCACACTTCTATAGCCACGAGAGATTAAACTCGGGGCTAATTCGAGCATTCACCGTAATGGTAATAAGTAAGAAAAGCCCTTCAGAAACATCGCGGTACAAGCTAGTGCGACCTGTCTACTGATTTGTTTCCTGGGGCATAATAATATTTAGCACGGCGTAACTATATTATAAGACTTACTGGGTATATTTAATAATGAACTTCGTGGCAACTCCTAATCATCACTGCAAATTTCTCCGTGTAAAACGACGCAGCCCAATTCGTGTTGAGATTACCGTAATCAAGAGCGAAGAGAACTTCTGAGAAATCTCTTCGGATTTCTAGAAAACTCACTTAACGAGTTAACGTCAGACGACTTGGATGAATTTGGCGGGAGATTTTCACATCCAGTAGTCATGTGCGGACGCTTTCGTCCATGTCTAGTAAGAGACTCGTTCTCAGATGAAGAAGAACCATTTTGATCGACAGCGTTCAGTAGTGTTGGGGTTAAGTTGCCTTGGTAACAAAGCAGCTCAATTTCGTCGGTCACAGTACTGACAAGGTAAATAGCTCCTGGAGCCATAGCAGCACCGATAATCCGAGGTCGTTTTATTTCGACAAATTTATGAGAAATGGGCCTGAAAAAAGGAAACAATTTGGTAAGATAAGGCCGATAGTAGTACACCTACAGTAATTACTACGACCACAAGTTAACGGGGTTTTTTTTTATCAATTGGGACGGAAGTGCCTGCGGTCAATATCTTAAAAATTATAGATGGTTTTCATCTGACGTCCATATTTGTTGTACCGAAATGGCGGCCATATTGGTTTACCGTCTGTGGGAATTTACCTCTATTTTCATTGAAACATTTCGTATTGTTTCACCGCCTCCAATTAATATTAACGATTCATTGTAATTCAGACTTACTCTTGATCTTCAGTCTTTAGCACTGGAAGATGACAAATTTCAATGGAATTGAAGTGCGTTACAAATAAGTATGGCTCTTGATACGCTAAAGAAAAACAAAGAAAAATACTCGTCTACAGTGTTCTGATTCCCAGTCCACGACAATGTACCAAATTGTACCAATGTATACCAAAGTGTGCCAATGTATACCAAAGTGTACCAAAGTGTACCAAAGTGTGCCAATGTATACCAAAGTGTACCAATGTATACCAAAGTGTGCCAATGTATACCAAAGTGTACCAAAGTGTACCAATGTATACCAAAGTGCACCACAATGTATACCAAAGTGTGCCAAAGTGTACCAAAGTGTACCAATGTATACCAAATTGTACCAATGTATACCAAAGTGTGCCAATGTATACCAAAAAGTACCAAATTGTACCAATGTATACCAAAGTGTGCCAATGTATACCAAAGTGTACCAAAGTGTAACCAATGTATACCAAAGTGTACCAAAGTGTACTAAATGTACCAAAGTGTACCAAAATGGTCCAAATCAATCACTTCATACCAAATGAGAGTGGAAGCCCAGTCCATTTAAGATCATCTTTTCTTGTTCTTTTTCCACTTGAATTAACAAACACTCCAAAACCTAGTTAAAACGCAAAACATCGTCAACAATATGGCGTTCTTTTTCTCAGGCTACAACAATATGGCTTCTTCTACAAAGATTTGAGACTTACCATTAAAACAAAGCAGAAACTCTTCTTTACTGCAGCTTGGCGAAGATACTTGGAGAATGTCGATTGGAAAGCTGTTTGCTTGGGAAGCATGGTAGACAGCGAAAGCCAAAGAAGTGTCTTTGCAATCCAAGAAATCTACGAAGTACAACATCGTAAATTAGTCTCGTTTTCTACTTCAACAGTACCGAAAGTAGAGATCTTCTTTATCTTAAGTTGGTTCTCTGATGAACATATTGTTGGTAATGTTTCTGCATAATCCTAAAGATACTATCGTACTTGGTAATTGTGCAAAGTTTCATTTCGAAATTCTCAAAAACAAAGTTGTATTTTACGTGCGAAGTTTGTATTTTGGAGCGCCGCCATTAAATTGGCCGTGTTTGAAAAGAATGAGTTGAGGAGAACTTATGACGTCATACTCAACAAAAACAAAAGATCATTGTTGTTGTCAACAAAAGGGTCATTGTTGTTATTGAGTCTATGACGTCATAAGCTTCCTCGACTCATTCTTCTCAAGCTCGGCCACTTTAATGGCGGCGCTCCAAAATACAAACTTCACGTAAACTGATCACCTTTTCCTCAACGAATTTTGAAATGAAGCTTTGCACGATTACTAACTACCATAACATCTTTAGGATTATGCAAAAACATTGCCAACAATATTTTCATCAGAGAACCAGTTTAAGGCACTGATCTCAAATAATAGACTCATTATACTGGATAGAGCATCTATTGTTTCGCGCGTGGCAAAAATTGAAGTCGGAAGTGAGGCTAAAAATCTCGCGGCGGCCATATCCGGTGGGACCCACAATATTGCTGAATCATAGTTTTCGCCTCTGGTTTTCGCTTTAAATGATCGAATTTTGAACGAAAACCAGCTAAATTTTTGTGACATGTATCTGTCGCTATGGGAGAACTTAAATTGGCTGTTGAAAACCAAGTGGGTCCCACCTGAAATGGCCGCCACTAATTTATTCCGACTTCACAGCGAGCACCGGATGCTCTATCCAGTATAATGAGTCTATTATTTGAGATCAGTGATTTAAGGTCATTAGTTCTGCTCAAAAGCTCACAAGACAAAGAAAAACGTCTCAGTATGGTAGGAGCGTAGCCAGGATTTTGAAAGGGGGGGAGCCGAAATCAGAATAAAGTTTTATTGGGGTCCGGGGGCATGCTCCCCCGGGAAATTTTGAAATCGGAAGTCGCTGAAATGCCATTTCCTGGCTTTTGGAGGAAGATTTTACAGAGCCTAAAGGTTAAAAAACGTCATATAAAATACTCAAAACACGCAAACGTCACATAGATACTCAAAATGCATACACTCAGTAGATTGAATACACTGTTTACGGTTTATTTCCTGACATAATTCATATTGCATCAGTTTTGTAGTTACATGTTTCTTGTTTTATATCTAAAGGGGGGGGGGGAGCCGCGGCTCCCACAGCTCCCCCTGGCTACGTCACTGCAGTATGGTACGGTTGAAGTGGAAGACAGGCTTTAGCATGCAACTTTTTAGAATAAGAATTCAAGGAATAAAGTTGAGAGTTAAAACGCACAAGAGAAGTATGAGCGAGCGAGTTTTATGATACATTAACACTGAAAAGCTGAACAAATTGATTGTAAAGTTCATCTTACCTTTGATTGTAAACTGTCTCAAGTCAATCTGATAAAACTTGTTGGAACCAACAATTATTTGAGATTTGGAAAAGAGAATACAGCTGCATGGTTCACTGCTGTCTATTTCCTGTAAAACGTACGAAGAAAAAACAAGAACAACATTTAGAAAACTGCCAATTCTCATTGTTGATGTCTCATTCTCCATTTCGCTTTCAGCTTCACATGGCTACACCTTCACGGAGTTTGATTTCCTTCTGAAATGATTTCCTTATTAAAATAGTTTGTAAAACGTCAACAGAGCGCTTACCTTTCTTATCACAAATGAGTTCATTGATGAATTAAATCTTAAAACGGAGATTTTATTTGGCAGAGCAGCGCACAGGAAAAAGCCTTCATCGACCTTAACGACAATAAAAATAAAAATAAAGTGATGTTTTAGAGTATTGCAGTAGGCGACTACAATAAAAAATAATTTAAAGAAAATCTTGCAATCGTCATCATCATCATCATCATCATCATCATCATCATCATCATCATCATCATCATCATCATCATCATCATCAAGTTCAATATCATCATCAAATCATCATCATCAGATCATTGATCATCATCATTATCATCAGACCATTATCATCATTATCATCATCATCATCATCATCATCATCATCATCAAGATCAATATCATCATCATCTTCATAATCATCATCATCATGATCTGATGATTATCATACCTTTTTGGAAGCAAAGAGATGACAGTTTATTATATTCTCCACATGTTGTAAGTTAAGTGCAGTAAGAGGGACTTCACGAGATTGTTTGGCACAAGCTTCAAGTTGTTTGATATCAACAGACAAAAGTTCCCTCTCAGTTCCTGTAAAAAGAACAACACATAATTGTTGTTGCGTGCCGTATATATTGCAGAATGATATATCTTTATACAAGTTATACGTATTAGTTCAAATACGTGACAGAGGACTTTACCGGGATTTCAAAGTCCGAGTGCTTTTTGAAAGCTTTGTAATCCCGGTAAAGTCCGACGTCGAGTATTTGAACTGACTTCTCAAACTCAAAACTCCGAAGATACCTCTGAAACGTAATATAATTTGCCTTATTTCAAAGTACTAGTACTTTTCCTCCCATTTCAAAGCATTGATTAAACATTAATTTCTTTGCTTTTTGGTTCATGAATTATTAATGATTTGAGAAGTTACCCTGTTTTTTTCACAGGGGGCTAGCTGTTTTGGTTCAATTTCTAGGTGTGTAGAAGTAGTAATATCATTATTCTCCACCTGCATGAGTTCACTGCCCCACAATAATTATTCCAATAACAAAAGATGAAGAGTTAAGTCTCTCAATATTGAAGAAACCTGATTTCAGTTCCGAAATATGAAATATGACTGAGTACCATCATTCCACGACCTGATTCCATGTAGCTCAGTCAGTAGAGCGTCGGACTAGTAAATCGAAGGTCGCGGGTTCGAACACCAGCCGTGGTCGAGTAGAGTTTCTCTCTACTAACCCGCACTGAATATGAGACTACACTCACTCTCTAAACACTATTCAATCGAATGGTTAGAGAGTGAGTGTAGTCTCATACTCAGTAAGGGTGAGTGGAGACTCTTGAGTGTTGAATTGCACTTATTGAGTGAGGGGCCACTCATTATTGAGTAGGAGTGAACTTTTAAAATACAGGCGTTAGATTCAAGTTTTGAATATTTAGTAATGATTATATTTCATTATTTGAACAAAAGCGCGAAGGGATTACAGTGAGTTGGGTTTTGTTTTACCTGATATAAGAAGAACAATACCAAGATCTCTTTCAATCTGGATTTGAAACACGCTTCCCACTCCAGGTATTTGCCGTGGAGTATTTTCCTTGCCAGGTTTAGCCACAGACAACAAAAATAAACCTTCTTCAGCTCCAAGTAACACAAACTAAGATTGAAATCACAAAAGAAAAAAATCGTTGCTGGAAATGCCATGCACCTTCAGCACTTTCTCAAGAAAAAGGAAGAAAAGAAAGGATTAAAGAAGGAAGGAATTAGAGAAGGAAGAAAACAAAGAAGGAAGAAAATAAAGAAGGGAGGAAGGGAGGGAGGGAGGGAGGGAGGGAGGCAGGGAGGAAGGAAGGAAGGAAGGAAGGAAGGAAGGAAGGAAGGAAGGAAGGAAGGAAGGAAGGAAGGGAGGAAGGAAGGAAGGAAGGAAGGAAGCTTGATGGAAGGAAGGAAGCTTAAAGGAAGAAAGGAAGGAAGGAAAGAAGGAAAGAAGGAAAGAAGGAAGGAAGGAAGGAAGGAAGGAAGGAAGGAAGGAAGGAAGGAAGGAAGGAAGGAAGGAAGGAAGGAGGAAGGAAGGGAGGGAGGGAGGAAGGAAGGAAGGAAGCTTGATGGATGGATGGATGGAAGGAAGGAAGGAAGGAAGGAAGGAAGGAAGGAAGGAAGGAAGGAAGGAAGGAAGGAAGGAAGGAAGGAAGGAAGGAAGGAAGGAAGGAAGGAAGGAAGGAAGGAAGGAAGGAAGGAAGCTTGAAGGAAGGAAGGAAATAAAGAAAGAATAAAATAATTTTAAATTGTGAGGGTGGGGTCGACGGGAAGAAATTTCCCGCAACACGAGTTCAAACTTCTACCTTTTCATTAAGAACGGCAGTAGTGTTGATATCCAAACAGTCATCTCCTTTCATTCTCAGCAAGAGGTTGCCATTAACTTTCTATAAAGCAATCACATTTAGTGGTTAACTACTTGGTGTTCTGTGAACAACACATTACAGCCTAGGATGTCTGAAAGTTCTCCATTTGATGAGTAAAATCATCTGGCTTCTAGTGTTAGAGTAATATTGTCCTGCGTTAGACCAAATAAAACAATAAAGAAAACGTTTTGGCCAGTTCAGACTGGAATGGGTTAATCACTTGTTAACCCACCGCTGTCTAGGATGTCTGAGGGTTCGCCCTTTGATGAGTAAAATAGTCTCACGTTAGACAGAGTGAACTGATAAGGGGGCTGTTTTTAGCCAGCTCAGGCAGGAATGGGTTAATGACAGAAACGTACAAGTATTTACGCAAAACTAGAACAAAAGGCTGTTACAATAGTAAATAAAAATCGTTCTTCCACAGCTATCTACCTGTTGTCCTAGTGGAGGTGTTGTATCTTTGCTATCATTGACAACTTTCTCGAGAGCTCGCACCCACTTTTGTTTCTCAGGAAAACTAGGCGCTAAAAGGAAGAGACTTCTTCCTGGCCAACACGTCGTTTTCGGTTGAGCCTCCACGCAGAACACGTAAGGAAGGTCTGTGGCAGCTGCTCCGACCAGGTCAGAACCAGCAACAGCTGAATAAACTTTCACGTTGTTTTCGTCACCGGAAAGAACCAGAATATCAGAAGATTCGTCTTTGTGAAAAAAATAATTTACAATTAATATTAGGCAACTTAAAGGAGAAATGGTAGAACAAAAGAAATAAAGAAGTGAAAGAAAGATGGAAGGACGAAAGGTAGGAAGGAAGGAAGGAAGATAGGAAGGAAGGTAGGAAGGAAGGAGGAAGGAAGGGAGGAAGGAAGGAAGGAAGGAGGAAGGAAGGAAGGAAGGAAGGAAGGAAGGAAGGAAGGTAGGAAGGAAGGAAGGAAGGAAGGAAGGAAGGAAGGAAGGAAGGAAGGAAGGAAGGAAGGAAGGAAGGCAGGCAGGGAGGGAGGCAGGGAGGGAGGGAGGAGGAAGGAAAGAAGGAAGGAAAGAAGGAAGGAAAGAAGGAAAGAAGGAAGAAAGAAAGGCAGAAAGAAAGGAAAGGGAGAAAGGAAGAAAGAAAGAAAGGAAAGGAAAGAAAGAAAGAAAGAAAGAAAGAAAGAAAGAAAGAAAGAAAGAAAGAAAGAAAGAAAGAAAGAAAGAAAGAAAGAAAGAAAGAAAGAAAGAAAGAAAGAAAGAAAGAAAGAAAGAAAGAAAGAAAGAAAGAAAGAAAGAAAGAAAGAAAGAAAGAAAGAAAGAAAGAAAGAAAGAAAGAAAGAAAGAAAGAAAGAAAGGAAGGAAGGAAGGAAGGAAGGAAAAAGAAAGAAGAAGGACAAAAGGTAGAAAAGAAGAAAAGCGAAAAAGCAGGCACAAAGGAAGAAACAAACAGAAAGAGGAGGAAAGGAAGAAGAAAAAAACAAGAAAAAAAAGAAGAGGGAGAGAGGGAAAGAAGGATGGATATAAAAGGAACTTACCACATTCATTATTTTCATCAGAAGTTTCGGAAAGCATCAACTTCCCATCTCTCAGGACGACCCACTTAGCGTCCCAACCATTCTTAGCTGATCCATTTCTACACAAACGCGAAAAAATACTAATTAATTCTACTTTAATAGTTTCTTGTAATTACTAGACCATATGAGTAACAAACCTGGGTACTTTAAGCCATCCCTGCATACACTCAGTTTTACCATCACACGAATCCTCACTGCCAGGCGTGGCAAGTAAAGATGTTTCTGTCTTTGATCCTCGCAGTGCCTCACTAAAGTGTTCCACATATTGACTTGGTAAGCCACAGGTATGTTGCAAAGACATGGAACATTTGCAATGAGAAACAAGACCACATTCTAGGAAGAGATAGTTACATTAACAAATTGAACTAAGGATAATGCTTTTGATGGTAGCACAGTACTTAATGGAGCTATTACATCATTCTTTCGTCTATCACCACCAACTGACCAAGTGTCGCTTTTGTAGAAATGTTCTGTTGACACCAAAGTGAAGCTTGGTGGTGATAAAAGAGACATGTGTGGATGAAGGGTTAGTATTTAGATGGCTGACCACCTTAGCTTCATGTGAGTAGAGTTGTTGGTTCTCTCCTGCAGTGTCTCCAGGGTTTTTCACCAGGTTCTCCGGTTTTCCTCCCTCAGCAAAATCAACATCATAGTTTCCCCAGTTAATTCTGCGAACTACTTCCATCAAGGAGTGAGGGCCGTTGGGTTATCTAAATACTGTCATATATTACCCTCAATAAACCAAGTCACTTCACTTCACGTCACTTTCGAAAAAAGTTACTTGCACATTTATTAAGTGCAGCCATTCCCTATTGCATCATTTAAAAACAAAAAGTACTTTTGCGCTGTTAGGGAAATATATATATATATATATATATATATATATATATATATATATATATATATATATATATATATATATATATACGTGTGGGTTTTGGTCTACGAAACGCAGAGTGCTCGATAACATATAGTTAGAGCAAATATATATTTTCGCTTACCTCAAAAGTCTGCAACAGGCTGTTTCATCTAAAGAATCTTCAGGCGGATCTGCCTGAAGATTCTTTTTTAGATGAAACAGCCTGTTGCAGACTTTTGAGGTAAGCGAAAATATATATATATATATATATATATATATATATATATAATAAAAGTAGCGTGCTGCGTAGGCAGTGTAGAAACAACAATCGAAATATAGTAAGGTTAGATATACTGCCAAAACAGAGAACGTTTCGAGCGAAGGCCCTTCGTCAGAGAGAAACGTGGGGCCTTCGCTCGAAACGTTCTCTGTTTTGGCAGTATATCTAACCTTACTATATTTCGATTAAATATATAGGTGAGAAACGTACCTGTACATCTCGACACTTGTCTGCCGAACAGTATGCTATCCAGACACACAGGACATTTAGTGGCACGCATGTTTAACACGACAGTAAACCTGAAGAACAAAGCATACATCTAATGATTTCATTGGCTCTCGCAAAACTTCGGACAACTTTGGACATTAGCCAATCAGATCTGTCAAAAAGAAAGATCACGTGATCCATTCACTTCGTGCGCAAAGGTCTATTGCGCATCTCCGTTTATTTAAACTATAGAGCTCCTGGGCCATAGGTAGTCTAGCCCCAGCCACGGCACCAAAGCGTTATAGATACTAGTTTAAGAGGGGTATCCTGAAGAGAAATGGACTTGGTTCGCCAGCAGCATTTCAAATCTAATTAGCACTTTTTGACATTTATATTGGTATGGCCATATTGTCGATTTGTTAAGCCCTCAACTTAATTAAATACCAAATGTTGTGATTATTACTACATCATGATTATACCTGTGAGGAATGTTGTGGTTATTACTACATCATGATTATACCTGTGAGGAATGTTGTGGTTATTACTACATCATGATTATACCTGTGAGGAATGTTGTGATTATTACTACATCATGATTATACCTGTGAGGAATATTGTGGTGCATTCGCTCTTTAGGTCTGTGGGTTGATGTTGTAGACGCCTTTCTTTTCCTGCCCACAGTCTGAGTAAGAGCTGAGCCAGGACTGGGTTGACGACTGGGAGATTGTTGGAGAGCGGAAAGGACAGCCATTGATTGGTTAGAGCGGGGAACAGTAGCGTTAGGAGTCATGTGGCAACGAGCTTTCCAATGAGTAACTTTTTTAAAAAATAATAATGTGAATAAGATTTCTTCTTGGGGTATGTTCAATAATTATGACGATGATGATGCTGATGACGATGATGATAATGACGATGATAATAATGATGATGATAATGATGATGATAATAATGATAATGATAATGATAATGATGCTGCTGCTGATAATGATAATGTTGATGATAATGACGATGCTGATCATGATGACAACGACGATATGATGAGTGATAAAAATATAATGATCTCATGACAATGATGATGGCAATCATGATGATGATCACGATAATGATGATCATGATGTTAACGACAGCAATTACAATAAAGATAATCACGATAATAATAATAATAATCAAGATGATGATGATGATGATGATGATCAAGATGATGATGATGATGATCAAGAGGATGATGATGAAGATGATGATCAAGATGATGATGATGATCAAGAGGATGATGATGATCAAGATGATGATAATGATCAAGATAATGATCAAGATGATAATAATCAAGATAATGATAATGATGATTAAGATAATGATCAAGATGATAATAATCAAGATAATGATAATGATGATCAAGATAATGATCAAGATGATAATAATCAAGATAATGATAATGATGATCAAGATAATGATCAAGATGATAATAATCAAGATAATGATAATGATGATCAAGATGATAATCAAGATAATGATAATAATCAAGATGGTGATCAATATGATGATCACGATGATGATAATGTTGATGACAATAAAGATAACCACGATGATCCGCTAGAAACAAAGAAAAAATTTTTATTTTGTTCTCCTGGCGAAACATTCTAAAATTAATAAATCAGGATCAAACCTTTACTTTTTTCTTTAGAATCCTGCAACTCCTCCTTAACTTTGTTTAATTCATTCTGCAAGTGAACACGGCTTGTTCGTTCTTTCTCCAGTGTTTGTTGCAGTTCACTCCACTGACAAGGAATATAGTTACTGTCATCCTGATGTTTCCATGAGCTAATCAGATTAGATACACCAAGACGCTACACCAAAACACAATTAAACCACAGTCAAGAGAAGTATACATAGTCTGCAAGGCTGGAAAACTCATAACTGTAAAATAGTTAGTCAACCGCAAGGACATTTCTACAAACTCCTTCCCTTTAATGTAACTCACACTTCAACCACTTTGAGAAATACCAAGCCTATGTATGTTCCCTTAAGCTGGATTTCCATTCAGTGCGTTTTGTCGCGCGATCGACTTTTTGCGATCGCTTTCTTTTGAATTGTGGGTTGTCAAGCGGAACGCATTTCATTAGCTTTGGTTGAATACAGCTTTATGTAGAACTAAGCGTTTTAAAGACACCTTTATAATATCTGGTGCAAACACGTACAATAACCTAATATCTCTTTCTTAAATATGTTAAACTCATTTACATTTTAGAAGTACAATTTTTAGTGTAGTTTAATTCGAAAATTTTAATTGTAAGCTATATATACCCTTAAATGTAAGTGAATCCTTTATAGACTGATGTAAATCCTCCGTAATTCAGTTTATACTGTAAGTTTGAGGAAATTTGTATCTAAGAAGCTAACAGTCCAACTACGATTCATAATAGGGACCTTAAGCAAGCTAGGAGGACGACGGCAAATAAGTTACTACATTTAAGAGAAACCATCCATGATCAAGACATCGTGATATTGTATGCTTTATGTATTTTGTAAGATCTTTAAAAGGCAGCCGTAGCGTCGACAACGTGACGTATGATAGATTAACGCCTGAGTAAACTAACAACCTCAGACTACAGGATCAGGGAACTGACTTATATTTCAGTAAGCTTCTATGGTATTTGATATTGTAAAATTAATTCATGCAAAACGTCACAGGCACGCTCTGTGGCTCACGCGTCCAGCCGTCTCTTTCGGGGGATGTATAGCTAGCAGGCTATGTAGAAAGCTGTGTAACCAGTTCTCGTTAGTTTTTACAAGAAGTGAGTTTGGACTCAACACACTTTTTTAATATAGTTACATGATACATTTCATCATACCTTTTTCTTCGAAGCTTTACTTTCCGCTTTGGATTGTAAAAAGTCGATGAGTTTTGTCTGTTGGGCACTAGTTGATACCAGCTTGATCTTCTCTTCAGCATGCAGTGATTTGAGTGTTTCCAAGTGCTCAGCCATTGAACTGTTCTCGCTCAACACATCTTCTTGTCGTTCCTTTAATTCTTGTAATTCCTGATTCAGCTGAGAGTTCGAAGCCTCCAGAGATGACACAGTACAGTTTTGTTCCTCTATCTAGCACCAAAACATTAAGCAAATTGTCAATATCGACAATATCGACAATATACATATATATATACACTCGGTTTTCAAGTTTTTATTCCACCTCCCAATTCTCATTCTCTCAACCTTGTGTTTTTATAAAACTCTGTCATCCCAATTCGTGCAGAAATACCTCATTCAGTAACTTTTTCTTTGCTGTCATTTCTTTTTCCATCTTTCGTTCCAGTGACTTCAAATTCAATTCCGAAATATTAAGCTGGCTTTCTTGATTGGCAATCTGTAACCCAAAATAAGGACTTCAACTCCGAGATAATATTGATAATTTAAATTTATTTCATACTTTTGTTCAACGATCCCATAAAAATTGTCGAAATATAGTAAGGTTAGATATACTGCCGAAACAGAGAACGTAAGACCCTTCGTCAGAGAGAAACGTCAGAGAGAATGATGTTTCTCTGTGACAAAGGGTCTTCGCTCGAAACGTTAGACGTTCTCTGTTTCGGCAGTATATCTAACCTTACTATATTTCGATTGTTGTTTCAACACTGCCTACGCAGCGCTTGTTTACCCTCTTTAAGAAATTGATAAAACATGAACAGTCAGACTTGAAACATCGACAAGACACATTACCGTTTCGCTGTACTCTTTAATTAACGCTCTGTCTTTGTCAAGTTGATCACTGTTTACAACTCCTTCCTTCTGACTAGCACTAGGACAGAAAAACATAAATATAATTGAATACAAATACCAGAACTAAGTATAGCCTTCAGAGTAAAGTCATTATACGTGGCAAGCCATGTTCTATAATACTTACAGCTCTTGCTCAAGTCTTGCTTCATATCTTTCGTTTGATAACAATAATTGTTTCCTAGAAATAAACGACATTCGTAAATTCATATTCTATCAAATGCAGGCAAATATTTATTTCATTTTTATATTAATTTGCCTATTCAATTTATTCATTCACTTCATCACTCCCTTCCTCCCCCTCGCTCCTTCCCTCCCTCACCCACTCACTTTCACCCGATCCACACACCCACTCACTCACACACCCCGCCCTCCTCCTCCCCACTCACTCCTTCCTTCCTTCCCTCCCTTCCCCTACTTTCTCCCTCCCTCCCACACTCACTCACTCACTCACTCCTTTCCCCCTTCCCTGTCTCCTCTCTCCCCTTCCTCCCTCACCCACCCACTCACTCACTCTCTCCTTCCTTCCCTCACTCCCCCTCCCTCACTCTCTCACTCACTCACACTAACTCACTCCTTTCCCCCTTCCCTCTCTCCTCTCTCCCCTTCCTCCCTCACCCACCCACTCACTCTCTCCTTCCTTCCCTCACTTCCCCTCCCTCCCTCTCTCACACACTCACACTAACTCACTCCTTTTCCTCTCTCCCCTTCCTCCCTCACCCACTCACTCTCTCCTTCCTTCCCTCACTTCCCCCGCTCCCTCCCTCTCTCACACTAACTCCTTTCCTCCTTCCCTCTCTCCCCTTCCTCCCTTACCCACCCACCCACTCTCTCCTTCCTTCCCTCACTTCCTCCGCTCCCTCCCTCACACTAACTCAATCACTCCTTTCCTCCTACCCTCTCTCCTCTTCCTCCCATACCCACCCATCCACTCTCTCCTTCCTTCCTTCCCTCACTTTCCTCCCTCCCTCCCTCCCTCCCTCACTCACACTCCTTCCCTCCCTCCCTCCCTCACACTAACTCAATCGCTCCTTTCCTCCTACCCTCTCTCCTCTTCCTCCCTCACCCACCCATCCACTCTCTCCTTCCTTCCCTCACTTTCCTCCCTCCCTCCCTCCCTCACACTCCTTCCCTCCCTCCCTCCCTCACTCACACTAACTCAATCACTCCTTTCCTCCTTCCCTCTCTCCTCTTCCTCCCTCACCCACCCATCCACTCTCTCCTTCCTTCCCTCACTTCCCTCCCTCCCTCCCTCACACACTCCCTCACTCACACTCCTTCCCTCCCTCCCTCCCTCACTCACACTAACTCAATCACTCCTTTCCTCCTTCCCTCTCTCCCTCACCCACCCACTCTCTCCTTCCTTCCCTCACTTTCTCCCCTCCCTCCCTCCCTCACTCACACTAACTCAATCACTCCTTTCCTCCTTCCCTCTCTCCTCTTCCTCCCTCACCCACCCACTCTCTCCTTCCTTCCCTCACTTTCCCCCCTCCCTCCCTCCCTCACTCACACTCCCTCCCTCCCTCCCTCCCTCACTCACTCACTCACTCACTCCTTTCCTCCTTCCCTCTCTCTCTCCCTGACCCACCCACTCGCTCACAAAAATATTTATTTATATCTTACTTCTCAATCTCGAGTTGAATGTTCTTTTCATCCAGTTCATCATTCAGAATCTCCAGTTCTTCAATTTGTCCTTCAAGCATTGTACACGTGGTCTTCAGCATCGCAACCGTCTAGATTGGAAAAAAAAACAAACCAGACAGCAGATACAATTGGTAGTAGTAAAAAAAATGTCTTCGCAATTGCAATAACTTTCGGCTTTAAGTTAATTAACCCTTTATTCCCATCGGTGCCATTGGTACTCTGGACAACGCCAGACGATTTTACTCGTCAAGGGAGGACCTCCTGACATGGCGGGAGTTAAAATACCTTCTGATGTTCTTCCACTCTTTTAGCTTTTGTTTCTAGTTCAACCTTGAATGTTCCACTTCGCTTCTTCAGCTCAGAAAGTTCATCTGTTAGTCTTCGCATATCAGACTGCAGTTCCTTAAAGAACATAAAAGAAATGCCCGTCAGAATACTAAATATTGTGAAATTCATTAAAAATTCATGAAGAAAATTCAAAAGAAATGAATAATTAATCAATATCTGTAAATCGCATACAGATTCGTCCTGATTTACACACAACTTTTTCCTCAATTTACTTAGCTAAAATCACTCCAACTTGAAAAATAGTTTGAAAACATGGCTATTTAGATGCGTCCATTTGATAAGTACGATAAAGCATTCGCAGCCGATCTGTATCTGATTTACTACGGCTCGCTTTTGCAGCTTGCATCGTAAATCAGATACAGATGGCTGCTCATGCTTTATCTATTACTTAAACTCCATCTGATAAAAACACCGCTATCAAACGTTTCTGCAAACGCTAGTTCGTAAACGAATCTGACAACGAATCAGCTTCAATACCTTGTTCCTGGTTTTCAGAGTTTTGTTTCCGTCATTAAGTACAACTATTTCTGCCTTAAGATCTTGCATTTCGTCGCTATCCCTCCTAAGCGATTCCTTCAATAAAAGTTCTTTAGAAGGTTTTGACGTCTAAAAGAAATTATCATGCAGGAAAAATATATTATTTGTTATCTTCTGGTCTTCCATTCTATATTAGGGACCTTACGATTTTAGGACGACGAAGGTGGTTAAATTTTATAAATAAAATAAGTCACGGCTATAAACTGACTATTATAGTTTATTTTAAAAACTGGTTTAATGACTTCCAAAATGCCCCATCACTCCTAAAAATGATTGTAGCGCCTATATTAAAGTCAATCTTAAGCAACAGTTCTCATCGTTTGGTGAATTGACGTCGTCCTGAAGACGTGAAAATGCTCTAAGTGGCGTTGTATAAAGAACGAGGACGCTGCTGAGATTACTCTTGGGACGGAAAAATTATTCATTCTCTTTGTTACGCAAAGTAGAATTCTTTTCTTTAAAAGTTGCCGTCGCACTTCGTAAGGTCCCTATTCCAGAACTTCAATGCGGTCAAACTGAACTAAATTTAAAGTGCTTATAAATGCACAGTGTTCCATTACAGCAGAAATATTACCCAATTCACAGTATTTTATATTTTTTTTCATTAAAATCTTCAAGAAAAGAAAAACACACACAAATGCCTACATTGACGTCATCCTCATTACCATTTTGGAAATACAAACCTCAATATAACAACAAATAGAAGTTCAAGTCAGCAAATATTTTGTCATTAAACTATCTACGTTACATAGAATCCATATCAGTAATATCTTATTTGAGTTTATAGACACTTTACAGTCATTTACAACTCACTCTTCACCCAAATCTTCGGAACTCGAACTTCGCAAGTTCGTTGGGAAGTTCGTAGTTCGTTTTGAACAACCCATTTGATTGGTTGCTTGGTTCCTAACAGCCAATCAAATACGTAGTTCAAAACGAACTTTGAACTTCCCAACGGACTTGCGAATTTCGGAACGAACTTCCAAAGATTTGGGTGAAAAGTGAGGTGCAAATGACTGTAACAATTTGTGTACTTACCGTCTCCAGATCTTCAATTACTTGAATTTTTTCCTTTAGTTCATTTTCCAAGTCTTCGTTGGTTTTTATCAAACACTCGCATTTCTCCATCAGTTGATCTACTTGATCATTTAGCTCCTGTGTGTTTGGAAAAAGTTTAAAGTTTTTTTTATTTTATACGTAACATACAAACACGAGAAAGCGTTCTTAAAATGTCTATGAGACGAAAATTAAGTTTGTCTTATTTGAAAGAACACTTAAAATTAAAGAGTAACATATTTTGCAGCTTTTCGTTTCCTTGCTTTGTTCTTGAGATATTTTAGTTTGTTTGACATGCAAATTAAACATTTTGACGTCGTAGGTGCATAATAAGCTATCGGAGAAGGTTAGATATCTTTTCTATTATCAAACCAAATTAATTTGAATGAAGCATGTGGATGTGTTTCGCCCACAACACTAAACATGTAGATCTTCAAGTGATTATTATATTTGATAATAGCAAAGATATATAACTTTCTCGATAACTCATTATGCACGTGTGACGTCAAGTTGTTTAATTTGCATATCAAACAAACTGAAATATCCCAAGAACGAAGCAAGGAAACGAAAAACTGCAAAATATGTTACTCTATCATTTTAAATTGGTTCTCTGATGAAAATATTGTTGGCAATGTTTTTGCACAATCCTAAAGATGTTATGGTAGTTAGTAATCGTGCAAGGTTTCATTTGAAAATTCGTTGAAGAGAAGGTGATATTTTACGTGTGAAGTTTGTATTTTGGAGCGCCGCCATTAACGTGGCAGAGCTTGAGAAGAATGAGTCGAGGAAGCTTATGACGTCATAGACTCAATAACAATGATCTTTTGTTGACAACAACAACAATGATCTTTTGTTGACAAAGACATCGTCGGGCGATAAAGGGTTAAGTAACACTAATATTTCATATTCCCTCACCTTGTTCTCCCCTTCAATGTCATTGTTTTTATTATTCAGAGCAATAACTTCAGCTTCAAGATCTTTTGTGTTCGATTTATTTTCCATTACGTCAGTCGCCACATCGTCTTGCGCACTTTTTAATGTCTAAACATAAATAAATGTTATAAAAACGATGAAGACATAGACTGTATAGAGCCATTGGGAAAATATG
>OZ036008.1:9652691-9710191 GCA_964035015.1 Corallium rubrum
CAGACAGACAGACAGACAGACAGACAGACAGACAGACAGACAGACAGACAGACAGACAGACAGACAGACAGACAGACAGACAGACAGACAGACAGACAGACAGACAGACACACACACACACACACACACGGGCAGGCAGGCAGACAGGCAGGCAGGCAGACAGACAGACAGACAGACAGACAGACAGACAGACAGACAGACAGACAGACAGACAGACAGACAGACAGACAGACAGACAGACAGACAGACAGACAGACAGACAGACAGACAGACAGACAGACAGACAGACAAACAAACAAACAAACAAACAAACAAACAAACAAACAAACAAACAAACAAACAAACAAACAAACAAACAAACAAACAAACAAACAAACAAACAAACAAACAAACAAACAAACAAACAAACAAACAAACAAACAAACAAACAAACAAACAAACAAACAAACAAACAAACAAACAAACAAACAAACAAACAAACAAACAAACAAACAAACAAACAAACAAACAAACAAACTAAAATCAGTATCTTACTAATTCGTTCTTCAGGAGGTTCTCTACAAGGCTCTCTTTCTGTAGTAATTCGTCCTCCAATTCTTCTTTGATCTTGCCAATTTCTTCACTTTGCTCAATTAACTTTGTAATGTTTTCTTGTAGCTCCTAAAACGACAAGTGACACCTGGTTGGTTGATGGGTTGGCCGGTTGATTGCTTGACTGGTTGGTTAGTTGGTTGGTTGGTTGGTTGGTTAATTAGTTGGCTCGTTAGTTGGTTAGTATTCAGTCACCATGCACATTGTTCGCAAGTTTAGGCAAACTAGCAGTGTTTATATCTTCTTTACCTTGTTCTTCAGTTCAGCTTCTTTCAACTCATTATTCTTAATTTCAAGTTGAGTCTTAAAATGATGTTCATTCTCTCCCTCAATTGACTCTTTAGAAGAAGTATATTTGGCAGTCTAGGACCCACAAAATGACAACATATACATTACAATTTTGCAACGAGAAAAGCACATAAAACACGAGAGAAACGCGAAAGCCAGCTAGCTTTTTGAAGGTTCTTTTAACTTCTTAAGATTGTCCTTCCCCTTCACTCACCCACTCCAATTTCTCAATCTGTCTTTGTTTTCCTTCCAACTCTTCATTCAATGTTTCTTTGGCGTTCTTGAGGTTTGTAGAACATTCGTTGAGTTTAAGCAGCTCTTCCTTCAGGCTCTAAAATGTAAGGAAACAGACGTATTGGCTACAGGTCGTATTCAGGGCGAGGGCCTTGACGCGGTTAGATATTGGAATAATTATTGTGGGACCGTGAACTCAGGTGGAGGATAATAATATTAGGTGCTGCTCCAAGTGACGAAAAAAGGGACTTTAAGATTGACGACGGCAACCTCAACGACGACGTCCTTTTGACAAAAGAATTCTTTTTACAAAACAAAGAGAATGAATAATTTTAGTCCCAAGAGTAATCTCAACACCGTCCTCGTTCTTTATACAACGCCACTTAGAGCATTTTCACGTCTTAAGCGTGCTTAAATTTTGGCCGTGTAAACAGGGCTTTAAAGTCCCTAACAACTCTACTCGACCGTGACTCTACCGACTGCCTCGCGACCTTCGGTTTACTAGTCCGACGCTCTACCAACTGCCTCGCGACCTGCGGTTTACTAGTCCGACGCTCTACCGACTGCCTCGCGACCTTCAGTTTACTAGTCCGACGCTCTACCGACTGAGCTGTATGGTCAAGTTGGCAGCAGGTCGTGGGATGATGGTACTTCTATTTCATATTTCGAAACTAAAATCTAGTTTATTCAATATTATCAAAAGAGTTCGATAATTAATTCTTTGAAAGTTTTCATGGCGATAATGTAATATAAATAAGTTTTGTGGAAACACCACAAAACACCACATCAGTTGCTTGGTTTATAAATGACGTGAGCCAACAACTTGTTGTCATTGCTCTGATGAAGGCCTGAGTCAACAGGCGGAAAGCTTAGCAAAGAAATATTTTATGTGGTGTTTCCACAAAACTTATTTATATTATCAAAAGACTTAACTCCACGACCTATTCCCAGTCGTAGAGCGAAGTAAAGTGATCTTGCAAAAGATTTATCGAACTGCTCAACACAGTCCTGAAAAGTTGTAAAAACATAAATACAACCAACCTTATTGGTATCCATGGCAAGCTCTGATTCCTCTTGGGCTGACCTAAGGTCTTGTTTTAGTTTCAAAACAACAGCCTCGTTTTCCTCCAACTTCTTTTCTTGTTTATCTGCGTTACGTTGGGCCTCTTGTGAAGCCTCCTGTACGCAGCAAAATATTCCGTTTAAAATGGTAGATTATACAAATAAAAATGCTTTATAGTCCGTTTCAGCTTGCTTTTGAAATCCGATACGTATAATTGAAATGAACATTCCGAACTACGTTACAAATTTAAGTCGGCAATTTGTTTCTGCTTAACCAAGTATCTATTATTATATTCTATACAACAAATAATCTTCTTCTCTGTGATTTTACCAAAGGAATTCAATTCAAAGCTTATTAAATTCGAACTTCACAACGAACTTCCGTACGAAGTTCCCAACCTTCCAACGAATGTTGACAAACGAATTTCAAAAGCAAGCTGAAAGTGACTATAAAAGTCGCAAAGTGCACAACACTGCTTATACACAGCACTCTATACTTCACTCATGATTTACTCTGATGAAAGACTCTGCTTCCAAACGTCAGTAGTAACGCTGAATAGGGGAGCACGGTGGCGTGTGCTGTTAGCGCGCTGCCTCTCACCAAAAAGTTAAGCCTGGTTAGACGGGGTTAGTACTTGGATGGGTGACCGCTTGGGAGTGACCCCGTTGTCGATCTTGAACTCATGTGAGTAGAGTTGTAGTTGATCTCTCCTGTGCTTCGAGGGTTTTTCGCCGGGTTCTCCAGTTTTCCTCCCTCCATAAAATCAACACCTACATCTTTGCTGTGATCCGTGGTCTGAACTGTGTCGTTGGCGGCTGCTTGAAGCGCCTTTGATATGCCTCGACACGGCCACGTTGATCTGCGTCCTTCGCAATTCAGCCCCTGGCTGCAAGTAAGAATGATTAGCCCCCCAGTCCTTTATCCTTTAGAGCAAAGTGAAAAGATGATGAAGTGCCGAGATCAGAATGGGCTCAGTTCAAAACGTCAGTATTTCATTCCCAAAAATCTCGCTACAACTTTTCGCTTTGCTCTAAATGAATGGACAGGTAGATAAATAAATAAATGAATGAGTGGATGGATGGATGGATGGATGAATGAATGGAAGGATGAATGAATAGATGGATGGATGAGTGGACGGATAAATGGATGCATAACATGCAAAAAAAAATTGATTTACACCAACTTACATAGGTTTCTTCCACTTCTTTCTCCATCTTCTTAATTGCATTGCTTAACGACTTGTTTTCATTACCGACCTTAAAAATACGAAAAACATAAAAATGTTATACGATAGCGGATGGAAGAACTGTTTGCATTTTGTGGTTTGTTCAAGGAGGAATATACTCTCCAGTTCCAACACCGAAAAGAAACGACAAGAACATTTGAGATATACGTTTTTTCATCTTATTGAAGAAGGTATATCGAAACCTTTTGAAAAAGTGCAACTCAACACTCAATGAGTCTCCACTCACCCTCATTGAGTACGAGACTACACTCACTCTCGAACCATTCAATTGAATACACTCACTCTCTCCAAGCACTACTCAATTGAATGGTGAGAGAGAGAGAGAGAGAGAGAGAGAGAGAGAGAGAGAGAGAGAGAGAGAGAGAGAGAGAGAGAGAGAGAGAGAGAGAGAGAGAGAGAGAGAGAGAGAGAGAGAGAGAGAGAGAGAGAGAGAGAGAGAGAGAGAGAGAGAGAGAGAGAGAGAGAGAGAGAGAGAGAGAGAGAGAGAGAGAGAGAGAGAGAGAGAGAGAGAGAGTAGTCTCATACTCAGTGAGGGTGAGTGGAGACTCATTCAGTGTTGAGTTGCACTTATTGAATGTGAGGAGCCACTCATTGAGTACGAGTGTGAGCTTTTAGAATACAGGCGTTATTGTACAGCAGAGATTGCATGAGAAAGCTTCCAAATTTCGCTTTTTATACCGCGGGCTCACCATAAACTGTTTATGGCTGAGTTTTTATCAGTCTTTAGTAAAATCAGTAAATACTTCAGACATACTTCGGACAACTTTTCTTCTGCTTTTTGGAGCTTTCTTTTGAGAGATTTGCTATTCTAAAAGTATTAAGAAAGAATGTATGAAATGTAGAACAAATAATAAAAATTCGAATTGGTCGTTTGTACAAAAGTGAAGTAGTCTCAAAAGTGGTCTCTGGAATAGGGTGCATATTTTGGTCTGAGATAGGGTATGGATGCTGATGTGACACCAGTGCTGGGATGGATGCGGATGTGACACCAGTGCTGGGATAGGGAATGGATGCTGATGTGACACCAGTGCTGGGATGGATGCGGATGTGACACCAGTGCTGAGATAGGGTATGGATGCTGATGTGACACCAGTGCTGGGATGGATGCGGATGTGACACCAGTGCTGGGATGGATGCGGATGTGACACCAGTGCTGGGATGGATGCGGATGTGACACCAGTGCTGAGATAGGGTATGGATGCTGATGTGACACCAGTGCTGGGATGGATGCGGATGTGACACCAGTGCTGGGATAGGGTATTATGGATGCAGATGTGACACCAGTGCTGGGATAGGGTATTATGGATGCAGATGTGACACCAGTGTTGGGATGGATGCGGATGTGACACCAGTGCTGGGATGGATGTTGATGTGACACCAGTGCTGGGATAGGGTAAGGATGCCAATGTGACACCAGTGCTGGGATAGGGTATTGATTTTTTTAGTTTAGGTCTGGGATAGATATGAAAAATCACCTTTTAGGTCTGAAGTAGGGCAAGGATTTTGACGTCACGGCAGCACACCCCAATCCAAAAATTTCCAGAGTATCCCCCCCCCCCCCCCCCCAGGTGAAGTGCAAGTCAGAAAATTTCTTTATTTATAGATCTCCAAAGTTTTTTATTACAGCTGATTTCACATTATTTTACCGCCGTGTGTTGCGAAGTTCGTTGGGAAGTTCCGAAGTTCGTTTGGAAGTTCGGAATTACGTTGCCAAGGTTGAAAAATTATCCAATCATAACGAGTTTTGATCGACAGCTCGCAATTTGATTGGATAATTTTCAACCTTGGCAACGTAATTCCGAACTTCCGAACGAACTTCGGAACTTCCCAACGAACTTCGCAACACACGGCGGTAAAATAATGTGAAATCAGCTGTAAAACTTACATCAAGCTGAGATTCAAGTTCTGAACATTCGTCCATTTTTTTCTTCAGCCGTTCTCTCATTCTCTTCAAATCACTTTTTTCCTTTTCTTGACATTTCACAATAGCTTCCTATGTAGGAATGAAAACCTGTTTACAACGGTACCGGACGAATTCGGAACCGGTCCCGAATTAGTACGGTTCCGCCTGTTTACACGGCAGAGCTCAAAATAACGGCCGGTCACCGGTCAAGTTTGTATAACGCCAGTCATTTTGACCAGTCATATTAACTTGCAATTAATTTTATTACTTCCATTTGAAGGAACTTAAAATGATTGTTGTTGTGCTGTTGTAGACCCGTTTCATAATGTCTGATATATATTGAAGTGAACTATGCATGCATTTCCTTTTTATGACAAACGTTCATATCAGTACTAGCTTATATGTATAGCGTAGAATATACTTTACATGTTTTTTGTTGTGTTGTGTTGTGTTGTGTTGTGTTGTGTTGTGTTGTGTTGTGTTGTGTTGTGTTGTCTTTGTTTGTTTGTTTTTGCTGGGTTTTTTGTTGTTGTTGTTGTTGTTGTTGTTGGGTTGTTTTAGTTTTGTTTGGGGGTTGTTTTTGTTGTTGTTGTTGGGTTTTTTTTTTTTTTTGGGGGGGGGGGGGGGGCGTCGTGAAATTTGACTGGTCAAAAATCGCCTTTGACCGCTCACAACTGGAACTGACCAGTCACCATGACCGGCGTAACATGAAACGTTATTTTGAGCCCTGCACGGCGAAATAGGACGAATTCGTACCGTGTAAACGGGGTCTTAATTTCGCTATTTTTTTCTCGGCAAACGTGAGGAATAAGTCCCGCGTAAATTAGTAAAAATAAGGTAATACCAATATTCTGTTGGATATTTCTTCAACACGTTGATTGCAAACTGCGCTACTCGTCAACGGACTACTCTGCCTTCTGGCTGCTTGAAGATGTCTGATTCTAGGCACTGGACTACATTGTCTAACCTCTTCCTGTACTTGTCTAAGATGAGTAAGCACCTGCAATGAGGGAGAATGGAGAGAGATAAAACCAGTAAACCACCTCATAAACTTCTTTCGCTAGCTAGTTCCCAGGTCTAAATAGGGGTCAGGTAACACCGCTAGCTCACCTCAACCACATTGCTATCATTTTTCGTCGCCATCTTCAATTGTTCTTTCAACTATTTTCAAAAAGACACACACATGACATTTCAAAAACAACGTCAAACAAGAAAATCGAGAAGATTGTACGAAAAATCACGTGATTGACGTATTTCTCACCTCGTCGACTGTTCGTTGTAGTTCAGACAATGAACAATTTTTTTCTTCGACCATCTAAAAACAGTGTTTCACGAAAATCAACGGGAAATAACTTACACAAGTAAAATAGCTGTTCTTGCAACTTGCAACAAATCACTGAATCCAGGTGATCTGACCGTGAGGGAAAGGCCTGGAACTAGCAACCTAATAGAAATCCATTTTGCTGTATTGAATAACTTATTTCTTTCATTTTCCTTTATCAAACTGGTTGAAACTTTGTATTTATGTTCAGTGTTGAAAATGATAAGTCTATGCTAAATGTGGGAACAAAATAAAGTATATTTCACGAGATATTAAATAGTTTAATTCGAAAAATGGATTTCTATTTGACAACTAGTCCCAGTCCTTTTCCGTGTTTTCAGATCACCTGGATGTTGTAAGTTGCATAAAAAATCGCACCGTGTAACACCCCCAGCAACTTGCGATTTTGTTATTTTTGCCGTGTTGCAAGTTGCAAGAAAAGTTGGATGGGTTCTACTTTTTGCTGCAACTTGCAACAAAAATCGCAAATTGCTGAATGTGTAACACCCTTCCTGCAACTTGGGATTTTTTTTTCACGAGTAAATTTGTTGCAAGTTGCAAGAAAAATCGCATCGTGTGACAGTACCTTTAAGTTTAGTTCATGATCACCTCGGTTTTCTTTGATGTACCGCGGCTGTTTATTCATAATAATTACTCCCAACCAAGCATAAATTAAGTTAATGCCCCAGACTAATATATATTAGCCTCGGCAATTAAGTTGATTTATGCGTGGTTGGAAAAATAAGGGTTAATCAATGGTCACGAATGTGATAAAGGATTTACCATCACGACTGAAGTGTTTTTTAGACAACCTCTGTGATAACGAACTCAGTATCTCAGTTTTCTTAGGCAACCTCTGTGATCTTGAACTAAGTAGGTTAGTTACTTCAACTTCGGTAACGACGTAAGTTATTTACCTCGGCCCCCTTACTTCGGGTTCGGTAACTAACCTTACTTATAATGCTCAAAGCTAATTTCCAATCAGGAAAATTTTCCGCAAGACATGAACGGACAGGAAGGTTTTCTTCAATATCTTGTGAGCTCTCGGTCGGAACTAATGACTTTAACACAAAGGAAACTTTCCTCTCCTGTCCTGAACAAAAATTTCTTGAACTTGAAAACAACTGCCTTCAGCCAGTTAAGATAGCCTTAGGGTCGATTACGTGAGCTGCGCTAGCCCGGCTGAGGTTAGGAGATTTTAATCATCGTTAAGGTTCGTTTAAAGGATAAAGATAAAGGATAAAGGGCTGGTGGCTAATCATTCTTACTTGCAGCCAGGGGCTGAATTGTGAACGACGCAGATCAACGTGGCCGTGTCGAGGCATATCAAAGGCGCTCCAAGCAGCCGCCATACGACACAGTTCAGACCATGGATCACAGCTTAGATGTTAGGTGTTGATTTTATGGAGGGAGTAAAACCGGAGAACCCAGCGAAAAACCCTCGAAGCACAGGAGAGATCAACTACAACTCTACTCACATGAGTTCCAAGCTCGACAACGGGGTCATTCCCAAGCGGTCACCCAACCAAGTACTAACCCCGTCTAACTGGGCGTTAGCGCGCTGCCTCTCACCAAAAGTTAAGGCACACGCCACCCGTGCTCTAAACTAAACCAATTCTTCTTCGTACATTTAGTTTAAAAAACCACAAAACCACAGTGAGATCCTAATCAATCGTGTGAGCCAAGTTTAATAACCGGACTAGCCGGCTCATGTAAACAGCCCCTAAAATACCATGAAAAGTACCCACAACATCTCAAATTTCATTTTTTTGGAAATGGTTTAGACGACAACCTATACATTTTTTGAAAAAATATGAGTTCCGAGTTTTTCACTTCATTACACTGCCGAGGTTTTAGAGAACGAAAGTTGGTCAGGTGTATCACTACTTTGAATCTAGTGACTAATAAATATCTTCCTTTTTTTTCTCAACTAGAATACTTCTTACCGCTGTACTTACTTTCTGCTGTGTTTCCAGTTCTTCCTGAAGTCTCTGTGTTCTCTTCATAGCAATAAAACGATCCTCTTCCAGCTGAGTCAGTACGTCCTGCTGTTCGTCAAACGCCGCTCTACATAAAAAAAACCCCACCCTCATTAAAAACTTATGAAAAAATGTGAGTCCGAGAAAAAACTTGTAGCAATTGGTGTTAAAGTGCCCATAAACCCAAATAAGATGTAACGTGACTAGTTGAATGCCAAAATATTTTCTGACTTGAACTTCTATTTGTTGTTATATTGAGGTTTGTATTTCCAAAATGGTAATGAGGATGACGTCAATGTAGGCATTTGTGTGTGGTTTTTCCCTTTTCTTATGATAAACCGCTTGAAGATTTTAATGAAAAAATTGATAAAATATAGTATTCTATATATTTTATCAATTTATTGCATTAACATGTGAATTGGGTAATATTTCTGCTGTAACAGAACACTGCGTATGCAAATTAGTGTATAATAAAAGTAGCGTGCTGCGTAGGCAGGGTAGAAACAACAATCGAAATATAGCAAGGTTAGATATACTGCCGCAACACAGAACGTAGGAGTCTAACGTTTCGAGCGAAGGCCCTTCGTCAGAGACGTTTCTCACGGTTTTTTTTTCAGTCACGTTTCTCTCTGACGAAGGGCCTTCGCTCGAAATGTTTGACTCCTACGTTCTCTGTTTCGGCAGTATATCTAACCTTACTATATTTCGTATGCAAATTAGGCCTACATAGACGTCATTACCATTTTGGAAATACAAACCTCAATATAACAACAAATAAAAGTTCAAATAAAAAAAGATTTTGGCATTCAACTATACAAATTAAATAGAATCATATCAGTAACATCTTATTTGAGTTTATAGGCACTTTAAAAGAAAGAAAAAAAACTCTTGTTTCTTGAGGAGCACTTGGTCATATCTGTATCATCGTCTTCCTACCTTGTTTCTTCTTTCCGTAAGTTATGAGCCTTCTTTCTGATGGTTTCCACCTCTGACATAAGTTTCAAGGCAGTGTTATCGGCATTATTTCTCTCCGTTCTTTCAATATCAAGTCTTTTTCTCAAATCCTATAATGCGTTATCATAATTATTATTACATAAAGTGTTGCAAAAGATAATATAAAGGTCGTTAAAAAAAAATATATAATAGAGTGTTGGTATGTTATTGCGACTCTCTCGCGTTGGCCACTTTTTTGCTGTGCATTAGCGTTACCTGCCGATCAGCGTATGCATCTACAGTAATATACAAAAGAACAGGCAACAGGAAGGCCTAAAGCCTGCATGGTTCTCACTTGTCGTAAGAATCGGGGATTTTGCCTGTCCCAGATCGTCTGGGATTGTTGTGAACATTGTTGAAGTAACGTCCTAGATCTGATCGGAACTCGGAAGCATCGCAAGAATCGGAATAATTTCTATTTTGTAAATGCATCCCAGACGGTCGCCAACGATCGGGGATTATTACGACTAGTTACGACAGGGCTCACATTGATAACAGTTCTTCTGAACTGACGTGACTACCCTGATTAAATAAAGTTTGATTTGATTTGATTTGACATGTGTGAACACTGAAGAACACTGAAACCAATCCTCTGGGACAATCGGGGAAAGGAAAAATCCACGATTCTTACGACAAGTCACGACAAGTGTGAACGTGGCTGTCTTAAGAATCGCCGACAATCGGGGATATAACTGCTCCCAATTCTAACGATTTTTACGACAAGTGCATTCAGCTCGCTTCCTCCACACTAGTCTACGCGGTGTTTGTGGAGGAGGATAATTTCGAGTATTTTAATGAGAACTACTTCATTGTCAGATGTATAAGAAACCTTAATTTCTGTTTCTTTCAACATTTTCTCCTTTTCCAAGAGATCTTTTTGGTTCTCCAGATTTTCAATAGCGCCCATTCTTGTGTCCAACAACCCTTGCAACTCATCGACCATTTTCTTTAACTTCAATCTTTCATCTTCCCACTCATTGCTTCCATCATGTGTTACGCCATTTGGACTGACTCTCTGACTCTCAGACAAGCCATTGGCAATTTCATATGTTCCTGGTTTGGGAGTTCTAGAATTAGGAAAGTTTAGTTAACACACGTTTGGTGGTCGTTAAGAATAGTACTTAGAAAATTACCTTTCTGGGTCCCAGACAGGGAACGAGCATGCAACCTTTTAACAGCTATCCATCTGAGCCTCAGTAGCTCAATGGTTAGAGGGTTTAACTGGTCAGAAAAGATTCCTGAGCCTAGGCTGGGATCGAACCTGTAACCTTCTGATGACCAGTTAGACCCTCTAACCATTGAACTACTGAGGATAGTGAGTAATTGAGCTTGACGGACGTCCATGAAGCATCTGTTAATTACACCAAAATCCCACATGTACTACATGTACCGCTCTTATAACGTCAAAAAATAATCATCATCATCACTACTCATCACCACCATTTCCATCACCACCACCATCACCAATCACTATCACATACATTGTGATCATCATCATCATTATGATCTTGATCATCATCTCATCTCATCATCGTTAACATCAACACGATCATCATCATCATCATCATCATCACCAATCACCATCGTCATCATCATCATCACATTCATCGTGATCATCATCACCACCACCATCATCATCATCATCACGATCATCATCACCACCACCATCATCATCATTCATCACGATCATCATCATCATCACCACCACCATCATCTTCATCATCATCATCACCACCACCATCATCATCATCATCACCATCATCATCATCACCATCACCACCACCACCATCATCATCATCATCATCACGATCATCACGATCATCATCACCATCATCACCACCATCATCATCACCATCACCATCATCATCACCACCATCATCATCATCACCATCATCATCATCACCATCACCACCATCACCACCACCATCATCACGATCATCATCATCACCATTATCATCATCACCACCATCATCATCACCACCATCATCATCATCATCACCATCATCATCACCATTATCACGATCATCATCATCATCATCATCACGATCATCATATCACGATCATCATCACCACCACCATCATCACCACCATCATCATCATCACGATCATCATCATCATCACGATCATCATCACCACCATCATCATCACCATCATCATCACGATCACCATCACAATCACCATCATCACCATCATCATCATCACCATCATCATCATCATCATCACCACCATCATCATCATCATCACGATCATCATCACCACCATCATCATCACCATCATCACCATCATCACCATCATCATCACCACCATCATCATCATCATCACGATCATCATCATCACCGGACCACCACCCACCATCATCATCTATATCACCATCATCATCTATATCACCATCATCCTCTACATCATGATCATCATCACCACCAACATCATCATCTACATCACCACCATCACCACCAACATCATGATCATCATCATCCATCATCATCATCATGATCATCACCATCATCTACATCAAGATCATCATCACCATCACCACCCACCATCATCTACATCATGATCATCACCAATACCACCCACCATCATGATCATCATCTACATCATGATCACCACCATTATCACCCACCATCATCCCATCCATCACCCATAATTAAACTAAGAAAACTTATATTAGTATTCACTGTATTAAAAAACAAAGCTCCATCAAACCTGTATAACTTATTTCAGTTTGTCGGTGAAGCACATAGTGTTAGCACAAGAGCGTCACTGACAGATCTGAAAGTTCCAAAAGTCTCTAGTGAGCTTGGTAAAACAAAGATTTCGTATAGTGGAGCTTTGTTATTTAATTCGCTCCCTAACCGCTTAAAGGACACTAGCAATATTAGTATTTCAACTTTCAAAAATGAACTAAAAAAATATTTTCTAGAACAAAATAATGGAGTGGCACACTTGGAGGATTTTGCCTGTATAAACTGTAAATTTAAACTAACCTGCAACTGTGTCACTTAATTATTTATTGATTTTTAACTAATGAAGGCCATCTGGTAGAATACGATATGTAAAGATGTTTATACCTTCTTTTAAATAAAGTTCAATTCAATCATCATCATCATCATCACCCACCACACCATCATCACCACGCACCACCATCATGATAAAGATCACCACCCACCATCATCATATCATCATCACTGGGTTAACACTGTCATTTTAAAATGACCGCAATGATTTATCGCGTCCTGACTTACTTCTTATTCAACTTTGTGAAAGTAAAACCAACAAATGGCAAATCTTTTCCACTGAACACTTTTTTACTAGCGTTTAATTTTGGAGTTTTGCCAAACGACACCGGTTCTTCCTCTGGCTCGAATTCATCAAAATTTGAAGTGTCATCCACGCCAGCAATTACCGGAACATACGGAGGTTGATCTAAACAATTAGAGTATCAACTATTATGTAGCAGACAATAATACTATAGTGGCAGAGAAAAACCATCACAATGCAGCCTGTGTCTACTGTCCACATAGTACATATTTTGGAAAAACACAGACTATGAACCACTATCAGAAATTTACTGTCGTGGCAATAGAAGCGTTCCTAAAATAATTGTGCAATTCGTTTGTTCAAATTGATCAATTCATTTGATGAACTTCCTGTTTATTATTGCTAAACTTCCTGTTTTGAATTTGATTGGTTCCTGGTTTTTGAATAACCAATAAGAAAAAGGATTATTTGCCAAACACCAATCAAATTCAAAACAGAATTCAAAACAGGAAGTTTAGTAATATTTTCATCAAATGAATTGTTCAACGTGAGGAATACAACTGCACAATTATTTTAGGAACGCTTCTATTGCCACGACAGTAAGTACTTCACTGTGATTGGTCATCTTTGAAATCAAGTCTACTACACGACATTTAATCGGTTAATTGTAACGGTTTCCGTTTTAAATGTGTGGTTAGCGAATATAGTCAAGATATCACTGAGTTGCCACGTATTGCTGAATTGCAAAAAAATCGGAATAAATTATAGAACACGCAATTTGCCGCTGATGCAGACGCTACTTGGCGCCACTGATCTTTTCCGCCCGCGAGCGACTGTGACGCACTTGGCTACTCTGAATGGGGCAAGCGTAAAAGTCGGAGGGGATCCGGTCGAATCGCTAGCAAATTTCCTGCTCGAATTACTGTGTTTATAGTTTATAAGCTACGCAGTAAATTCGCTAACTGGTTACAGTCGGTTTCAAGTTACTTTTGACAGAAATGTTCAGAAGTTCGTTCGGAGGTTCAGAAGTTCGTATTGAACTAGGCATTTGATTGCTACTAGCAACTAGCAACCAATCAAATGCCTAGTTCAATACCAATTTGTGAATTCTGAACATTTCCGTCAAAAGCAACCTGAAACCGACTCTAAGGGCCTGTTTATATAATCCCGGTGTACCGGGATGTCCCGGTTGCCCGGAAAGAATTTCATCCTGGGTTTATATGGGAGTAAACAAAATGCTCGTCCCAGTTGACGGGATGAATTTAAGGAAATGGACAAAAAAGCACCCTAATTCTACTATGTTAGAAGTTGTTTCACTTTTATTCAGTGTTTTGTCTTTAGACCTGACCGTTTGGACGAAATTCTGACCGTAATATTCAAAGTTACAAGCATTGTAGTTCAGTAAACTTCATCCCGGTGTACCGGGATGTCGCGTTTATATGGGAAATAATCTGTCCCGGTGTACCGAGATCCCAGTACACCGGGACGTCCAGTAAATTATCTACAAGCCGAGATCCCGGTGTAGGGATCATATAAACAGCCACAGGCCCTAAGGCTGTTGGGTCAGAAAGATTATCTGACTTTGTCTAAATATGACGTATTCTGAGAAAGAATGAAGTCGAATCACGGCTGTAGAGAAAAGTTTTCTGACTACCCCAACCGGGAAATCGAACCAACGGTCTCTGGTTTAACGCAACAGCGCTCTACCACTGAGCTATTGGGACTCCCGGCTGAGGTAGGATTCAAACTACAGAACCAGTAATTCGACTTTCTTTGAAATTATTCTTCCTCACAAATATACGCTGCTGAAGGACAACTGGGTGATGTTTACGAATACTGAACGTATTCCGCCATTTTGTTTCTGTGCTTACCTTGTTCCATCGCTGACCAATTAACATCGTTAAAGAAGTCGTGTTTGATCAAGTGATGATAACCAAAGCGTGCGTTGATGTCTGTGAGCAAACCTTTGATTAAACTTTTGATTGTAGAGCTTCCTTTAATATCGCTGGGGAATGTCAGGGATTCCTAAACACAACAGAAAGGTTTTTGGAATATATTTTTGTTTGGTTGCTTCTTGATGGTGTTAATTATGATTGATGATCATAAATGATGATGGTGGTGGTGATGATGATGATGGTGGTGGTGAGATTGTGGTGGTGGTGATGATGGTGGTGATGATGATGGTGGTGATGATGTGATGATGATGGTGGTGGTGATGATGGTGGTGATGATGATGGTGGTGATGATGATGGTAATGATGGTGATGATGATGGTGGTGATGATGGTGGTGATGATGATGGTGGTGATGATGATGGTAATGATGGTGATGATGATGGTGGTGATGATGATGGTGGTGATGATGATGGTGGTGATGATGATGGTGGTGATAATGATGGTGGTGATGATGATGGTGGTGGTGATGATGATGGTGGTGATGATGATGGTGGTGATGATGATGATGATGGTGGTGATGATGATGGTAGTGATGATGGTGGTGATGGTGGTGATGATGATGGTATGATGGTGATGGTGGTGATGATGATGATGGTGATGGTGGTGATGGTGGTGATGATGGTAAGGATGATGATTGATGATGATAGTGATGATGGTGGTGATGATGGTAATGATGATCAGTGACCGAAATAATGATAGTGATAATGATAATTATAGTGGTAGTGATGATGATGGTGATAATGACCAGTTGTGATGGTTGATCATAATAACGATCATCATCACCACCACCACCACCACCATCATCATCACCATCTCTACCATCATCATCCACACCATCACCACAATCATGAATGATAATTGATGATAACTGATCATGATTGATATTGATAATAATGGTGATTGATGGTAATTAATGATGATGACAATAATGATAACAATTGACAATGCTAATGATGGCAGTTTGATGGTTGATCATCACCAGATAGTGATTGATTGTAATGATTGATGATAATTGATCATGATGTCACAGTTTGATGATGTCCTTTAGTTTTAGAGAACAATCGATCACCTTGTGGTTCATAATTTTGCTGTAAGTGACAGCAACAGAAAGTCCTGTAAATGGTGGGTTGCCATAAATCATTTCATAAGCCACCACTCCCAGAGACCACCAATCACACTCCACACCATAACTACCACCAGATCCCTCCATACTGGTTAATACTTCTGGTGAAATGTACTCAGGAGTACCAACCGCCATCTTGGAGTAAACCTAAAAGAAATTATATTCACAAGACGAGTTCAGTTAGAAATTATAAATCTGAGAGTTGGCAATAAAGTGTCAGAATTATAGTCAAACTGGATGTTCTCTTGCATATGACTTTGCAACATTGATACGCAACATAACATTGCAATTTTAATTGGTGGATTCGATCAGCAACTTGCACACACTTTATCACGATTCCTCAACAGGTTGCTTAAAATATTGGTTTTAAACATCAAACAACACATAAATGTGATATATGTTATACTTGAATGCAATGGCTCTAACTTTATGTAGAATTTTGCATTATCCAAAGTTTGGCATTTAAAACAATTTTTTAGCTAGGGCAACCCATTGAGGAATCATGATAAAGCATTTGCAGGTTGCTGATTGAATCCATCAATCAAAATTGCAATGTTTCATATGGTCGCACACAAGAGAACAATACAGTATGAGAGACAATACAGTATGAGAGAGGGGAAATATTACTGCATAATATAATTATACAAAACAGGTTAATTATACATCAAGTCACATAAAATAATGTAGTCTTGCCTTCTTGTCAGTAGTAGATAGCTTAGCAGCTGAGCCAAAATCTGCAAGTTTGATGTGACCATGTTTGTCGATAAGAATATTATCAGGCTTAACATCTCTGTCAATACAATTCAATGTAAGTATTAACTACATTGTAGAACTCACAGGTAAAGTTAGTACACAATTATTAATTTTTCCTATTCAAGCTAGATGGCATATGTACTACATGTACCATGATTGGCATGCTGCCTCCCAATATTGTCTGTAATGCTGTGTAACACTTGCAACCCAACCACTTACAGAAGTGAATGCATCACTACATACCTGTGAACATATCCTAGTTCATGAAGACTGTGTAAAGCCAGAACCATTTCAGCGAGATAAAATCTCGCTGCTTTCTCTTCAAGCACTTCATTATCTTGTTTACCCAGCAATGTCAACAAATCACCACCAGGATGAAACTCCATCACCAAGTACAAGTTTTGAGAATCTTGGAAAGCGTAGTGTAAGGATGTGATCCATGGGGACTGGCCATAAGCCATAATGTTTCTTTCTTCCTCAAAAAATGCAACCTATTAAAAAAAATTAAAATTATTATTAAAATACATTATTTTGTGATGAATACATTTGTTATTAATTATAACAATACTGTAATTAAAAAAACAACAAGAAGCTGGCTGGCCACTGTGGGAAACAACATCCAGTTTGACTGTTAAAATACACTTACATTTTCCTGGGATAACATTTCAGACTTCCTTAATGTCTTCAATGCATAAACATCATTCGTTTGGATTTCTTTAACCACCTGAACCTAAAATTAATGCAGCATTACAGTAATTAATAATTTATTTTTTTAATATTAAATTAATTAAATACAATGTGATGTCAGATACTCGGTCACTGAGTGATAATCATTCTAACTATGGTAAAATTATATGATTGTACTGTCAGAAGACTTAATATTATCAAGTACAGTTAGTAACACTTCATTATGCAACTATTTTACATACCTGTATATACATGTACAGTCTATAATCTAAATACAATATTTTTTTAACATATACTAACCTCACCAAAATGCCCACGGCCAATGGTGCTCATCATTTTAAAATCCGAAATTGATGGTCTTGTGTTTCTGATGCTTTTCACATCATCTTTGTCTGAAAAAAATATTTTATTTTAGCTGCAGAAAATATTATTATCCATACAGCCCTCCCATGAAAGGCAAATTACCTTAATTTCCTGGAAGTGGCATCTAGGGTACGGTGGTATATATGGGGCATGCTCCCTCCAAAAAAGTTTGAATTTAAGAGTCTCGTTAGGGTACATTGGGTGCACACTTCTGATCCACGTTTGCCCCCATGGAGATTATGGTAAATTTACTTTTCATGTATCAATAAAAATAAAATTATCGATATGAACTCAGAACAACAAACAATTGCAACATCATTTCTAATAAGAATTCTGATTTAGAAAAAGAACTGACTTCACATGGCTTCCACATAATTCAAATTTTGAAAACGTTCGTTGCCAAATATTTGACCTTCAGGTCAGATCATTAATACGCCAATAGCTTCTGTATAATAAAATTTAAATTGAACATGGCGGTTTATCTTTACCGTGATCGCTGTAATGGCAGAACTGACCTGTGTGTTAGAACTAAAGTATTTGATCTAGCAAAACACCACCTTGTCCTCTAGCAAGCAGCAACGGTACTTTTACTTTAGTAAATTACGAAATGTTGTGCGAGTAAAAAATATTTTACTTAACCTCATTATCTTGGCAATAAGCAAAGACCACAAGCTTTCAAAATGTCTGATACCTTTATGAATTTCGAAAGAAACGTCAGGCTAATAAACAATGGGATTTTGAAGAAATCTTTTGGATCGAAGTCATCGAACAAGGTATCGGAGACTCCCTTGTCAGACTCCCCCACGGCGACCACGCGAATAGCTTGTTGTCTGTTGGTACTCAAAGAAATCTCAAAACCTAAAGATAATAACTTGGTTTTGTTTACTTACATTTCTTAACGAATCCAGCAATATGTTTGTCCTTTTGCATGTGTTCTGTTCCACATTCGTCAAACAGCACCAGAAATCCATCAAGCAACGCCTCGCGACACAACTGTCTTGAGCCAGCTATTCCGCCATTTTCGTTAAGTATTTCGCTTAACTTTGTACACTTAACCGCTAGGGAGTCACTCATCTTGGTCCTTAATCAGTTGCTCGTTTAATCATACAATCACGCCTGTAAAAATCGTTGAAATAAACCCCAAAATTCGTTGTTCTTCGCCAGCTGTTCACTCCTGTGCTAAAATTTGCCGTTTGTGATGGTCTCTTGGCTTGGCACGGCTTAACCGGCGAACAGCGCGCTGTGATTGGTCAGAATTTCTCCACGACGATTCTGATTGGTTGATGTATGTTTCAGCGGAGAAATTGAACAGAACCGAACATTGGTAAGGAAAGAATTCTTGGAATGCAATTTTTGAATAAAAAGGTCTTTATTTTTATAATTTTTTTTTAATTACGTAATTTTAAAAAAGAACGGTAAATTTTAACATGCGCTCCTTAGGAGATGCAAGCTACAATTTTCTGACAATTTGAAGCAATTTGAAATGGTCTTAGAAATAAGTTATATTTTTGTAATCGTACAGAATTCTGTGGTAATGCAGTACAGCACAATACAAGCACTGCACTGCATCTACTGTACTGTACTGCGCTGCGCAGTAGCGGCGCCACGGGAAGGACTGGGGGGACACGTCCCCAAGGTCGATTTTCCAATTCGTACAAATTCGAGGAGAAAAGTTGGGGGGGGGGGGGGAGTTAGGTTTTTGACTGAGATTTGAAATCTGGCTCATCGGAACTACTGGTATAAGGGCAGAAAACCTACCTAAATAAACTTTTGAATATAAGAATGAAGACAAGTAATAAAACACCTCAAAATTATTGTGATTTTATTTCTTTTTAATATCGATGATTCGAAATAGAATGGCACTGTTAATTAGATATCTATCTCTCTTAATTTTTTGACAGTATCCAGTAATTGTCCATGAAATATCTATTTTTAGTGTTTTTAATTATGATGTTTTATAATTTTCAAAATATTGTAAAATCTCCCCCAAAATGCAGGAAATGGCATTTCAGAGACTCTAGATTTCAAAATTTTCTGGGGAGCATGCCCCCGGAGCCCCCTAGCGCTCGTGCCTTCGGCGCTACCATTGTCCTCCCCCCCCCCCCCCCCCACTTCTCGTACCCTGGCGCCGCCACTGGACTGCAGTGCAGGGCAGGGCAGGGCAGGGCAGGGCAGGGCAGGGCAGGGCAGTGCAGTGCAGTGCAGGGCAGGGCAGGGCAGGGCAGGGCAGGGCAGGGCAGGGCAGGGCAGGGCAGGGCAGGGCAGGGCAGGGCAGGGCAGGGCAGGGCAGGGCAGGGCAGGGCAGGGCAGGGCAGGGCAGGGCAGGGCAGGGCAGGGCAGGGCAGGGCAGGGCAGGGCAGGGCAGGGCAGGGCAGGACAGGGCAGCGCAGGGCAGGGCAGGGCAGGGCAGGGCAGCGCAGGGCAGCGCAGGGCAGGGCAGCGCAGGGCAGGGCAGGACAGCGCAGGGCGGGGCAGGGCAGCGCAGGGCAGCGCAGGGCAGCGCAGGGCAGCGCAGGGCAGTGCAGTGCAGTGCAGGGCAGGGCAGGGCAGTGCAGAACAGAACAGAAAGAACTGTAAATTGATATATTCTTCGTTATTTTAAAAATTCTTTCAAATAAGACAAACTTATTTTTCGTTTCCTAGGCACTTCAGACAAATACAAAACTTGAATTTTCTTAATTTTAATTTCTATTTTGACATAATATCATGCAATAATACAACACACCATTTCTTTTGAGTCCACACAAATCAATAAATCCCTTATTTTAACATTGATATTCACCTTAATCTATATTTTTTAACATTTACCTTAACTTATTCTTAAATTATATTCAAAACCAACCCTTCCTACGCTAATCTACCAAGAACTATACAATTATACCCTCTTAACCAAATAATATATCAGTATAGTTTACAATTACATATAATAGTTATAATACCCACCTATAACACCACCAAGGAGCGGGGGGGGGGGGGGGGGTACTCTTGTATTTAAGGTAACAAAGGTATAGACCCTTTTAATAAGTATAGAATACGTCATTTTCACCCTATGACGTCAATTTCTTTTCCATTTTTGTTTTGAATTCTTTTCAATTTCGTTTATTGTCTTAGCTTTTGTATATTTTCAATAGAATTTAAAAGGTTGAAAATGACGTCAAGTGCGGAAAATGACGTACTCTGCAATTATTAAAAGGTGTGCCGCCCAATAGATCTGGGGTCTGGGATAGGGTATACAAATTGTCTATTTTGGTCTGGAATATAGGGTGCATATCTTGGTCTGAGATCATATAAATACTAGAGGGGGCATCCTATCTTAATTTCAGTCAACCGCGGGTAACCCCAATTGAACGCCGCCATCTTGGATTTTTTTGGAGGCAAACATTAGGCGCGTTGGTTGGCAAGGGACTGGGTCTAGTACATTTGCCAACCAATAGGCGAGTTTCAGGGTGTTGCGCGCGCATCATTTTTCAAAATAACTGGCAAGGTAAACATACTGTTTATAATAAACAAAGTATAGATACAGTTTCTGGATATTTAACACTGTTATTCTGCTGCTGTTGGCTCGCTAGCAAGTCATTTTGCCATTGCTTATAGAGCCCGCCAAGAGCCCGCCAATTCCTTTCCAAAACGATGAGCGCGCAACACCCTGAAATTCGCCTATTGACTGAAATATCATAGGTAATGGCGGCTGTGGTTACCAAATTTTCCCGCCAATGCCCTCTCTAGTATTTATACCTCTATGGTATGGATGCTGATGTGACACAAGTGCCGGGATAGGGTATAGAAAATTAAATTGACTTTTCAGGTTTGGGATAGGATCAGGATTTTGAGGTCACGGCGGCGCACCCCTACTGACCCAAAAATTGCCAGAGTACCCTCCCCCCGGGACCAAGGACTAACGTTATCTTAAGATTTTGTCTTTGTGGTATTTTGTGCGCTCGAAACGTGGCCTCGTACCTTTTTAGAAATGGTTTTTCTGACATTATCAGTGAAAAGAAAAGCAACAGCAACGTAGAAACCTTGCAAACCATTGATTATCACAAATGAATATTCAAACGCGACAAACTCGGGAAAGATAAGCTGGAAGAGGCCAAACAACCAAGTAAAACCCATCACAGTAGACATCCTTAGGTAGATCAGAACGTGATTTTTGTTTGGAGAACCGTTACTTTCGGCCAGCTTTTGGCTAGCTTTTGTACACCTGTGAATCACTCTTATGGTAGCAAGAAGCAGAATGAAATTCAAAACGAGCAAAGTAAACATGGGAGCGAAAAAAGCAATGTACAAACCTCGGATATTTCCAAGCCAGCAATGACCATATCCACCACCACCGTATTGAATGGAAATCATTCCATAAAAATCAACCAACCAGAAGATTGTTACCAGAATAAGCGGGAAGCCCAAACCGTAAAGAGCATAACGAAGAACTGCTTTGTTATCTGTTGGCTGGCGCAGTTTCCCCATAGCTATGCCGTAGAACGTAATGAAAGAGTGGAGCGCAATAGAACCAGAGCAAGAAAACGAAGAGAGAAAGAAATAGTGCAACGCAATCGACATTGTAACGCACAAAGTTGATGACCAGTGGACTTCTTCCTGTATTAACCATAACAACTGGCCAAGAGCTAATACAGTACAAAAAAGCATTAGATTTTTGCCAGGAAGATTTCGTAACGAGGGAAACAGAGAATATACTATCAGAAGGACAACAAGACTTATGATGGATATTGTAAGACTGGCTAAAGTAGCATAGGAAAGGATAACGTTGTGAACCGATGTTGGATTACTTTGAATTTTGTTGGTATTCTTCAGAAAATCTTTGGTTAAACACAACCATAAAGTACCATTAATAACAGAATATTCACCATAGTGGTACCACGATGTTGTGACGTTGCTGTAAATTGAACGGTTTGGGAATAATTTCCAATGTGAGCTGTTCTTAACGTCGAGGTAGTACGAACAGTTTGCTGGTCGGAAATCTTTACAAACGACAATCTTTGTTTCATTTTGGTGTTTGTACATTAGGTATTCTCCAGTTCTGTATTGTTCTTGCATCTTACTGACAAACTTAGGCATTTTTTCATCAAGACATGTCATTTCTCGGGTTATATTTTCTACCAAAGAGTATTTAAATACACGGTACGTTTTTGTAGAATTTAAATACATTTGAACGTAAATTTTATCAATACCAAGAGACTTCAGAGGAAAATTTGAGTTGCTAGTATTCTCATTGTGTATTCCCAACATCTGAAACGTCAGCAAACTACCAATACCCTTCAAAATATGAATATTCAAGTCAGAAAATTGCCAGCTTGCGTTCTTCAAACTAAGTTCAATTTTTCTCTTAAACTCCGCGCGGAATTGCAGCTTTATCTGGTTAGCTACAATATTCTTGTCTATCGTAGAGTTTGAATTGTTCCCCGGGACAATGTAGTTCCATTTTCTTTCGTATCTTAGTCGAATAAAATATTTCCTTAACTGATTCTTCAAATTCATTTTTCCGGCGAGAATGAATAATTTCCGACAATAATGAACAGTATTGTCATAGAAGTAACCGGGACTACAACGAGCGGTATTTTGGGAACCCAAAGAAACCTGACCAAATATATTACCAAATGAAACAATTCTATCTCTCGAGGCGTTGATTTCTGGTGCACAAAATGTTTGTAAAGGGAAGAATCCCAATCGCTGTTTTTGGTTGCACAGTAAACAATCAAAGTTCCTGTATGTTTCATTATCAACTCTTACCAAACCAGTTCCTGCTTTCTTACAGCTTTCAACTGTGCTTTGGTTGTAATTATATTTGCAATCTTTGTGTATCTTAAAACAGTACCTTATTGCTATTGTATTCGGCGAGAAATTGATAGTTTTTGCGTCGCATTTTTCGTCAAAAAATCGAGTTTCCTGTTTGGTGTCGTTGGGTGGAACCGAAGTGCACTTTACTCCGGAAAATTTCCAGGGGGAGAAGTCCTGGACGTGGTTGCACTGAGCGCAGTAGCGATTTCGATAAGTGATATTCTCTTTATCAATAACTGGAGTTAAAATGGACACCTTTCTTAACTCTTTCGAGATATTGGTACATTTGAAAGCAACCTCGTCATCTGGCCATTTTGGTTTACAACTTCCAATCATCCAAATATTCAACGAAAAACCTTCCATCTCGAAGCACTTCCACCTACTATCCAAATCAGTTTTACTTATTTTTTCTTGAAATTCACTGCCGTTACAATATTTCTCATAATCCGCGCAGCAGTCGTGGAATATCGAATTGCATTGTGGATCACAAAAGCATGCTGGGTCATTTCGTTTTCCTGTGACGTTTTGGAATTCCCGTATGTTGGTGCAACGCCCGATGCAGCTTTTTGTCTTGGGGCATTCGGTCGGAGGTAAGATAGGGACGGGATGTGGTTGACTAGGAGTTCCATCACCGTTGTGGTCTGTGTTTTCAATAACGATAGCATCAGAATCATTGTTTAATTGTTCTCCGCTGGGAAACCATGGACGACGCCCTGGCATCAGAAAACCCCTGCCACCATGAAAAAGCGGTTTGAACATTCCTTCATCTTCGTTGGTCTTATTTTCTGTGTTTAGTTCCGTGGTATTAGTCGTACCAGACACGATGGTAGCACAAAGAAGCCATAAAAAGAGCATTATGCTATTTCACCTCGTTCTACAGTAAAGAAAATTAAAATTATAAACATATACACGTGAACTGAAGAATCTCTAAAAAAGTAGAATTTATGCCACAAAAATAAAATAGATATCGTTAAAAAGCTATGAATTTGTAGAATACAATGGTGTCTTTGGTTCCGCGATAAACACAAACCGTTAATAGTTGTGAATGTTTTAATTAAACCAGCGGGCTGGGCTTCACTCGGGGCGACTTAAGAATAAAGCGTTTCATTTTGTTCAAATAAAATTTTCGCAGGTTGATTCCGAGATAAATGTCCACCAAAACAGTGTCAGTGTTTTTTTTTCTCATTTATTGCCTGGTTTCGAATTTATGATTTATTTTGCCGAATGTTGGTCGAAAAACAGCATTTTTAACTTTGGTCGTCAATAAAATCGGCAAAACTCGACATATCAAAAAACTGACACCGTTTTGCTGGAAATTTATCTCGCAATCAAAGTACAATAAACGAATTGGAACAAAATAAAACCCTTTTTACTCGAGTCACCTCAAGTGAAGCCCTCTGGTTTTAATTAAAATATTCACAACTACTAACGGTTTGTGTTTATTGCGAAACCAAAGACACCATTGCATTCCACAAATTCATAGCTTTCTAACGATATCTATTTTAGTTGCATAAATTCTGACGAATTGAGAGCGCTTTACAGAAATGACCCTATACAAACCTTACCTTAACGAAGACCTTAAGCCGTTTACGCAAGAGTCCACAGGACGAGCCTTACATATGCAAAACACTCGTATATATAAAAGGTACAAAGATGTTCGCGTCTTACACAAGCCACGGCTTGTTAAAAAAACGCCGTTTAAATGGGTCTGACAGCCAAACAGCGTCTTCTAGAATTCCAGATAGAATTTTCCCAACACATTTATTGAGGACGTGGCGGAACAGATGAAGCTACTCAGAGCGTCTCGACTTAACTCAATTCAAGAAGAGCTTTCGACTTTAGAAAACGATCTTCGTGCACAACTTTCAGAAAGATAAAACATCATTAAATACACAACTACAAAAATAATATTGCAATGTCTTACCTTTGTCGATCTTTACTTTCAGTGATCCGTGTATCGAAGCAATGTGCACTGACCAGTCGAATGTGATATTTTATTTTCTATGCCAGATTTATATATCGTTGGTTGGTTTGAAAGCCACTTGAGATGACTGACAATATTCATATCGTGCCTCTTCAATACCGACCAATGAGATGAGAGCATGAGAGTTCGATCCAGGCCTCTGGGTCTGTGTGCCACATAAGGCCGTTGACCATATAGTCATCGCTAAGGTTTTCTTATACTTGTCGAAATGAAACTGAACTGGTCGTAAAGACAACAATTCTACAGTATATATATACAAAAATTGACAAAGTAATCCATGAATTTGGCAAGGAATTTTGTAAATAGATTTCAAAAACTCATTAATAATTCACGAGGAAAACACAAAGAAAATCCATGTTTAATGAGGGTCTATATATATGTGATATAGATTCCTCTTGATTTACATAAACTTTAGCTTTGATTTTCTCGACTTAGACATCTTTTTTTTTAAGAAAAATTACTACGCCAATGAACTTACCAAATGGTCGTTTTAGAAGTAATTTACAGAATTCGTGTCCGTTCTGTATCGGAATATATACAGGCCCCTCGGCTTCGCCTCGTGTCTGTATACCCCTATACAGAACGGCTACTCATTCTGTAAATAGTACATAACACCATGGGTTGTAAAAGGACGTCTAGGATAGACAAAAAAGTCTTTTTACTATCCATGATGATAAGAAAACGGCTTTAAAAAGTTATAGCCACGTCATCTAGAGGCATATATAGCTAGATGACCGAACAAAACTGTTAGATAATCTTTAAAATAAAATAATTTATTAATCTGACTACTTGCTTTACACATACAGTATCTGCACATTTATGAATAAAAAGTTCCTGCTGTATAAATATTTACCTTAGCTAGAATAAAATTCGCTAGTTTTTAAATTTTCTATGTTGACACAGTTGGGGGAAATTTTGAAAAATTAGTCAAAAACGAGACGTTTTTTGACACATAGAGTTTTATATCCATAGCAATTGCTTATTGAAATAAAACAATGTATGTCTGCATGTAAAAAAGTGAAGTGCGTAGGAAGTGTTTTAGATAGAGCAAAGAGCAAAGGTGGTAAACCGTGTCGATATTTTTAGCAGCGAAAAACTGACATTCCCAGTGGCGGATACAGGATTTTTGCAAGGGGGGTGACTATAAGGTGCTCAGTTGTTTCTTTCAGAATATTTAACTTGGGGCGGGTCAGAACAGACAATACTTACTACGTGGGGGCAGGGTGGTGCCGAACATGCGACAAACTTCCAGGGGGGTCCGCTCCCCCGGGAAAATTTTGGTAGCATGCTCCCCCGGGAAAATTTTGAATTTTAGAGTCTCTGAAATAGCATTTCCTGCATTTTGAGGGGGATTTGAAAGACTGTTTTGAAGGATATAAATTACCAAACAAAATACCCAAATATATGAATACACCATATGTCGTCATTGTCGTGGACTCATGGGGATATGTTTTATACGTTTATGTTCCAAAATTACTATGTATATTCAGATTTCAAATTGAGATTGTATACAATACGTCTATATAATCGTGATTCTTACTGTTTTAAAATTGGGGTTTCAAATTTACAAGATATTAGCGTACCATGATGTCCAATCTTATTGCAAAGGAGAGGCCATAGTTACGGCCTGTATCAATAAGCATTGTTATACAATATAATTTATGCACGTTTTACACACGAGTAACTGTTGTGATTTGTATAAACAGCTGCTAGTGTATCGCTGTATAATCCTGTATTGGTTGGTGCAGGGAAGGGGGATGACTAGTCACCCAGTCACACACACCCCCCCTGTATCCGCCCCTGGTTCCGAGCGGAGCCGTTTAAACTTCAAGGATTTTTTCCCTTTTTTTTTGTATAAACAGTATTTGTTAGCATTTGCTCTAAGAGCGAAATCGCTCATCAAGAGAGCTCGCGCCTAATTATTCCACGCCGCCTATTTCTTACACGCCTAAACAATTATTCATGAATGGTCGTTGGTCTAACCTAAGTTTTTAAAAAAATACTTAATATAAACAAGAAATAGTAATACAATGGTGGGACTTATATTACAAAAAACAGCCTGTACGGGAGATAAAAGACTGTATACACATAAAAAGAAGTGTATTAATTTCAAAATTAGTTTCAGGAACTCCTCTTAAAAACCATTCCACTTTCTTTCTATCTCGAGCTAACACCCATTTATCCCCCAACAGTTGAGTAGCAGAGGTAAGCAATTCACTACGAAAAGCAGCAAACGTATTACAAAATAAGAAGAAATGCATGGAATCTTCCACAGGAGCGCCACAATTTAAACATGCCGGTGACCCAACACAGTTTTTCAAAAAGAGATCATGATTGAGGGCACTGTTATTTAGCCTCAGACGAGTATGTAATATAGAATTCGAACGTTCACCGATGTAATAAAGATAATTACGGAGCAACAACTTAAAAAATTTTGCTAGATTAGATTTGAAACAATTAATAGAAGGTGAAATACGCACATATATTGGAAGATCATTCCACATTTTAATTGTGGAAAAGAAAAAAGACTTGTCTTTCTTTCTGTTCGAACAGATGGCAGACTAAGATCATTAAACGTACGGAGACTATAATGTGATCTTTCACTAACCCTTTGAGGGCAATAGTCACACAAATAAGGATCAAGGATCTGATTGACTACTTCCAATCTTTACCCTTATAGCTTTGGTATATTTAACCCTTTCACGCATGCCTTTCCGAGGCGTCTCTCTTTGACAAATAAAATCCTCTGGTGTTAGCACAAAATCTCACTTTCTACTACAAATTTTCACCAGTTAATTTATTGTCCAATTAAAACAAAAAAAATTCTAATGCCAGGATTTAATGCTCATTTATATTTTAAACTTACAGCTTCTAGTTCCAACTAATATTAAACACAATGCATTTTATTTTAGCCATGATTCACATTAAAAAAATCATGAGTGACATTGTTTTCGGATTCTGTTTACATTGGCCAATGTTCAATGAGTAAATGAATTCTTGTCAGTCCACATAAAATCAAAATATTAATACATTTATATAAACTAATTAATTAATTAATTAAAAACTATTGTTTCTGAATCCAATCCATATCTTTGGCGTCAAACGCAACGGGAGATATCACCATGGAAATTAATGAAGAAAGTACAAAGGGCAACGTTTTCGGTTTTTTTTGTGCGTTGGAAGTTCCTGTTTCCATCATTGAAGGCAGTGCATTTAGAAGAACAATTATATGTTTTGCTTGTTGATGAGAATTGTTTTCTTGTGACCGGAATTGGGTATTTGAGCAGATTTAGGTTGCGCGCCACGGCAAATCGAAGGCACAACATTTGCGTTCGACATCGTTGTTATCGTAGTTGTGCGCGCTATTGGACGTGGTTTCTATTAGATAGTAAATTACAACTTTAGCTCTTCCGAAATATCGTCTTTTACTATCACAAATGCGAACAACTTGGCCACAAAACTAAAATCAAATGGCCCTACTTTTCCAATTAAGTCGATATCACTATTGTCATAGTGATATCTCCCGTTGCGTTTGAGGCCAAAGATATGGATTGACCTTGACACACGTTGACTATCAGTTCAATTCTTGTGCAAACAACTTAGTTTTAACCTTTATTCTCTCTTTTAGTCCATTGTTCTTGACGTCCGATATATCGGACATTGAACGTTATGGGTTAGCCAGTTCAAAAGATTCCGTAAAGATCCTTTGTTGAAAAGCAGAGATTAAAAAGCAAGTGAGATGATGACTTGTGATCACAAATTACTGATTACAAATGCAATACAAAAGTAAAAGTCTTCTTGAAACTTGAAGCTATTTGATTCAGAACAATTTGTGGTCTCACAAACATCTGAAGGGAATAAGCTTGCTAAAATATTCACAAAAGCAGTGTGCTATGTGGGCGGTGTAGAAATACAAATTAAAAAAAAGGGGAAACGTTCGTTCACTGTCGAAATCCTCGTAAAAGGAGGCTAACGTTTCAAGCAAAGGCATTCATTTTTATTTTTCAAACATGTAAAGCAATCAGCATTACAGGTTTTATAATTTAGATTTTAGAATTTTGACGACATAACATGAAAACAACCTGTAGATCTATAGACAATAGAACCAATTGAATGAATTTTATGAAATACATCATACATGAATGTATACGAAGTGTGTAAAAGATGTGACTGCAAAAAAAGATATTATGTTTTTATGCTTTTCGCATTTGGTGTGTGTGAGGTACATTTGGTGAAGTTTTTGAAAATAATTTTCTTCACATTATTTGTGAAGAGAAAAGCGGCAGCAATGAAAAAGCCTTGCAGGCCGTTGATCAAAACAAACAAGTATTTAAAAACCAAGATACGTGGAAAGATGAGCTGGAATAATCCAAACAACCATGTGAAACCCATCAATGTTGCCATTCTTAAGTAGACACGAATGTATTTCCTTTTCGGACCGCCATTTTTCTCACACAACCTCTGGCTTGCCTTGCTGCCTTGGTTTATCATTCTTAGCGTAGTAAGAAGAAAAATAGAATTAAAAAAGAGTTGGATAAAAACAGGACCAAGAAATGCAACAAACAGACCACACTGATCGTCCTCCCCACAGCAATATTTAACCAACACAACATTATAACGGTCGAAAAGCTTACACAGCACTACCCAAACAAAAGGAGAGCCTAAACTATATAACAAGGACCAAAGAAAGGCTTTTCCTTCAGTTTGTCGACGAAGATTTCCCTTAGCAACGGCGCGAAAAGTTAGGAAAGAGTGAACTGCAATTGAACCAGAACAACAAAACGACGACAAAAAGAAATACTGTAATACAACTGCCTTTGCAACACAGAAAGTTGATGACCAGGGGGAAATATGACTTGGTAATAACCACACCAGTTGACCAAAAGCTAATGTTCCAGACAGAAGCATTAGGTTTTTGCCAGGAAGATTTCTTAATGAAGGAAACAGAGAATATACAATCAGAAGGACCACAAGACTTATGATGGATATTGTAAGACTGGCTAAAGTGGTATAGGAAAGGATAACGTTGTGAACCGATGTTGGACCACTTTGAATTTTGTTGGTATTCTTCAAGAAGTCTTTGGTTAAACACAACCATAAAGTACCATTAATAACAGAATAGTCACCATAGTGGTACCACGATGTTGTGACGTTACTGTAAATTGACCGATTAGGAAACGTTTTCCATTCTGTTTTGTTTTTAACGTTATGAAAGTACGAACAGTTTGCTGGTCGAAAATGTCGACAAACAGCCAACCGTGTTTCGTTTTGTTGTTCGTAGACCACGTACTCCCCACGGTTGTAATGCTGTTGTGTTTCGTTTAGAAAAATCGTTCCGTTTACAGAGAATTCCAGTTTGGTGGGAAGTAGGTAGGTAGTATTTTCAACGCAAGACATTTCTCGATCAACAATGTCGGTCAGAGAGTAGTTACAAATCTCATTAGTGTTGTTTGCTAAAACGGAATGAAAAATAATGCTTTTGATCTTTGAATATTCCAGAAGGCTGTTCGTGTTTCTTGGATTGCCTGTCAATAATTCAAGAACATGAAACGTGAGAATATAACTGGTATTTGTCTGAATTCGAGTGTTAAGGTCGGCGAACTGCAAGCCACGTCCAGTAAGACTTAGATCTAAGAGTTTCTCAAATATACGATTAAATCTAAAACGGTTTCTTTCTGGCCCAACCAGCCTAATCGTGAGGTAACAAGAGTTATTTTTATCTGCTTCATAAAATAATGTGAAGGAGTGTTTTTGGAACACTTCTCCTGTCTTGGAACGGTGAGTCCCAACTGAATGAAGACTTTGACAAGCTCGCGCAACAGCGTTGAAGAAATACGTATCAGGACATCGCGGAGATGGCATACCGCTGGAAAGATATCCTGAGCCTGCAATGAAGATTGCGCTAAATGGCTTCGGGAGTTCACCTGACGTCGCAATAAGCTGTAATTCAGGCCCACACGTTGGTCTAGAGCTTGCATCGGAGACTAACGAAGCACACAAAAAACAATACCAGTTTCTATAGTTCTCAAATGTGTCGACCTTTGTCGTCAAACCTGTTGGTCCAGTTTCACAATCATCACCATCATCATCATCATCATCATCATCATCATCACATTCTGTCAACAATTCATAGCAATGTCTAATTCCCCGAGTATTTGACTTATACAAAAGGAACTTCACATCACAAAAATAATCCATAAATCTCAACAACTCAAATTCGGTGTAGTATTCAGGAACAACGACATTGCATGTAACTGTAAAATTCCACAGCGTAAACACATTGACCTCATTGCATAAAGCGCAATATCGATTTCTGAATGTGATATTATTTCTATCGGTCACAGGGATTTCAGTAGAAATCTTCGGATACTCGTGGGCATGAGATTTCTCGCAATTGTTGGATATTTCGTCCTCTTTCCAATCTGGTCGACACATTCCAATCATCCACATATCATGTCGGTTTTTATCCACGTTGAAGCATGTCCAACGAGTGTCTAGTTCATCTTTTGGCCAAATCGTTTTCATGAAAGTCGCGTTGCATTCTTCGTCGTAATCGGCGCAGCAATCGCGAAATACTGAGTCACACTGTGGGTCACAAAAGCACGAAGATGCAGAAGAATTTATAGGGTCTAAGAATTCACGCTTGGAGCTACAACGGCCTGCACAACTTTTCTCTTGAAGACACTCTGGCAAAAGAGGAGGATACGGCAGTATACCGATACCAATATCAGCTGTGAAATTAAATTCTGAATCAGATCCGAAGCTTGCATGAAGACCAGTTGAGTTTTGACGACTATCTTTCGAGAGTATCTCGGATTTGTTTCCTAAATCCAATACAGGCGTAGTTACTTCTTTAAACTTCGCATCCACTGATGTGTTTGTGCTAGCTCGTTCACTAAAAACAATGTTAGGATAGGGTAGAGAAAAGAAAAGATAAGGCAAAACGGCAGGCAATGAAATGCATTCCTCCCAAAGAAGATGCTTTTAAACCCCACAAGTTTGATAAAGTAATTAAAAGAACAAAATATATAGCGCAATATATCACGTTGTATGTATTCTATAGTTGCATATAATATCATCTTGTAGTTCAAATAATGCAATGTTGTGTTCCTAAGCTGCATACATATATATATATATATATATATATATATATATATATATATATATATATATATATAGGCTACACTCCAATTTGCATGACTAAATATCTAATACATGGGCCCCCCACTTTTTTTTGGTGGTGGGGGGGGGGGGGGGGGGGGGGAGAATATGTTTGGGACCCCCCACTTTTTAACAAGCCAGTAATAAACAAGGCCAGTAATAAACAAGGCCAGTAATAAACAAGGCCAGTAATAAAGTTATGATTAAGAAAATCACTAACCCTAGCTAACCCACGTACGACTTTGAATAAAGATATAATAAAGAAATTTGAATGCAGATATTCAATGTCCAGAAAAGTGTTGTCTTTTGAGTATTTTATGATGTTTTTGGACCTTTAGAATTCTGTAAATCCTTGTCTTAAAATGCAGGTAATGGCATTTCAGAGACTCTAGACTTCAAAATTTCCCGGGAGAGCATGCCCCCAGACCCCCTTAAAAATTTTGGGGCCCCCCACTTTTAGTGTCGCTCCTACGCCCCTGAATCGTCTGCTGATTAAAAGCTAAAGTTACTTTAAAAAATCTATTGTTGTGTCAATATCATTGCATTAACATCAGCAAATGTCAACAGAAATCCATTATATCCAATGATTTGCAATGTGATTCATAAGTGGCTTTTATTAAAAAATATTTAAAAATTTTAACTAGCTTTTTTGCCAGCAACAACTCAAGCCACTTGTCTTGGACTGGCCCTTTTGCCACAGGACGATGACTGAGTATTGTAGAACATGCAATGGCTGAGTATTGTAGAACAATGGCTGAGTATTGTAGAACAATGGCTGAGTATTGTAGAACAATGGCTGAGTATTGTAGAACAATGTCTGAGTATTATAGAACAATGACTGAGTATTGTAGAACAATGGTTGAGTATTGTAGAACAATGGCTGAGTATTGTAGAACAATGGCTGAGTATTGTAGAACAATGGCTGAGTATTGTAGAACAATGGCTGAGTATTGTAGAACAATGTCTGAGTATTGTAGAACAATGGCTGAGTATTGTAGAACAATGGCTGAGTATTGTAGAACAATGGCTGAGTATTGTAGAACAATGGCTGAGTATTGTAGAACAATGGCTGAGTATTGTAGAACAATGGCTGAGTATTGTAGAACAATGGCTGAGTATTGTAGAACAATGGCTGAGTATTGTAGAACAATGGCTGAGTATTGTAGAACATGCAATGGCTGAGTATTGTAGAACAATGGCTGAGTATTGTAGAACATGCAATGGCTGAGTATTGTAGAACAATGTCTGAGTATTGTAGAACAATGGCTAAGTATTGTAGAACAATGACTGAGTATTGTAGAACAATGGCTAAGTATTGTAGAACAATGACTGAGTATTGTACAACAATGGCTGAATATTGTACAACAATGGCTGAGTATATTGTAGAACAATGGCTGAGTATTGTAAAACAATGTCAAAGCAAAATAACTAGTCCAAGCCTATCTCCTAGAGAAACAGCGAGATAAAAATACAAAATGGTGTGTCTTCGTCTTTTAAAATTGCTTATGTGGTAGATGGAAACGAAATTAAACAGAATTCAGTTACAGAATTTAATTTTGTTGTTGTAATCATTTTCTATATATACAGCTGCTTCGTAAAAATTTACCATAAGCTAATGTTTATTTCGGATCATTATTTTTCTAATCATATTTATTTCCTTTGAGAAATAAATAATATTGCTTGCGACATATTCAAAAGTTTTCATTATTTAAGATTAACAGTATATTGTAATTGCGCGAGATTAGCAATATTATATACAAACGTTTCATGGACGTTCGTCAAGCTCAATTACTCAGAAAAGATGTCTGAACCCCAGACGCGCAACCTTCTAATGACCGGATATGAATAACAACCTTCTAAGCATTGAGCTACTGAGGCCGAGATGGAGGGCTAAGGTTACAAATTCATAGTCATACTAGACAACACACGTTTCACGCGGGAAACTGTAACGTTACAGTTACAACTGTAAACATGTTGCTAAGCGGAAACTGTAACGTTACTAAGGCCAAACGGTATTGTTTCTTCGCACAAACGTCGCGTTGTGGGGTTTGTCAGCGTAATGGCCGATCGGAAAAGCACTGTGGAGTTCTTGACGAAGATTTAATTGTGTATAAAGATGAGTTATAAACATGCCCACATTTGCTTTGAAAATTTGGCGCTCGTTTCAAATTGAAACAATACCGTTTGGCTTTAGTAACGTCACAGTTTCCGCTTAGCAACATGTTAGTTTCCTGTGTGAAACATGTGTCGTCAAATTACGCCTGTCCACGCTCAAACCGGAACCGTAGTATGTGCTCCTAAGGGCTGTTTATACGGAGGCCGGGATAGCCCAGTAAGCGAGATGATTTCTGGCTCGCCTTTACATGAACGAATTTCATCCCGCCTACCGGGATGATTTTACAACAACGACAATAGATGGCGTCGGCATCCCTTTGAAAAATCATCCCGGTAAGCGGGCCAGCCCGGTTAGCGACTGTTTACATGGGAAATTTTCATCCCGCTTACCGAGATCTCGCCTCTTTCAAGTGAGATCTCGCTAACCGGGCTAGCCCGCTTGGCCATATAAACGCAGAGGAATTTTTAACAGGAAAATAACTACAGTTAGATCTCGCTTACCGGGGCTATCCCGCTTACCGGGCTGGCTCGCCTCTCATATATAAACACCCCCTAAATCGTAGCGTTTGCATATGAGAGTTAGTTAAAGTGATATGATCATAAGTTGTAACAGGTTCGAAACCTGTGTGGGGCTCAGAAATTTTTTAGGAGCGATTGGGCTTGACGAACGTCTAGCAAACATCTGTAACATTACACCAAGCTCGCAAATGTACAGCATGCACTACATGTATATGTACGTACAACTTAATTATCATATCAATGTATTTTAATATATAAGTATATTCATCTGCCCTATATATTCAATGCCAGACAGTCTCTCCTTATTCTGTAACATCAGGAAGGCAATTTTGGCATTTAATATCTCGAATAGTATATGTCACATTTATCATAGTTTCATCTTTCGGAAATTGGTTATTTAGATTACGAGCTTCAAATTTGTTCTATCGGAAATATTCATTTCACAGAGACTTTAAGCTTCACCAGATTTTGTCCCTGTGCGAGTAACTGTATTTCCGCACCTTGATAGTTTTCTGGAAAACAATTCTTTCACCCTGTCCGTGAAAAGGAAGGCGAGAGCGATGTAAAATCCTTGAAGGCCATTGATGAACACAAACAGATATTGAAAAATGAAGGTGTTGGGAAAGATAGATATAAAGACGCCAAGTATCCAAGTAAAGCCCATCATGCTCGACATTCTTAAATATATACCAACTTGCTTTCTATTTGTACCACCGTTTTCTTCTGTCATTTTTTGGCTCTCTTTCGTGCATTTGTGAATGATTTTTAAAGTTAAAAGAAGGAAAAGAAAATTGACAAAAAGCAGAGTAAACATTGGGCCAAGAAATGCTACATACAAACCATTCTGATTTCCAAACCAACAACCTTTTCCGGCGCCATATTCGATTGATACCAAATTATAAACATTTAAAAGCCAACAGGTCACCACAAGAAGCACAGGAAAACCTAGACTGTATAAAGCATATAAAGGAAATACTTTTCCTGAAGTCGACTGGCGTAGTTTTCCTTTAGCTATGCCGCGAAATGTGATGAAAGAATGAAAAGCAAAAGCTCCGGAACAACAAAACGAGGACAGAAAGAAATACTGCAATGCAATTGATGTTACCACACACACTTGTCCCGACAACGAACTCGCCATGCCTTGCAGTAACCATAGCAACTGACCAATGGCTAATGTTCCAGACAGAAGCATTAGGTTTTTACCAGGAAGATTTCTTAACGAGGGAAACAGAGAATATACAATCAGAAGGACAACAAGACATATGATGGATATTGTAAGACTGGCTAAAGTAGTATAGGAAAGGATAACGTTGTGAACCGATGTTGGATTACTTTGAATTTTGTTGGTATTCTTCAAGACGTCTTTGGTTAAACACAACCATAAAGTACCATTAATAACAGAATATTCACCATAGTGGTACCACGATGTTGTGACGTTGCTGTAAATTGAACGGTTTGTGAATAGTTTCCAATGTGAGCTGTTCTTAACGTCGAGGTAGTACGAACAGTTTGCTGGTCGGAAATCTTTACAGACAGCAACTCGCGGTTTCTTGTCTTGCTTGTATGTTAGGTACTCCCCAAAGTTAAAATATGCTTGTGTCTGTTTAATAAATATCGTCTTGCCTGACGCAAACTCAACCTCGTCAACAGAGTACGTCTTATTACCATCAACGCAAACCATATCTCGAATAACAGTTTTCTTAAGAAAATACATGCAAATACCATCACTTACTTTAATAGAAATAGGTAATCCGGAATGAAAAACAATATTTTCGATCTTGCGAAATTGGTTTTTCAATTCACTCGTCTCGGTCGCCCATTTACCAAGAATTTCAAACGTAGCACGGTAGCTCGAATTTTTCATAATTTCGATATTTAAATCAGAGAATTTCCAACCACGTTCAATTAAACTAATTTCCAAGAGCTTTTCAAATATGTAAGTGAATCTTAAACGGCTTTCTTCCGGTCCAGCAACCCTAAGCGGAAACCGACAACTATCGTTCACTTCTTCATACTGTAGCGTAACGGAATATTTTTGTACAAACTTTTCCGCGTTTAAATTTTGAGTTCCATGAAGTTTTTGACAGACGCGTGAGACTTTGTGAAAGATGTGACCATTGGGACATTGGCGACGAACGCTAGAGGAGAAGCTTGACACTTTGAAAATCTCACCAAAAGAAAGTGGCAATACAGGTTTTCGCTTTGCAACGGGTGCGAATACAGGCCCGCATGGCAGATTAGGTGGTATTTTGTAATCAGAGAGGTTAATATTACACAAAAGACAATCCCAGTTTCTGTAATTTGCCACGCTAGATAGGTCAAACCATTCTGACTTTAGAGCTACCAGACCTGTTGGTCGTGTACGGCAATTCTCGACAGTTTCCAAATCGTGTTCATACCGACATTTGGTGTAAACTGTGTAACTACAATCCCTCCTTGCTCGTCTGTTTGGTTCAATCTTGAGACTCGTCCGGGAGCAAAAGTAATCGAGAAATGTCGAGAACTCCAGTTCAGTGTACCGGGCAGTTTGCCGAACTTCACAATCAACATTGTACTTCCAGTGAACAAACTCCGTCACACCGTTACACAGAGCACAATAGCGGTTTCTAAAAGTTATATTATTCCGATCCGTTACAGGAATTTGTCCAGAAATTCTTGGAATGGCTTTTTTACATTTCAGTGAAACATCATCTTCAATCCAGTCTGGTCGACATTGACCAATCATCCACGTTTTTGCCAGACCAAAAGGCTTTAAACACTCCCATCGACTATCTAATTCACTTTTTGAGAACTGTTCTTTCATCAACGTAGCGTTGCATTGTTCGTCGAAGTCGCCGCAGCAATCTTGGAAGATCGAGTTACATTGTGGGTCACAAAAACACGGCGGGTTTTCGTCTTGGAATTCGCGTTTGAAACTACAACGTCCAGCACAACTTTTTTCGTCCAAACACGGTGGTTTTTCGTAAATTTTCCTCACATGTTCTGTTGGTTTTGGTGGCTCCTTTGGTTTCGGTGGCTTCGTTGGTTTTGATGGTTTTGGTAGCTTCGTTGGTTTTGATGGTTTCGGCAGCTTCGTTGGTCTCGGTAACTTCGTTGGTTTCGGTAGCTTCGTTGGTCTCGGTAGCTTCGTTGGTTTCGGTAGCTTCGTTGGTTTCGGTAGCTTCGTTGGTTTCGGTAGCTTCGTTGGTTTCGGTAGCTTCGTTGGTCTCGGTAACTTCGTTGGTTTCGGTAGCTTCGTTGGTTTCGGTAGCTTCGTTGGTTTCGGTAGCTTCGTTGGTCTCGGTATCTTCGTTGGTTTCGGTAGCTTCGTTGGTTTCGGTAGCTTCGTTGGTTTCGGTAGCTTCGTTGGTCTCGGTAACTTCGTTGGTCTCGGTAGCTTCGTTGGTTTCGGTAGCTTCGTTGGTTTCGGTAGCTTCGTTGGTTTTGGTAGCTTCGTTGGTTTTGGTAGCTTCGTTGGTTTTGATGGTTTTGGTAGCTTCGTTGGTCTCGGTAACTTCGTTGGTTTCGGTAGCTTCGTTGGTTTTGGTAGCTTCGTTGGTTTTGATGGTTTCGGTGGCTTCGTTGGTTTTGATGGTTTCGGTGGCTTCGTTGGTTTTGATGGTTTCGGTAGCTTCGTTGGTCTCGGTAACTTCGTTGGTTTTGGTAGCTTCGTTGGTTTTGGTAGCTTCGTTGGTTTCGGTAGCTTCGTTGATTTTGGTAGCCTCATCAGTGGTGGGGGACCAAGAGGAACATCTGTGGAGGATTCAGGATAAAAAAACTCAGGAGTAATACTTTTGTTTTGATACGCATCTTCGGAATCGTAGTCTTTTGTTTCGAACTCTGGTGGTGGCATTTTGAAAGTGGTCGAATAAGAAGTTGAATAAGGAGTTGCAGTATTATTCCTTTCGCCCAAAATAAGGCAAAGACATGGCAGAATACAGCAGAAATAACATAAAATATAACGCATTCTTGTTGTAGGTCAAATATAAGCTATAAATTCATACAGAAATAAGCTAAATAAAGCAAAGAGAAATTCTGTTTTAAATTTAAGAAATGTATTTTCCATATAGTATTATCAATAGTTTCATTGTGAAACTTGGTAAATGTATGTATATATATATATATATATATATATATATATATATATATATATATATATATCACAAGTATTATTTTTGAAGTGATTCCATAAAAGTTTCAAAGCTATTCACTCAGTTTCAGTTGTACAAGTTTGTAAGTTTAAATTACAATGAGGCCGTAGTCGCTGGCTTCATTGCAAAGTTGTATATCGGATATACAACGGTATACTATATACAGGCGTACTTCATTCACAATGACACAATCTTTCTACAGACATGTGGCGTTTATAGTGGCTGCCTGGAGCGCATTTATATGATGCCTTCGATCGACTTCCTTTCAAATTTAGTCACTGGCTGCGAGTAAGGATGACCCATTCCTTCCCTTATGTTTTAGGATAAGGACTGAACGTATGTTCCCAGTAGCACAAAATAAACACTCGACAATTTGCAATATTTGAGGGGGATGCAGTCCGTGCAAGTCTCACACCGGAGATTGGCCACGAGGCTACCAAATATTTTTTATCGGACCTTTTGGTACGCCATGCACATTTGAAAATAATAAGTAATAATACGTAAAATAATAAGAAAATACTACGCCAAGAGGCAAAGTGCTGGTCACATTTGTTTGCACGCTAAGACTGAACAAGTGCGTACGCCAAAAGGCCAAGCCATCAAATTTTGGGAAACTCACGCCAGCACGCCAAGCACGAGGACTAGTCCACGCCGGAGATATCCGGCGTACTATACACGGAATGTACCCTGCAATATTTCGCTATTTCAAATAGCAACGAGAGATGTATATGCTATGACTATATATACAATACAAGATGTCTGAACGTCCTAGCAGAGTAGTACACCATAGCACTCAAGAACATACCTTAAGTTCTGCTAACTTGATAATATCAATTTATCCTCAGGTGTGAATACTAAGTTCATGCAACAAAGGTTTCCATTCTCATTCACACGCCTGCCTGTGCGACTTCTAATTTATAGAATACCCTAATTCTAACTAAATATCCTCCAATTCTAATTTAAAATGAGAAAATCTAATTGCCGTTTCTTTTTTCCTTAATCATTTTTATCCTCCACGGAAAATGCGAATATTGCTTTTGATTTGGAACAATGACCACGGTTTGTGATTGGTTTAATTGGTAATTGCTACAATTCAGACGATCTAACTTAAATAAACAAAATACGCTGTAAATATTAAAAGAAAGAAGTGGTCATTAAATGTAATCTGTACATTGCAGAATTTTAATAAAGCAACGTGAAAAGATGGTAGGCTTTTGAGATTAGTTTTGATAACTAAATACTGACGTTTTGAACGAAGCCGTCGCATTCTACTCTGATGAAGGGCTCTGCTGGAAACGTCAGTAATTCGTTATTAAAACTATTCTCGGCAGTTTACCATCTTTTCACTTTGCTGCCTACGAAGCACTCTAATTTTTTACACTCTCAGATGTTAATAAATTAAAACTCAGTAATAATTAAATTACATTCTCAGCGAGACATCAGACAGATGTGATGAATGCCAGTGACAGTGCATATACAAACAAACATGAAATAAGCTAGGTGTTTGCTCTTTTGTAAGAGTATAAAGATTACGACTGATGACACCCAACACGATCTCTTACCAAAATCTGTAGAAAGATTGTGTAATTGTGAATGAAGTATGCCTGTATATAGTATACCGTTGTATATCCGATATACAACTTTGCAATGAAGCCAGCGACTACGGCCTCATTGTAATTTAAACTTACAAACTTGTTCAACTGAAACTGAGTGAATAGCTTTGAAACTTTTATGGAATCACTTCAAAAATAATACTTGTGATATATATATATATATATATATATATATATATTTATATATATATAATTTATATATATATATATATATATATATATATATATATATATCACAAGTATTATTTTTGAAGTGATTCCATAAAAGTTTCAAAGCTATTCACTCAGTTTCAGTTGAACAAGTTTGTAAGTTTAAATTACAATGAGGCCGTAGTCGCTGGCTTCATTGCAAAGTTGTATATCGGATATACAACGGTATACTATATACAGGCATACTTCACTCACAATTACACAATCTTTCTACAGACATGTGGCGTTTATAGTGGCTGCCTGGAGCGCATTTATATGATGCCTTCGATCGACTTCCTTTCAAATTTAGTCACTGGCTGCGAGTAAGGATGATCCATTCCTTCCCTTATGTTTTAGGATAAGGACTGAACGTATGTTCCCAGTAGCACAAAATAAACACTCGACAATTTGCAATATTTGAGGGGGATGCAGTCCGTGCAAGTCTCACACCGGAGATTGGCCACGAGGCTACCAAATATTTTTTATCGGACCTTTTGGTACGCCATGCACATTTGAAAATAATAAGTAATAATACGTAAAATAATAAGAAAATACTACGCCAAGAGGCAAAGTGCTGGTCACATTTGTTTGCACGCTAAGACTGAACAAGTGCGTACGCCAAAAGGCCAAGCCATCAAATTTTGGGAAACTCACGCCAGCACGCCAAGCACGAGGACTAGTCCACGCCGGAGATATCCGGCGTACTATACACGGAATGTACCCTGCAATATTTCGCTATTTCAAATAGCAACGAGAGATGTATATGCTATGACTATATATACAATACAAGATGTCTGAACGTCCTATAATCATGCAGAGTAGTACACCATAGCACGCAAGAACATACCTTAAGTTCTGCTAACTTGATAATATCAATTTATCCTCAGGTGTGAATACTAAGTTCACGCAACAAAGGTTTCCATTCTCATTCACACGCCTGCCTGTGCGACTTCTAATTTATAGAATACCCTAATTCTAACTAAATATCCTCCAATTCTAATTTAAAATGAGAAAATCTAATTGCCGTTTCTTTTTTCCTTAATCATTTTTATCCTCCACGGAAAATGCGAATATTGCTTTTGATTTGGAACAATGACCACGGTTTGTGATTGGTTTAATTGGTAATTGCTACAATTCAGACGATCTAACTTAAATAAACAAAATACGCTGTAAATATTAAAAGAAAGAAGTGGTCATTAAATGTAATCTGTACATTGCAGAATTTTAATAAAGCAACGTGAGAAGATGGTAGGCTTTTGAGATTAGTTTTGATAACTAAATACTGACGTTTTGAACGGAGCCGTCGCATTCTACTCTGATGAAGGGCTCTGCTGGAAACGTCAGTAATTCGTTATTAAAACTATTCTCGGCAGTTTACCATCTTTTCACTTTGCTGCCTACGAAGCACTCTAATTTTTTACACTCTCAGATGTTAATAAATTAAAACTCAGTAATAATTAAATTACATTCTCAGCGAGACATCAGACAGATGTGATGAATGCCAGTGACAGTGCATATACAAACAAACATGAAATAAGCTAGGTGTTTGCTCTTTTGTAAGAGTATAAAGATTACGACTGATGACACCCAACACGATCTCTTACCAAAATTAAGTGTATATCTTAATTGTAAAATAGGGCTCGAATTAAGACATGGCCTTAATTTTAAAATAGGGCTACAAATAAGACATGGCCTTAATTTATCTGTCCCACAAGCGGGATGTTAAACTTGAACACATAAAGCTAAAAATCCTAGAGGGGTGTTGTGGTCGGGGTTTGAGAGATGGGTCATTTTTCCGGAGGGTTGTGACTAGGTTTAGGGTCCGGGGGGTTTTGGTTAGGTTTAGGGCTACCGGTGGTTTTTGGTTAGGTTTAGGGTTACCGGGGGGTTGTGGTTAGGGGTTGGGGTATGGGGGATGAGTTTTCATTTAAAATTAAGGATTATCCTTAATTCTAGGCGAGCTGGGAATTAAGGATAATCCTTAATTTTGGATGTGAGGTCGACCTGTGACACCATAAGTAGTAGACGTTCGAAAATGCCCAACTTAGGTTTAATAATTTTTTTTACTTATTTTATAAAACAAACGGAGTTTCTCACACTAGCAATAAAATTTGATTTTTAAAATAATTTTATTGGCTTGTTCCTGCAAAACCAGTAAGAAATACTGCAAGAATATCAATTCAAAATTCTAGAAAACGTATACATAATTACACAAACTAAATTATTTACAATCTATGTTCCTATTCTAAGCAATGACTTATGATTCGACAACACTGCGGAAGGCAAAGAACTGACAGGAATACGACTAGAGCTTTGATACACATTGTGCACGCATCTTTTGGCGGGCTCCACTCAAAGCCCAATCTTGTTCCCAGAGCCCCGCGCTCGCCCAAGTGTGAGCCAACGCAGGGCTCTGGGTACGAGAAACCATTGCTGGTAATAAGTCCATGTCCAATATGCACGAATTTATTGGTTAGGATTAGGGGGGTGTTGGGGTAAGGCTTTCATGAAGTACTCAGGTTATTTTGGACATGAACTTACAACCATAGATAATGGAAGGAGAACTGGATAGGAAACTTCAAACGAGGCTAAAGAACCGGAAACGTTGTTTGCACAACTTACTATGGTAATTACACTTAAAAGTGGAATGATTTAGATGACGATCTTAAGCAGATTACAACGCTTAGTAAATTTAAACGAAAACTCAGAGAACAATTATTAAGAAATTTTTATAGCATATCTTAACCATTTAGGGTGCATAACATTTACTTATGTAATTTTTAAATACAACATTGTAAATATATTCGATACACATATTATATAAATAGTTTTTAATATTTAATCATTGTAATTGAGTGTAGAAAAGCCCTTAGGGGAACACACAATAAAGTATCTATCTATCTATCTGAAAAGCAGCTAATGCACCTATTGCTGAAATTAGGCAAAAGTGTAATATCACTTAAGTTCAGCAGTGTCTGATTTTAGCCATGTGGGACCACCCGTTAGGTGCATTATTGCCTCCTTATAACCGTAGAATTACCACAGCAAGTTGTGCAAACATCGTTTCTGGTTTCGTAAGTTTCCTATCCAGTTCCCCTTCCATTATCTATGTTACAACCAGATTGCTCAAAACCAGGAATATCGAGCAGCTCGAGCTAGCGAGCAATCTCGTTCCCAGACCCTTCCCACGCGAATCGTGCCCGTCTGGGAACGAGATTGACTAGCGAGAAAAGATCAGCTCACTTTTCAGCGTGCCGTGAGATTCGAAAATTCGAAAGTTTGTCTCCAAATTACGTTTCCAATTTCAGAAGTTGATTACGAAGTTCGTTTATAAGTTCGAATGTTCGATTCGAAGTTCAGTTGGTCTGTAGTTGATAAATTAGAATTGCAAAATAATGAATCACATGATATTTTCCTAAAGAAATTACTACCAAGAGTTAAGTCTGGTCGACCGGGGGACTTCCGTAAAAACTAAAAAGCGATCTTGGAATCGAACATTCGAACTTTAAATCGAACTTCATAATTAACTTCTTCTTCGTGTAAATTTAGATCAATTTCAAAGCAATCACGTGGTGTATTCACATGTAACACGTGATAAACATCCAATTGTTAAGTACGTAACAAGCTACTACGAGGTACATAAGAATACACCACGTGATTGCTTTGAAATTGATCTGCGGTTAACGAAACTGTCGTTCGCGGAAGCGATGAATAAATCGTCAATGTCTCTCACTACTGCTTGAGCAGTAAGATACAACTGCGTTTTGATCTAGGGTAATCGTGAACTTCCTCTATCCGCCACTACTGGCAAGCGGTGGAGCCCGTCAAAATAATGCGCGCGCAACACTTGGAAACTCGCCGTGACACGACCTCTGTAACTTGCCATGTTTGGCTGTTCCGATAAATATATCAAAAATATCAACGAACAATCCACTACCATAATAGAGTATACCCTTCCTGAATGGTGATCAAACTGGGTCTTTCTCTAATCAGAGCAAAGTGAAACGATGGTAAACTGCCGAGAATAGCTTTGATAACGAAATACTGACGTTTCAAGCGAAGCCCTTCATCAGAGCGACATGTGTTAAGGTGCTGTTACACGATGCGATTTTTCTTGCAACTTGCAACAAATTTACCCATGAAAAAAACAACTCGCAAGTTGCAGGAAGGGTGTTACACGTTCAGAACTGCGAACTTTCTTGCAAGTTGCAGGAAAGGTGTTACACGTTCAGAACTGCGAACTTTGTTGTAAGTTGCAGCAGAAAGTAGAACCCATCCAACTTTTCTTGCAACTTACAACACGGCAAAAATAACAAAATCGCAAGCTTCTACGGGCTGTTACACAGTGCGATTTCTTTTGCAACCTGCAACATTCAGGCTATTTGTTGCAAGAAAAATCGCAACGTGTAACAGTAGCTTTATTGTTCGTTATCAAAACTATTCTTGGCAGTTAACCATCTTCTCCTTCTACTCTACGTAAAACACTGTCTATGCAACACTCTGTTTTCCCCTTTTTCGGATCAGGTAGTTGCACTAAAAATACCAGCCCATGTTACAAAAAATATTTTATTCTAATTGTTATTGTATGCAGCATTTTTATTCAAATACTGTAGCTGGATTAGGGATTATGATATACTAAAATCACAATATAAATTACGTATGTTTGTTTGTTTGGTGATCACAAATCTATATAAAAATACCGCACTCTATGACATTATTTATATCTTAAACAAAAAATACTTTTTGTTCTGACAGAAGCGCTTCTAATCGTAATGTGATTTGCGTGGTTTAGTTCAAAAGACTTTTATTCGCATGTGTGATATTTAACGACCATGGTTTAACTCTTTGTCTACCGTATCGTTTATTTTAAAACCAAGCAGACTTTAGTATTTTACTTTATAACATAGCTTTGATATAGCAACGTTTTTGATTGGCTGTCGTGCGTGCTCCATAACTCGATGGAGCACGGCAAAAAAGCGCGGGAAAAAATTCCAAAACAAAACTGAGTTTTAAATTGACTTTTTATGGCCTTTTATATTATCAAAATCAGAGTCATTTAATTTTATTGAGTAATAAAGAACAACGACCCAGAAGACATAAACTGGGTCTGGGTAACCGAGTTTAAACTGTCCTTTTGGTTGGATTTTAGTGAACAAAAAAGACTTGGCTACGAAAGTGAAAAAAACACAACAACCAAAACGATTCGTCAGCGTGTGAAAGGATTTAATGCTATGTTATAAAAGAAATGGCTCATGGTTTAGTGTGCTCCATCGAGTTATGGATGCACTTGGGAAATTTGGAGAGCACTCAAAAATCTAGAGTTGAAAAAATCTAGACAACTCTTACGATTTTTTCATGCTCTCCCAATTTCCCGCGTGCATCCAGAACTCGATGGAGCACGCTAAACCATGAACCATTTCTTAACTGACGATTTTACTTCTCTACGGAAGAAGCCTCGGCAATGAAGGAGTTAAATCGTGCAAGGAGTGGTTATAAGCATCCAACATTAGGCAGAAATTAACCTCGTCTCCAGGACGTTCGTGAGGTGTGGCGACTGCCTCCTCCGCAGGCCCTGGTTGCATCATGGACAGGTCACACACGCCAAATTTAGGGCCTGCAAGACCCTGTAAAAAATTTGGCAAAACTTGGCCCGGAATAAATTTGCATAATTAACTACCCATTCTTAATAGCCATGGCTATGGCTATATCCGAAGACTTTGAAGGACACTGAAGACTTATAACATACGAATCCTAGCTTAAAAATAAAGGAATTGTTGAAAAAAGAAATTACGCTTGAACTTTGTCAGCTTTCGGCCGGAATAATCAACGAAAATGCACTTTGGTCTACCCGGAGACTCTTGGGTTTATACTTTTTCGGTTTCCACAACAACTGAAACTTGAATTACGCTACACTATAGCCTACAATTTAACAAAATTAAATCTCATTAACTCTTGGTCAATTGACAGTTTTCGATAGCTAAATAAACCAAAAAAACAATAAGAAAAACCTGTACTTTCCTGATGGTCGAATTTGCTTTTGTTCGGCAGATATTTTCCCCTTCAATTCCTTTTTGTCGCTAAAAATATTATTGTCAGAAGGTCGGCAATTATAAAACATATTGGTTTCTTCATTGTCATGATCTGTAAGAAAGTTTAGACCGAATTTCCTGGTGGGTCACAGTGCTAAAAGAACTTGGACGTACGTTTGTCGAACAGCGGCCGGAAAGATTTTGCAGGCCCTCTCAAAACTATCACCTCTAGGGCCTAGTCTCGCTGTGCATAATGGGATCAGTCCTCATTTTGTTTACAGGATCTGGCAGGCCCTCACAAAAATGTGACCTGTCCATGATGCAACGAGGGACTGCGGAAGAGGCAGGTGTGACGAGATGAGAGAACGTCCTGGCAAACACTGGTTTGGGCGGGAGCACGTCAAGAAATATTTCGATACATTTCGAAGATTTTCCGCGGTGAGTTCAGCACGCTGGAAGGACCAAAGACTCAGTAAGAGTAAAATAATTTGTCTGTTTTTCATTGTTCGCTTGCACGTACTCAATGTTTTCAACTGGTCGGAAAATTTTCCAAATATATTGGAATAGATCGTTTACACATGACGTCACGTCAGCCATCTTGGTTGACCTTTCGGTTGGCAAACACTGTTGACAAACCGCTTACCACCATGTTTGTTTTAGCACGGCTTGTGAAAATTAACTGGTGAAAATTAACCGATGTCACGTGATTGCAAACGATCTATATTTTGTCACGTGATCTCCAGTCTTCGCCAGTGTGTTCTCTCGCCTTGCCGCAACTTCTCACCAACGGCCTGGGAACAAGTCTGGGCAGAATTATTAGTAAAATTGCTGGTAGTCTACAAACAGTGGATATATCTTAATCACTGTCACTATCTAAATCGGAAATCTAACGATAAATTGGTAATAAATTAAGCTAGCTTACTATCAGAAATTTAAGAATCTGGCTGCAATTCCGACATTGTACCGATGTTGTACCGACATCAACCCGACAAGTAACCGATCGATTTTGCTTATGTCTGTACATGCAGTGCTGATATGGAACCTTAAGATGCTAGGACGACGACGGCGGTTAAAAAGCAACATGAATTTTACAATTTAAAGAAGTCACGGTTAATTAACTGTTATATTTGATATCTGAAACTAGTTTAATGACTTCCAAAACGTCCCAGTCGGTATTGAAGTCAATCTCAAGCAACAGTTCTCATCTTTTGGTGAGTTGACGTCGTCCTTAAGACGTGAAAATGCTCTAAGTGGCGTTGTATAAAGAACGAGGACGCTGTTGAGATTACTCTTAGAGCAAAGACGTCGCCATCCTAGATGTTAAGGTCCCTATTAAGATCAATACCGGCACAACACTCACTCTGCTTCCCCCCCCCCCCCCCCTCACTATCTGAAGCAATGTGTACCTGAAACCGTTACACTGTTTGCAAGTTACTACTTGTCTCAGTCTCCCCATTCTTCTTTTCAAACTTATCTACAAGAATCTTGACCATCTCGTCGCCTAGGAAGTCGTCGTCATTCGTTGATTCAGCAATAAGAATCTTTCCCACAGGGCAAGACGACGATCGTCTTCGCGTTTCACACTCCTTCTTGAACTCTTCTTGTGCCGGAACACTCTCATCTGGAAACAAGATAGTCTTCACCTCTTCGTCTGCTTTCTCGTCCACAGCTAAACATTTCTCTTTTTGTTTCTCAACAGCTCTCGAGCGAGGGGACGGGAATGAACCTCCAGTCTTGGCGATAATGTTTTCCAAGATCTTCGTCCTCTCTCTTACACTAGAGCACTCCCAATTCCTGTAATCCTCAACGATGATACTATTGGATGAAGTTTCAGAGAGGTCGTCATTTGATAATTGTAATAAATCAAGTCTTGGCACCTCATTGTTTAACCTAGCGCCACAACTCTCCCTATGCGCAAACTCCATGTCCTGACGTGTACCCTCTTTAGATATTTCACTTTCAACTGATGATCCAAGACACTCATTTGAATCCAGTTCGTCACGAGCTTGCACAGGAGATCGATTCTCATTCGATCCAGTCCCAACGCATTGTGTATTTTTTCGATAGGAAGAGCCATTCTTCGCCTGTGATCGACTGCGTTCTTCGGTAACGTTTTCAAACGCCGCTGATTTTCTCTTCACGATGTCGCCATGGTGATGAGTTAAATCAATCCACGCCATTTGGTCAATGCACACGTCATCGTTGCCATGGGTGTGATCAGTTGATTCTTTCTGAGAAACCAGAGGTAGTCGTGACACATCAACCTGACCCTTAATGTCTCGCTTAACCTCTTCGTTCACCTTCTGCACAATATTTTGTAGTCCGTCACTTGCCGACTGCAAATCTTTCTTATTCTCCGAATTCTTTTCTAAATCATTCTCGGAATTCTTCGAATCGTTCTCGGAATTCTTGGAATTGTTCTCGGAATTCTTCGAATTATTCTCGGAATTTTTCGAATCGTTCTCAGAATTCTTCGAATTGTTCTCGGAATTCTTCGAATTGTTCTCGGAATTCTTCGAATCATTCTCGGAATTCCTCGAATCATTCTCGGACTTTTCTTCTGAATCTTTCTCCGCTGGTGTAGGAACACCGTCATCAACCATTTGTGAATAGTTCTGGAAAAAGTTCGCCTCCGACGAGGCGAGTGTTTTCTCAGAATTCTTCAACATACTGTATAACATTTGTTCTTCGATAATTTGAGTGTGTCGTTTCACGAAGCCGCTATTCGACAGCTGTAAGTCGGACTTGGATTTACGCTCGCGACGTTTCACGCGCCCTCGGCCTTCCACTTTCTTGACACTCTCCGAACTTTCCGACTTACCTTGCTTATGAAGCAGCTTATCCTCCAGTTTCTCGCCGATACTTCGCGAACGGAGTCGAATACCTTCGAGAGATGGAATATTTTCACAAGGTACAACATCCACGCTCGTTTTCGCCTCGCCGCATTCCGTTTCTGGAACGTCACGTGCAAGATATGTACTCTTATTGTCGCCAACAGTCGACAAACCTTCGGTTTCCGTCGGATTCGTAAAAACAGCGGCAGAACTTTCAGACGCCAGCTCCACTTCACTTTCGGAGCTTGCTTCCATTCTTCCAGTAGGAACCACAAGAGTGAACTTTTCAGATACAGTGTCCTGAGCAACATCCTGAGAGGTTTCAGAATGTTCGTTAACAAGTTCTCCCGCAGTTCCTGGACATAAAATTTCTGCATCAGTATTCGAGTCTTGTTTAACTTCCTCTGACTCGGATTCGGTTGTGTTCTTACCTCTTGTTTCAATCCACAAAATATCACGTTGTTCATTTTCGAGAATTTGAGATATTCTTGTGGGCGATGTTACAATACCGAACGCATCTTCGTCACTTGTCGTGTCTCGTTCGACAACAGTTCGTGCCCGAGGTTTCCTGAGTACTGGTGATATCTCCGAAAATTCTCCTACGGTTTTCATGACAGGCTCGGAGTGGGTCCGACGGAGTTTATTAGACCTGGTTAAACTCGTTTCTTCATCGGAATCACTCGTACTGTCCTCGTCGCTGCTTTCGCCATCCAACGCTTCCTCGCAGCACCATTCCTCCGTGGCTTGAGCCAGTAATGGACTAGTGTCAGCAGGTTGTTCCGTGCTGGTAACATCCTCCTGGGCTGGGTCCGGGGCTAGTTCACACTCGGGAGTAGTAACTTCGTGGGTGCTCGCCATTCTTGGCAACGTGTGCGCACGCTCAGGAATACTATCTGTATGATCAGTGTCGATACTTTTCTCCTTTTTTAAATATCGTTTTTTATGAAGTCGTTTCGAGTTGGTCGAGTCTGAGTTGGACCTCCGACGAAAAAGGCTACTGTGTCGGTGACGGCTAGAAAGAAAATTGTTTTATGTCCGTTAAATACATCTACAATACATTCATCTCATTAACAGGGTTCATACAGGTTAGACAGGGTTCGTACAGGTTAGACAGGGTTCGTACAGGCTAGACAGGGTACGTACAGGTTAGATAGGGCTCACACACGTTAGACAGGGCTCATATAGGTTAAACAGGGTTTGTACAGGTTAGGTAGGGTTCGTAGAGGTTAGACAGGGTTCATACAAGTTAGACAATGTCAATTACCAATTCGTTCCCATGCCCGTTTTTGATTAGAGTTGGGTTTTTTGATTAGATTAAGCGATCTAACCCAATCAGAAACCTTCCGACCCTGCTTTTGAGTAAATTTAAGTGTCACTGTGTGACTGTATTAACTTATGCACATACAATATAATTATAATTTATAAAAATATAGCAATATTCTCAGAAAAATTCCGATAATTTTTTCCCTTAGTATTCAATTTAATCAAAAATGTAAAGACCTAATAAAAAGTTGAGTACATTTCAGCACAAACCTGGACTTTAAGATTCCTTCATAAATGATGAGTTGTTTCCAAAAGCCAGCATTTGGTTGAACAATGCTTCGTTTGGATTTTACTAATTTCATGGCATCGTGGAGAGACATGTCGTGTTCCTTCATCAAGTATGCCACCACCTGAATTACAAAATGAGATAAAAACTTAAATCCTGATAACTAATAGTTATTGATTGATGGCAGATGATTGACCCATTGCTGTCTATAATGTCTGAGGATTCTCCCCTTGATGAGTAAAATCATCTGGTGTTAGACAGAGTAAAACAATAAAGGGGTCGTTTTTGACCAGCTCAGGCAGGAATGGATTAATCACTTGTTAACTCATTGCTGTCGAGGATGTCTGAGGGTTCTTCCTTTCATCGATGAGTAAAAGCGTTTAGTGTTAGACAAAGTAAAAACTAAAGGGGATCGTTTTTGTCCGACTCAGGCAGGAATGAGTTAATCACTTGTTACCAATAAATAATCTTATTTACCGTAGACGCTGATCGACTGATGCCTCTTCTACAATGAACTAACGCTGTGAAGCCTTTTTCCCTGCAACAAAAGTATCTTGTTAATGAACTTGGTCAACCGAGATTAATCGTTGCAAAAAGTTGTGGCTTACTTGGCTTTATGCAAGAATCGGTAAGTTTTCCCCCAGTGTCTCAAGAGATCAGATTCTTCAACATCGTGAAGTCTAAATAAAATTCAGACGAAAACTTTAATGCAAGGGCAAAACAACACAACACAACACAACACAACACAACACAACACAACACAACACAACACAACACAACACAACACAACACAACACAACACAACACAACAAAGGAAACAAAGCGAAAACAAAACAAAACAAAACAAAACAAAGCGAAAACAAAACAAAACAAAACAAAACAAAACAAAACAAAACAAAACAAAACAAAACAAAACAAAACAAAACAAAACAAAACAAAACAAAACAAAACAAAACAAAACAAAACAAAACAAAACAAAAATGAAAACAAAAAAACAAAACAGAAGAAAAAACCCAACAATCTGAAGAGCAACATTTACAGTCAAAAGGGAAACACCTTCCCGCTTCCGCTTCTGTAGTTGGTTGTGTATTACTGTATTTCTGTAGCCGCTACTGAAGCGTGAGGAAAGTCTAGTGATAAAAGTCGCCAATTCTTGATGTATATTCATCTGTTGGTATCGATTTGGGAGAAACATCCATTGTATTATGATTAAATGTCATTTAAAGCTAAATTATACTATTTTTGTACAGTTCTCAACAAAACAATTTCTCAGGCTTCGGTAGCGGCTACAGAAATACAGTAATACGCAACGAACTACAGAAGAAGAAGTGGGAAGGTATTTCCATTCTGACTGTAAAAAAACCCGTCAAGATCAACGAATCAAAGTTTTTTACTTTTAAAAGCAAATCAGTAATTTTTCGACTTTTATCGTCAGACCAGGGTTCGAAATAACGTTCAGAAAATATGCCTAATTTTGTCGGCTGTTTTTTGTAGGTCAAAATTTTTGCCGGCTGTTTCGCAAGCAGCAAAGTTACGTTCTGGACATAGGCCCAAATAATGTATTGTAAACCAAATACTGGTTTCTTTTCGATCACATACAGAGAAATCAAAACAAATTACCATAATTCTGATCTTGGCAAAAGCAATTTCGCCGATAACCCAAAGTTTAGTTATATTTTGAAATGAGAAATTGCCGGCAAGGTCCTAAAACTGCCGGCTATCGCCGGCAGCCGGCTGCTATTTCGAACCCTGCAGACGTAACCCATTCCTGCCTAAACTGGTGAAAAATAGCCCCTTTGTTTCACTCTGTCTAATGCCAGACGATTTAAAGTGTCTATGAAATGAAAAATTCGTTGGCATTTTTGTTGTTTTATTATACAGAGAAGTATGGCAGAAGCACTCACTGAAAATTTCAAGAGAATCTGATGTGTAGTATTCGCGCTATTAATTCTCAAAGTTTGCCATGGCTAGTTCGTTCTTGGAGAAAAATTGGGCTTTCGGTAACAATGCTTATGACGTACGCAAATGGCCAACTATGCATAAGAACAATAGATTTCACTATTAATGATCCATCTGCGTACGTCATAAGGCATTGTTACCAAGAAGCCCAAATTTCGCCAAAACAAACTATCCACGGCAAATTATGAGAGTTGATAGCGCGAAAACTACGCATCAGATTCTCTTGAAATTTTCAGTGAGTGCTCCTACATGTCATGCTCCTCCCTCTGTATAATAAAACAATAAAAATGCCAACGAATTTTTCACTTCATAGACACTTTAACTCGTCAACGAGAGAACCCTCAGACATCCTAGGCAGCAATGGGTTAATGAAATAAAGTTGAAATATTACTGCACGATTCATTTTTGTCTTATCTTGTATCTTGGGTTTTATATTTCTGTATTGGCAGCGGGTACCTTATATTCATATATTCAAATGTCCCTGGGAAGAAGTTATCAATCTCTTTCGTAACATTGAGGATGTAGCCAACTCTAAAAAACATATCATATTTATTACAAATTATTAGTTTGTCATCGGAAGTTATTTTGCTAGTAAAATGCAATTATTTTAAACGTTAAAAGTTCAACATCAAATTTCATCAAAAACATTTTACCCATTCTCTTTCAGTTCTTCGAGGTTCGATGCATTCCACTCTGAACCCTTGGGCAAAAAAGATATAAATATTAATAAAATAACTACCATAGTCTACCTCTCTGATAGATATTAGGGAGCTTAACCCTTTATCGACCACTGTAGCCTTTAGTATTTTACGCTGGTTAACACCAGATGATTTTACTCATCAATAGGAGACCTCCTGATCAATATAGGGTTAACAAACTATCTCAATTAACCCTTTATCGGCCACTGTACCCTTTAGTATTTTACTCAGGCTAACGCCAGACGATTTTACTCGTCAATAGGAGACCTCCTGGTCAATACATGTATATAACGAAAATTAAGTTTGTCTCATTTGAAAGAACACTTAAAATGATAGAGTAACATCTTTTTCAGTTTTTCGTTTCCTTGCTTCGTTCTTGAGATATTTCAGTTTGTTTGATATGCAAATTTGACTTATAAGATAACTTTACGTCACAGTTTGCATAATGACTTATCGCAAAGTGTTCCATATCTTTGTTATTATCGAACAAAAGCTTTCTCCTACAACAGAGTCTGTAAATTTCTCTTAAATAAGACAAACTTAATTTTCGTTTCAAAGACACTTTAAGCAAATAGAAAGCGAACTTCAGGGATCGACGTCCTTATTAATACAATAGAATTTTCCTCACATAACAAAGAAAATGAATAATTTTTAGTCCCAAGAGTAATCCGGCCTAACGCCGTCCCCGTTCTACAGAGTATATAAAAAAAAACCCGGAACACTTAGAAAATGAATTAGTATTCTATTAGAACAACCTATTGTAGTAGTTTGAAAGCCCTAAAAGTGCTGCGTTATAAATTAATCAGCATGACACAAGTTAAACATGAAGAGAAAAAGCTTTTAAATGCTTTCACCATGCATACACTTCAAGTTATCTTAATTTCCCATATGTATATAAGACGGTAATAGGCTAATTCCATGTCCTACATACATCAAATAGGAAAATCATCCTATACAGTTCCCTTAGTGAACCGTCATCGTACATCATTATACATCAGTGGTGTTTAGGGCTTTCAAACTACTACAATAGGTTGTTTGAACAGAATACTTATTCATTTTCTAAGGGGTTCCGGGATTTTTCATACACACTGCATGTACATACGTTATTCAGATCATTTTCACGTCTTCAGGACGACGTTAACTAGGTGAAACGGTGAAACATGACACAAAATCCTTTTACTGTTTAGAACTCTAACACTTTTGGATGTCGAAAAACATACTTTAAGTATTTAATACTACGTAACTAATTTGTGGTTTCTGCTAGATACTAAACTTTAGATTGCCTTCGTCGTCCTAGCTTGCGGTATAAGGAAAACAAGTAAATTCCTTCCTTTTATAGGAACAAAAGAATAGGAGCTGCTATTGAAAGTCCTGAAGTAAAGCCTCAAAGGAAATCAGTACCATGTCCGTAGTCTGATAAATACTCCTCCTGATTTACATAAACTTTAGCTTTGATTTTCTCGGCTTAGACAACGTTGTTTTTCAAAAATTACTACGCCAATGAACTTACCAAATAGGTCGTTTTTGAAGCTATTTAAAGCATTCGCAGTATGTATTTTATCAGATCCGGCTATCCAGCCTCATGTTTTAAAGCTGATAAAACAACTGCTGCTCATGTTTTAAATACTACTAAAAAGAGCACACACCAGTAACCCACTCATGTTTCTTGATAATACTCATAATACCAAAGAGAGCTTACCAGAAATATTGTATCAGTAATCTTAGACGAAGAGTCCATCTGTCCTAAGATACTGAACAACTGCTCCTCAACGTAGCCCTTGAGATGTTGAAGACTCATTTTCATTTCAGCTTCCAAAGCCTCACGAACCTTAACAAGAAAATTAAAAAAAATGTTTACAACAAGTTCATCATGTTCGTATACACAATCATATACTTTTAAAACGCTAAGTCGTAAATACATTACGCTACGTTGTAAGATGTTACGCTACGTTACAAAACGTATATATATGCTACAGTACATTATAGTCACTACGTTTAAGACATTCCAGTTTAGAGATACGCCTTATTTAACGGCGCGGTTTATACAGCGGTGCGACTTAAGCCGGTTTTCCACTAGGCGACTTTATTCGCGCGAAGCGACTATTTCTTTTGTCTCATGAGCTCTGAGCTGGAACTAATCAGAAATCTATTGAATTCGAACAAAAGAATGTCGCTTCGCGCGAAAAAAATCGCCTAGTGGAAAACCGGCTTTAGACCCCGTTTACACTAGAGCAAAAGTATCCGGATTCACATTGTTTTTCATCCTCATGGGAATAAAAACATGTGAATCCGGATACTTTTGCTCTAGTGTAAACGGGGTCTTAGGCCTTTGACAAACAGCGTATTTTTCATGCGCCGTATAAAATATGAGAATTAAGTTCATGAAAAATACACCGTCTGTAACCATTAAATACGGCAATTTCATGCATAAATTAATTTACAATATGATAATACATTTTCTATCCACAGTTCATGTTTGTAACATCGTTTCCAGACCTACGACTCGAGAACTGTAATTTATTCGACTTATTAAATACGACGAAATACACCGTATAACTCAACAGGAACAATCTCAGAATTTGGGTCGACTATAATAGGTATTTTATACGGCGCATGAAATTGCCACAGGCCTTAGACACCGTTTACACGGTACCGGACGAATTCGGTACCGTTCTCGAATTAGTACGGTTCCGCCTGTTTCCATGGCGAAATAGGACGAATTCGAGACTGGTCTTGAATTCGTCCGGTACTATGTAAATGTAGCCTTATAGTCCAAACAAAAAATAGACAAAAAAAGCTCAACTGCAGAGAAGTGCCTACCTGACGACACGTAACTTCTTCCAAGTCAAATCTTGTTAAGATCTTAAAAAAAAGTCAAAATGTATTGACACATGTATGTAACTACAGTACCATGTTCTGTCCATGTGCAACACAGTTCAATTTACAGGTTGGAATACTCATGAATAACTCTCCTTTTTATCTGGTTACCTCTTTTAATTTGTGTCGTATTGACCCTTTTAACAGTTCCTCATCGGTTTTTCTAAACAGAACAATGAAAGAGTAGATATCATGTTAATTTTGAAGCCACAAAACAGTTTATGAAAGCTATTTTACATTTATCAAGAACATTTGCTTACACTTTGTCAAAGTAAGATAAACATATATCTCT
>OZ036008.1:9712691-9792691 GCA_964035015.1 Corallium rubrum
CTGGGCTCTCTATCTTCACTACCTGCAGCAAATTAGGGGAAATGGAAAATCAGATATCAAGTTTATCCAGCACTTTCAGACAGTACAAATTTTATTGGGGGGAAGGGGGGAGAAAGAAGAGTGTTATTTTCTGCTGGCTGATGAATAAAAGAAGCAGATTAAATGTTTTCTCTCACACTGCTGGGGGCATGATGGGTAATCAAGTGTATAGGGGTGGTGCAGGTTATGTCAGCACGTTTTTTCAATGTTGTTGCTTCGCCAAGCTTGACCTCTAATCCCACCCATCCTTCCCCTTGTAATGCATTATTGGGTGTAGTTCAATTGTTAGGTTATGTGTAAAATGTGATAACTGCCATTAGTCATCCTGTATTTAGTTTATTTCTAGTTGAGCTGTAATAAGTAACAGTAATGCGATGTAAAGCTGTGATAGCTATCTGTGGTTAAATAAAGGTTAAGCTTGTGGTGGACGCTGCAGCAGCTCCCAGCTCAGTGCCGTAGCAAGGTGTCAAAAAGTGGGGGGGTAGGCAGTAGTGGCAATTAGTGACCGCATTTGTAGGGGGTCCTCCCCGGGAAATTTTTGAAATCTAGAACCTCGGAAACACCATTTGCAGCAATTTGAGTGAACTTTTTCATCTAATTCTACAGCGAGTATAGCTGAAATTTCACTATAAAAAGGAAGAAATTATCGCACCAAAATACCTTACACTACCTGGCGTGCGAGTCCGATGACTCCGATCTTCGTGTTGGACTAAGCTGAGCCCACGATTCAATAAGCGGCTATTTCAGGATAAAACTTGGTGTACCATTATTATAAAATCTGCACGAAGTTATTTTTCGTATTTTGCACATCACAACGTCAGTTTTCAAGTTACATTAAAGTTAATCGGTTCAGTTTCACTTTAATTTAATAAATAAACTCATTTTTAGGAATTTTTCTGAGAAAAATTTGGGGGGGCAGCTTCCCCCCCTGCCCCCCCCCCACCTGCTACGGCACTGCAGCTGTGTGTGAGAAGTGTAAATCTTTTCTGGGAAACCCCATTATTTTGTTATGGTACCACTGTAAGTCATATAGGGCTGAGATATATCATGATTGTGTAGTGAGTCTTACTGAGTGCTTACCAATCTCACAGTATCTTCATCTCGTATTAAATTGACCATTCCTTGAAGATGAGACTGAAGTTCTCCTAAATGTTCAAAAATGCTTTTTTTTTTAACCACAAGAAGAAGAAATTTATTAAAAACAATGAACATGCAGTACCAGTTGTTTACATTTTAATTAAATTCTGTTATTCGTCCTGGCTGGGATTTTTAATCACAAAAAGAGGACTTGTTTATCTAGCTAGGATGAGATTGTTTGTATATATGTAATTGTAGAAATATCGGTCAGGAACTTAATTTATTGAAAATATAAAATACACGTAATAATTATAATACATATATGATTGTATGAAACTACAGTAAATGTCTGATCCCTTGAGAGATTAGCTGGCTTTTTTTTTGAGTATCAATGCATGCTCGACATTGGCTCAAGAAGCATTGAGATTCACTCTCAAGAAGACAAAACTATAAACTGCCCCCCCCCCCCCCTCCAAAAAAAAAACAACCAGTGTATTATATAATGTGTATTTAGTCTGTCATACGTATGTATAGCAGCCTGTGTGGTGGCCCAGCTCCTACATGTAAGGTTGAATGTAGCCTGGCACCCTGGCCCAATTTCAAAAGAAATATGGGCCAGGTAACCACTAATCTCATTCTCGCGTCATCAGGGCTAAATCCACTTATGACGATTGCAGTTTTACTCAGCCAATAAAAACGCATGAAATTTCAACCAATAGGAAAGCAGAAGTCTTCAGTGGTTACCTGGCCCATATTCTTTGATTGGGCCAGGGTACCAGGCTAGGTTGAATGTTGACATGAAAGTTGGGCTATATACTCTACCGTACATAAAATTAATTTTAAATTCTTCTCAGCTATGACATGCTGACCTCCTTTCAAGGTGGCTTTTCGAGCAAAATCTCCATCAGGAATAGCGTAAGCTGCCCCTTTAGAAGCAAAAAATCCTTCAAAACTTGACCTAATAAAGCAAACAAGATGTAATATTAAGCAAAAATTTGTGGTAATGGTAACACCAAAACTCTGGGGACAAGAATGGTTATCAAAGTTGAAGAGTTGACCATTTCCTATATTCAAGCTCATTTTACTGGAATTGAAATATAGTAAGGTTAGATATACATTTCTCTCTGATGAAGCACCTTTGTTCAAAACGTTACACTACTACATTTCATTTGTTATTTCAACACTGCCTACGTAGCACACACTCCTTTTACTGGAGTACAGTATATTGAAGCTAATAATATTAGGTGCTACTCTGACAAACTGAATGACAAACCATACTGGGTGTGTAGAGAAAAATTCTACTCGACTGTGGCTGGGATTCAAACCCACAACCTCAATTTACTAGTCCAATACTCTACCAACTGAGCTACATGATCATGTTAGGAGCAGGCCATGGAACGATGGTACTTCTAGTATATTTGATATATATTTATAACAGAGATTTAGTTCCTTCAATAGAGATCTTAAGATACGGGTACTGCCATTTTTGTTTACTCATAATAGAGACCTTAAGATACCCCAGGTTTGGTTTACAGATACGGGTAATCTACCCATACCCGTAGTCATATGTATACAGGTGGACCATGATCTACCATGGGAAAACAGGTAGATATTACGAGTAAACAAAAATGGTGGTACCCATACCCGTAAACCGAACCCAGGGTATCTTAAGGTCTCTACCTTATGTTGTTGAAATAATTATTGTGGGACAGCAAATTCAGGTGGAGAATAACGATATTAGGTGTTACTTCGAGTGATAAACCATACTGGGTAAGTAGACAAAAACTAAACTCAATTGTGACTAGGATTACAACCTGCAATCTTCGGTTTACAAGTTTAAAAAAAGCTGTTTTAAACAATCTAGTCTTTCTACTATAATTCTTTCTACTATAACTTGCTGCTTAGTTTTAGCAACATAGATACCAGGGTGCATTCCATGTAGGTGACACCGAACATCTTCAGTGTGAGTTTCAAAAGTGTTCGGTGTGCTGGTGCACAATCACACTGCAGTCAGCGCACATATACAGCCATACAACTATACAAGTGGGTGGTGCTGGCACCGGCATTCTTCTTGACCTCCCTTGGTGCAGCACCTGAACACCTGTGGCTTATCTTCAGCCTGGGTTGCAATTGACATGGAATGCACCCTGGCATAGATATTAAAAAAATGTCAACAAACACATGTACTATACAAGTAAATTATTCTTTACACCTCTAATAATTCAACAACTTCCTTCATTAATCAAAAATATTCTAAAGCAGACAACATCAAATATTTGTCTGAATTTCAGAAGCAATTTCCTGTTTCAACATTAGTCAATTTTCAAACCTATTTAAAATGATGACATTATACAACAACCATATTTCCAAAAAATCTGCCAAGCTAAAATACAAGAAAGCGAGCTCTTGAAACGAATTCAAAACACGGTCCTATTTAACAGAAGAAAGACTAAACATTCCCCAAGTAAATTATTATCAAAATAACACTAGCTTAACCTTGTAATGAGCAGTTATGCCACGAGAATACATATCACAGCCAGGGGTGTATAAATCACAACGGGTTCCTACACCCTTTCGTCCTCACTCAAAACAACACCGTTTTTATTTCGATTTAGAACAAAGTAATAGCACATAACAGATAAAATATCTTACTAGACAACTGTCCTTTTATCTCTACTAAGCCATTTGTCTAACTGTCTCTTAATATATTATTATTATTTAGATATTAAACTAAAAATGCTTCGAGTTCCGAAATGGCAGTGAGAAAATATGTTTTGACCGGCGCGATCGGAAACCAGGTCAACCTGGATTATTAGGAGACTTCGGAATCCTTTAGTGCATTGAAAGGTTAAAATGTAACCTTATACTATTAGTAGAGGTATTTTCATTAAATATTTTAAGTATAAACCTGCATATTTCATGTTTTTATAGTTAATAATACTTCCCCGAACTGGTCTTTGTATATTTACATACGTTCGACTTCGTGGACCGCTGAAAATATCCTCCGTATCTGCATCTATTTGATCGTCATCCTACATGAATACGACAGCAATTGCAGCTTATTAAGTGTCCAGAATTTCCCCCATGAAATATAGTTTCCTGAGAAAATATTATTCAAGGCAATAATTCAGTCTGTCAAAATCAATCTCTCTTACCGTGTCACAGCCACTCAACTGACTTAAGTTGTCTGAAGAACTCGATCTTTCTATTGTCAATAACGACATTTTATCCTTGCAGTAATGCCTCAAGCTACGTCCATACCAACGATGGCTCACATTTTGAAAATATTTACAAGAAAAGGAAGGCAAAATATCTCCCACACACCGAACTAGCAAAAGCCGAATAATTACAATAAACAAGATTACGCAGGCTCAGTTTGCGGAAATACACCGAAGGTCACCCTAAAAAGCATTGGTCTAAACCTTTTCTAAAAAAATTTACTTCAACTTTTTTTAAGAAATTTTACACTATTATAATTTCATTCGACTATAGTTGTAGTTGGGATTAAAATTATAATTTAAATAATTTAGAGTTTAAATTTAGAGTTTTAATTTCGGAGTTACAGCATTCAGCCAATGTTATCGAATGGTTATCGAATGGTGTTGTGTATATCTTTCCGGTTTCAAGACAAAAGATCACAAGATGCGACGAGAACGTTTATAGTATGATAGCGATCGAAATTAATGCCATTTTCTACAGAATTAACGTGTAAATCTTTGATAACAGTGCTTTTATTATAAAGAGTGTTTAGTGAATTACGAACGTTTATTAATTTTGAAGAGATCTTTAACCACAGCGGTTATAAATTAAAGTATTTCAAAAAAAAAAAATTAGACTTCCCAACAGGCCAATACAGATCAAATACGATGAAACCGAAACAGCAATATATACAATAAAACGTGTGCACAATATATTCAATAAAAACAATGCTTATCTTGAAAAAGATATACACCACGGCAAAGTTGCCAGATTTACAAAGGCCTTATATATGCTTATATATTATTCCGCCACTATTTATATTCAAATATCTATAGCTCAAATCGTAAATCTGGTTCAAAAGTTTTTCAATTTCCCTTTCTGCAACCAAACCAAAACCAAGCTGTCACCAAGAAGTATAATAGTAAATTGTAAATTCTAGGGTAGTTCATAGACAAAAAAAACCCAGTTTCTTGTGAGTTTAGTCTAATAAGCAGGAAGTAAATGCATACAAGACAAATTCATATAACAATATGTTGTATTACAATAATAATAATTTTGTGGCATAAAAAGAGCCTCCTTCAAACACAACACTGCTGTGAACCTGTACAGCGAAATTTCAGACGCATTTTCACTTGGTCTATTTGAAAGTTTTTATGTTCGTATGGTACTGCTCATTTATATAAGAAGCCCTCACGAAAATAATCCGAAGTATGCTATCATATATATGTGTATATATATTTCCATGTAATATCCTGTTCATACACTAAAGTATATTTCTGAAACAAGCTAGAAGACCTGAAGTTCTTTGTTGGATGTTCAAAAACAAACTAAAATGCTCGGCAAGACAACAGAAATCATCAGACGAGGGAGTGGCGAACAAACCAATTATGTAAACAAACCAAAACATCATCAGATTTGCGGATCACAACATTTTCGAAGCCAGTTCAGTGTTACCAAATTGTAACATGCTTTTACAAATTGCGACATTCGGCGATACAAACACACGACATTGCTTCTTTAAAAAAAATTCTACCGCAACGACACAGCCTACCTGTGCTAGTCGAAGCTTATTAGGTGACCAGACAAAAAGGAAGTCGGAAACAAACATCTGTTCTGGCAGAACACTATATGTTTTCAGATTTTCTCGAAGAATTAGTCCAAAGAATGCAAGATTATAGAATAAATGATTTATATACAGTACTGCTGGGCGCTTAAAGCAGAAATACGGCGCCGAGTTTGGTATGTGATAATATACGTAGACTGTTATGGTTGATGATTTTGGATAAAGTTTTAAATAATATTTGTAAAAACTTACCTTTGCTTAAGGAGACGGTTAATATTCTTTGCTTTATTTACAGCCCTTCTAAAGATTCGTACAACTCTCTTGTCGCTAGACATTCTGGCTAGATATTAGGAAGGACAAAACAGACGCTTCTTGAATTTACAAGGCGAGTCGTAATAATTGGCACCCAGACATATCCGATCCTGCACGAAGCTTCCACACACGCACGAGACCAATCTTGTTTGGTTTCTAGCTAATAAGTACGATCACTTGAGCGAGGGAAAATATATCAGAATTCGCCAGAGACTTCTTGTCGTGAAAATTGTCAGAGCAAATATTCTTGACCAAATATTGAAATATGTCAAAAACGTCACCAATAATTCGGAATTGGTCAGATGATTTTCTAAGGGGAGGGGGCTGGGGGGTACATTGAAATCACTGAGATACGGCTGAAATCAAGCGCAGGTATAAAAGAAGCTGCGGCTCCCCCCCCCCCTTAGATATAAAACAACAGACATGTAACTACAAAACTAATGCAATATGAATTGTGTCAGGAAATAAACTGTAAACAGCGAATTCAACCTACTGAGTGTATGCATTTTGAGTATCTATGTGACGTTTGCGTGTTTTGAGTATTTTATGACTTTTTTTAACCTTTAGGGTCTGTAAAATCTTCCTCCAAAAGCCGGGAAATGGCATTTCAGCGACTCTCGATTTCAAAGTTTCCTGGGGGAGCATGCCCCCCGACCTTATTCTGATTTCGGCTTCCCCCCTTTCAAAATCCTGGCTACGCTGCAGTAAGGCACATTAAAGTGCTTATATCACTTGTGGGGTTTTAACGTATTTAAATACAGCAGAACAAATCAGTTAAGAAGTTATTTTGCCGTTTTTGATTTAGTCAAATAGTTCCTGACACAATCTTGTTACAAAAATTATTGCCCAGCAAAAAATTCGTAACAAAGCCATAATAAAATCAAAAGTCGTAAGTAAGCATGCTAAAAAAATTTTTTTTAATAAAGAACTAACGTTTCGTCACTAACCAGCGACATCATCAGAGTGATAAATATTTACGAAAATGTCTCAGCTTTATACCTACGCAATTACAAAAATAGATGTGATAGGAGAATAATAGATGAGCCGCGAAGATGAGAAGTCAGAATAACATTAAAGGAAAGGATCTAATATTAGCATTAAGTGATGGATTTATTTTTGATATGAGTAAACTTTCTTGGAGAAGGACATAAAATTCTGAATTACCAGATGATAAATCCTGACACATTGGCTTCTCCAATTCTCAAAAATTTCCGTCGTTCATTTTAAGCCGACTGTTTTCTTAGTTGGAATTTTCGTGCGTACTGGAAAACGGGTGAACGTAGCCTCCTCCGCAGGCATCTCTATTAATTTTATAAGAGAAGTCAGAAGAGAATTTGGGTTACCTGTGGTATAAGCTCAGGCCGCGCGTTTTGGAGATCGAGGAGGACGGGGGACTAACTACGAACCGGTTTTTTCTTGTCCCGCCGAGCTCATACCACAGTAACCCAAATTCTCTTCTGACTTCTCTTATAAAATTAATAGAGATGCCTGCGGAGGAGGCTAGGGTGAACGCTCGACATTTCGATTTTTCAGTCAAATATATGTGTTTTTGTGAATCAATAAGCCGTAGTTGTTTTGGATTGACTCGTTCCTGAGTCCCAGGGCCCCAAGGTGTTAAAACGAACGACATGTTTAAAGGCTTATATCTCAGAACTTATTAAAGTAAATCAAAAACGGCAAAATAACTTTTTAACTAACTTTTTTGCTCTATTCAAAGACGTTAAAACCCCACAAGTGATATAGGCACATTAAGCGAAAACAACAACAAAAATAACACAAGTAAACTTTCCAAAACCATACATGTACAGTTGAAATAAAAGATCTGTACATGCTCATATAAAACGTATATATTACTTAAACTTTCATCGTAAGACATGACATACTTGTAGTCAACTTTAATTTTACAATTTGATATCAGTAAACAAGTAATAAATTAATTTCAAATATTAAAAAGTACCCCAAAATATGCTACTAAATACTCTATATCAAGTAAAATACCCCCCTTTTGTTACAGAATGCTACATAGTTACATAGAAGTAATGCGAATTGTATATTAAAACAAACGCAATTAAAATATAGCTAAAAATACATTATTTACTAAAAAAGTGCACTAACTGCATACCTCTGCCAGCGAGTTATTTAATGAGATTTTAATCTAAATTTAGGCGAAAATTAAAGGTTGTTTTTTGGTCCATGATCACACTTTTGTATAAAGAATTGAACTGACAAGTCGTTCGTTTATTTATGAATTGAACAATCATACACGGAGAAACGTGCAGACTGAATTTTATGAGATCCCCCATCGATTTTTATCCAAATACGACTAAAATGTAATATCTAATACATTTTGAGATATAGACAGACAGACAGACAGACAGACAGACAGACAGACAGACAGACAGACAGACAGACAGACAGACAGACAGACAGACAGACAGACAGACAGACAGACAGACAGACAGACAGACAGACAGACAGACAGACAGACAGACAGACAGACAGACAGACAGACAGACAGACAGACAGACAGACAGACAGACAGACAGACAGACAGACAGACAACGGGGACATACAAGGGTAAAACACAACCTACTGGCGGAGGTAACTAGTTGTTATTAGCTGCACTAAGATACTGTAGTGTGTTGTATGGAGATCAGCATGGTGTGTGTATACTTTAAAAATCTACGAGAAAATAACATTAGTCTCGTTTAAAACTGACAATGTTAAAAATATGATGTACAACAAAATAAGGTAGACCCCGTACCATTTTGGAATTCGGAAACCAAGTAGAGGCACAACAACTGCCGAAGACGCTAAACTTAAAGCTAAAAATGACGTCGAAATATAATCCTGATTACCAGTATTGAGCTAAAAGAAAGCAGCAAGAATTACATTTTAACCAGAAACAATAACACATGAGTCGGCACCTAGCTATACTAAGAAGATTTCTGACGTTATATTCAAACAATTTGCTTTAACTCTTTCAGTACCAAGAACGTACGCTAGTATTTTATTACCCTGGCTAACGCCAGATGATTTTGCTCATTTACTAAAAGGGTTACAACTAACTTGTTTTTGACTGAAGGTCCCCTTGGAGAAAAAAGTCTTTTAGGAGTTTATTCAAGACTGATTTCTTGAATAAAAAACGTGTTAGTATTTGATTCTTACCGCTAATGAACCATCGTTTCTAGAAGTCGCGATTGTACAAGATAAACCAACACCTAATAACAAATCTAAAGATAATGCTAAGGTCTTTTTATTAGTGTTTTCGTTTGGCATTCATTATCTGTCCGTCCGTCCGTCCGTTCCCCTCCTTCCCTCCCTCCCTCCTTAGATCTTTCCTTCCTTCAGTCTTTCCCCCTTCCTTCCTTCCTTCCTTCCTTCCTTCCTTCCTTCCTTCCTTCCTTCCTTCCTTCCTTCCTTCCTTCCTTCCTTCCTTCCTTCCTCCCTTCCTTCCTTCCTCTCTTCCCCCCTTCCTCCCTTCCATCTTTCTTTCTTTCTTTCCCCCCTTCCTTCTTTCCCTCCTTCCTTCTTCCCTCCCTCCCTCCCTCCTTCCCTCCCTCCTTTTACAAACTAAATACAATAATAGGATACTAAGCAGTGGTCCACCAAAACACGCTGCAATTGCCATCTGAGGATATCCTTGCTTGGCCACGGCCAGATTAGCAATAAAATCTACACAAAGACAAAGATTGATCAGGAATTAAAACACAAAACAAAACAAAACAAAACAAAACAAAACAAAACAAAACAAAACAAAACAAAACAAAACAAAACAAAACAAAACAAAACAAAACAAAACAAAACAAAACAAAACAAAACAAAACAAAACAAAACAAAACAAAACAAAACAAAACAAAACAAAAAAAAACAAAACAAAACAAAATAAAACAAAACAAAACAAAACAAAACAAAACAAACTAATAGAGCTTAACTAGGAATTTCGTTTTCATTATGATTTTATCTATCATAAAGCATTCACTAACCTGCAATGCTGTTTCCCCAGGCAAGAAGTGTGACTCCTAGAATTCCATTACTTAACTTAAAGACGATTCCAAACATCTGGAAACAGATCAGAAACTTTATTTTGATAACCCTATCAGTCATATCACGTTATATTAACTCTCCTTCCTGGAGGGATGGTGATATCATCCTCGTCACCATCACCATCATCATCACAACACCACCACTACTACCACCACCGCCACTATAACCACCATCACCACCACAGGGACGTAGCCAGGATTTTGAAAGGGGGGAGCCGAAGTCGAGAGTCGCTGAAATGCCATTTCCTGGCTTTTGGAGGAAGATTTTATAGATTCTAAAGGTTAAAAAACGTCATATAAAATACTCAAAACACGCAAACGTCACATAGATACTCACAGATACTCATAGATGCACTGTTTACAGTTTATTTCCTGACACAATTCATATTGCACCAGTTTTGTAGTTACATGTCGTCTATCGTTTTATATCAAAAGAACGGGGGAGCCGCGGATCCCCCGGCTCCCCACTGGCTACGTCCCTGCACCACCACCACCATTATCACAACACTTCACCACCACCACCACTTCTACCACCATCACCACCACTACTACCACCACCACCACCACTAACACCACTATCATCATCACCATCGTCATCACAACACCACCACTACTACCACCACCGCCACTAACACCACTATCATCATCACCATCATCATCATCATAACACCACCACTACTACCATCACCACCACCATCATCATCATCATCATCACCATCGTCATCACAACACCACCACTACTGCCACCACCGCCACTATAACCGCCATCACCACCACCACCATTATCACAACACTTCACCACCACCACCACCACCACCACCACCACTTCTACCATCACCACCACCACCGCCACCACCACCATCAGCATCATTATCATTATCAAAACATCCCCACTACCACTATCATCACCATTACCACCATCACTACCACGGCCATCACCATAGAAAACTTCACTCTTACAGTCACTAAACTAAACTAAACTAAACTAAACTAAACTAAACTAAACTAAACTAAACTAAATTAAACTAAACTAAACTAAACTGAACTAAACTAAACTAAACTAAACTTATTTATACTGGATATCTCTATCAGTTAATACCTAACTGTTCTCCCTAGAGGTCCAGTAAGGGCCATCCCTCATTGGTCCAGTGTTTCTACAGGAGGAAACCGAAGTACCCGGAGGAAACCTGCGATGTTTGGTAGGGTCAAACTGGAAGCACTCTTCTCACATGCGGCCAAGGTGAAATTTTAATTAGATAACTGCTGAGAGCAGGAATTGACGCTAACCACTATGCCACCCCAACCATAACCAACATCTAGCTACATAACCAACATCTTATATATCCAGAAATTACACCCACCTTAAGTAGATTGACAATTTCATTAGCTGTTGAATAAATCCAAATGACCGAAGCCACGAAACTCATGAAAGCAAAAAGCTAAAAGGAGAAACAACTACCCTATTTAGGGTCCGGTCCGGCTGTGGATAGTAGTGAGTTGCAAACTTATGTTAATTTATGTTAATTTAATGTTCATTTATGTTAATTTAATGTTAATTTATGTTAATTTAATATTACTTTATGTTAATTTATATTAATTTATGTTAATTTAATAGTAATTTATGTTAATTTATTCCTACCTTATGATACACTGGAGATTCATCATGTCGTGACGTCATTGCTACGATGATAGCTAGTGTTATTCCAAACAAAGCAATTAAAACAGCCAACGGAAATTTACCCCCAAGCATTATCGCGCCCCCTGAAATAAACAGATACGAAACTTCAGCGCCAAAACGATGCAGTCAGTAATCGAGGTAGCCATGGAGTAGCGATGGCACGGAGAAGTAAATTCAACGTAACGTAGGACAGAAATTATGTTTTCAGACATTAGAAAGTTGGGACTTTCAGATCTACGACGCGGCTAGCTTGACGACGCGGCCTTAAAAATGTTAAAAAGCAAAATGCATTTAAAAGAAGACGCGGTAAATTAACAGCCGTATTTCATTATTTAAGCTTGTTTAATGACTTTCAAGACGCTCACGTTCTTGCTAAAACGGCTGTAGTATCTGAGCAGAAGTCAACGTTGAGAAACAGCTCTCGCTTCTCTGCGTGTTCTGAAGACGTGAAGATGTTGAGAGCAGGGACGTAGCCAGGATTTTGAAAGGGGGGAACCGAAATCAAAATAAATTTTTGGAGGAAGATTTTACAGACTCTCAAGGTTAAAAAACGTCATATAAAATACTCAAAATTCACGCAAATGTCACATAGATACTCAAAATGCATACACTCAGTAGATTGAATACACTGTTTACAGTTTATTTCCTGACACAATTCATTTTGCATCAGTTTTGTTGTCACATCTGTTGTTTTATATCAAAAAAAAAGGGGGGGGGGGGGGGGAGAGCCGCGGCTACGTCCCTGCTCGAGAGTGACGTTATTCGCAAAACGATCGAGGACGGTATTGATACATACTACATACTCTTGGGATTACAAATTATTTATTCACTTTGTTTTCATTAAGAATTCTTTTGTTTTTAAGGCGCGTCATCGAGCTTGCCGCGTCGTGGAATCTTAAAGTCCCTAGTAATAAGATCTACGACGTGGCCTTCACGAAGAAAAAAAAAGTTAAAAAACCACAAAAAGCACAAGAGAGAACCAACAACTCTATTCACATGAAGCTAAGTTGGTCACCCATCCAAATACTAACCCCATTCGACCGAGCTTAACTTCAGTCGTTAGAGGCATCCGTGCTTCCCAAACCTTAACTAACCTCCTGTGGCAAACAAACAGAATAATGGCGTACAAACACATTGTAAAACTTGAAGCCATTTATTCCAATTGTGATCTTCTTCATCTAACTCTATCACAGGAATTGTGAGCGTCAAACAGAAATTAATGGGAATCTTAAAAAAAACGAAACGAAAGATCAGTCCCTTCGTTTTAAAACAATTCATTTGATAATGTCCGTTAAACAACTTGTTTTGAATTTAGTTATAGTTTTTACTTTTGACCAACTAAAAATAAATATAGGACTGAGTAAAAAAACAACCAATTTCAATTTTTACTCTGATGAAGGATTCCGCTCAAAACGTTAGTGTTTCTTTGGCAAAATTATTCTTGGCGGTTTATCACTTTTTCACTTTACTCAATCAAATTCAAAGCGAAAAGTTGTCCAAAGTCTTCATCAATTTAAATATCGAAGTAAGATTCTGGAAAAAAACGGAGAAAATTAGGAGGAACGGAAGTGTTGTTTTGTAGCTTTCCATCTTGTGGGATTGTTCGGTGTTTGTGTATTACGATCGTACTCTCGTATTATACAATACATGCAAGTAGTATATAGAGGATATTACACGGCGGCGCGAAGATATGAATTTTATCTTCGAGTGGGGGAAAACAATATTTTACGAATGAGTGTAGCGAATGAGTAAAATATTGTTTTTACCACGAGAAGATAAAATTCATATCTTCAAGCCACCGTGTAATGTTCTTTTTATTATATAGATTCAATGCAAAAAGCGGTAAAATTCTAAATGACGTCATCGATAACTTCACTAGTGAGGATATGGAAAATACAACACTGTATATTTCCTAATAAAACTCTCGCATCTATATAATAAAATGCAATATAGCTACTACTAAAACTAACTTACTTTTATTACGGTGTAGACTTTCTTTAAAATGCCAGAGTCTTCAAAATCCGAACGAGAAAATGAAAAAAGCGCACCGAGAACGTTTCGAACATGACGGCTTTTTGGCACATTCAGGTGAATTAATAATGGAGTTATCTCATCTACAAAAAAACAGGAGGTTACATGTCTGTCAGTCTGTCTGTCTGTCTGTCTGTCTGTCTGTCTGTCTGTCTGTCTGTCTGTCTGTCTGTCTGTCTGTCTGTCTGTCTGTCTGTCTGTCTGTCTGTCTGTCTGTCTGTCTGTCTGTCTGTCTGTCTGTCTGTCTGTCTGTCTGTCTGTCTGTCTGTCTGTCTGTCTGTCTGTCTGTCTGTCTGTCTGTCTGTCTGTCTGTCTGTCTGTCTGTCTGTCTGTCTAGCCTTGGCAATGGCCAGAATTGTTAAAGACGCAGATGAACATAGCCAAGTCAAAGCTGGACAAACCTTGCTCAACATTTCCAGCGCATATTCCAGGAATAGATTTATCAAAGTCTTCTTGACAAGCCGAAATATTTTCATAGCCTATTGATGATTTTTCTGAATAAAAAAAAATACAAATGTGTAATATTTAAAATTTAATTTCAGACTTTAGAGAAGATCGCCGATGCTTTTTTTAAAGATGGCAATCCAGATAGGCATTTAAAATGCAATACCTTGGAGAAAAGCTTTCTCACGTAAACGTCTTTTATATCTTTGATAAAGAACTCTTCCTAAGATAACTACTAGAACATAAACTACATAGAGAACAATGAAACCTAAAAAACAATAACAAAGACATCAGATCAATTGTAGGATAAGCAGAAAGACTGTAGGATAAGAACAATATGAGGAGTAAGTACTAGAAAGTTGTCCCTCGTCTGTATATTTGTCTATCAGGCTGGCTGTAAGTCTAGTTGTCCATTCGTCTGTCTGTTCATCTGTGGTCTGCCTGTTTGTCTATTCACCTGTCTCTGTTTGTTTGTTTGTTTGTTTGTTTGTTTGTTTGTTTGTTTGTTTGTTTGTTTGTTTGTTTGTTTGTTTGTTTGTTTGTTTGTTTGTTTGTTTGTTTGTTTGTTTGTTTGTTTGTTTGTTTTTGTTTGTTTGTTTGTTTGTTTGTTTGTTTGTTTGTTTGTTTGTTTGTTTGTTTGTTTGTTTGTTTGTTTGTTTGTTTGTTTGTTTGTTTGTTTGTTTGTTTGTTTGTTTGTTTGTTTGTTTGTTTGTTTGTTTGTTTGTTTGTTTGTTTGTTTGTTTGTTTGTTTGTTTGTTTGTTTGTTTGTTTGTTTGTTTGTTTGTTTGTTTGTTTGTTTGTTTGTTTGTTTGTTTGTTTGTTTGTTTGTTTGTTTGTTTGTTTGTTTGTTTGTTTGTTTGTTTGTTTGTTTGTTTGTTTGTTTGTTTGTTTGTTTGTTTGCTTGCTTGCTTGCTTGCTTGCTTGCTTGTTTGTTTGTTTGTTTGTTTGTTTGTTTGTTTGTTTGTTTGTTTGTTTGTTTGTTTGTTTGTTTGTTTGTTTGTTTGTTTGTTTGTTTGTTTGTTTGTTTGTTTGTTTGTTTGTTTGTTTGTTTGTTTGTTTGTTTGTTTGTTTGTTCGTCTGTCTGTTCGTCTGTCTATTCATCTGTTTGTTCATGTGTCTGTTCGTCTGTCTGTTCGCCCAGTTGTTTATCTGTCTGTTCGTCTGTGCTTTCATCTATCTGATTGTCCACCTGTGTGTTTGTCTGTTCATCTGCAGTGCACTCATCTGTCCGTTCATATGTCTGTTTGTCTGTGCGTTTGTTTGTCTGTTTATCTGGAAAAAGTGCACCAACTAAGATGAAACAAGACATCTCAATGTCATTCTCTTACCTATAGCTTGAAACAGGTCAATTTTCTTCCTGTGGACTATAATAACTGTCCAGGCAAGTGCCCCAAGATAAAATACAACATCTCGAATGTAAGGTCGTTGATTAAGATCGTACGAAACACTCAAAGACACGACTCCAACAACAACTGTTGTAACAAACATGCCAGCTCCTAAAAAACAAATTGAAAAAAAAGTAATCGAAATATAGTAAGGTTAGATATACTGCCGAAACAGAGAACGTAGGAGTCTAACGTTTCGAGCGAAGGCCGTTCGTCAGAGAGAAACGTTTCTCTCTGAGGGGAGCACGGTGGCGTGTGCTGTTAGCGCGCTGCCTCTCATCAATAGTTAAGCCCGGTTAGACGGGGTTAGTACTTGAATGGGTGACCGCTTGGGAATGACCCCGTTGTCCGGCTTGGACTCATGTGAGTAGAGTTGTAGTCGATCTCTCCTGTGCTTCGAGGGTTTTTCGCCGGGTTCTCCGGTTTTCCTCCCTCCATAAAATCAACACCTAACATCTCAGCTGTGATCCGTGTTCTGAACTGTGTCGTATGGCGGCTGCCTGGAGCGCCTTTGATATGCCTCGACACGGCCACGTTGATCTGCGTCCTTTGCAATTCAGCCACTGGCTGCAAGTAAGGATGATTAGCCCCCTGTCGCCGCGCGCGCGCGCGCGCGCGCGCGCGCGCGCGCGCGCGCGCGCGCGCGCGCGCGCGCGCGCGCGCGCGCGCGCGCGCGCGCGCGCGCGCGCGCGCGCGCGCGCGCCGCAAACGTTAGAATCCTACGTTCTCTGTTTCGGCAGTATATCTAACCTTACTATATTTCGATTGTTGTTTCTACACTGCCTACGCAGCACGCTACTTTTATTACACTGAAAGAAAAGTACATGTACATAAAAGACCTGATATCACGTGGTAGAATTTTTCACAGTTGTTACACGTTCTTAAGGTGAGGTCAGATACGGGCAACATGTTTCTTCAACTTTCAACTTTCAATGCCACTTTGTTGCGTTGCAAGTTGAAAAGCGTTGTTGAACGTATTGTCACTCACTTTAAACATTGTCATGAAATGACGCAACAATGATTTTGTTGCAAGTTGAAAAAAATTGTTGAAAAAAGTAGACTCCAGTTCTACTTGCTGCAACATGCCGTTTCAACTTGCAACAAAATCATTGTTGCGTGACAATGTTTGAGGTGGGTGGTAATACGTGCAACAACGCTATTCAACTTGCAAGGAATTGAACCCGGGTCGCAGAGGTGAAAGGCACGTGCGCTAACCACTGTGCCACCAACACCCCAGTTGTCCATTTGCGTAACGTCATAAGCATTGTTACCGCGAAAGTCCAATTTTTCTCCAAGAACGAACTAGCCGTGGCAAACTTTGAGAGTTAAAGCGCGAAAACTACGCATCAGATTCTCTTGAAATTTTCAGTTCTACTTGCTGCAACGTGCTGTTTCATTCAACTTGCAACAAAATCATTGTTGCGTGACAATGTTTGAGGTGGGAGGTAATACGTGCAACAACGCTATTCAACTTGCAACGCAACAAAGTTGCAGCAATTTGTTGCTCGTATTACTTCACTTTTACAGCTTTCTGTACAACCTGTAGTAGTAAGGAATACTTTGTGCTCCAGACAGGACTTGTGTAATTGTAATTTATTTCACCTACCTATTAGTGCACTAAGTGCAAGATTTCCAGTTGACTTGTTATTTACAAAACCAGCCACAGCACTAAAGATATCTGGAGCACCATTTCCATAAGCCAGAAATGTAACACCCTGATATTTACATTTTGTTAAGGAATACAAAACAAAACAAATAAACAAACAAATAAATATTAAGTAAATAAAACAAAACACAACACACAACACAACAAAACAAAACAAAACAAAAAAAAAAAAAAAAAAAAAAAAAAAAAAAAAAACAAACAAACAAACAAACAAACAAACAAACAAACAAACAAACAAACAAACAAACAAACAAACAAACAAACAAACAAACAAACAAACAAACAAACAAACAAACAAACAAACAAACAAACAAACAAACAAACAAACAAACAAACAAACAAACAAACAAACAAACAAACAAACAAACAAACAAACAAACAAACAAACAAACAAACAAACAAACAAACAAACAAACAAACAAACAAACAAACAAACAAACAAACAAACAAACAAACAAACAAACAAACAAACAAACAAACAAACAAACAAACAAACAAACAAACAAACAAACAAACAAACAAACAAACAAACAAACAAACAAACAAACAAACAAACAAACAAACAAACAAACAAACAAACAAACAAACAAACAAACAAACAAACAAACAAACAAACAAACAAACAAACAAACAAACAAACAAACAGAAATCACTGTCAGTGCTGGGCAGAAACTACAAAAATTGTATAAATAAAAACGCTGTTAACAAACAGAATCCTATTCCGCCAAAAGGCTTTTCTGAAAGGAACTACTCACTAGTCATCCGCTGTTATCCCAACAAGAAGAAAAAGGAATATCAGCCAAAAAACCTGTAAAGATCGAATGAAGAAAAAGGAGATTGTTAAAAACCTTTTGGATTGATATATGGTATGGTGTGGTAATTAGTATGACATATGTGTGGTTTATATGTGGTATGGTGTGGTGTAGTATATGGTATAGTGTGGTATAGTATGGATGGTGTGGTGTCACTGGTGTGGTGTAGTATAGTATGGTATGGTGTGGTATATGTGGTATGGTATAGTATAGTATATGTTGTGGTGATATGGTATAGTATGGTATGGTATAGTATGGTGTAGAATGGTGTGGAATGGTGTGGTATGGTATAGTGTGGTATAGTATAGTATAGTATGGTATAGTGTGGTGTCACTGGTATGGTATGGTATGGTATGGTATGGTGTGGTATTGTATAATATGGTATGGTGTGGAATGGTATGGAATAGTATGGTATGGTATGGTATAGTATGGTATGGTATGGAATGGTGTGGTATGGTGTGGTATGTACAGTAATTGGTATGTGGTACAATGTATGATGTGGTATAGTATGGTATATATAGTAGTAATACGATGGTATGGTATGTGATATGGTGTGGTATGGTTTGTGTGTGGTGTAGTGTGGTGTGGTATGGTATAGTATGGCATAGTGTGGAATATGGTGTGGTTACTATGGCAATGGTACCTATACAGTATAGTATTCATGCATACACATTTGTTTACAGCGCAGCGCAGCACTCACCAAAATAACAAAAGCCAATGGTGTGACGCTAGACAAAGCACAGTATGGAAACCTGATGTATGGAATAAAACCATCTTCAGATTGACAGTCTGTAGTTTCCTTCACAAACTGACACTGGTAAGATGAATTCACATTATGAAGTTCAACACACTAAAGAATCCAAGAAAAACATGAAACTGTATAAAGCAAGTTGGTTGATCTGTTCAGCAACTTAATTTTGATAAATTTTGGTAAGTTTTCACAATGGAAAGTCATACAGAAACCTAAAAACTATCAATAAAACCCAAAAAGTCCACAAATCATACTACATTGTACTGTACATTAAATAGATAGAAATGTATAATACTTCAATTGAAATCAAATGTAATTATAATAATAAAGGTCTGGCGTTCATTTTGTCACTAGGCCATTTGTCATGGCAAGGAAGGCAGCAGAGATACTGACATCTCAAACTCATTAATAATTCATGAGGAAAACACAAAGGAAATCAGTACCATGTCCGTGGTTTGGATATCGGAGGAAGAAATTACATAAATTAAGCAAACTTTCATCTCGATTTTCTCTTAAAATACTTATTTGTTTGAGATGCTATATCATACACTCGGAGGAGTGTTTCATCAGGAAATCCAAACACCTCGAAGTTTGTTCAAAAACCTCGGCTTCGCCTCGGTTTTCAACAAACGTCTCAGTGTTTGGATATCCTGATGAAACACTCCTCCTCGTGTATGATATATTATTTCAAAAACTCATTAATAATTCATGAGGAAAACACAAAGGAAATCAGTACCATGTCCGTGGTTTTATACCTGATAAAACTTCTTGACGTCAGAAAGAATACTAATGAACATACAATTTTATATAAAGAATACTAATGAACATACAATTTTATATAAAGAATACTAATGAACATACAATTTTATATAAAGAATACTAATGAACATACAATTTTATACAAAGAATACTAATGAACATACAATTTTATATAAAGAATACTAATGAACATAACATCCAATAACGAATCGTTTTTGAAGCCATTTAAAACACTCTCATCACGCGTTTTATCAGATCTAAAACACCTGGGCTGCGCCCTCGTGGTTTTAAGTAACAGATAAATCCCAAGAACGAGGGATTTATGCTATACATGTATAAAGACCCGAGGACGCGAAGCGTCCGAGGGCTTTATATCGCATAAATCCCGACGTTCGAGAGATTTATCTGACTTAATTTATTATTGAGGAGGTTTTCCAACAAAGTTTGTTGTTTTTTTCTACCTTGGACAAAGATTTTCCTAGTTTTTCCCTTCATTTCTTATCTAATTAGTATTCAAGGGCTTTATGCGATATAAAGCCCTCGAAAGAACAAAGAAAACCGACTCAATAATAAATTAAGTAATAGATAAATCCCAAGAACGAGGGATTTATGCTATATAAAGACCCGAGGACGCGAAGCGTCCGAGGGCTTTATATCGCATAAATCCCGACGTTCTAGGGATTTATCTGACTTAATTTATTATTGAGGAGGTTTTCCAACAAAGTTTTGTCTTGTTTTCTACCTTGGACAAAGATTTTCCTAGTTTTTTCCTTCATTTCTTATCTAATTAGTATTCAAGGGCTTTATGCGATATAAAGACCTCGAAAGAACAAAGAAAACCGACTCGATAATAAATTAAATCTGATAAAACACCCCTGCTCGTGTTTTAAGTATTACTTCAATGTATAATAATACTTCAATTGAAATCAAATATATATTATAATAAAAGTCTGGCGTTCATTTTGTCACTAGGTGTTAGAACTTGTCTCAACTGATTGAACTGAATAGAAACCACCATTTGTCATGGCAACGAAGGCAGCAGAGATACTGAAATAAAATATGACAGAGAAAGGAAAACGATCTTTTATATTTAACAAATAAAACTGAACATAAAGCTCCGTGCATATGTACTCTTATAAAGGCACGTTTGACGTCATTTGAACACGAACTGAAGACTGCCTTTGCACTTCTTTCGCGTTCAAATGACGTCAAACGTACAAAATGGCGTAAGGTGTAGGATGGCGTCACCTGGCGGGAAAAGCTAGCGAACTTTCAAAACTATCCCACTTTTTGTTTGTTTTTTCCCCTTCATATTTTATAAAACAAATAAAACATACCGCTCCTGTGCGTATGTACTCTTATAAAGGTACGTTTGACGTCATTTGAACACGAATGAAGAAGTGCAACTGGCACTACTCAACTTCTTTCGTGTTCAAATGACGTCAAACGTACATTTATACATAGTCCCTAGAAATAAATTGTCTGGAAACGCGGCCAAAGTCTTTGTTCTAGGTTTTTGTTCACGTTTGTGCACCTTATTTCACCTTAACGCTTGCTGAACACATTGTATTTTTGGTATAATGAAGCAATCAACCAATAGCAGCGTTGCTTTATAAATATTAATGAACGTAAAACAAAAGATTGTGCACCTTATTTGCCACCCTCAACCTAAATTGTAGCTCATTGTTAACCGCTATGATGTTCGCCACGTCTCCAGACAATATAATTCTAGGGACTATGATTTATAAGAGTACATATATGCACGGAGCTTTATGTTTTATTTGTTAAATAGTGAACACTAAAAACTATCTAATAAGGCCAAGGGCAGACAGAGAAAATTAATCTAGATTAGACGGAGTAAAAGACGAAGTAAAATAATAGGAGCTGGTCTCAGTAGCCTGTTTTTGACAAGTTCAGTCAGGAACTGATTAACACATTCGTGCCTAAGCTGGCCAAAAACAGCCAGTCTCGTTTACTCTGGCTTGTTTACTCTGTCTAAACACCAGAATATTTACTCGAACCCTCATATATACAGTTCACAAATAATATCGTATTATAGGTCACAAAATTATACCCTTATCCCCCCTGCTAAATAGCTGTTATTCATCTCTGGGGAAAACCTTAGATCAAAGAGTTTAATAATAAATACATATTCAGGCGTAGGCGTTTCAGGAGTTGAATTTACAGTAGTATAAAATATTGTCAGTTAGGTTAGAAATAGTTTTAATATAGAAACATAATATAGAAAACAGAATATAGAATATATTACTGTACGTATATAAATAGCATTTATTACCAGGGTTAAGTCAGGCCTTCGCTCGAAACGTCGAGAAGATTTTTCTCTGTTTTTCAGGCCAACGTGACTTAACCCTGGTAATATTTGGATTTCAACCGTGGCCGACGCTGTCCTAGAAGCTTTTATAAATAGCATTGTTGCTTTGTCTGAACAGAAATTGAAACATTACGAAACATTACCGTAATAGAATAATAATTTTTATAGTTTAATACTCACTTTGCGATCATCATTTTCTTCGTTTAACAAATGCCGACTTAAATAGACATTGCGACCCACTTTCGATAAATGTTTTCCGTGTGAATCTTGAAGACTTCTCAAGCAAAGAAAGATGAATATTATTGCAGTGATCCATATAAGGCTTGTATTACGACAAATCAACGGCCTTCCCAATGCCTTCCAGTGCTGTAAAACAGCCATAAAAGCCCCCGCTATTATGACATCCTTGATTAAAGACGATATCTATTCCATCCTTATAGTTAGCTCACTAAACGCAATAATACCCAGAGATACAGACAGATAGCTGTGATGCTCGCAAGGACTCATGAGCGTATTAAAGTGATGTACAGACTACAGGAAGTTTTACTGGAAGAGAAACTCCGGTATATACTCTAATTAAATGATATATGACACTTGACACTGTGGTTAGCAACCGAAACAAAGACTTTTGTTTTATTTACAATGCTCCTACCTGCTCTCTTTGTTTTCGCTGAAAATGTCTTCATCAAAAAACATTGTTAAAATAATTTTGAAAATAATAGTTGCAATGCATGCTTGGTTGAACTGATTGTTGTTGTTGTAAAAAGTGAAATTCTACACTTTCAACCTTTCACTTTCGGGGCAGTTTATACTTTCGCATTTTGTGGCCTTGTTGGGGTCAGTGAAGCGGTTAATTTCAAAAAGCGTTTATTTTGAGGGTTTAAAAAGTTAAATATATGTAGTGTGAACACAATAATATAAACGAAATTCATAATAGCGAACAGTCTGAAGTTTTTTTGTCACTTTATATTAGTGATAAAGAACACAAACCGTAAAATAGAAACCACTACCAGAGATAGTAAAAGCGATCTCCACGCTCTCCATTTTTAGCGATGTTTATTTATCTTAATTGTAGTTAGTTGTATACATATTTTTCATTTGGTAACTTTCTAGTTTTTTATAGTACTTACTCAGTTTAATAACAGTGTTAAGATTTCTGAATTTAGATAATGTTACTGGCAATAGAATTTTATTTGATGCATGTACGTCAACGAACCAAATTTTCGAACTATGAAAATGTCGCCCAATAATGTTTTTTTATTCGCTATTGCAGCACAGTAAGCTCAACTATGCGAGGTTTATAACTGCAGGCTTTGGATATGAAAATTAATCGTTTTCTGGGTTGTTTTGGGTATAAAAAAGGTTTAAAAAGGGGGGTCCAAATCTGCCAACGGGGGTCCATATTTACTATTATATCACGATTGAGTCGGTTTTCTTTGATGTACCGCGGGATATATACAGGTTATATCCCGTGAATAAATAATTAGATAAAACTTGTGGATATAACTCGTAAAATCTTGATCGAAACTCTTCGAAATTGACGAAACCTTGTTCGAAAACCTCCTCAATCGTGATATAAGTCGGTTATATACCTCGAACTTGGGATATAAGTCATATATTGACCCTCGGGACCTTCGGCCCCTCGGGTCAATATATGACTTATATCCCGCGTTCTCGGTATATAACCTATACGTAGATTTGGGCCTCCGGTCCGAATCTCCAAGTAGATTTGGACCGGGGGGCGTTCAAATCTACTGGGGGGTCCAAATCCGCTGTGACACCGGTCTCGAATTCGTTTTATTTCGCCGTGTAAACAGGCGAAAGCGAAACCGTACTAATTCGAGACCGATTCCGAATTTTTCTTCCGTGTAAACAGGCGGAACCGTACTAATTCGAGACCGGTTCCGAATTCGTGCGGTACCGTGTAAACGGGGTCTAACAATTTGTGTCTTTAACTCATTCCTGTCCGAATTGGTCTTTATTATTTTATTCTGGTTAACGCCAGACGATTTTATTCACCTCTGGAGAAGCCTTTGGATCAGGAATGAGTTAATGAGGTGTATACCATCAATGTTATTAAACAGTACTTTAATATAGGTGTGATATATATATATATATATGAATAGATAAGTAGGCTATATAATAGCCATGGAAAACAACATAGCAACAAAAAGACGGAATGATTGATCAGTTTCGGGCCAGCTGAACTGTAGACGTAGTATGATTTACCAAAGACTAAAGGCACGAAATGGCTTTTGTCACAGTCAAGTTTGGAGGTAACTCGTGTATAAAATCCTCATTTTGATGATCTAATAATTGATGTTGATTGTTTGGCATAAGGTCGCTTTTTGGCAGAGTTGGAAACTTGCGAATTCGACTCAGCTTGTCCGCAGAAAAGAAACGTGCATGTTGTCTATATAGTCCGAAGTTTGTAAGTTTTAGGCTTCTGGCCCGGGGTATATAACTAATCGCGTCCTTTCTTTCTTTCAGACGATAACTATGCACTGTTTAATCCAAACTGTTCCGTTATCAATCTCCTTGACAACATTCGAAGACGCTGTAATTGCGCCAAAGAAAGTAAGTAAACAATTTTCGCTTGATAAGGCTAACACGTGCGATTAATATAAACCGAAAACGTTTTCTTGTTTGGTGATAGTGAGACTAGCGACAGAGGTTTTTACCAACTGAAGGTTTAAGCCGAGGTAATGAGTAAAGAGTAATTTATTTAACGTCGTTAAACACAGGATGTGGTTGCCCAATCATCCAAGCCAGAGGCTCATGATTAAAGTGCACGGAGAGAGGAAAACCGCGAAACCTGCGAAAAACCCTCGAAGCACAGGAGAGACCAACTAAACTCCACTCACGTGAAATTCAAGTTCGAGAACGGGGTTATTCCCAGACGGTCACCCATCCGGGCTTAACTACAGCGGTGAGAGGCAGCGCCCTAACAGCACACACCACCCGTTGCTGCTAATCATTTATAAGCATGTTGTGACATTCTAAGAGTCGTTATTTATAAAAGTGGATCAACGCCTTCAACTCCAACCTAGTTTAAATCATCATGAATCATCATCGATTAGCTTTCCAGTTATTCTAGGCATATTCTAAGCTATAATATCTAACATTCATTCTTTTGTCACATTTAATCTTTTGCATGTAAGGTATGAATAAAGTTTTTTGTCTTGTCTTGATTCATGAATCATACAATTTCTCAATAATTCAGTCACTAAAAACGTACCGACACTTTCTAGGTTCGCGTTATATTTTTTGAACGGTTTGTGTGAGGAATAAATAGTTGCTTGTTTCAACTGATTGAATTTGGCAGTTTATTTGTTTTTCGGATTTCGAACGAATACATTAAGTGAATTTACAATTCTCTAAACAATTAATAAACTCGATGTTCACTGCAAGGTGAATAATGAACATCAAAGACGTACAGACAGACAGACAGACAGACAGACAGACAGACAGACAGACAGACAGACAGACAGACAGACAGACAGACAGACAGACAGACAGACAGACAGACAGACAGACAGACAGACAGACAGACAGACAGACAGACAGGCGGACGGACGGACGGACGGACGGACGGACGGACGGACGGGCAGGCAGGCAGGCAGGCAGACAGACAGACAGACAGACGGACAGACGGACAGACGGAAGACGGACAGACGGACAGGCAGACAGACAGACAGACGGACGGACGGACGGACGGACGGACGGACGGACGGACGGACGGACGGACAGACGGACAGGCAGACAGACAGACAGACAGACAAATGCATGAATGGACACACTGGAAAAATCCCGTGGACATCAATATATTTAAAAAATACCGTTACCTTATTTTATAGTTGGAATAGATTTAAGCGACCAAGATGGAGTAATTCAAAAACTTTCGGAAAAGTATCAGCAGAACGCCAGCAGCACTCTAAAAGAAAGAGGAGTATACATTTTATTAAGAGTAGAAAGTAAGTACGGACAAATAATTATCAGAAATTACAAAACACCCTCTCAGTTTCATTTGAAGTATCTGTCCTTTGAATCTCGTACCTTCAGTCTTTCTTTTAAGTCCATTCAACTTCATTCTAGACGTGCTATTTCTTTTCTTTTTTTTGGTCGACTGAGTTGCTGCGACACGGCGTCACAACTATGTTTGTACAGCCTGGTGTAAATCACTGTAAACACGGTAACTGACAAACCACAGCGTGCGTAAAGCCTGTTTTCCAGTCATCGCACAAGATGGTTCGCAGCTCGCTGCGAGTATTTGCGTCTAATAGGCGAGTTTCAGGGTGTTGCGCACGCATCGTTTTGCAAAGGAATTGGCAACCTCGTATATACCTCCTACCTCGCTAGAGTGAAAAACCCTGGGTATGAGGTTGAGGAATTGGCGGGCTCTTGCATGGCGGGCTCCCAACAAAGTAAGCAATGGCAAACAGACTTGCTAGCGAGCCATCAACAGCAGAATAACAGTGTTAAACATCCAGAAACTGTATCTATACTTTGAAAAATGATGCGCGCGCAACACCCTGAAACTCGCCTATTACAAAAAACTCAGAGCGAAAAAACAAGCACATCAAGTTCTTTTTAATTATAGATACAAGTACTTGCACCGAGCTGCGACTTGCTTCGTGCGAGGAGTGGAAAATCCGCCTTAAGACGCAGCTTATTTTATGGTGATGTCCTACCAAATACGAACAACATGCATGGGCACCGTCTTTCTCCTCCAATACCATCCATCTTGTCCCTCACAGTATAACAGTTATTTAACAGGCTTATTCAGACAGTTATTTAGCATGTCCTACCAAATACGAACATTGCATGGGCACCGTGTCTTTCTTCTCCAATACCATCCAACTTGTCCCTCACAGTATAACAGTTATTTAGCAGGGTTATTTAGACAGTTATTTAGCATATCCTACCAAATACAAACAACATTGCATGGGCACCGTGTCTTTTTCCTCCAATACCATCCATCTTGTCCGTCACAGTATAACAATTATTTAGCAGGGTTTCAGGCACTCAAACGGATATTCTGTTTGCTAATATTATTTTGTAATATTGGCATGGTTAATTTAATTTTTAGAAATGCCAGATCAACTGTGTATTTATTCACCACTTCTGAATGGCCTGGAGCATAGCAATCCTGCTTTGCTAGGTATGTGTTAAGTTAAGCATATTTACAAAAGAAATGAAAAGCATGAAAATTTTTTTCCATTATTCTTTCAAGTGTTCTTTCAAAATACTTATTTTATTTTAACATAGTTAAAAACCCGCCAGTGTCTTCAAATACCGCTAATTTAAACCGCTCTTTATTTGTTCAGCCAAACTGCAAAACCTTTCCAAGCCTGAGGAAGAGTTAACAAAACCTAACAGCCATCAGCGTAAGAAGTCGTCGCCTTGGGACAGAGCGAGTGTTAGGAAGGTGAACAATCGACCAAGAGAATCTTCCAATCTTAGCACATCAAAGACAAGTCAGGATACAGGCAGAGAAAGCATGTTAAAAACAGATGAAAGATATGGCAGTGATATTGAAAGAAAGAATACAAAACTACGTAAGCCAGCGTTAATAAAGACTTGACGTTCTTCATGTGGACTTTACTAAATTGGAAACACATGATTGACTGTTGCATGTTAATGTAAAATACTGCATGACCCAATGATGCCTAAATAATTGTTCCATCTCTGACTAAAAATTCGTCCAAGGTATCCACGATGGACTTCTTGCAAGTGCCAATGGAGAGAATGGTCATCCATTTATATAACCATATTATATATATATATATATATATATATATATATATATATATATATATATATATATATATATATATAATGTTTACAACACGAGCGGCCGTGTTGTATTGAATATACAATCACGAGCCGAAGGCGAGTGATTGTATATTCAATACAACAAGGACGCGAGTGTTGTAAACAACTTGTGAAATGAATAATTGGTAAAAATCCCTTTGGGATATTGAGATGCTAATTTGCTAATTAGTTACAAGCACTAGTGGTTGTATCAGAACAGTATACATCCACTAGTGGTTGTAACTAATTTAGCATGATTGGTTTTAGTTTGTATGGGGTTTACAGGGGTATACATGTGACGTAATTTCTGAAATTGGATTGGTTGCAAAACTCATGAATTAGTAATGAATTTCACAAATATATATATATATATATATATATATATATATATATATATATATATATATATATATATATATACACGTGTGGATTTTGGTCAACGAAACGCAAGGAGTGCTCGATAACATATAGTTAGAGCAAATATAGATTTTCGCTTACCTCAAAAGTCTGCAACAGGCTGTTTCATCTAAAAAAGAATCTTCAGGCAGATATATATATATATATATATATATATATATATATATATGCCATGCCGCTGTTACATACAGGAGTCCTGAACGAGTCGGATATTTAATGACCATGCATGATTGAGCAGTCGTCACCATCGATCATGACGATGATCATCGATCATATACGACATTTACGATTTTATGACTAGCGATTACTATCGCAAGTGAAGTGCTGCCTCAAATGGGACAAAAACCATTAGACTACTCCACAAGCAAATCTGTGCAGTCTGTGGCCAATGTGACACCCCCTTTCCCACTCCACCCAAGATTGCCCACTCCACCCAAGATTGCCCTCTCCACCCAAGATTGCCCACTCCACCCAAGATTGCCCTCTCCACCCAAGATTGCCCACTCCACCCAAGATTGCCCTCTCCACCCAAGATTGCCCTCTCCACCCAAGATTGCCCACTCCACCCAAGTTTGCCTACTCCACCCAAGATTGGCCACGTCACCCGAGTTTGCACACTGCACATGAATTTCTTCACTCCACCCAAGTTTGCCCACTCCGCCCATATTCGCGATCATAACATTGATAAAATCACATTTAGAATCATCATGTTGATGACGATGATCATAATGCTTATGGTCATGATTATCATATTGATGATCACGTGATTATCATCATATTCACGATGCACAATGTCTTAATCGTTAACGACTGACTTGATTGCTTTTCAGTCAAAGTCATTTATCTATAGTCTACTGTAAGACTTAGGTTCGAAATGTCAGTATTTCATTATCAAAAATATTCCTCAGTACGTTCACCATCGCTTGATAGAATGAAAAATATACTGGAGGTGCAATCGCATTCGATGTATCATTCTCAGTTCCAATTAAAATAAGTACAAAGAAATACGACGCTGGTTCAATGTTGATTTATTACTGTTCTTTGTCGAACGGCATGTAGTTGTTTATTTACACACAGAAGCACCAAAGCAATCTGAATTAAACTATTTACAATATTATTGAATTTACAAAAACATACATCTCCTGACTTTTGCCACAAATAAACAATCATTACAAAGCTACATGCAAAATGCTGATATCAATTAGAACAGAAACAAACGTACAGTGATCACACAGTATATTCGATGACACATGCATTTACAGAGTGACATAAACTTATAGTTAGACACAATTTCGTGTTTATATTTTGGCGGTTTAAATCTTTGAAAAATGTTCTTGTTACGGAATACTCAAGACATGATATACTTCTGAAACCCAACTAATGGAAAAACATATTCCATATATATCAAAAAATTTGAAAAAGCAACTCTGGATCAGAGACACGACGGGACAAAACAAAACAAAACAAAACAATAACGAAACCATACAGCAAAGAACGGAACGAGGTCATCAGAGATACGATTGGGACGGCACGAAACATTACGAGAGTACGATACGATACAATTACGGAACGAGACGATACGGTTACGGCACGAGACGAAACGATACGGGTACGTTTCGACACGATACAATACGGTTACGGCACAAAACACGCTATGGTTACGGCACAAAACGTTGTGGTTACGGCACAAAACGTTATGGTTACGGCACAAGGTGATACGGGTACGACACGATACAATTATGGAACGAGACGATACGGTATTACGACACGATACAATACACAGTTACGGCACAATGAAATACAATACGGCACGAGATGGTACGGTTACGGCACGAAACGGTTCGGGTACGGCACGAGACGATTCGGGTACGGCACGAGACGATACGGTTACGGCACAAAACACGTTATGGTTACGCACGAGACGATACGGGTATTACGACACGACAGAATACAGTTACGGCACAATTAATGCAATACAATACGGCACGAGATGATACGGTTAAGAAAAAATATCAAGACAAAAACACCAACACAGGACTGAGGAATACAGAAGGAAAGAGGAAATGGTAGAAATTCATAGAAATATGAAGACACAATAATCTGAAAGATACTGAAGGATACCAACCTCGCACAACACTCAAGAAAGTACAAGAACACTCGACAGTACTTGCAAAAAGAGACTATCAGTCATTTACACACGTTAAGAGCAATGGTGCATTCTGGGATAACGCAAACTTAAGCATGTCGTTCAAGTTCTTCCACAGACAAAACTTTGGCTCCACGACCGGGAGCAGCTGGCTGGGACTGGGACTGATTCAATACAGCATCGCTGAACCACTTGGAAAGACTGCTTTCTTTCGAAGAATCTAAATGCAATAGAAATGAAAACCTTATGTGATGTCCAAGCAAAGCACAAAACAAAACAAAACAAAACAAAACAAAACAAAACAAAACAACAGTCAGTCAGTCAGTCAGTCAGTCAGTCAGTCAGTCAGTCAGTCAGTCAGTCAGTCAGTCAGTCAGTCAGTCAGTCAGTCAGTCAGTCAGTCAGTCAGTCAGTCAGTCAGTCAGTCAGTCAGTCAGTCAGTCAGTCAGTCAGTCAGTCAGTCAGTCAGGTTTTTGAACAAATTTCGAAGTGTTTGGATATCCTGATGATCCTCAGATATCAAACTACAGAAGTCACGGTTAACTGACTATTACATTTGATATTTGAAGCTAGTTTAATGACTTCTAGTACCCCAGTACTGCTAAAATGATTGTAGTGTTTGTATTGAAGTCAATCTTTTCTCATCTTTTGGTCGTTGACGTCGTACTGATCTAAGATCTAAGTGGCGTTGTATAAAGAACAAGGACGGCGTCGAGGTTACCCTTGGGTCTTAAATTATTCATTCTCTTTGTTTTGCAAAAAAAGAATTCTTTTGTTTAGAGGACATCGTCGTTGAGGTTGACGTCGTAGATCTTAAAGTCCCTTATTCAGTCGGTCGGTCAGTCAAGCACATACCTGAACGATGAACAACATGATGACGATGCTGAAGAGCAGGGGGTAAGTTAGGACGAAGAGGTGGTTGTTGGAACATCCGAGGACTAACTTGTGGGATGAGTCCATGCAAAGCAGCAGCCGAAGCCGACGCCCGCTGTTGATTGAGCATGAGGGCAGCGGCAGCAGCTTGTGCGGGTGACATCAATGGTGGACGATTAACAGCAGCGGTTGCCACAGCAACTGCAGCAGCACGCGCCATCTGGTATTGCTGATTACGAAGAGCCAATGCTAATGCTGTCGGATGAACGTTCATGGTTCGACCAAGGTTGCCAACCGCGTTCACATTGTAAGGACTGGGTACAAGACCTGGCTGAACAGGACGTCTCATCATAGCAGGGCTTACCGAAACTTGGCCACGGAATGGGAGGGGTCCCTGTGGAAAACGACGCATGTTAGTCCCGGATATATTATGCCGCGTTGATTGGTCCATCGGTCTTTTAAACGTATCTTGAAAACTAGGAGCACGAACTCTTGCTCGTGAACTGTCGTTCATTCCAGCTTCCTTCGGTAACGGTCGGATCCCGAAGTCGCTTGGCCCATTCGATGCTGACGTGGCTGTTGGTTGCTTCACTAGAGGAGACTGGGGCAGAGGAAGACTGCGTGGCGTGAGTAACCGCTGCTTAGTAGTCATCGGAGACATATTAGTCGAATGATTTGGAGTGTTTTGAATGAAAGGTGATTGTGGCAGCGGTAGGCTCTGTGGGCTCATACTAGTAGGTGATCCAGGTAACGGGAGCCGGTGAGGGGTCAAAAGTTCCGGTTGAGCTCTCGGTTCATTTCTTGATTCCCTGGTACTCTTTGGCGACGAGAACTCGCTTGGAGACATAAGGTTAGCGCGACCATTGCTTGTGAAAGACTGAGACGAGTGTGATGTTGATGTTTTTAAAGAACTCATAGATTGGGGTACATCGAATAACGGCTGACGTTGCGGGGAAACTGGGTCAGGGTGTAAGCTTTTACTTGGCGCGTCCTTCGACTCCTTTTTCTTTTCTTTAACCTCCGTTGGTTTCTGTTCAAACAACGAGAAAATACTAATATATAAGAAATAACATGCACAGGAGCGTAAAAACCGCACGAAGGGTTACTGTAGAAAATACCATCTAAACACCAATTTAATTTTGTTTTACAAACCCGCCAAACTTGATATTTTCAAAATCGGGGGAAAAAAATACAGTATCAACTTCGCCTTGTTTGAACTTAATACGGTTTGAGTAATTTTGAAGCGATGGACGAGCAACTTATACAGTGCGTCTGATTGGCTGTTTATAACAGCCGGGGTTTTGACCAATAAGAATGCATGTTTATAACTATTTAATATCTGACACAGTTTGTCATCGAGTGTTCTGTTTTCACCATATTTCACAATGTTATTCTTTTGTTTTTTCCGATCCCCGATCTTAAGTTTTTGACCAGAAAGTTCGTAAAACAACAAATTAAATTGGTGTGGCCTAAACAAAACAAATTCTAACATAAGATCGTCAAGTACAGTACAATGCGAAGGTGAAAACACGGTGGTGAAATACTGTAACGTTCATCGTCATTTAGGGAGGCACGAGTGGCACAGTTGTTAGCCTACTGTCTCTCACCACTCAAGTTAAATTGTATATGAAATGAAAATTAAGTTTGTTTAATTTGGAAGAACTCTTGATATTGTAAAGTAACATCTTCTACAGTTTTTCCATATCTTACTTCATTCTTGAGATCTTACCATTTGTTTGATATGTAAATGATCACACTGGCATACGTCACATTGTATAATGAATTACTGAGAAATCGTACATATCATTGATATTAATCTGTTAAGTCGCTTGAATTTGTGTTTGTTTAAAGTCATGAGACAAATACACCTACATGCCCAGTTTTGTGTGACTTTGTTCGATAACTTCAACAATATTCCTAATTTTCCAACAACTCATTATACAATGCGACGTATGCACTGTGCTCATTTACTTATCAAACAAATAGTAATATTAATATCTCAAGAACGAAGTAAGATATGGAAAAACTGTAGAAGATGTTGCTTTACAATATCAAGAGTTCTTCCAAATTAGACAAACTTAATTTTCATTTCATATACAATTTAAGCCCGGTCGAATGAGGTTACTTTAGTACTCGAATAGGTGAGTCCCAGGCCTCGAATTTAGCGGCGGCCACTGGCCGTCGATGCCTTGCTTGTTGGCCGCTATGCCCAAAAGGATTGCAGGCTCTGGTAACGAGATCCAATGCGAGATTGTCGAATTTCACCGATTATTGTTAGAATATTCAACAGAAAGACTGACAGAGCAGGTGAATTTAAATACTGCAGATATTTCAGCAGAGTTTTAGGTTTTATTGTCAATTTTACTAATCATACAGTATTACAAAGCTTAAGTACTGTGGTTGAGGGCAGGCCACTACTGGCGCGGCCTGTACTTCAAGTAACCTTGAATATTCTGTACGACAGAAGGATCGCAGGCTTCGAAAACGGTATTTGACCATACATGTACTTTTTAAATCTTGCTGTATCAGTGTACATGGTAAGGCGCTTCAAATAGCAACTGAATGAAAGATTCAAACTGGCCTTGATGTCCTGTATACTGGCTGGCCTTGATGCCCTGAAAAACATTGTAACATTCAAGGCCAAACTGGTCTTGCCTTTTCTTTTCCCAAATTCGAGGCCTGGGTGACGACCTTAGCTTCATGTGAGTACAGTTGTTGGTTCCCTCCTGTGCCCCGATGGTTCTCCAGTTTCCCTCCCTCTGCAAAATCAACACTTAGTGTGTCCCCGATTAGTAGACCCCGTGGATTGGCTAGAAGATTAGACACACTAATAAAGTTACAGACAGACAGACATTCAAACTGCGACGTACATGTGAGTGACTGGTCGAGGATTGCGCAAGAATGCCGATTTGCGACGCAGAAAAAATAGAAAAGGTTTAATACTCTGGCCAAGCACAGAGTAACCCGAGTAATAAAACCGAAATATAGCAAGGTTAGATGTACTGCCAAAACAGAGAACGTAGGAGTCTAACGTTTCGAGCGAAGGCCCTTCGTCAGAGTTTCACGTTTCTCTCGGACGAAGGGCCTTCGCTCGAAACGTTAGACTCCGACGTTCTCTGTTTCGGCAGTACATCTAACCTTACTATATTTCGATTGTTGTTTCTACACTGCCTACGCAGCACGCTACTTTTATTACACTATTTCGAGTAATAAAACATTGAGCATCAAGTGACTTACGTGATCATGCTTGTCTGAATGAATTTTACGTAAAACTGAGGTGGGTACAAACGCCTGCGAAATGACTGGGTAGCCCTTGAAGAAATGAACAGAATAAGAACATGAATGAATACAATGAATTCAATCATAAGTCAAGTGAGCTGTGAGCATGAAAGTAAGAAAAGAAATGTATTAATAACATAGATGTAATATAACGCCGTTTCTGATTGGCTACCGTGCGTGCGCCATAACTCGATGGAGCATGGCAAATTCAAACGTAATGAGAAACTCGTTTTTAATCAGCGAAATAAATATTGTTTTCCGTTGTTTTGTGTCTGATTCTCTGTTATAAAAGAAATGGTTCATGGTTTGGCATGCTCCATTGAGTTTTAGTATACACCCAACCATCGTCTATTACAAATCCTGCATTCTGATTGGCTACTCAACCCAACCGTTGTCTATTCGTGATGGACAACGTTTGAGAAAAATGAAAACAAACGTGAGAAAATATGGCAGTAAATTCTCGTTTTGCAGACGTTTCGGAGGAATTTTTTGAGAGTTTGATGGAAAATTCTATCCCTGAGAAAACGCCACAAAATATGGCATGAAGATTTTTAATGGTAAGGAACGAAATGCAATTAAACCGTATTTTATTAATTAAATCTGCTTTTACTTGCCGCTCACGAGTGGTTAAATAACACAACATTTTCGTCAGTTTGCATAGAAAAACTGTATTTTTTAGAGTAGGTACAGGGTGTATACTAAAACAATTAGACAACTCGTCCTCGTTGTCTATGCGCGAACAGTCAACTCAGGCTTCGCCTTCGTTGACTATTCGCTCATAGACAACTCGGACTCGTTGTCTAATTGTTAAATGGATGCACTTGGGAAGTTGGAGAGCACTCCAAAATCTAGAGTTGTTCTCATAGACGGATTTTCATATTTATTACTAGGGGGGTGCTAGAAATGTTAGGGGGGTGAGCTGGTGAGGAAACACAAGGCGTCACCAAACGTTGTGCTGCAGCCGCTGGTGGGAGGCTAGAAAGCAAAACACCCCCGGAAAAACTAAGCTTTTTGAAGTTGTCAAGTCAATGAATTTGGCAGGTCCTTTGAGAGAGTTAAATGACCCTGTAAACCCGAAATTGGGTTCTATCAAATTACTGTGTTGTTTGAATCCGTGTTGGGGGGGGGGGGGGGGGTGTGCGAAAACAAATATTTTGGGGGATAGCACCCCCCCCCCCCCTGCACCACCACCCCCCAGAAAATCCTGGCTACGCCTCGACCAACTCTTACGCTTTTTTCGTGCTCTCCAAACTTTCTGCGTGCATCCATAACTCGATGGAGCAGGTCAAACCATGAACCATTTCTTAAATAGTAATGGGAGGGATAACTTACTGCATTTGTGGACTTTGCTCCAGAATTGTGCATGGAGCCACCAACCGATGAAATATCGCCCATGTCAGCTTCAGTTTTTGTAGTATATCTAGAATATGAAACAACATATACATACATAAATGTTCCTACAAACGGTGTTGTCACGGAGGCGAACTGAACCGTTTATGAATCAGCTCAATTACAGTCATTTGCAACTCACTTCTCACCCAAACGTTTGGAAGTTCGTTCCGAAGTTCACAAGTTCATTGGGAAGTTCAAAGTTCGTTTTGAACTATGCATTTGATTGGCTGAACCAAGCAACCAATCAAACGCAGAGTTCAAAACAAACTACAAACTTCCGAACAGATTTGGGTGAAAAGTGAGAATCCAAATGACTCAGCTTTTGACTGCTAAATTTACACTATGGCGCTCTTACGTTCAGGCTTATTTCTTGGCTTATATACATGTAAGACTCACCTTGGTGCATTTTGGTTCCTGTTTCCTCCTGGTTTCGCACCAATATTGGTCGCTGATCCAGTGAATTCAAAGAGATCTGAACCTCGGGTAGTGTTAATGTTAAACACGGGTGGGGCACCGTATAGCTCCTCTGGAGTCATTGGTCTAGTTATGTTAGCTGCTGAAAACATGCCGGCCACGGGCGAAGCTAAAAAGATGGACGTTAGAAATATATGGTCAACATACATATGGAGAAGTATAGAAATCTATATTTTCTATTCAATATCCCATTTAATGTAACACAGCACCACCATCACGACCACCACCATCACGGCCACCACCATCACGACCACCACCATCACGACCACCACCATCATGACTACCACCACCATTACAACCACGCCCACCACCATTATCACCATCATTACTACCAGCATTACAACAACGCCGACCACTATTACCATGGACACCACCCATCATTACCCACCATCATTACAACAATCACCACCACCATCACAACAACGCCCACCACTATTACCGTGACCACCACCATTACCATCACCATCATCATTACAACTACCACCACCATCATTACAACAACGCCCACCATCATTACAACCATGCCCACTAACATTACCATGACCACCACCATCACCACCACCATTACCATAACCACCACCATCACTACCACCATCACCAGCACCATTACTAACATCATCACCAGCACCATCACTACCATCATCACCAGCACCATCACTACCACCATCACCAGCACCATCACTTACCACCATCACCATCACTACCACCATCACCATCACTACCACCATCACCACCAGCATCACCACCACCATCACCACCACCATCACTACCACCATCACCACCATCACCATCACTACCACCATCACCATCACTACCACCATCACCACCACCATCACTACCACCATCACCACTACCATCACCATCACTACCACCATCACCACCACCATTACCATAACCACCACCATCACTACCACCATCACCACCATCACTACCATCACCACCACCATCATTTCAACCATCACCACCACCATTACCACAACCAACGCTATCAATAGCATCACCATTGTAATCATCATATCACAATCATCACCATCACACCACCACTATCATCAATGATAATAGCAACAACACCAATAATAAGAGATGTACAGTCTGCCAAACACCACTTACCACTGCGGAAAGCATCAAATGATGACATCAACGGTGGATGCGTGACAGGCACGTGAACGTTACTGGCTAAGCCAACGGGAGACCGGGCACGTCTGATGGCCTCTTGCAAGAGTTGTAAAGGTGAAGGTGAACGACTGCGAGGACTAACACTTCTGCTCTTCTCTTCCGATGAAGGAGGTCTGGGGAGGAGGTGCGGTGGAATATCAGGAATCTGGAAGAGAGAAAACAAATTTAATGCCTGAAGAGCGTGAACTTCTAAGAGTCTAAAATATAAAAATAAAAATTAGTTTGTGAAAAAATAATTATTTATTTGTTTCTTTTTTTGGTTTATTTGTTTGTTTTTTGGTTTATTTGTTCATTTATTTTGTTTGTTTGTTTGTTTGTTTGTTTGTTTGTTTGTTTGTTTGTTTGTTTGTTTGTTTGTTTGTTTGTTTGTTTGTTTGTTTGTTTGTTTGTTTGTTTGTTTGTTTGTTTGTTTGTTTGTTTGTTTGTTTGTTTGTTTGTTTATTTAAAATTTTTACACAATCCTATACAATCTACAAGCCCGTTATAAAGACGAACAGTTGATGCATTCGCCGAATTCTGACGCAGGATCAAATTCCTCAATTCGACGTGCGACGTCTAAAACAAATTTCAATCAAATTCGTCTAAGACGAACTATTCGTCTCAATAAGACGTATTCTAGGCTTTCTGTTTGTATCGTTTAAGATGTCATACGCACGACGAATTTAAGAATTCGACCCATCTCTATTCTACTCCACTCCACTCCACTCCACTCCACTCCACTCCAATCTACTCAACTCCACTATACTCCACTCCACTCCACTCCACTCTCCTCTCCACTCTCCTCTCCTCTCCACTCTCCTCTCCACTCTCCACTCCACTCTCCACTCTCCTCTACTCTACTCTACACTCTACTCTACCCAGCTCAAATGCGTCAACTGTTCGTTGTTTAAAATCAGACACACACGCTTACTGTTGGGGTGGGTTTCGCAGGAAGATTTCCAGATGCTTTCATTGTTTCAACGAATTTCATAAATGCCTGAGTACTCTCTCCCTGTTCCTCTTCAATGTCATGTTTCTGTTCTTCTGGTTCATCACATGATTTTCTTTCTTCGCCTTCAAGATCTTCCAAGTTCACGGCACCCTTGACGGTCTTGTGTGGAATAACTGAGTCTAATAATGGTTGAACATCGATCTCGGACTCCTGAAGGAGATCAAGCAAGGCGTCGTCTCGACAAGATTCTGTGGCTGGTACGATAGGTGTGAACATGAAGTCTGGATCTGGGGTTGGAGTGCGCGCTGGAGAACTCAAAGTTAAACCTAGGTGAACAACAAGAGACACTTTATAATACCTGACCTAACACGATACATGATCTTACATTGCGTCACATTACATTACAATACATTACATTACATTACATTACATTGCATTACATTGCATTACATCACATCACATCACCATATCACATTACATGAATTGAATTGAATTGAATTACCTTACCTTACGCTATATTGCATTACCTTACCTTACCTTACCTTACCTTACCTTACCTTACCTTACCTTACCTTACCTTACCTTACCTTACCTTACCTTACCTACTTACCTTACCTTACCTTACCTTACCTTACATTTGATTACGTTACGTTACGTTACATTACCTTGTATCATTGCCATCTTTTTACCTTGCTCTATCCAAAACACATGCCTACGCAACACTCTATTTTTTACACTCTCCAATACATAAACCGTAATTCTGAATGCAATTTGTGTAACAGTGGCTTGAAGAGGCTTTAACGATACAATACTAATACCGTTACATCTTACCAGCAATTTCTGCTAGCTCGTCTGCAATGGAGGAACGTCGACTGTTATTTTGACTATTGTTATGACTAGCATTGAGACTACCACTGCGACTTCGTCTTTCATTGTGAAACCACTGCGAGAAACGACTGGTGATCTGATTTTCAAACTATAGAAAGAAAATAAAAAAGTTTACACAGTACAGTACATACAGTATAGGAAATAACAACGTTCAAGAATAATTATGTGGCACGGATTACTTCCGGTAAAATCACGCGCTGTGATTGGTTGCTGACGTGGCGAGATTTCTCCGTAATACCCGGGGGAATTATGAAAATTGTTAAAGCCCTACGATTGGAAACAAACAAAAAATCCTAATAAGGAACTTTTATTGCCGAAAAACGACGAAAATAAATGAAATAGACGACGATGAACATCACAAAAATAAATTCTAGTATCCAGACGAGAAAGAAACAGAAGAAAATAACGCTAGTTCGGTGTTTTGACGAAGTTAAAGGAAGCGAAGACCAAGAAATACAATATTGATTTTGAAATAAAAAGTGCCATATAATAAACTACTTAATAACCTCGACCGTACGGTCTTTACAGTAAAATATTAAACCTCGGTCTTGAGCGTATTAACCTCGCTATCGCTCGGTCAATACAGCAAGACCTCAGTTTAATATTTTACTGTAAAGACCTCATGCACTCTTGGTTATTAAGTAGTTAGTAACTCATCTAATAACTGGTAATCAAAATATAGTAAGGTTATTTTATAAGTAATATTGGGCATTTCACTCGATTACATAGCATGTTCTAAGGATTTTGGGTGAAGGAAAATTCGAGTGTAGAATATATACATTTTAAGACCAAACCGGGACCAGTTGCGAAAAATGCAACTACACGGGCCTTCCGGCAGGAATTGAACCCACGACCTTCGATTCTAGTGCAATGCTCTGACCACTGAGCCACGGAGGGCGTTGCCGAGAGCTTGATCGCGAGTTCTGTATATATAATAAGGTGGTAATGCCAGGAAAGAATTGGGTATATTATAAGTGATATTGGGTATTTCACTCGATTACATAGAAGACTTCTACGTTACCATATTTCGATTGTTGTTTCTACACTGCCTACGCAGCACGCCACTCTTATTACACTATTTGGATAATACCTGGTAACGCTTGTCTGCATGTTACCAACAGCTGTGTCACTTACCATTCCCGAAATAGGCAAAACATTTTCAGCCATATCAAAAAACTCGTTAATGTCAAACTTTTTACTTTCATCAAACATTTCGTCAGCACTTGGACGTCTCTGACTAGACTTTCCTGAAGACAAACCACAAAAAAAACAAAACTACTTTAACCCAATCATGCCTGAGGCCTTTATTGTTTTACTCTGTCTAATGCAAGATGATTTTACTCGTCAAAGGAACAACCCTCGGACTTCGTGGTACCTTCTTCATTATCTTTCCTGCGTTTCTTCCTTTTATTATCTGCAAAAAAGGTTAATAAATAATTTCATTTTAAGAAATTGCAGCTTGATGTTAGTAATAATTGTCAGTTGTTTGGTGTACAAGCTGTGTTAGTTAGTAATACTCAGAAAACTCTGAGCTCTAAGCGGGACTCGAACCCACAACCTTCTGAATGCTAGCCAGACGCTCTAACCATTGAGCCACTAGAACTCAGATAGCTTAACACAGCTTGTACAGCAAACAACTGACAATTATTACTAACATCAAGCTGCAATTTCTGAAACTAACTAACAGTGTTTAACTGGAAACTTACTGTTACAACGCGACTTGCAGACCAACAAGTACTTGTAACCGAGCGGTCAAGACTCGTTCCTGGAGAACTGGGCACAGTCTAAGGTATAAGTACCTTAATTAACCTTGCTCCGCTATCTGAGTTCTAGTGGCTCAATGGTTAGAGCGTCTGGCTAGCATTCAGAAGGTTGTGGGTTCGAGTCCCGCTTAGAGCTCAGAGTTTTCTGAGTATTACTAACTAACACAGCTTGTACAGCAAACAACTGACAATTATTAAATAATTTCATGTTCATCAGTTCATGTACTGTGATACAGTATATAGGCATGTGAGATGTTGTTCAACTTTCTCATATTCAAACACTACCACTGAGGAGCACATGTGACTATGAATTTATAACCTTAGCTTTTTGTTGTCCGAGCCTGAGTGGCTCAATGGTTAAAGCGTCTAACCACCCACCCCCTCCTGAGAGAATGTAAATTTCCACTGGTGGGCTGTGGTGGGGTTGCCATGGTTACCTCTGATCATGGGGGTGGCAGACTCCCCTCAGCTTGGCACCAATCTTCCAATTGGCAATTTCTTTTTAAAACCTTAGCTCTCTGTCTGACCCTCAGTAGCTCAATGGTTAGAGCATCTAACCAGTTATTAGAAGGTTGCAAATTTGATCTCTGTCTTGGGCACAGAAATATCTCCCAAGTATTTGAGCTTGCCAGATGTCTACCAAATGTCTATTATCTCAGTATTATACCTTTATCTCCTTCCTCAAATCCTCTCAGTTCTATTGTATCCAACTGACTGGATGGACCATGAGTAAACCATTCAGGTTGTGATTCATAACTACCAGCCCTTCGACGATTTCTTCCTGTTGAAAGAAATAAGCAAACCACTTGGACATAAGATTTACAGTATTAATACCAATACTATAGAGACATTTACTTTAGATTAACTCATTCCTGTCTGCATTGGCCCAAAATGGTCCCTTTATTGTCTTACTCTATCTGACACCAGATGATTTTACTCCTTTTTTACACCCCCCTTGTGGAAATCAGCGGGTAATACGCTGATTTATTTTTCCAAAAGTGACATTTTTGTTGCTGTGCTGGTTACATGCCATGCGGGTTATCACCCAGAAAATACAGTAATGCCAGACAATTTTACTCAGCAAAGAGAGAACCCTCAGACATCCTAGGCAGCAATGCATGGGTTAACCTGACTCTGTAAGCTCACAATCTCACTATAATTAAATTTCTCATTCTGCCAAACTTCCCCACATGTTTTTATAACTTTATGGAAAGACAGATAATGTTTTTGATTTCTTAAATATAGATCATAATTATCATGCTTTTGTCATACCTGTATTTATCAAGAAATAAAAAGTAAACAAATTATCTTAACAAACCTGGGCCATCATTTTTTGTGTTTCTTTCAAATCTTCCATCACCACTGGGTGAAACCTATCAAAATAAATATATAGTTTTTAATTGAAAAAAATATTCATTACATTGTGTATGTAAATATACTTTTTGGTATTGTCCATCAATAGTTTTGAAACTAAATGGGGTGCCCCTTAGAAATATTGTTTTTGAATTTCCTACCCTCCCTCTTTGAGAACCACTCTTCTCTCTTGCATCCCATCCTCTTCCCAGTCGTCCACTCATCTTGTTTCTTCCATCTCGTTCTTGTTTTTCACCATTCCATCCTTGTTTTCCACCTAGTGCTTTATCTGATGTTACTTGGCAACCACGAGCAAAACTTCGTCCCTGAGGACTGAGCACAATACCATCCAACCTCATTGGAAAAAAACATAATATATACTTGCTGACACTTGATATACAACAAAATAAGTTTCATATAATTAAAAGTTATAAAATTATTACTTTGAAATTACCGTATTTTCTGGGTGATAACCCACGGGTGATCTCTTAATTTTGCTAGGAAACATAATTAGTGCGGTAATAGGGTGGTGCGGGTAATCTGTTGAATTCTTAAGACGACGCCATCACGAAGACCAGAGACAAAGGATTCTACTTTCATCTTTCAACTACTGGTACTGTACTTTTTTAAATTTTGTGGTCCCAAACCAAGGGAGCACCCTCGCCAGAGTGACCTGTATTTCTTCTTCTTTGTTCGGCATTCCTGCGTTCCTTCATTTATATTCAGCCATTTTGAATAATGTGGTATATTCGGTTATGTCATTTTTGGAACACGCTTGGGTCTCCTTTGGCCCCATAGCCTGCAACTGGGATACGCTAATGATATATACCGCATTATTCAAAATGGCTGAATATAAATGAATGAAGGAACACTGAACAAAGAAGAAAACAAGTCTAGCAGCTGCGGGTTATCCGATGGTGCAGGTAATATGCTGATTTATTTTTCCAAAAGTGACATTTTTGTTGCTGTGCGGGTTATACGCCGTGCAGGTTATTGCCCAGAAAAATAGAAAATACGGCATTTAGTTTCAAAGAATTAAAATAAGTTTCATTACTAGCACCTAGTTGGAAAAACAGTGTGCTTTGTGAGCCAAATCACAGTTATTACTAGAAACAAACTGTTAGAGATGCTGGTACACCAGTTTCGGTGCCAAAACTAGGAGCCCAATTGCCCAAAAATCATAAGTCACCAAGCAGAATGCAGGAAATCGCATTAAAATCTCCAGTGGACCTTCAAATGGTGCTTTAATATGGTACCCAAATTATCTAAGGATATTGCACTGTTATGGGAAATATTTAAGATACTTTTCATATACATATATAGTAATTAAATAGAACAGTGATAAAAAAAGCTAATCAACTTACAATAATTTCTTTTTTGAGTCAATTGGTGATGCACTGCGTTTTTCACTTTCTGCAGAATAATGCCACAATTCTGGATCCCAAATGCCATCCCTAAATAAAAAAGAAACTATTTAAATACATTTTCAACTTATTATACAAGTTTATCAGTTTCAGCTCATTTTTCAGTGTGCAGTTCAAAAGTTTCTTGCTACTGTATGATGCAAATTACATTTGCAATTTAAAAGTTAATAAACAAAGTCCAATTCAAAGTTTGATTTGACATTCACCTTTTACGGAAAACCTACATTTTGACTAAACTTGCTTTTCTTTGGAAAATATGTGATTAATTATTTATAGGGCCACTGAGAGAAATTGTTGGGCCTGGGGCATATTATTGATTTGGGGCCTTGATGACATCACATGGGTTGATTTTTTTTGGGGGGGCTCTGATAACATCACACATCATAGGGTTGTGTCTATGTGTTCTCAATTGCTCTCCTGGGTTGGCTAAAAATGAAGTTAGTGTTACTCAGATCATTACGCTTTCTGGGCCTCATGTTTTCTTACATCAAAACCTCAAATCTCAAAAATTCTAGGGGGCCCTCCTCAAGTTGGGGCCCCTCTTCAACCATGCTGTGCAAACTCCGGTTTTTCAGCTCCGGCTCCAGCTCCGGCTCCAGCTGCTTTACAGCTCAAATATCCGGCTCCGGCTTTTTTGGTAAGTTGGTTCACAACTGGGGATAAAGTCCAACTGGATATTATTCGGCTCAACTTTGTCCCCAGGGTCTTTTCCCGGTGAAGCGTTAACTTGCTGTCTTGGGATCTGACTGGTATCACTGGTTCAGACTGGTGTTAAGGGGCCTGGTTGCCGTTCAACAGCTCCACTTGCACTCCCCATGCACTCACTCACAATATATCTGTCAGTGTTGTCAGCAGTGACCCTTTATGTGGTTTATGAGCTGCATTTCTTGTCATTCTGAATTTCCAGCCGGAGCTTGGGCTGACCAAAAAATGCCGGAAAAGAGCTCTGGCCTCCGGCACTCCAGCGCACAACACTACTCTTCAAGTTGGGGGGCCCAGGGAAACTTGCCTCCCTAGCCACCCCCCCCCCATCCCCCCTCTCCCTCTGAGTGGCCCTGTTAACAATTTTTAATAATTTTCAATTCAAATTCACAAAAAAATATTCATCAAAGAATGGTGCAAAGTTGAACTTCGAAGTAAACATTCAAACTGCTAAAGGAACTTCAAAATCAATTCTGGAATTTGGAAACTTTGAATTTCTGAAACTTGGCAACAAACTTGCAAACCATGCACTGGAAAGTGAGCTGAAACCGACAAAAATTACCTTTTAAATGTAAAAACTTACAGCAATATTAAACATGCCTGTACATACATTTTTTAAACAGTGGCATAACCACGGTCTTGGGTTTGGGTGGGCAAGAACCTCGGTCTCTTAGGGGGGTCCAGGGGCATGCTCCCCCACAAAATTTTGGATTTCTAGGGTCTCGGAAACACTATTTCCTGTATTTTGAGGTAAATATTTAAGAGTAATCTGAAAGCCATAAACTACACAATTTTGTTGAAATCAAACCAGAACATAGAATGATACATGTCAGAATATCTTTAGATTTAAAAACAGGTTGGAGGCATTTTATATAGACCCTTAGTATTCTATTTTATAGCATATGCAAGCCTGCTATATATATAACACGTCACTGTCTACTCACTTGGACTTAAAACAACTGTAACCACCCAAAAGGTTCCCCACAGATTTAAACTCTTCACGAGAATGGTCTTGGAGACCATTGGGGGGCCACCCACCCCCTTGGCTATTAAAGCCACTGTTTTTAAAGTATTTTCCTGTTTGCTAACTTATAAAAACCCTAATTAAGTCAACAGAACTTTGCAAACGGATTATGTCACAAACAAAGATATTGTATGATCATCTAAGACCTGCTTACTACAGTATTGTAATCTACATATTAAATAGTTTGAAAACATTTAGGAATTTCACCTGTTGCAGTACTTGTCAGATAAACATAAAGGACGACTTTTGGTCAATGAGGATTCCTTAAAGGCTAATAGCTCTTCCTAAATAAAAAAAAATACAAACAATAAATAGTAAGAATAAGACAGTAAATGTTTTAAAAAAGGTCTCTGGTCTTAGTATCCTACAAACTTTAAAAAAATCACGTGAAGGACAATTAAGCTTATTAAACGTATGCATTTTTTACCTTTGAATAAGTCTCCTCGGGTTTGGCACGTGGAATATCATTTAGCTCAAGATTTTGAGTTTCTTCTGCTGTTTCATGTTGTTCTTCATCAATTCCAGGCGTTGTTGTACCTTTAAAAATTAAAGAAACAAGAGAAAACATTGTTTAATATTGTTATCGAAACGAAAGCACAAACATATCACGACATGTAAGGGCCTACACAACAAACACATCGCAAACGATGGCAAATTCAGACAATAACTCTTCATAAATTTGTACAATATGTGCTTTTTTACAGAAGTCTTAAAAAGACAAAAAAAATACATTCCCTAACCTGAGATTTCTGTCCCATTCACGTTCATCATCTGAGTATGAGCTGGTGCATGTATAACTTGAACTGCAACGCTCATATTTTCAACCGGCTTTTTAGAAAAAGATATTTTTTTGTTAACAGACGAAGAACAGAAGCATAAAAGTGTTGAAATTTAAAGTCTGTTGTCAGTGTTTTGTTAAGACTTGCTTAGAATAAATAGTTTCAGTTGTTACATCGTTCTCACTTCAGGCCGGGAAGCCATTTTGCCTTCGACAAAAAAATAATAATTTGAACCACAATAACAAGCATGCGCAGTAGCAATATATGTACCTCTTGCACCCAGTTCTTTTTACATCCGCTCGGCCAATTTCCGGTGAGCGTAGCTGTCGGGGCCGGAAGTGGGGACGACTCTAATCGATACTTCATGAACTCTGAAGTGAAGTGAAGTGAAGTGAAGTGAAGTGAAGTGAAGTGAAGTGAAGTGAAGTGAAGTGAAGTGAAGTGAAGTGAAGTGAAGTGAAGTGAAGTGAAGTGAAGTGAAGTGAAGTGAAATGGAGCGGAGTGAAGTGAAGTGAAGTGACGTGGAGTAGAGTGGTGTGAAGTGGAGTAGAATGGTGTAAAGTAGAGTAGAGTAGAGTAGAGTAGAGTAGAGTAGAGTAGAGTAGAGTAGGTGGAGTGGAGGGAGGGAGGGAGGGAGGGAGGGAGGGAGGGAGGGAGGGAGGGAGGGAGGGGGGAGTGGAGGGAGGGAGGGAGGGAGTGGAGTGGAGTGGAGTGGAGGGAGGGGAGGGAGGGAGGGAGGGAGGGAGGGAGGGAGGGAGGGAGGGAGGGAGGGAGGGAGGGAGGGAGGGAGGGAGGGAGGGAGGGAGGGAGGGAGGGAGGGAGGGAGGGAGGGAGGGAGGGAGGGAGGGAGGGAGGGAGGGAGTGGAGGGAGGGAGGGAGGGAGGGAGGGAGGGAGGGTGGGAGGGTGGGAGGGAGGGAGGGAGGAGTGGAGGGAGGGAGGGAGGGAGGGAGTGGAGGGAGTGGAGGGGAGGGAGTGGAGGGAGTGGAGTAAGGTATAATTTCAGTCTTTCTTTTTAATTTCCTTCCTTCTAATTTTTTTCGTAGTTCAAAACGTAATAGTGGTAGTCATGGTGATGATCAGTATCGGTGATGGTAATGGTGACAGTGATTGTGATGGTAATGGTGATAGTAATGGTGATGGTAATGGACTGGTGATAGTGATGGTGATGGTGATAGTAATGATTATGATAATGGTGATAGTGATGGTGATGATATGCTGATGACTGGCTCTTTAATCTTCCCACACCGGACAGGAAACTACCCAAGCAATCAATATTTCATTTCTTGAAAGGGTTTTCCTCATGCGATTCTTTATAGTATATAACTAAGTTCTATAATGTACATGATATTAACAATATATAAAGGGTTTTGATGCAGTAAGACCACTAAGGCACAACAGAGAACGAATTACCTAACTTGCAATTAACTTATAAAATCGGACATGGTTTCAAGGAGTTAAATAAGTGTATACAGGATCCGAGACGAATATCGGATATCAGACTTAGACGTTTCTGTTGAGTTAGGTAACGCGTGGGATTAGTCTAAGGCTAATCGCGAGATTAACAAACCGTTAAACATGACAATCATAATTAGCCTAAAAAGAACAACTTTAATTGGACAAAAAGCAGAGAGAACGTATTATATATATATATATATATATATATATATATATATATATATATATATATATATATATCGCTCGAAACGTCGAGAAGATTTTTCTCTGTTTTTCAGGATAACGTGACTTAACCCTGGTAATATTTGGATTTCAACCGTGGCCGACGCTGTCCTAGAAGCCTTTAACTTATATATATATATATATATATATATATATATATATATATATATATATATATATATATACAGTATATATATGCTATAATGAATGCACATCTTATACACAGAAGAACTCATTAAGGTATTCTCCACACGTATCCATTTTCGTTTGAAAACGTAACTTTTTTTATCCGTTTTCAAAAAAATCCGCGTCCACACGTGAGAACAGGAAAACGGCGTTTTCAAGAAGTTTCACTTTGGAGACCATCTTCGACTGAAAAGTTTCGTTTTTAATAAACGCTTCATCGTTTACGTGTGGACAGAAGGCAAATCCGTGACAAAAAATTTCAAAATAATCCGGGATACGTGTGGACGTAGCCTGATACTACCTGAATTTCTCTAACTCAATTTCTCTAATTCAAATTAAACCCTGAAACTCTACAGACTAAACTGTTCCTAATCGTCGTTATGTCCGATTACTTGTTTTGAATCACGAAGGGCCATAAGGTCACGCCATGGGGTCACGCATATAGCATGGAAGAAAACAACATTAGCAATAAGCATTAACGTTTTAAAGGTATGATCATATAGGGAGCAGTATTTGTTTAATCTGATTAATTTGCTTTGTCGTCCAGTAAGTAACTCATGATATAATATAATATAGGTCACCAATACACGTGCAGTACCGTGGGATATTATAAGCCGCTCATACTTGTATAATCTTTGAGATTTAACCGATGAACGATATCGCTCATTACTCATTAGGGACTTTAAGATCTATGACGTTAACTTTTTGCAATTTTCGTTCAACGCCGTCCTCGTTCTTTCTACAACGGTACTTAGAGCATTCCCACGTCTTCAGGACGAACGTCAACGGCCAAAAAATGAGAACTGTTACTTGAGACTGCTAAAATAATCCCAGTGTCAAAACTATCAAATATAATAGTCAGTTAAATGTGACTTCTTTAAATTGTAAAATTAATGTTGCTTATTAACCGCCGTCGTTTAAGCACATGGCTTTCTAAATTATTATAATATTGGTATAATTTGTTAATCTTTGTACTTATCAGGAGATTTACATGAATGGTCACGGAGTCGAACTATGAAAGAATATCAAACAACCTAATCTTTACTGAAAAGAAAAAGAGAATTTAGCAGCTGATCTGAAAAAGACTCCGAGTCACTCAGCTGATCGTTGCTGATAAGGAAAGAAGATTGAATACTGCGTGGGGGCCTATAATATTGGTGGTAAACTGAGTTTCCTGGGCAGTGTCAATTTTTCCGTCCGAGATTGACTGTACAAATTATTTGAAAATTTCACCAGAGAACTATATTTGAGTTGCAGTTGCACGCACTAAGCGTACGTTTGACTGTTGTTATTAATATTATATATTCACCTGTCACCAGTCTTGATATTCACTGGTGTATTGAAGTATTAATTAACAGAGGACACTAAAGAAATGTAAGAAATAGAATTAACAAAGAATTGGGAAAAAAGTAAGAGCATCAACACAAAGCAACCGCTTCCGGCCACAAACACTGCGCATGTCACACAACTGCGCAACCGACAATGCGTCGTAGATAATCTTATTTTGCCAAAAACTCAAATTAATATGGCAGCGCAATCCACTACAATATACAGTAACTATGACTATGACAGAAATATAGTAAGGTTTGATATACTGCCGAACAGAGAACGTAGGAGTCGAAGCGAAGGCCCAATTCGTTTTTCACGTTTCAGGCTCTCTGACGAAGGGTCTTCGCTCGAAACGTTAGCATATCTCTCCGTTTGGGCAGTATATCAAACCTAACTATATTTCGATTGTTTTTTCAACATAGGCAGTGTTACGCACGCTACGTAAACCGCTCTGATGATGTTGCGAGATGCAACGAAACGTTAGCAAACATGTTTTTTAAAATATCATATGACTTGTTTTGTCTCTTATCATGGCAGCAGTTAAGAATTTTGAGCTGGCTGCTCTTATTTTTATTTTAAAATCGATTCCCAGATGTCAGCCCTCAAAGTTGTTAAAAAAACAATGCATGTTTACTGGTGTTAGCAGTATTACATCGCTACGCGCCGGAGGCCTGGAGCCGAGTTGTTAACATAACGACTAATGTAAGAAAAGTAACATTATGATATGAATTCTGACTATCGATGTAGTCGAGTAGTTTAGAAATTGATGGAAGACATTATCACTCTGAAATTCATTAGCTCATTAAGAAAAACAAATTAAACGAATGTTTTAGGTTCATTTGCGTTGACAAACTACACACAAAACAAAATTAAAACCGGAGAGATTTTTTAACTCGCTCCAGGACTCCTAATCTACAAGGTGTTGTCTTTGCGGTCAGATCTCACAGGGATTGCGTGTTGGACTGCGACCAACATTCCACATCTGGGGACAACTTTAAACACGCAATGTTCAGCCAACTGGTGGTACCTACTGTGTTCATAATAAATGCACATTAATAAGCTAGATAAAAGTCACGATACAAATAAACCTTAAAGCAGGAACTAGAAAAATTCCGTACATAACTATGCGGTTTTCTACCCAATGTATTCAATTCGAGCTGACCAGTGACGCGAATCCCGTTACCGTAACAACGCATTCGTTTGTGTACTTGTATCGCCAGAGATCGCTAAGTCATGTGAAATGGCGTCTTGCCAAATGCTCTACGAAGAATACCGCTTATTATCTGTTTCAACAGCTGTTTCTATTTTTCGCCGTCTCGTGTTTGTTTTGAACGGCTGCGGCAAAGCAGTTGCAAGCAAAAACGAGGGTTTTCCAAGTCTGGCGTGATATGTTATACTTTATTACGAAAGTCGAACTGATTTTTTCCATTTCCGATTTTCATGTCACGTCATGCAATTTTCGGTAGCCAAGCGAGCGCCTTCGCTTATTTCTTGGCAGTTGGCACTCTTTTGTCGGAAGATTAGTTTCTATTTGCCGACCAATCAAGAGTGCACGCGCAACTCTTTTTAAGAAATACCGCCATTCGTGTCTGTGTATTAAATTTTCGTGATTGAGAAGAACTTTTGTCGTTGGTCGCGTGAAGGTTTTGGCCAATTTTCGTCCATGCCAATATATTTAATTATTCACTGTTATCTCTTGCATGCCTCGCTCATTTGCATGTATGAATTTATTTTTAGACATAAAGACAGAGAAATGGTCCACATCTGCTGCACGTCCGAATTTTGGTTTTACTTTTGATATCCACAATGCTTGGGAACTCAAAAGTGAAAGGAGAGGTGAAAACGCAATTATTTGAGAAATGGCAAACATCTAAATTTGCGTTTTGGTATGTGAAATATTTCACCAACCCCTCTTCTGGCCAATGGTGTGCCTTCATATCGTTCCCATAGTGCTAAGTGAGTGCACGGCCGCTGTGCATGTGGCAATGTGTTCCAGAGCATTGCGTGGCCAAAGGTTGATTTCGAAACGACTCGCCGCCGGTTTGGTCAAGAGGTGAGGCCCGTCGAGAGCTGTTCTCATAGCCTGTTCGAGTTTCTCGGCGATCGGAACGGCTCTAGGCTCCATCAGGATGGCTTGGTGTTGAGGAGAGACGTGAAGTAACATGTGTATAGCCTTGGGATCTATTTATGGGGCTTGAAACCACGATGGCAGTGTGCAAAAGTCGTGCTTACCCCGCCGATGTGGCTTCGTCTCACTCCATGTTTGCAAGCCAGCATCATAACAGGCACGCTTGCTCGTCCTCGCAAGACGCATCGCCCGACAGACCGATCGGCTACGGGGCATTCGGAGTCGTTTGGTAAGAGAATCTATTGATCGCCATAAAAAAAATCCGTTCTCCCTGCACCGTGTGTAGTAAAGCTGATTCGCGTTGTTTCCATTCACTCTAGGTCTGTGACCGACCCAAGAACAGGCAAGAGAGTCGCTTTGAAGAAAATGCCGAATATCTTCAAGAACGTAACATCCTCGAAGAGGGCCTTTCGAGAGCTCAAAATGCTGTGCTCTTTTGAACACGACAACGTAAGTAATCGACCAAGTAAACTACGGAAAAAATGCATTATTGTAGATCGGGAGTGGCCGATCGATGAGACGCCGCAACATACAATTGACGATTTAATAGTCTGGAGCATTCAACAAGTGGCATTTCGTTTTGTTTATTATACAGGTCTTATCCATTCAAGATATAGTTCACCCTGGACCCATTGACCATTTTCAAGAAATGTATCCTTCGATCTACAGTATATTCCCGTTGAATCTACTGGGGTTTATATTCTTATAGATCCCGAAGATAACTTCCTCAAAAATTGTTGTCAAACTTGTTGACGTTTATAGATCTCGTATTTTAATAACCTTGGCCACTAAAACTGAGCACCCGCTCACTGCAGCGTGTTTATGCGATAGCGGCGCCGTAAAACATGTTTACCCTATTGTATTTTTTATCAAAAGTATTACCGATCACATTGAATTTTCCCACAAACAATCCTTTGAATTCGCTTTATTGGTTATGCGGTATAAACTAAATGTCAAGTTCACGGCGCGCAGTTTCTCAAATCCGCTCACATGATATTGGCGTTGTGGGTCTTTTAAAAAAAATATGGCTATTCCGATTCTGTATCGATTATCAAAAAGATCCTCTCTGGTTCATGGCAGGAAAAAGACATCCTAAAGGAAGAATTTTATGATGAGTTAATTGTTGGAACACGCAAGGAACAACCAAACTCCATATCGCCAAAGCAGCTGCCCTGTACGTGATGTTATTTTACCCCATGGGAAAACCATATTTTAATTACCGGGCAGCATAGGGATAGACTTGTGAATGTGAAAATACAACATATAGAAGCAAAATTTATCTCTTAACTTTTTAATCGAACACAATTGTTAAGATGACACTTCACTCTCTTTTTCTTTTGAAAGAACCTTTTTCCCCCTTTTTGTGGGGGAGGGGTGATTATTTCCAAAACTTGCATATCCTAGTTTTGATTGTGACATTCTCAGTACATGTGTAGCTTATATTTTCTTTAGAAATGAAGCAATGTATGAATCTCTCCAACTCTCTCTAGTAATACACCAAAATTTAGTGTATATGGTGCAAATAATTTGAAATTGCATTGGGCTAATATATTGCACTTTTGGTCAAACATCTAGTTCACCATCATAAGAGATGTTTTATACTACCATTAAATTTCAAAAACTTTGCTAATATTTCAGTATTTTAAACCAGAAAATAAACCTGTAGCTCTTATCTGATGGTTTGATTTTGTGGAAGGAAGAGATACCAGAAAACTCAGTGAAAAAATCTCAAGGCACGGGGAACCAACAACTCTACTCACAAACCTTATTCAACTGGGCTTAACTTCAGTGGTGAGAGGCAGCATACATGTTTACAGTCTGTGCCATCATGCCTCCAGTGTAGTGTGACAACAGCTGCACTGCTGTTTGTAAAAACAAAACAACAACTGCCTAAATTTTTAGCCTTGAAGCCATAGCCAGCTGAGAGTTTGTAGAAATATAAAACCACACATTGTTCTACGTAGTTTTCCTTAATATTTTTCAAAGATATATTGTCACTGAACTTATGCAATCAGATTTACATAAAATCATAGTTTCCCCACAAGTGCTAACCCTGGATCATGTCAAGGTTTTTCTTTATCAAATATTAAGAGGTGAGTTGATGTAGTAGTCAGAAAGTTGTTTTCAATTCTTGGTTTTCAACTGACATCATGGTGGCCATATTGGTGCATAGAAACAATGAAATGATGGCCATATTGGTGCACAACCTTTATCCTATGGGAATTTGACTCTATTCTCACTCAAATATTTTGTATTGTTTCACCACACCAATGGGGTCATCGTGTGAGTGAAAATCCATATTCAATAATATCAGGCCATAACAATAGTTAAGTTTGATTTTGTTGATGGAAGAAATAGGAAGAGCAAGCTTAAATTTCTGTTAAGTGGATACTGTGGAATTATAAATAATATTGTACCAAACAATTTCTTTTGATTTGTTAAGGTTTAAAGTATTTACATTCTGCTGGAATACTACACAGGGATATAAAACCTGGAAATTTATTAGTTAATAGTAACTGTTTATTGAAGGTTTGTACATGATAATAAAATTTATTATAAATGCAGTAGGGTGAGGAGGTTTTGAAAAAAAAACCCTTAAAAAATCAGCACCTGCAATACACTATTGACATATTATACCGCATTATTCAAAGATGGCACCTGTAAACATAAACGAAGGAAGAATATTCCTGGAAGAAGACCAACTTTGGCATACTCCTTAGTTTGATCCAACGTCTGGGTATCCAATACATTCATCTGAATTGTCTGACGAAAATGATCTGATGGAGTACTACTTGCATTAAATAAAGAATTTAAGAATACTAAGACATGTTTTGAATGAGTTTTTAGGTTTTCCAGGTTATTTTCTTCGGTTTTCTGGTTTTCCACTGTGAAGGAAACCGGGATGCGGTGGATGGCGGCAGCAGCTCCCAGCTGTGTGTGAGAAACTGATTTTTCCTGGTTTACCGAAAAACCACCTCACCCTAAAATGCAGTAGTAATAGTAATATTAATGTTTACATTACAAATCACTGTCTTTAAAGGCTGTACAGTACTGTAGGGTTGTTCTTGCTGTATAAAATATCATTAGATGATAATACGGAGAAAACTCGCAACTCCAAATGAGATTGGATGTACTGTACTAAAATGAGTTGTTTAAAATGTGAGATTATTTCTATTTTTAGATATGTGATTTTGGGCTTGCAAGACTGGAAGAACTGGATGAGAATGTCATGATGACGCAAGAGGTACGTACTTGAATGGTTTCTATATAGGGAACAATTAATAAACTTAAGTGGAAGCCAAGTCTAAATTTAGCACTGGTCTATAAATATCAGTTGAAATACCCAGCCAGAGAAAACTACAGTATCATTATCCCCCTGCATATTGACATGTACTTTATATAACTACAGAATATGTGAGTTTTTTGCCAATGATGTCAAATTCAACCACTCAAAATGATGCAAGAGGCACTTACCGGTACATGTTTTCCACAGGGAATCATTACCAAGGGAGAGCCAAGGCTAAATTTAGTCCTGGTTAGAAATATCCATTCAGTTCTCAGACGTCAATGAGTTAACATGTTTGATATGTAAATTTAAACCCCTTGACAACAATGCATAATGACTTACGTGTACCGGATAAAGCATAAAGTATATCTTTGGAATGATCAAATAAAATCACTTCAATGAAACATTATAATTATGTTAATGTTGTGGGAGACACGTACATACAGCACAAGATTAGTTTCAAGTGATTTTATTTGACATTTGAAAAGATATGTGACATCAGGGAGTTAAATTTGCATATCTTGAAAGCAAGTCGCAATATTATCTCAAGGAGAAGCACTGTGAATTGATATTCAATATTATTTTAAGGGTTCTTTCAAGTAAAGTAAGGCTTAATCTATATTTCATAGACATAAAAGGGTCTCGAAGCCTTTCCAGACATACACAAAATATATACAGCCTAACATAAACTATTTTCTGGCAAAGTAACAGCTGTTTACTAATTAGTTTAGTGTTAGCTATTTGCAGCAATAGAGACCTCTTATAATGGACACCATTTTCAATAATGCTTTCATGTGCATCTAAATACGGCTCCTTTAGCCATTCAAAGGAACATTTTTAAGTTGCTGGTGAACAAATAAAGCCATAAAGGCTTATTAAAATGCACATAAAAGAATATTCAAGAGCTTCACCCCATATATCATTCATAATATTTTGTCATGGTTTTCAAAGTCAGATTGCTGTACAACATTTTATTGGTTTTCCTTAGGTGGTGACTCAATACTATCGTGCACCTGAACTGCTTTCTGGTGCTTTCCATTACTCTTCTGCAGGTAAATAAATATTCTGATGCAGCTCTGTATTGAAATTGTGTAATGCCATTTAACATTTTGTGCATGGTATAAATACTTTAAGCTTTTATTATTAGGGTCTAAACCAAATATTATCACCGTACTCTACCAGTTTTTTCAAGCCTTTTGCAAAGCCATGTATTAAACAAAGATCTCAAACCTGTCTGGCTCATCAATTTTCTGACTTAGTACATGTAATTGTATGCAGATATTTAATGTCATTGAGTATAAAATAAATGACAAGCCAGGCATTTTTCCATTGTTCTGTAGATATTGTAATACGTGATCCAACAATATTATAATACGTGATCCAACAATATTATAATACGTGATTCAACAATATTATAATTTTGACTTTATGACTCAAAACTGGGGTGTCATTCAGTACTGTGCTATATCAAAAATAGATCTACCAAAAATCTTGATATTTGAAAACCACAATGTATTGAAAATTTTGGTATGTTGGTACCAGTACAATTGAACTGAACAACAGATATCTTACTATAATTTATTGGCCATCCCTATTCAATTGTATGTCTACCCAAGAGTTAAGCATTGGAGACTAAAAAGTAAATAAATGCGTAATCATAACAGATGGTGAAGTTATCTTAAACTTTTCATTTTTGGGGAGACATTGTGCATATAATGTACAGTACATGTAGCAACAAGAATAGTGATTGCATGTTTATAGGATATTTTTGCTCTTTGTTTAATATCTAAGCGATTATTTTTCTATGCATCAACACTTATCTTTTAAGTGCTTCTATTTGATACATGTATATATGGTTTGGGATAAAGTGTACCCAACATGCAGACAGTAGTTGTACTGTATATAATACATGTACTGTAGTTTGGATGTGTTGTCTTGTTAATAACTACTGTGCACTGTACCACTGTGCTGATACCTGGGTAATTTACTGGTAGATTTTGATGTTTGCCAGGAATTTAAAGCTTTCTTTGTCCAGACAATTGACAATATGATATTGTTAAAAAGATATGGTAATAAGTTTTATGCATGACTACCAGTCTGTCACTTTGACCTATGGACTTTTAACTTCTGAAGATTAGTTTTATGTCCACTTTCCCTGCTTACAAGGGGTTGGCCTAATTTCACTTACTGTGCAGTGTACTGTCATATTGCCCTCACTTCCTCTACATTTGTTCCTTTGGAGTGTTAGTCTCCAGCTTGGTATGGTAAGAGGAATCATTAGTAGGCCCAGGGGCTGAGTGAGTGAGATTATATTCTTTTTCAGTTGATATTTGGTCAGTTGGATGTATTTTTGCTGAGTTAATGAGCAGAAAGATTCTTTTTCAATCTGGAAGTCCTGTACAACAGGTGAGAACAGAAAACAATTTCTATTCAATTAATTTTTGCTCATACACAAAACCACCATATTCAATAAATTTCTTTACCTGTATCAAGTAGCTTGGAATTAAGTCCAGATAGTTTACAAGAAAAACCAACCCCAAAAACCTTAGCATTTGCCACCAGGGTTGGTAGATTGCTGAATAAATAAGCCAAATATTATTATAATAACCTTTTGTTTTCTTTGTTGGAAACAAAGAAATCAAAGGGCCGCTTATAACAATGTTTGGCTTATTTATTCAGCAATCTACCAACCCTGTTTGCCACTGAAATGTTGTTAATCATAGTTTGCTCAACTTTCATGCAATGCAGTACATGTACATGTAATTATTTTATTTCTTTTGTATTTTTAGCTTAATCTAATTGTGGACTTACTTGGTACTCCAACTGTCGAAGATCTTAATGATGCCAAATCTAGCAAAGGAGCCATCAGCTATCTTCTTTCTAAGCCACATAAACCTGTAAGCAACTGGTGGAATAATTATTTAATTTATTAACCCCAACATCCTTTTTAGTTGAACAAGAACACTTTGTCAAATTCACTACGTTTAGTAATAGATGAATATTTTCGGCTTGAAGTTGGTAATGTTTTGTTTGGTTTTTGTTGTACAAGCTGTTGTTAGATGTTACTGCTGTGTGGGTTATATGCTGTGTGGGTTATCGCCCAGAAAATACAGTAATAATTATGTAAACTTACATTGATATGAGTTTAAGTATAGCAAATGTACGGAATTTACATCACACATGCATAATGACTTATCGAAGTTTGTGTTTCGTAGCTCAATGGTTAGAGCATCATGTAGAAGTCTGGTCTTCTAAAGCTCAGACTTTTTTAATATTAACTAACAACAGCTTGTACAGCAAGAACTAGCAAAACTTTTAGGAAGAGTTTTAATACCTTTGTGTAGACTGGAACAATACTGTACCAAACCTGAGAGAATATTTGACCCTGTAACTGTAAAATAAGTTCCTGATTTAAAACTTGTTTGTTTTCCAGGCTTCTCTTGCTTCATTGTACAATATCTCTTACCTGGCTAATCACGAAGCAGTTCATCTTTTAAGTCGAATGTTGGTTTTCAATCCAGTAAGATATTTTTAGCTACTGTATAATGATGAGAGTTCACTTCAAAGCATTGCAGCATTAGCATTGTGTTGCACTATTCCTGAAGACCAGAAATATATTTTGCTATTTAAATAACCTGGTACATCCCTGCATAGAAGAAACCGATATATAAGAAACTACAGCCTGCAAGTAGAAAGAATATTTCCTCTTTGCGTATAAGAAACTGAACAGCCTGATTTCAAAAAAGTTGGTTTCTTCTATGTGGGGACATACTGTATTGGAATTCAAAGTAATAGAAGGTTATCAATAGACACCCAGAGTGAGAAGTGCTGCACAGTGAGTTATTTCTCAACAGGCTGGATGGCATATTTTGCACAGATCTCAATGATGGTCTTCTATTTTAGACAAAGAGAATCAGTTGTAACGATGCTTTATCCCACCAATACCTTGATGAGGGACGACTACGATATCATTCATGCATGTGTAATTGTTGTTTTAACACAATGTCAGGAAGACACTATGCCACTGGTAAGCAGTTCAATAATATTAAAACACTCATTAATAATTCATGAAGAAAACACAAAAGAAATCATGACTGTGAAGGAGGTTGTATATCTGATACAAACCACACGTGGTTGTATCACATATACAACCACTAGTGGTTGTATATCAGGTCACTATCTCCGCTCTAAAACATTGAAATTGAGCTTTTTCTGAATTAATCTGAACAAATATGACTCATATTAACATCAAAGACACGGCGTGTTTTAAGCTGTTTACAACATTCACGTCCGTGTTGTATCGAATATATAATCACTTGCCTTCGGCTCGTGATTGTATATTCGATACAACATGGCCACTCATGTTGTAAACATTACTTAAAATATTTTTTTGTATTCTAATTTATACCCCTACATATTAGGTTGTTTAGCAGAACAGCAAGTTATAAATTTTTTGGGTTTCTTTTTAATTTAGACCTTGATCCCTGCTCACCCCAAGCATTTGATGATAGCTATGAAACTGGCCTGTTCACTGTACTACAGGTTAAAGGTATGTTCAGTTCAATATTTTGGCATGTAATACAACTAGGTATATTAACTTAAAATACTCATTAATAATTCATGACAAAAACACAAAAGAAATCAATACCGTAGCAGTGGTTGTAAATCAGATACAGCATCGTCCTGATTTACTTAAACTTTAGCTTCAATTTTCTCGGCTAAAACAGACCGTATCCCCAAAATAGTTGGTGAACTTGATTACTTAGATGCATTTGTATTTTAAGAAAGATACAGCATAACTGCATCCGAGCTGTATCTGATTTACTATGACTCACTTGCAGCTTGGCTTGTAAATCAGATACAGCTCAGCTGCTCATGCTGTATCTATTAACTTGTCAATCACAAGATTATTTGTTCAATATACTGTAAGGGGCTGTTTGCATGAACCAGGCCTGGTTAACTGGGCTCACACGATTGATTGGGATCTCACTGTGGTTTTGAAACTTGCATAAACTAAAAGTACAAAGAGGAATTGGTTTAGTGTAGATGTAAACGAATCCGAACATTGATTAAAATCTCCTTTTGCAGCCGAGAAAAGAATTTTGTGAGAAGTGTCAGCCCAGCTTATGTAAACAACCCTAAGTATACCTGTAATATACAATGTAAATATTGAATGTAAATATTGAATGTAAATATTGAATGCAAATATTGATATAACATGAGCTATTAGCTCGGGAGATTGGGTGACCACTCCCTACACCTTAGACGATAAATAAATTATTACTATTACTATATGAATAAGCCCTATAATATTATTTTCTTCTACTTGCAGAGAGAATTTACCAATTTATGACTGAAAGACAGAAGCACAAAGTTCCTCTTTGTATCAACATGGCATCACCTGCCTTTAAGAGTTTTAAAAGGTAGATATGTTTGCTCTTTCAAAATTCATTCATGAAAATGTTGTAAACAGGGTGAGACCTAAGCTACAAGCAAAAGATTATGTGTGGAGATAAGTAGAGAGAGAGAAACAGTTTATATTAATTATACTGAGGGTTGCTTTTTCTAGATCAACTGTAGCTTCACAGCCACAAGCATCAGACTCGCCACAACTTTGGTAAGAAAAGCCATAAATTCACCGTACGTCCTTTTTCCATGAAATATTATGTGGCCTAACAAAGCTTTGTTGTACAGTACCTTGAAATGAAAGCTACGGATAAGCCATGGTTTTCCTGCCAAGTTGTAAATAGGTGCTAATTTAGACTCCTTTTTAAATACAGTTTAAGTCGATTGTCATTGGGACACAGTGACTAAAATGATAAGTATTTTTGCGGGTTTAAACTTGAATTTCTGGTCCTATAATTTTTTTTCTCAAAGCCTCGACAAGAGGCAACATAGTTTTATTTATTTTTATCCCTATTAAAAAAAAATATTGACCAGAAGAAAAAAAATTCTACTTGAAATTTCCACAAATTTCATTGCACAAACATTTCCTAAGCTGTTTTTTTCTCAGCTCAATTTTTCACCACAATTTAGGTTTTTCAAATGTTACTGATTTTTAACAGAATTTTTAACGCAATTTTTTTCACTAACCCAGAATTAAGCTACTGCTAATCGTCACGGTGTCTTTTGAACAACCGGCCTCGCAGTGCTTAACAATGAAAAATAAACTTTAATTTTTCAAAAGTGTAAAAAAGTAGAAATGAAAGTATGAAAAAAGATTGAAAAAGGAATAATGTAATATCCAAAAATACAATATTTGCGGTTATACATCCAGTATTTTAATTTAGTCAACCTGGTTTATAACTGCGAATATTTTTTTCTGGTATTAACATATTTCCTTGCCAAGTTTTAAAACCTTCACTAATACTTGCACAAAATAATTATTGTAAATTGTTATATTGATTAAATTACTCCGTGGAATTTTTTTCTTTCTTTTTTTGAAAAATCTATATGAATATGCCTAGTAACTGTTTAATCAAGAGAATTCTTTGTTACAATTTACCTGGTTTATTTATTTATTTATTTATTTTGAGTAAGGATGGAATTTTTACAAAATTATCAGCCAGGAATACTGTAATTTTCTTTTTTTTTCAATTTAAGATATGAAATAAAGAGTAATGTAAAATTAAAACGGTTGTGATTTTACTTGGTTATAAACTTAGTGTTTTGGATAGAGCAAAGGGAAAATATGGTAAACGCTGAGGTTTTTAGCAATGAAATATTGACGTTTTGAGGTGTGCAAATCCAATCTTACCCGGATTCGGATCGGATTCGGACTAAACTTTTATCGTTCGGATCGGATTTTGTTCTTTTTTTCTCGGATCGGATCGGATTTTGTTCTTTTTTTCTGAGATCGCATCAGATTCACGTTTGTCATTGTTTTTGTCACAAAATTAACAAATTCACTAGTTGTATGCACGTTGCACAACATATGAAGGCTATTATTATTGTATAGTAGTTTTCTTAAATTTATTTGTTGATTGGTTTTCTTTTTGGAAAGTTTGCACAACTATTTCAACATATATCCGGTGTTTTAATTTTTTCGGATCGGATTTGAGCAGCTGTTTTCGGATCAGACTACGATTTTATGGCTTCGGATTGACAGTTTTGTGGCAAACCCTCGGATTATAAGGGGTCAATCCGATCCGACGCACACCATTCGTTTCGAGCGAAGTCCTTCATTAGTACTCCACTGTTCAAAAATCCCAGCAGTTTACAACATTATCGCTTCACCTCCTACAGAGGAAATACTCCTCTCAGGATGAGCGATCATTTTTGCATCCTTTTTCGCCAGTCCTCTCTCAATTCGTCATTCTGCGAAATTTGAAACGTCATCGAGAGAAGGACCACATGGAGCTATCCATCTGAGGCTCAATGGTTAGAGCGTCTGATAAGAGATAAAGCGCGAGAACGAGGGCTGTATGCTATATACAGCCCCGAGGACGCGAAGCGTCCGAGGACTGTATATCGCATACAGCCCGACGTTCGAGGGATTTATCTGACTTAATTTATCATTGAGGAGGTTTTCCAACAAAGCTTTGTCTTTTTTTCTGTCTTGGACAAAGATTTTCCTAGTTTTGTTCTTCATTTCTTATCTAATTAGTATTCAAGGGCTGTATGCTATATACAGCCCGCGGTACATCAAAGAAAACCGACTTGATAATAAATTAATAACGGATAATTGAAATCTGCATGACTGAACCGGTAATTGCAGGTTCGAACCCTGTCTGGGGGTTGATGAACGTCCAACAAACGTCTGTTAGAAACTAGTCTGTTGTGTGTCGCGCGATAAGCATCGATAAAGAGTAGTGGTCATAATCTTATACCAGGAAGGTTCTACGTTAAAACACGTTAGAGAATGAGAAAGTTATATGTGATCAGGCAGAGTGTTGAGGAGGAAGGTATTGATTCGCAGCAAAACATTGTTAATAACTAACAAATGTACAACACTGACATCAGTCGCAATGAGACACCTGAAGTCTGTCAAAACTGGAAAGCCAAGGTTAAAAACAGACTCCGTACGTACTAAAGCCGGTTTTCCACTAGGCGACTTTTTTCGCACGAAACGACTTTGTCTCATGAGCTCTGAGCTGGAACTAATCAGAAATCTATTGAATTGGAACAAAAGAAAGTCGCTTCGCGCGAAAAAAATGACCTAGTGGAAAACCGGCTTTAGAAACTAGCGTTGTGTGATAAGCAGGAAGGTTGTACGTTAAAACACGTTGGAGAGTGAGAAAGTTATTTGTGATCAGGCAGAGTTGTTTGGGAGGAAGGTATTGATTCGCAGCAAAACACCTGAAGTCTGCCTCCTAGCGGGCAGTACACAGTAAAAAGCCAAGGCAAAAAACAGACTCAGTACGTACTAATGGGCTGTTCATGAGGCGGGCTGGGTTGATTTTATGTCACGAAAATCTTTCTTTGACTACAAAAATGGATTATAATACTCCGTGTGCTATACCTACAGAAAAACAAACCCAATTTTGCTTTTCATTTTGCATTTCTCAAATATGGTCTTAATAAAATGAATGCCTCGCCTCATGAACGGCTCCTAAGGGCAGTGCCCCACCTACAGATAGTCCATCTCACGGCGGTCATATTGGTGAACAATGAGATGGCGGGCCATTGGTGTACCATCTTTATCCTGTGGGAATTTAACCCTATTCTTATTCAAACATTTCGTATTTGTTTTCACCAGCTTCAATGGGGGCCACCACTCACTAGAGTGAAGACGATCACTGATTCCGCATGAACGAACGAACAAACTCGTAGGCGGAATAAAAAGCGCTGCTATAACACAGCATCGCAATCACGCTATTTAAGGCACTCAGAAACACAATCTCTAGAAAGCTTCACTGTTTTCTACTAGATATTTTTCGAGCGAAGTGAAATCCAGCTTAAAGGCGGTTTTCCACTAGGCGACATTTGTCGACCGACTCGACATTTTCTTTTGTCTTGGCTAATTAGTTCCACTCGAGAGCTTGCGAGACAAAAGAAAATGTCGCTTCGCGCGACATTTTTCGCCTAGTGGAAAACCGCCTTAAAGCTGGATTTCCATTCAGTGCATTTTGTTGCGCGATCGACTTTTCTCGATCGCTTTCTTTTGAAATGTGTGTATTCAACCAAAGCTAATGAAATGCGTTCCGCTTGACAACCCACAATTGAAAAGAAAGCGATCGCAAAAAGTCGATCGCGCGATAAAATGCACTGAATGGAAATCCACCTTAAAGCCAGTTTTCCACTAGGCGAAAAATGTCGCGCGAAGCGACATTTTCTTTTGTCTCGCAAGCTCTCGAGTGGAACTAATTAGCCAAGACAAAAGAAAAATGTCGAGTCGGTCGACAAATGTCGCCTAGTGGAAAACCACCTTTATGTGCATGTATGTCAAAATTCCTGCTATTAAACCTCTCCGTATAATCGCGACGATCGCTCAAAAATGAACTCCGCAATCATATGGAAACCACTGACGCAACGATCGCTACGAGAAAGAAAATGTTCTATTTCGGCGATCGGTGCGTTTTATGTTGGAAACGGTGATTTTGCGATCGATTGGCGATCAATATGCATCCCAGCATACGTTGCGGACCATTAAAACCAAGATGGCTGATGATTCCTCACCGGATGTTGCCCGCGATCAGCGATCATATGGAAACAGCGACACGATTGTTGATCGCTACAGTTTTAAGCGCGATTTTTTTCGCGCGAAGCGACTTTCTTTTGTTCGAATTCAATAGATTTCTGATTAGTTTCAGCTCAGAGCTTATGAGACAAAAGAAAAAGTCGCTTCGCGCGAAAAAAGTCGCCTAGTGGAAAACCGGCTTTAGAGAAAGGTTGTGATATCCTATCCGTTAGAAAGATTTGAAAACGTTTTCCAACTCCGCATTAAATCTCGTACATTTCATTTTATTACAATTGCATTTGGAGGGAGCACTCTTTACGTTAAAAATTCAGAATAGCACTCTGTTACTGGGATCACACAAGGAATGTTCAACACACCTCAGAAATAATTCAGGTTCTTTTTTCAAGTTCTCAGTTATTTGCAGCAAAATCTTCGCCTTTCTTGATATTTGTCTGTAGTTCTGGCAAAAGCTAATAAAGAAAATTTCATGGCATGTATTTTTTTATAAAATAACATTTTGAAAACAAGCGCGGCGATTGGTTGAAAGCCGTGTTTCTATAACTTTATGGAAACACGGCAAGGTCCACGCCATTCAATACGCCATCATTACGGTGTAGGATACGCCATTATATACGCCATTATGAAGAGTAAGGAGAATTTACGCTTTGATGTAGTGATTGTTTTTACGTTCTATACCTATTTTCGACAGGTTATTTTATAAAGGAAATAGAAAACTTCCACTCGTGTTTCTGTAACTATGGAAACACGGAAAATGTTTTTTATTTCTTAAATATTGGCTGATTGCGCAAATTGTTGCTACAGACAAGTTACAAAAGGGGTCTTACACTGTGCAATTATTCCAAATAATTTTTACACCACGTACCTCTTCAAGTTTCTTCTTTTCAAAGTCGGAAAGTTCACCCAATCCAAGATTCTTTACTAAACCGTTTTTCTAAAATACAGAACACAAACAATCAATCAGATTTGAAACTGTGCTGAACAGTATTATACCAAGAGGAAGCAGTTCGGTTCTAAACTTCAGATTATGACGAAATGTCAGTCTGAAATGTCAGTCTATACCACTCGACTTGAAACCCTGCGTCTCCTACCAATCATGAATATCTAGACATGGTGTATTTTTTCAAAATAACCCATGAACTAGTCAATATCCATCCTTCCCTACGTCCAACTACCCGCACTTCCAGACACACTAGATCCTCTACTAGCAATAGTCCTAAATACGTCGTTCCGAAATGTAGAACTGTGACATTCCAAAGATCATACATCATCAGAGCAACTCGCGTTTGGAACAATCTTGTTGATGAACTGAAGTTTGATATGGACAGTCTGTCTTCGTTTAAGTCCATAATGTTTAAGTACTATATTTCGTCTTTACACACATGTTATAACGTGGATGATCCTCGTTCTTACAAAACTATCTGTCCTAAGTGTAATTGTGTCCGTAGTCTCACAACACCGATATCGTGTTGTATGTAGGAACTGTACTGTTATGTTTTGGAGGCTTTGTCGGTGTATGAACAACCGAAATATTTTACGGTTAGGATTAAGTTCAGTGACAGGGTCATGAATATCAGGGTCAGGCTTTCGTTTGTTCACACACCGAAAAAGTGTCGTTGTTAGTTGTTTTCGTGTTGACCATGTGGTTATTGTCGTTGTTGTTATTTATATTTTGGGCCCGCAGTAATTGGCAACTAGCTGTTGCGGCAACCCTGCCAAATTAAAAAAAATAAATAAATAAAAGCAAGCGAAATAACCTCTTCCTTCCCAAAATTATTTTCTTTTGAAAAAGACTATTTTGAAATGTTGACTTACCCCCAGTTCCAACGGAGTTGAAAAATAAGCCGCAGGAGTGAGATCAGAAGGCACGAACGCACATTCTACAATACCAGAATCACCTCGTAACGCTTTTAAAAGCTAGACAAGAAAAGCAGCAGAAATTATAATAATTTTTTAATTACTTTAAGCTATATTCTGATATTATACAATGTTTCGATTTTACTGCAGAAGTATTCTCACAGAAACATGAATGCAAATTTTCATTAATTTTTCACATGGCCGAAGAAATGGAAAAACATTAACTCAATCAGAATTTGAACTCGCCTCCTTAAACTCATTAAGAGGACAATTTTTACTGATCATATCTAGTTATCTACATTCATAATTATCAAATATTTTTATCTTTTGATATGTTTCTCAACCCCCACATGTACTTTGTAAGTTTGTTGACTGTGTGAGTTACACAATAATGCTAAAATAAAGAGATTGTTGGGGACAAAAAGAAAATGTTGGTGGAACAAAAACAAATTTTGGATTGATTACTGTATAAATATGGCGGATTCAACATTTTTGTAGCATTTTTGTAGGGTTTTCAGCGCTTTTAACCGAAAATACGTGACATAGAAAAAATTCTTCTCTTAATAATTCATGAGAGAGGTTACCGTATTTACTCGTTTAAGTGCCGCGGCGATCTTTAAATTTTTAGTGTTCGGATGCGGCGCTTATTTGAGGGCGGCGCTTATTTGAGGGCGGCGCTCTTTAAAAATTATTTTATTTGTAAACGATAACAAGAAATCTTATCAACAAAATAAATATGTTTCAGATGTTACTATATCTTGTCATTCACATTGAAATATACTCACTTTGAACATATAAACACTGTAATACAGGACAATAAATTTCCGAGGCTGTAGTTGCTTTTTAGTTTGGCTTCTCGAACAATTCTGTCTGACGGTGCTTCGATTAAGCACCGCACTGTTGTTGAATAAGTGCGGCGCTTATTCGAGGGCGGAGCTCTTTAATATTTTTGCTCTCATATGCGGCGCTTAATCGGGGGCGGCGCTTAAACGAGTAAATACGGTATTTAATCAGTAGCCAAGTGAAAAAGTGGTAAACTTCCGAGATTTTTAGTAACGAAATACTGAGTGACGTTATGAGCGGAACTCTTCATTGACACATTTTACTCTGATGAAGGGCTCAGCTTAAAACGTCATTATTTCGTTACAAAAACTATATTATTATACAATACTGATACAATCTCGAATGTGATTGGCTAACAACCTACAGATAATTCTTGATATCTTGCCACCTACAAAATATCAAAAATCATCTGTAGCTATGACGCGTTGGTCAGCGGTTTGAACAAAACAAACATGGCGGCCGTCCTTAGGAGTGAAGATCAGAAGCGGATTTGGCACGTTTTGTTGACGCTAAAACCACCAAGAAAAAACAAGCGAGCTACACATACAGCTGTTAGAGTTTAAAGCAGTGTTTGAAAGAGAAAATTGTATTTGAAAGCGAAAAAAGTTAGCGAACTTCGAACTGAAGACGGTATGAATATTTACTATTTTTACCTAACTTTGTAAAAAACTTTCTAAAGGCTTCTACATTCATAATTGTATAATAAAACAATTATTGAATTCGGTTATCACATGATATCAAGAATTATCAAGGCCTCTGTTCGTGTTATCCGCCTCAGCCTTCGGCTTCGGCAGATAACACAAACCTCGGCCTTGATAATTCTTGATATCATGCTCAACCTCATCCAATAATTGTATATTGTCGGCAGTTGACCACCTTTTCACCCAGTTGCTCTATCGTAGAATCCCGAAAGTAGCGGCAGATTTCAGACGTCTTAAAGCCTGGTTTTCATATGTCGCCGATCGTCGGCGATTTGTGATTTAGATGCATGTTAAAACGGGAAGTGCAGCAGCATGTTAAGTAATAAAGAACAATGCAAAAAAGCAGTGCTCTTATTCTTTTACTTAAAGTGCCACTAACCCCAAAAACTTTTTCTCGCAAATCTAAGAGCCCTTATTGAGTGGATTAGGCCAGTTAATAAATTATTGGTATTGGACGTTTCGTTGATCTTCTGTAGACGACCAAAGTTGCATCTGCATGTCCCATATGGCGGAGTAGGAAAGGGAATGGGTATATTCCTGGTATTACGTCAGGCAAGTCAAACAAGGAACTCCTTTGAGCTCTGTCTGGTGAATACATAGTTGGGTTGAAAATTCATTTTCCCAACTAACTCAATGTAAAAATTCTATGCATTCAGCAGACAGAGCTCAAATGAGTTCCTTGTTTGGCTTGTCTGACGTCACACCAGGAATATACCCATTTCCTTTCCTTCTCTGCCATGGGACATGCATATGCCAATTTTTGCAACTTTGGTGGTCTACAGAAGACCAAAGAAATGTCCAATACCAATAATTTATTCACTGGACTAATCCACTCAATAAGGGCTTTTAGATTTGCGAAAAAATTTTTTTGGGGTTAGTGGCACTTTAACATGCATCTAAATCACGGGTCGGCGACGATCGGCGACATATGAGAACCAGGCTTAAAACTTTCCGAAAGTAGCGGGCCCCCGAAAGTAGCGGTTCTTTTGAAGAGCGCGCTTCCGCGTTGTGCAGTGAATACGATTGATGATGATGATGATAAAATGGCTTGAAAGAAAGAAAGAGGAAAATCACGTTTATATTAAGCGGATATCTTGCATTCGTTTTATGTAATACAGTAAATTTAGTTCGTATTTACTTTACTTACTTATTCACAGTATGTTAACGTATTTTACATGGCGAGAAATGGTGGACATAGAGAGGCGGAGCTAAAGCCCTATTAAACTAGTACCTATGTCGTGCGGTCGTCACAGTTCCGCGGTTCAGAAGAAAAGAGAACAACTAATTTATGCAATGTTGGATGAAATCTTCATTCGATGATCAGAAAATACTGAAGATTTGAGATTGAAAACCGCAACAACGACAAATACAGGCTAGAAATGAAGAATATCATCGAAAAGACGGATCTTTATAGTAGCCGAATCAGATCGAAACTTGTACGGAAATAGTATACCTCTGTTTGATTTTCGATAACGTGAGCAGCAAGGTTGGTACAATTTGCGTATTCGCCATCTTGGCTTATGTTAGACTTGTGCTCAAAATAGTATATCAAAAACCGCAACGGATGTAATATCTGTGGCATATCGCTCATGATATTTATATCGCAGATGTGTTGCACTATACGATTCAGATTGGAACATTTGAAATAATTTAAAAATTGACACTGCTACGACGATTGTTTCACGCATCCTCTGTGTAAGTCCTATTAATCTTGCAGAACTTTTCTAGTCAAAATTTTTGTAAGTGGGCATGCATTACGCGCATGCGTGACCATTATTTCTCGCCATGCCACCTGAACGTAGCGGCCCCCAACAGTGGATAAAACCGAAGGTAAGGGGGGGGGGGGGGGGGGCGCTACTTTCGGGATTCTACGGTATCCAAGACACTGCCTACACAGCACTCTACGTTTTTACACTACCTGATTATAAATATATGTACAAACAAATAAAGATAAAAAAAGATGCTCAACTTACTGAAAACACAAATCTCGCACCAGCATATGCCATAGATAATGTCGCTGAACCCTATATATATAAAGAATGGAAAGAAGGATAGATATCTATTATTCAATTGGATTAAATCTTAATTCTAATTGGCTGTAAAGTTATTATAATTACGTGAGCTGTAACTTATTAGGGCCTTTTATACTGAGCAAAATAGGCCACGGCTTAAATAATACGAGCTGTTCGCGACTTATTTAAGCCACGGCTTATAGACCACTTTCATAATAGCGATTATTATATGGCTGGGTTTGATTTCCGGTCCGTACGCAAAACGACGCACGCTGATTGGTTCCTGAGAGGTCGGTTTTATCGCGCAAACGGTCTGTACGAAAACCTCAGGCAAATACTTTCCTGTACAGACCTCGCACTCGGTTAATAAGTCCTTATTAATTTGAATATTCTTTTATGTGCATCTTAATAAGCCTTTCTAGCCTCGTTTGTGTGTCTGCAATTCAAAAGAATCTTTGCTTCATAACGAGGCCAGAAAGCTTCATTTAGATGCACATAAAAGAATATTTAAAGCTGTGGCCATTATGAAAGTGGTCGATTTTCTGCCGTATAAACGGTCCTATTGCCAGGAACAATCATCTGAGCCTGACAGCCTGTGCAAATGTTGTTTTGCTGCAATTGACAGTGAAGAAACGCATTCACCACTTACAGCTCCAGCCTTCGCATTAACAACCTCTGTTCCTGCATTTTGAATTCTGTCTGTCAAACTTTCAACTTCATCTTGCGTGAAAGACGTTTTAGGCTGCATCTGTACTCCAATCAGAAAAACGAAAAAAAACAAGTTAGCTACTTCAACAGTTTTACTATTGCCAAGTTTTAGTGAAAACAACTTACTGCGATTTTCTCTTGAGCTTAGAGACAGGAAGTTTTATTCAACGGTTAATTGATCGTCTCGTAATTTGACACATTCCCATGGGAAATTTGAATGTTTGAGCATTTTGACCAATGGAAATTAAGGCGTTGCCCAAACTTTTAAAGTGCCTACCTCACGTTTGGGGATATTACATATTCGTAATATTCGTCTTCCTGAGCAAAATCATAATATATCTTGTCAGCCGAAAATTTCATCTTCATGGAGTTTTTAGCTGTCAAAGTTACCGGATGTGATGTCACAAGAGGCATTCCAAACCAGTTTTCTTTTGTTACTTGCCACAAAAATGCCTCTTGTGACATCACATCCGGTAACTTTGACAGCAAAAAAACTCCATGAAGATGAAATTTTCGGCTGACAAGATATATTATGATTTTGCTCAGGAAGACCCAAATATTACGAATATGTAAAATACCCAAACGTGAGATAGGCACTTTAAGTTTGCCATCATAGATTGCCCCTGGTAACGTATGTGTTTCAATATTTAAACTTTTCAATAAAACTTTTTGAGTCTAAGCTCAACTGAAAATTGCAGTATGTTATGTTTATTTTCGACATTGCAATCCTCTCATCTCGCTTCGTTCAGTAGTACGAATGAAACTTACAGAATGGAACTACCATGCAGACTTACTTGAGACAGTAATGGTAGGATGGTGATACCTGAATGGCCACCAATAACTGGCACTTTGACTTTGCTAACATCAAGATCCTTCAATATATAAAAACAATACTGTATGAATATACAACTTTGTAGAAATTTAATATTCATAGTTTAAAATCTACTTTAGATCACATTTTTTTAGTTATTAACAACAGACAGAAATGAAACTGTAAAAACAGTTTTTAATGATCTACCTACCTTAAGTTCAGCAACAAATGTGTTTGATCTTACAATATCCAGGGTAGTTACTCCAAATATTCTAAAACACACAAAATATTATTTGGTCAACTTTATTGAATAAGCATTCAATAAAAACATTGTGAAACTTCTTGGATGCCAGCCCATATAAGACTTCATCTCTATTTATACCCCCTCTCTCTTTAGACCCACTCTATTTAGACCCACTCTACTTAGACCACCTCTGTCTCTATTGACACACTCTCTCTAATTACACACACTCTATCTCTCTAATTACACATACTCTCTCTAATTACACATACTCTCTCTAATTACACATACTCTCTCTAATTACACATACTCTCTCTAATTACACACACTCTATCTCTCTAATTACACATACTCTCTCTAATTACACATACTCTCTCTAATTACACATACTCTCTCTAATTACACATACTCTCCCTAATTATATCCCCTCTCTATTGACACTCTCTCTAATTACACATTCTCTCTCTAATTAGACCCCCTCTCTAATTAGACCCCCTCTCTAATTAGACCTACCCCTTACTCTCTAATTGCACCCCTCTAATTACACTCTTCACTCTAATTACATCCCTTCTCTCTAATTACACCCATCACTCTAATTACATCTCTTCAATTACACCCTTCTCTCTAATTACATCCCTTCTTTAATTACACCCTTCTCTCTAACTACACCCCCTCTAATTCACCATTCCCTCTAATTACACCCCCTCTCTAATTATACACTACTCTCTAATTATATCCCTCTCTAATTACACTCTTCTCTCTAATTGCACCCCCTCTCTAATTATACCCATCTCTAATTATACCCCTCTCTAATTAGACCCCCTCTCTAATTATATCCTACTCTCTAATTATATCCCTCTCTAATTACACTCTTCTCTCTAATTGCACCCCCTCTCTAATTATATCCATCTCTAATCATACCCCTCTCTAATTAGACCCCCTCTCTAATTAGACATACCCCTTCACTCCAATGGCACCCTCTCTAATTACAGCCTTCTCTCTAATTACACCCCCTCTCTAATTACACCCCATCTCTAATTACACCCTTCCCTCTAATTACACCCTCTCTCTAATTACACTCTTCTCTCTAATTACACCCTTATCTCGAATTACACCCCTTCTCTCTAATTACACCCCTTCTCTCTAATTACACCCCCTATCTAATTACACCCTTCCCTCTAATTACACCCTCTCTCTAATTGCACCCCCTCTCTAATTACACCCTCTCTCTAATTACACCCCTTCTCTAATTACACCCCCTCTCTCATTACAGCCCTCTCTAATTACACCTTCTCTCTAAATACACCCCCTCTCTAATTACACCCTTCTTTAATTACACCCACTCTCTAATTACACCCTTCCCCCTGATTACACCCTCTCTCTGATTACACCCTTCTCTCTAACTGCACCTCCTCTCTAATTATACCCATCTCTAATTATACCCCTCTCTAATTATACCCCTCTCTAATTAGACCCCCTCTTTAATTAGACATACTCCTTCTCTCTAATTACACCCACTTTCTAATTACACCCTCTCTCTAATTACACCCTTCTCTCTAATTACACCCTTCTCTCTAATTGCACCCTTTCTCTCTAATTACACCCCTTCTCTCTAATTACACCCCTTCTCTCTAATTACACCCCTTCTCTCTAATTACACCCCTCTCTAATTACACCCCTCTCTAATTACACCCCCTCTCTAATTACACCCCTTCTCTAATTAAACCCCCTTTCTAATTACACCACTCTCTAATAACACCCCCTCTCTAATTACACTCTCTCTAATTACACCCCCTCTCTAATTACACCCTCTCTAATTACACCTTCTCTCTAAATACACCCTTATCTCTAATTACACCTCTTCTCTCTAATTACACCCCCTCTCTAATTACACCGCTCTCTAATTGCACCCCCTCTCTAATTATACCCTCTCTAATTACACCCCCTCTCTAATTACACACCTCGCTAATTACACCTTCTCTCTAAATACACCCCCTCTCTAATTACACCCCTTCTCTAATTAAACCCCCTTTCTAATTACACCACTCTCTAATAACACCCCCTCTCTAATTACACTCTCTCTAATTACACCCCCTCTAATTACACCCTCTCTAATTACACCTTCTCTCTAAATACACCCTTATCTCTAATTACACCTCTTCTCTCTAATTACACCTCCTCTCTAATTACACCGCTCTCTAATTGCACCCCCTCTCTAATTATACCCTCTCTAATTACACCCCCTCTCTAATTACACACCTCGCTAATTACACCTTCTCTCTAAATACACCCCCTCTCTAATTACACCCCCTCTTTAATTTCACCCTTCCCTCTAATTACACCCTTCTCTCTAATTACACCCCTTCTCTAATCACACCCCTTTCTAATTGCACCCCCTCTCTAACTACACCCTCTCTAATTACACCCCCTCTCTAATTACACACCTCGCTAATTACACCCCCTCTCTCATTACACCCCTCTCTAATTACACCTTCTCTCTAAATACAGCCCCTCTCTAATTGCACCCCCTTTCTAATTGCACCCCTCTCTAATTACACCCTCTCTAATTACACCCCCTCTCTAATTACACCCCCTCTCTAATTACACCCCTCTGTAATTACACCCATCTCTAATTACACCCCCTTCCTCATTACACCCCTTTTCTAATTACACCTCCTCTCTAATTATGCCCCCCTCTAATTACACCCTTTCTCTCTAAATACACCCCTCTCTAATTACACCCCCTCTCTAATTACACCCCCTCTCTCATTACACCCCCTCTCTAATTACACCTCCTCTCTAATTATACCCCCCTCTAATTACGTCCCTCTCTAATTACACCCCCTCTCTAATTACACTCCTCTCTAATTACACCCTCTCTCTAATGACAGCCCCTCTCTCATTACACCCCCTCTCTCATTACACCCCCTCTCTCATTACACCCCCTCTCTCATTACACCCCCTCTCTAATGACAGCCCCTCTCTCATTACACCCTCTCTCTAACTACACCCCCTCTCTAATTACACCCCTCTGTAATTACACCCCTCTCTAATTACACCCCCTTTCTCATTACACCCCTTTTCTAATTACACCTCCTCTCTAATTATGCCCCCCTCTAATTACACCCTTTCTCTCTAAATACACCCCTCTCTAATTACACCCCTCTCTATTACACCCCCTCTCTAATTACACCCCTCTCTATTACACCCCTCTCATTACACCCCCTCTCTAATTACACCCCCTCTCTAATTACACCCCTCTCTAATTACACCCCTCTCTAATTACACCCTCTCTAATTACACCCCTCTCTAAATACACCCCTCTCTAATTACACCCCCTCTCTCATTACACCCCTCTCTAATTACACCCCTCTCTAATTACACCCCCTTTCTCATTACACCCCCTCTCTAATTACACCCCCTCTCTAATTACACCTCCTCTCTAATTACACCCCTCTCTAGTTACACCCTTTCTCTCTAAATACACCCCCTCTCTAATTACACCCCCTCTCTAATTACACCCCCTCTCTCATTACACCCCTCTCTAATTACACCCCTCTCTAATTACACCCCTCTCTAATTACACCCCTCTCTAATTACACCCCCTCTCTCATTACACCCCCTCTCTCATTACACCCCTCTCTAATTACAGCCCCTCTCTCATTACACCCTCTCTCTAATTACACCCCTCTCTAATTACACCCCCTCTCTAATTACACCCCCTCTCTCATTACACCCCCTCTCTAATTACACCCCCTCTCTCATTACACCCTCTCTCTAATGACAGCCCCTCTCTCATTACACCCTCTCTCTAATTACACCCCCTCTCTCATTACACCCCCTCTCTCATTACACCCCCTCTCTCATTACACCCTCTCTCTAATTACACCCCCTCTCTAATTAACATTCCCTCTCTTCTTGGTACACACCTTGATGGATCAAAAACACCAGCCTTCTTAAAGACATCACAAGCTATGGGAACAGTTGAGTTCACCTACAATAAGTTAATTAGCAATAATTAAACAACAGTAAATCAATGGTGTACCCAGAGTGTTTTCCCCCTCCCCCTCCCCCTCCCAATCACACTTATTCATATAATTTGGATTTTTAAAGTGAAAATATTCTTTTTACTTACAGGATTTGAAATTATACTTATGATGGCATTTGGACAGTACCTTGAAGAGGAAAAAAACAAAACAAATCCACCATGAACACATGTCACTCCCCCACACCAGAAATGTTTAGCATCAGTTTAATTAAAGTGCTTATGTCACAAAAATTTTTTTTTGACTTTTGAGTAGAGGACAAAAAGTTAGTTAATACGTTCTTTAACATTTTTCGGTTTTCTCTTTTCATTCGCGAGATGTGCAACTCTAAACCTTGAAAAATTGGCTTTTAGCAAAAAATTGTCACGCCCGAGAAAAAAACAGAAAAGGGTCTGGGGCGACAGCCGTGTGACGTAGATTAAGAGACGGAGGTTCGAATTCACATGTGAAGGAGTACTAAAAAGCTATTGAGAAATTAATAAGTCCCTTAAGCTACGTCACACCACGCTCGTCCCAGACTCTTGCTGATATGCGACATTTTCACGAAAATTGCTGTTTAGAGCCACATATCTTGTGAATGAAAAGAGAAAACCGAAAAATTTTAAAGAACCTATTAACTAACTTTTTGTCCTCTACTCAAAAGTTAAAAAAATTTTTTTGTGACATAAGCACTTTAATACAGTAGACCAAAATTAATTGACTATTATACAACTTACTTAGCACAAGCCTCAGCCAATGTTTTCACTATACCAGCATTAGTATTGAAGAGGTCGTCTCTGGTCATACCTAAAAATCACACATATCAACAATTCAAAATACGTTTTATAGTCGTTTCGTCCCCTCACCGTTTTGTCCCCAACCATTTCGTCCCCACTCCCCTCGCATATTTCGATTTGTATAAATGTGTTTCAACACGATCACTTCCCACGCCGAACACTACTTTATAAAGCGTCGTAGTCGTATGTAACAATCTTTTAACGTAATGTAAAACAAAGAAACCTACTCGTTTGCTGTCTGCTCTCAAGAAGAAGTTTGTTTAAGTGCCCTCGTTCATAAAGATTAAATAATCTGGCTCCAAAAAAAAAGAAGTTTTATCTGAAAACTATAAATTATTATTATTAAAAGTTTCAAGAATTAAAGGGCTAAACACACCAAGAAACATGCTTGTGATATGCAACAAATGGGCTGGGCTTGTGGATCAGAAGAGGTTGGGGATGAAAAGGTTGGGACGAAACGGTTTAGGGGACGAAACGACCAGATTACAAAAATACAGTTTATATTTACACTTTGTAATATGCAAATATAAATCAGACAATACTTGGGATTAAAATTAGGTCTTCTTCTGAAGAAGACATGAATTTGAATAAAAGAAAATTCAAGCTTGACCCATTCCTACCTGAGCTGGCTAAAAACAGCCCCTATACTTTTTAACTCTGTCTATAACATCTGAAGATTTTACTCATCCTCAAATCAAATATGGTACCTGGTTTTCTTGGTAATCCAGCTGGTATAGAGACAATATCACAATCTTTTAAAGCATCTGCTATATGGTCCATACCTTGCTGTGAAGTGATCTTGACAAAATATTTTTTAATACACACACCATGTTAACTTACAAAATAAATAAAGTTGCAAGCTTAATATAATTTGATAATAACTTAATATAATTAATATGGAATTAAATCTTTCCAACACCTTTGCTGTTGATTCAATATGACTAAGATCAGCAGCAACACCTAAACAAAGAAAAAATAAATATTAAAATTACAAAAAGAACAGACATAATTTTGCATTGGAAATATAACACAAGTGATTAACCCATTCCTTAATGTGAGCCAACCAAAAATGGCCCCTTCATTGTTTTATAGATAATGCAAGGGGAACTGGATAGGAAACTTACAAAACTGGAAACGATGTTTGCACAACTTGCTATGGTAATTATACACTTATGCTGGCTAATGCACCTAACAGGTCAGTGGTCCCACATGGCCACAATCAGCTATTGCTGAACTTAAGTGATATTATAATTTGTTTAGCTGATCATGGCCATGTGGGACCACCCGTTAGGTGCATTAATATAAGTGTATAATTACCATAGTAAGTTGTGCAAACATCATTTCTGGTTTTGTAACATCGTTTTGAGTTTCCTGTCCAGTTTTCCCTTCCATTATTTATAGCCTAAGCTGGCCAAAAACAACCCGTTTCTTGTTTTACTGTCTTAATGCCTAATGGTAGATGATTTTAATTAATCATCAAAGGGAGAACCCTTAAACACCATAGGCAGTAATGGCTTAAACAGTTTCATGCATAGCAGTGTGTGATACTTATACCTGGTGTATTAACAATGTCGTATAATGCTAACTGATCAATCATTGGTGACATTTTAAGAAGCAATGATAATGGCTGACCAATACCACCCGCAGCTCCTAACACAGCAACTTTTGTGTTACTCTAAAATTATAATAATATAATAATGAATTAGAGACATGCATTTTATAGTGTATAAATTCAGAGCGTGCAAAACTAGTCAACAACCAAACCAGGGGTGGGGTGGATGAAGTGAGGTTGGTCAACAACCAGAGCCTTTGACGAGTTTATCTACCAGCAAAAACATCAGTACATTAAGAATTTGACCAGTATCAGACGAGAACTCACACACAGAAAATCCAAAGGGTCCCTAGAGCCACTTGACACCAGAGTGTAATGGCCTGGGAACAAAAGAAGAGGTTAAATAGGACTTTCTGGGACCTTCTCCAAAGACCTTAATTTTAAAGTATATAAATTAATGAAACTTAACCCCAATGCAAACCCTGGCCCTAATCTTGTATAAAAGGGGGTGGCCTTTTTAGCCCCACCTTAAGAGATATGGAGGGGGGAACTTAGCCCCTTATTAGAAATATTGGGGGCTATAGCCCCCCTAGCTTATAGTCCCCTAGCTACTTATAGAGAAGCTTATGGGATGCACAGTAAAGTTTAATTTGTCACTTGGCACAATTTCTGGAGGTCCCACAGTCATTTCATCTAACTTCTAGCAGGAATGAGAATTATAACTATCAATCAGTACAATGAAAACTTCTACCAGTCTGCTTTTGGCAATATTTTCAATGTACTGTATAAACCTTTTGTTTTGTAAATATAATTTTTATATATCTATCACTACAAGACACTAGGCTGTATTGGTGGGTTGCAATCAATCCCCTGAGATTTAGAGGACAAAGACACAGCAGTCATGTTGGCTGGTAGGACCTACCAACCAACATGGCCACCAGCAATATTATAAAGATGTCATAATACATATTCAGTCCTATATTTTAAAAGTGTGACTAAAGTAATTTCATGCATCAAACATTATTTTTTATGCAGGTCTGCAAGAAATAATGCTCGCTATTAACATTATTAATTAAATTGTACAATACAAGTAACTTGACAGACTTCTATCCGTTTAAAAATTTATAGCTTGTCATAAAAATATACAAATAAACATCAACATTTTTATGACAATTTATGAATTTACAGTATAAAGTCCAATCTTAAAGACAGTATGTTGGTTATGTAAAACACTTATTTTTCTTCTTCCTATTATAAAATTTCACGTGCATTGTACAAGACACGGATATTAAACAGATATACACACACGTGTACAAAGTACAACGGTCAAATGTAAAAATTAAAGACGGAATTGCAACAAACTTTGTGTATTTTTCTGAGGTATTTACCTTGCTAGATACAGAGAATGCTCTCATCGTCTTTCTTGCTTCCCGAAGGGTGAAGCAGCAAACCTGTCGGCTACGAAACATGGTCGTAAAAGCAGAATTCCTGCACACACAAAAGACTAAAAAAGATGAGAAAATGATGGCGAAGCTTGCTTGAGCCGGATGGTGATCTGACGAAAATCACGAAATACCAACACACGCGAGATTCATGCAAGGTTCGCGCGTGGAACACACTATTAGATCCCAGATCCGAGCGCGGTGTTGCGCATTTATATTCGCGTAAATTAGACGCAAA